>CM067170.1:116639471-116819471 GCA_034093135.1 Erigeron breviscapus
ATCGTCACATACAAAAAACGGGTCTTCAGTTTTAAGGAAAGGATGCACACTAGCGGAATCGTCACATACAAAAAACGGGTCTTCAATTTTAAGGAAAGGATGCACACTAGCGGAATCGTCACATACAAAAAACGGGTCATCAATTTTAAGGACACTTAATGATATATATATATATTTACATATATATAGTACTGTATATATATATATATATTTCACATATTTATATTGATGACAATGGACATATAAATAACTGTATCTTCATCACTTTCAGAATATAAAAATTGCGGCAATAATTATGAAATAAAGCAAATATGTTACAAATTATTTAGAGTTCGTGTAACCCAACATAAAGAGAAGCAGCCCAAAAATCTCATCACAACATAAACAAGTGAACAACTTTCGGGTATAAATCTTTGCTTTGCCATTTGCCATAAAATTTGAACACCTTTTTTTTGTAATTTATAATTGAAGTATAAATGACCAACATCAACCTTGATTTCGGCTAACATACTCATTGTATCAGACTTTAGTTCGGCTAACATCAAACAAGGATACCACCAGATATATTTATCACAACAATTTGAAGCTGCTAACATCAGAAGAAGAAGAAAAAAAAATCGCAATATTCATCAAAATCGCATTGCGATCTTTAAAATCGCATAGCGATCTTCAACTTCGCATAGCGATCATCCACTTCGCATTGCGATTCTGCCATTTCGCATTGCGATTTTCCCAGTTTGCGATTGTGGTATTGCGATTTTCCCAGAATCGCATAGCGATTTTTGCCTCTTTATGCGATTTTCTTGATTTATTGCGATTTATATGGCTATTTTGCGATAATTCGAAAAAACTTGGCTATTTTCGTACGATCGCAATGAAATTTGGCTATTGTCGCGATTTTCTCAATTTTTAATGAATAAAGGGGGGACACTAGTATAGGTTTTTTGTATGTCATGTGTTTGCTTGAGTTCATAAAAAGAGTTTGAGAAGTTCTCTCAATCTTTGGTGATTTTACTTTCCATCTAGTGTGATTCCCGTCTGATAACACAACAGCTATCTTATTTAACCATATTTCATTTGCAGAAATTTATGCTACCCGTTGCAATTGGCACATCTCCCACCAAGGTTTTATCTTTATCCCAAATTGTAGCTGAAGATGAGCTCCTAAATGATGAAAGTTATGAAGACATATTGGAAGACATGAAAATAGAATGTGGAAAATTTGGTAAGATACTATCTGTATATTGATTCCTACAATTTGACACTTTATATACCATTATGTGTTGTATTATGCTCATAATAATACTATATGATCTCAAAATTGTTCAACTAATTTGCAGGTACCTTAGTGAACGTGGTCATTCCACGCCCAAATCCTGATGGTGAACCAGTATCAGGGGTTGTTAAGGTCAGTTTAATCTCCTCCTTTCAATTTCTTTATCACCGTTACACCAGAAACTCACAATGAATCTCTTACTTATTGGTTTTCTTTGTTTATGTAGGTTTTCTTGGAGTATGCAGATACTGAAAGTTCAATGAAAGCACGTGTTGGATTGAATGGAAGAAAGTTTGATAAGAACCAAGTGATTGTGAGCTTTTACCCAGAGAATAAGTTCAACCTGAGGGAGTATGATGATGAATAATAGACTAGTTTTTTTACGGATTTTATTTTTTGATACTAGCATATTAATCTGTCCCTTCCTGGGACAGTGAGATGTGTAATTCTGTGTTATTGTATGTCCACCTTTAATATGAATTGCTGTGATACAAGAAACCTGACTATTCATTGATTTTGGTTACTTCTTGTTGTTCCCACATTTGAAAATCCATTGCCTTCTGTTAGCATTGAGCATTGTAACTGGGCAATGGTGGGGGATGACCTCTTTTAGCCGCGTTCAAGTGGTTATAAAAGACCGGTGCAATGAAATATTTGGAATATGCCAAGCATTTTGGATGGCCTTGTTTCTCTAAAACTTTGTTTTTTCATGAATTTGATAATTGCTACCCTTTGAAGTGTGTGTTGAGTGAGAGGCTTTTTGAGATTGTGAAAGAATATTAGAATTTTGATAATTATGATGAACTGGTAAACATAACATTGAGTAATTGACTACTTAAGTAAGTTTATTTAAACTTAAATGATTTATGCATAAGACCATCAAAGGCTCTTGATGTCATAGTAAATTTACATTGGTCATTAAAAGTTTATTAATCGTTGACTCGTTATTATAAGAAGAAAAAAAAGGAAGATATTGTGTGTAAAATAAATGTATGAATGTAGTTAGTGGATATGATTTTTGATTTCTTATTTATAACATGTTTGTTTTTAACAACATTTTCTCTTCATATATCGGTATTTCATTTTAGAGGAACCCCTGACAATACATACTAACAAAACATACTTTTAAAAGAAATAGAACCAAAATATCAAATGAATCAAGAAGGGATGAAAGTATCTTTTAGAGAAAGCTGAATAAACATGTATCTTCAAGAATCATTCATGGCCTCACAATTCTATTTTTTGTTTAAGATGACCATATGGAGTTATGGACCAAGACAAACGCATGGTTACTTGTCCCGATAGAAGATAAAAAGATGCCATTTTCTTTTCTCCGACCCCTTTTTCTTTCTTTTCAAACGCTTCGGTCCATATCTCTAGCGTCTTGCTATATCATAAATCAATAAAATCTCGACGTTCAAAAAAAAAAAGTTAATTTAAATTTATAAAGTTAATAAAATTAGTATAGTGTTGGTACAATATAACATTAAGAAAGTTTTATGTTCACAGTTTCCGGTGATTTTCATAGTAATTTTCACATATAATTTTTGTTGGGTATACTTTTTGGAAAGAAACCAAATGTTTCAATGAACTAGAAAATAGTATTAATAGATTAATGTATTTAGCAATGCCTTAATAATAAATAACTGGTATATTTTACGTGTATTTTAATTACAAAAAAATTTCATTTATTATAAAACACATTTTATGTTTATAGATATTCAAAATTAGAAAACATAAGTTAAAAATTCTAAGTTGGTAATAAATGAATTAGTAATAAAAATAAAAAAGTTTAATTAAATATGTAAAAAGAAAAATATATCGACTATGGTTTGAATTGTAGAGGCATGTTACTAATTTTTACCTCTTAAATTATAAGAATTTAAGATGATTCGTAAACGTCTTATAATGTAATATGAATGAATGTGTTCACGTGATATGTATCAGTATATAATTTTATAAATCTTCAACAAGTATAGTCAGTTGATGGGATGACGACAACTAGCTTTGTTGACCAACCAACTTTGTATGATAATCGGTCTGGGTGATGTTATAAATGAGTGATTATTTATGACGAATTAATTTTTACTTTCTTTGATTAATTTTCATTTTATTTGGTTATATATGTAACTTTTTATTTGTTTTTTTTTATTTGGTTATAAATGTAACTTTTTATTTGTTTATATACGATAGTAAAAAGTTCATTAATTAGTTTTTGTTTACTTGGTTACATGTAATCTCTCATTTACTTATATGTGATAGTAAGTAAAAACCTTACTATCTTATATAAACAATTAGTATACTAGATTTTAGACCCGTGTCCAACACTGGACACGGGTTTACGATATTATCAATATTAGATATTCATACATTTAAGTCATAAAAGCTTATAATTAAAGATATACGGTTCCAAGTGTTATACTTTGCAAGTTGTAGTACAATAATCACAGGTTCGTCACTATCATTATTAGCTTGAGACATATTGATGGAATTGTTTGTCGTAGTCATTCCATAAGGCACATGCTATAATAATTTCTCTATTATAGAATTTTTTTGAAACCAGTTGTACTCATAATGTGATATTATTATGAAAAATAATTAAGAATTAAAATATAAACATACTGTAACACCTGCCGTTTGGGCCGGTCAATATTACGGGACTAATAATTTTGAAATAAGTCAAACGTAACTTTTGTGAAGAAAATGTAGGCATGTTAATAGTCGTTAGGAGCGTAATTTCAAAATATGTTTTATTGTATCGATGAAATATTTGAACAATTCTTGGGTTAAAAGTTTTAACTAAAAGAATCATTTCTCAGAAGAAACCGAAACTAGTTGCGAGAGTGCTAGTGGGGAACAAAACCCAACTCCCACTCTTCTTTCTTCTCATTCTTGCACTTGACTTTCTCTCTCACACTCTCCCTCTCTTCTTTTTCTCTCTAATTGCAAGACCAAACCCACCCACACCCTAATCTTCTTCTTCTTCTTCTTCTTCTTGCTTCTTTAAATTTTCGGGAATCATCATCATCATAATAAGGAAAACAACTAGTAAATGGTATAATAATAATAATGATCTTCAAAGATTTGCAAGGAACAAGTGTTCATCCTCCCTCTTCTTCTCAAATCCGAATTTTAACTTCAAGGAAACATTTGGTAAGTGATTTCACTCTCAAAATGTTGGTTTTGTGTTGTAGTGTGCCTTTAATGACTAGATCTTGGGTTATAATGGTTAAATCTTTGAGTTTTGTTAAAAACTAGTTAACTTAGGGTTTTGAAAGAGGGTTTTACGATTTTGGAAGTGGGTTTTGGTTTAAAGTTGATATTTATGCTTGTTTATACTAGTAAGAAGTTGTGTTAAGGTTTGGAGCTTTGATTTTGACGTTTGGTTGGTCGATTTGAGGTTAAAAACCCGTTTTTGGTGATTCTTGATGCCTCTCGCATCATGAGTGGCAACCATCGCGACGTGAGGCTTGCGAAAAGTCGAAAAATCGTGCTCAGAAGAAAATTTCGCGCCGCGAGACACTGCAGTTAGGTCATTTTCAAACGTCCATAACTTTTAAACCGTAAGTCCGTTTTCGATGATTCAAGCGGCCACGGAAGCGTAAATGAGTCTAGTTTCTAATGGTATAGGCGACTGAGTCCAAAACATAATTTGAAAAAATCAAAAGTTTTGATGAAGAAACAGTGGTCAAGTCCCGGCTAGTCATTGTGAAACAAAACGTAACGATTCCACCTTGGTTGGATCAAAACCTTATAAAATGGACATAATAAGCATTTATAGTAATATTAGGTCAATATTTAGGAGACCTTGACTTTTGAGATGCTTTGAGATTAATATAATACGTGTATGATAGGTTTCGGCTCTCGGGGATATCAGTTCTACTTCGTTTCATCTTGGGGTTGTTATTGCTCGTCACAGTGAGTTCCATAGCTCCCTACTCAATAGAGATTCGGGCTGAAAAGTGTACAAGTTTTGTGTGTTGACTTTGCTTGATTGTGCAATTATATGTTTACCTTGATTGATGATGTGGTTTGATTGTGCATACGTTTGATTATCTTGATCGATGATGTTGTTTGCCTGCGCATACGTATAATTGTCTCGGTCGATGATACTGTTTAATTGATGGATTGTGCTTTGTTATTAGATATGAATTGTGGATTGAACTTGGTAGGGCATACATGGTGAACGGTAATGCCATCGAAGTGTTATGGATGTGGTGGGAAGGTTGCGGGCGACCCTATATATAAGCATCTATGACACCCTCGATGGTAGTATTGTTTCTAAAGTGTATGTTTCTTGTTGGTGACTTTGATTGATTGATTGATTGTACATTCGTTATGGTTATATATAGTGTGATTAGGATAGTTGTGCATACATGGAAAATGGTGATGCCTTCGAAGGGTTATAGATGTGGTGGGAAGGTTGCGGATGACCTTATATATAAGCATCTATGACTCCTCGAAAGTAGAATCGTATGAAGTCTATGTACTTGTCGAATTGTTGAAATGATGGACATGATGACAAACAAACGGGTACTATAAGTACTTGATGACATTATACGGGTACTATAAGTACTTGATGACATTGATACGGGTACTACATGTACTTGATGACATTGATACGGGTACTACATGTACTTGATGACATTGATACGGGTACTACATGTACTTGATGACATTGATACGGGTACTACATGTACTTGATGACATTGATACGGGTACTACATGTACTTGATGACATTGATACGGGTACTACATGTACTTGATGACATTGATACGGGTACTACATGTACTTGATGACATTGATACGGGTACTACATGTACTTGATGACATTGATACGGGTACTACATGTACTTGATGACATTGATACGGGTACTACATGTACTTGATGACATTGATACGGGTACTACATGTACTTGATGACATTGATACGGGTACTACATGTACCTGATGACATTTGGATGACATGAGAACATATGTGGGACATTGATGGACATGTTTGACATTATAGAACTTGCACGATAACTATTTCTATCTTTATTACTTGTTCTTGTTCTCTATACGTATTCTAACTATCTTGTGTAGTTTTCGTGTGAATACTTGTGTGACGAGTTTGCGCTTTATGCAAACCTATATTACGTGTCATGTGTTGTTAAGGGCTTATTGTAAGTTATTACTTGCCCTTATCTTGTTCATATTGTGATTGATTTGACGATGGTTCCTTGTGATCCATTACTACGAACTCACCAACCTAGCGTTGACTTTGTTTAGTACACTTTTCAGGTAATCAAGTGAATCCGAGACGTGATGGTTGATTGATGCTTGGGCTTGGACTTACATGGATCCAGGATTCATTTGCCCCATATTATGCATTTTGTACTTGATTGTTGATGTTGGATTCACCGAATCCCTTTATTCATATAGTTCATGTTCTACGATAATTCCATGCTAATGCTATATCTTTTCCGTAATATTCCTTGCCTAGCTTGGGGTGTTACAGAATGGTGGCCCATGCATGGTCGTAGAGAATTAGGTGGATTGACCTAGACTACGGCTTAAGTAAAAACTCTTCATATAGCATGCATGATTAGGAATTTTGTATGCAACGTGAATTGTATGAACCTTGTAAGTGTACACTAGGAGTTCGTAGGCAGGATCGTTATACGTGATGATATGAGTACAATTGGACAATGTGTTGTTTTGAGATGAGTACTATGTGATCAATGTGTTGTTTTGAGACGAGTATAATGTGAACAATGTGTGTTTGGAATGGATTTGATTGTGGTTGAGATGAATTGGATTGTTGTTGTTGCTTGATGATAGTTTGATGATTTAGGGCAAAGTGAAGTTATGACATTAACGTAGTATAACAGTGTGGCAACCCTAAAACCGCCCGATCAACGGTTTTACGGTCACCCAGTGGTATATGCAAGTTAATGGCATCACGGATTGCACATGCTTGGCTTAGAGTATAGTAGGTAACCGGTATGTTTAATGGGTGTTGATTGGGTGGAGGGAAAGCCGATGGTATCACCTGTATACAAACCCAATCAATACCTAGAGGGCATATCGGATTCGGACTATACTTTAAACCGCTTGTTTTCTTGTATGCTTATGTTGTGAAATGTGTTGGATATGAGTACTTGGTTTTGATGATGGACAATTGTTGTAAACTTGGCATGAGAACATGATACATAACGGTTACTTAAGAACATTGGTATATTGGCCTTAGTGTAAAGATATGGAACGTGTATAATGTGTTGGTATGAAAGCACTAACTACTAGTGGGACTAAAACAAGAGCAATTGTGAGGCTAATCCCCGGGTCATAAACTCTAGGGCTATCGTTATGGTTGGAACTTGGTAGTAGAATGACACGTTGTTTTAAATGTTTTATGTACAATTAGAATTGTTTAGTTGCTGAGGAATTTGGTGTTGATTTATCTGTACATCCATGATTTGGACTAGTGTTGACATTATGGTGAACAATGAGGATGTTTTGTTTAACAGTATGTGAACTTGAACATGTATGAGACATTGTTAAACTTGGTTGTATGCAGGATATAAGATATTTGGTGATGCATGCGTAAAATGTACTAATCGACGAAGAATTATATGAATGGACTTAACACACTAGTTTTATTGCATGAATATGAGAAACTATGTTGTTAAGCGTGATTTTATACATGATATAACAGAAATAGGTAATGCATGTGCAGGTGTGTTAATCGGTGAGCACTTGCATGAATGGATTGGTGTACTAGTTTGATAGTCTTAGCATGTATAAATTATGTTGTTAAGCTAAACTGTATACATGAGATAAGCGAATACGGTGATGCATGTATAAATATTTACTCAATGGACAATTCTATGAATAAGAGTGGTAGACATGTTTAATAATCCGAGTATGCCCAAAACTTTATTTCTTAACTTAGTTATAAGAACGAATTGATAATTCATGCATAGTTGTACCTAATGTATGAGAGATCATATGTATGACTTGGTATGCGGGATTAGTTGATAGAACATGCAAAATCTTACCTCTTAACTTGGTTATGTGGATGAATTGTTAGGATATGCGGTAGAGCAAGTATGGTTGCCATGATATTCTAATTGTTGAATATGCTTGAATTTCGTTGCCCAACTAATTTGGTGAAATAAATCGTTAGGACTTGATAATACATGCGTAAAGGTAATTGGAATCTTGGGCAATTGTGTGTATAGGTTGCCATGCTAGCCTAATTATTTGAATATGTCGGAATCTTGTTGCCTAACTTGCTTATTGAATATATAGTTAGAAATTGAAGATGCATGCATAGAAATGGTCTCGTGAGCAACTGTATGTATGTTATTTGGTATGACGATTGAAAATTCTTGGCTAAGTTATTCTCCCCCCCTTGTCCACTTTATGACTTAGTCAGTGACGTAGAGATTATAAGCATAGTTGTATTATGATTTTGGTAACCTCGTTATATCATATGCCCTAAGATTAAACCTTAGGATGACACTTGGGTTAACTAGTATAGTATAACCATAAACGAATAATGATGAAGTTAATCGCGGTGCTAACAACGAGGTCGACAACGATGTGAACGATTTTCTTTTGAGCCTTAATACAACTATAAAATTTTTACTATACGTGAGAAGGAACGACCCTGGTTAGGATGATCATAAAGTTGAACAAATAAAGTGGCGTTTAAATTTCCTACCCAACATGTAAATTTGCGTGAACTCGAGAGTTGCTTAATGGAGTCGAAGCGGGCACGACATCGGGTAGTATCCGCATAAATGCGTATACGGTTGGTAAAAGTTGATCAAAATGAACGCCTAACTTAATGTGGAATCGAGAGTTCATAAGTATGAGTCAGATGTGTGCCGTAGTGCGAGTCATACGTGATATGTGAGAAGTCTAAATTTATACGTGTGATTCTTAAATCTTCTCGACCTTAAATGGATCGCTAGATCGTCTTCTATCACATAAAGGAAGGTGCCGTCAGGATTGGATGTCGTGAATAAAAATCCCTCCCATTGTGAAATTGATTTCAGAATGGGAGCAAACGTTTGGCTTCAGTGAATGAGCCGCCAACCAAAGGGGTGAAACACGTCACGAGTGCGCTGACTATATGTCAAATCGTCATAATAAGTGTTACCTATCTATAACTAATTGCACTTAATGTTAATCCGAGTGGGCAAGACTTTAACCGCGATATGAATAACCAATAAAATGAAATACTTGAAGGTGGCAATAAACTCATTTGAGAAAATGGGATTATAACCCGAAGATCGATGAATCATGGCAAAAGATTCTAACACTTGGTATGAAGGATGCGTACGACGTCACCCGGTTTTAATAATCTAACAAGTTATAAACTAAAAACTTATTACCTAAAATGGCATCTATAATTGAACGAATTTTGAAAATACGACGGTAAGATGTTTTTGGGGACATATGTAGAGGAATTTAAATGGAAGTGATCAAAAGGTTATGGCAAACGGTCTTAGGGATTTCTAAGATCACTTCAGGAACATAAGGTGACCTATGAAAGGATTTTGTTAACTATATACACGAGGATCGATCTAGACTTACAAAGTATGTAAATGATAAGTCGAGAGTGATAAAATATGACCGTCAAATTCCTCATTCGAGCAAAATAATGTGATGACGTCTAGGAACAGACAAAACTTAAAACTAGTGTTTACAGATAAAAGAAAACAAAAATATTTGAGGCGCACAAATCGAATGAGTAAAAGAAAGTTCAGAAGCGAAGAAGGATTCTTTTAACTGGGAATTCCCCAAGGCAAAGTAAGATCTCGGTCCAGGGAAGATTTCTTCTTAACTGGGGAATCAACCATGGCATGTGAACGGAAAGATTAGGAAGCATTTATTGCATTTGGATGTTACGGTGTAACACCCCGACTAGGGCGGAAACACGAGATGCCACAGAACGACATGGTACAAAAAGATTAAGTAGAAATCATCAACATAAAGTTTCAAATGACGTTCAAATCTCAAAAGATTACAAGTTCAAGTTGACGTTTAACGATCATTACATAACCAAGTTCATAAACAAAAGACCAAATGTTTGCATTACATAAGTCCAAGCACATTACAAATAAGCTTCCATAGTGGCGGTCAAGCTTAGTACCTATTGCTCTATACCTGAAAAGCATGAAGAAAAAGTGTCAACTACGAGAGTTGAGTGAGTTCATAGGTTTATGCTAACAACATATATATATATATTTGATCAGATACAAGGAGTAATATGTCATAAAATTTCCAAGAATTCCATCGTACTATCCATACCCAAACCGTATGTCCAAACAATAATAGCCAACCATAATTAGTATCAATATCACTTGGCCAAAGGCATTATTCGATGAGTTTGTCTTGAGCCACTACTAAGACCCTTTCACGTCCAAATAATAATAATGATAATATGTCCCGACGATATAATAACAGAAGCACATGCTGTCAATCACGTGCAGTATAATAATAAAGGGGTCGTGCCATGAAAACGACCGATAATATGTATAAAGTAGATTAGAGCACCCCATGACCGACACCGTTGAAGGCGGCCACATAGGCGACCAATCAACCTGTCGCCATTGATGTGAGTGAGGGGACGAATCCTAGTTGCGCAACCCTCTAACTACAGGCCTCAAAGAGTTAATAGTAGTGTACAGGGGACCACCGTTTGACAGTACTCAAGCTCATCATATAATCATATAACACGTTGAACATACAATATAGCTCCCATATCATTATCATTCTTTCAAAGTATCATTTCATAAAAGAACGCAATTTTATTTATCATGCTTTTCACCCCGTAAGTAAAACACATAAAAGAGTTTGAAAAGGGGCTATGACTCACTTGATTTGAGAGTGAAATGGGCTGATCAAACGCGAGTCCTTCGCCTAGATTTGGTGCGCCTCAAGCAAGCCTAAACCATAACGTATATATTCACGACGTAAGTTCGCGTGACATGAACTAGTGAGCTAGGTCATGAGATGTATACTAGTAGACTTGCCCTCCTTTGGTTGTTATTAGTTTATGGAGTTAAAGTGTGTTACATTGTTCATAATGTTTGGTTGGAAGATATTTGATGGAGAAAGTCATTTTCTCGCTATACGTAATTTAGCATTGTTGGAATTTCGGTATCTTGACTTTGATTGTCATGGTTTCCATTGTGGGTTTTACTCATTCTTGATACTTGTCATTAGTTACTTAATAATATTCATTTTTGTGAATATTTTCTGATTTATAAGTTTTTATTTAATTTAATATTATTTAATTAATTATTTATTCATTTTATTGATTTATTAATTAAATAATTCCTTAAAAATACTTTTAAGTTCCATATTTATCTTTATAAATTATGAATAATTATAATTGAGTTATATACTGACTTTTATGCTTTTTAACTTAGAATTTTATGTTTTATATATTTATTTGTGTATTTTTCCATTAATTTAATAATAGTGATTAATTAGTGATTTTTACATAATTATTTACCTTTAAATCATGTAACACTTGTTTGTTAGCTTTTAATTATTTTTCTCCAGTAGGTTTGAGTTATTTTTACCATTGGTTATGATGATTTAACCACATTCTTGATTTACATAATTTATTTATTGATTTATATGTCTTTTAATTACCATTTAAATTCAATAATTCATGGAAATTCTTAGAAATCACCACTAAACATTTTAGCCAAAAATCTCAGGCCTTTTAGGAAAATTTTATCAATAAAAATTCATATCAATTCAACCTCTCTTGTGTCTTGCTTATTTTGAGGACTTTAAGCTTAAAAATCGTTTACCGAAATAGTGATTTTAGCCTCATTTCTTAAGAAATTAAAGTGCTTCAAAAGGGGTTTTCATTCTTGTTTCATTATTTCCAGAAAGTTCATCATATTTTGGTGTTCAAAGTCGTGATAGTGGTGGTGGTGTGATATGTGCAATTTAGTGCTTTCGGTTAGAGCTTATTTGACCCGAAAAGGTGATTTTTGAGCTTATTATTGTCATGAACCAAATGACTTGAGTTTTACACTTTTGAAACAACTTATTTCCAGTAAGTTTAATATATTTTTCTTGTCCTTTGATTATGGTGCAAGTGTGTGCTCAAAATAGCTTTTTGCATGTTTTCGGTTTGTGATTTCAAGCTTATTTTTACTAGTTTTGGTCCAAGCTTTGTCTCTTTGTTATTTCATTAATTTTTCCAGAATATTGACATCAATATTAACATATTTTTCACTTATAACAAGTCCATATCCATCTCATAATCCAACAAAAGATCCAACTTTCTTAAATCTAGCATGCATGCATTCAAATCAACACTTTTTAATACCAACTTTTATAGATCTAACATTCAACAACATAAAAACATCTTTTTAATGAAAAATCTCAGAAATATATTCATCAAAATATACAAAAACATATAAATCTTTCAAAAGGAAAATCACTTTAAAAGCTACTTAATCTATAACAACACTTTTGGGTCTTAAACTTGTTGAATCCTTGGATCTTTCTCATGGATTTCGACATGCATGTGCATGAGGAGAAAGATCCTATCAACTTTTCCCTCATCAAGTGTGTATTACAAAGAAAACAAGAAGAAAACATAAACTTTTGATAAAACCTTTGAATATAAACAAGAACAAGATTAAATCTAGTAAAAAGATGAAGTGTTATACCCTTGTTGAACTTGGTTTTGATGGTGAAAGAATGGCAGAATTTTCGTGGCCTTCAACCCCAAGGATACCCCTTTTTAATGCTTGAAAACACCCTTAAACCTAGCTTATGTTAACCCTTGATTACTCTTCTTGCAAAACCTTTATTATTGTTATTATTTAGATTAGTTTTATCCTTGTTTTTCTTCTCCTTTTGGGCCGTAGGTAACAAGAAGAAGAGGGAGGAGAGAAAGTTTTCTTGAGAGAATAAAAGGTTGTGTGTGAAGTGTGTGAAAAAGTTGTGAGTTACAAGAGTGAATGAAGTGTTTGAAATGAAAGAGTGAGAATGTGAAAGTGTGTGTGTTGGGGGGGGCCATGGGGGGAAATGGAGGGTCTCAATCTTTTTTTCTTTTTCTTTTTTTATAAAAGGTATATAAATATGTATATGTAAATGTGTAGTTATTTTTTTTGTAAGAGTAATATGTGTTTGTTATAAGTTAATTGTTTGTGTCCTAGTATGTGTATGTGTGGCCGTATGTATATATGTATATGTATATATTTTTGTGTTTTTAGTTTATTACATAGGCCATTATTTATAATCTTGTATTTATTTTAGGCATATACATATATATATAATTATTATTATTTAAACGCTTTTATGCACATATGTACTTATAAATATATTTCGAGATGGAAATTTTATTTTCATGACCATAGTTACTTTAATTAACTTAATGATTAAATTGTTGGACATTTATAAGGATTTTTGATAGTTATCTCAACTTGTGAGACTCGCATTATTATTTATATAACTTGATTGAATCAACAATAGAGTTTTTGTTCAATGGCTTTGTCTTGGATTCAATTTAGGACTAAATAATAGCTTTAGATTGCTAATTTAGGGGCATCATCTACTAGTTTCTAATGTAACTATGGCTTGCGAGATCATAGGCAACATATATAATATTAAAAGGGAGGGTTGTTACAGATTGGTAGATTGATATACTTGACTCAATATAGGCCTGATATATCTTAACCCGTTATCTAATACAACCGTCATTAACCTCTGGAAATGGCCTCGTGGGATCAAAGTGTATTCAGAGTAGGTAAAGTTGAGCGCCTCCGTCGAATATTTGTTTATAAATGATGAGTGTGAATGCATTAAGGAGATTTGAACCTTGTTGAGAGTGAGAATCATGGTAATTTCGAGGACGAAATTCTTTTAACTGGGGAATGATGTAACACCTGCCGTTTGGGCCGGTCAATATTACGGGACTAATAATTTTGAAATAAGTCAAACGTAACTTTTGTGAAGAAAAGGTAGGCATGTTAATAGTCGTTAGGAGCGTAATTTCAAAATATGTTTTATTGTATCGATGAAATATTTGAACGAATCTTGGGTTAAAAGTTTTAACTAAACGAATCATTTCTCGGAAGAAACCGGAACTAGTTGCGAGAGTGCTAGTGGGGAACAAAACCCAACTCCCCCTCTTCTTTCTTCTCATTCTTGCACTTGACTTTCTCTCTCACACTCTCCCTCTCTTCTTTTTCTCTCTAATTGCAAGACCAAACCCACCCACACCCTATTCTTCTTCTTCTTGCTTCTTTAAATTTTCGGGAATCATCATCATCATAATAAGGAAAACAACTAGTAAATGGTATAATAATAATAATGATCTTCAAAGATTTGCAAGGAACAAGTGTTCATCCTCCCTCTTCTTCTCAAATCCGAATTTTAACTTCAAGGAAACATTTGGTAAGTGATTTCACTCTCAAAATGTTGGTTTTGTGTTGTAGTGTGCCTTTAATGACTAGATCTTGGGTTATAATGGTTAAATCTTTGAGTTTTGTTAAAAACTAGTTAACTTAGGGTTTTGAAAGAGGGTTTTACGATTTTGGAAGTGGGTTTTGGTTTAAAGTTGATATTTATGCTTGTTTATACTAGTAAGAAGTTGTGTTAAGGTTTGGAGCTTTGATTTTGACGTTTGGTTGGTCGATTTGAGGTTAAAAACCCGTTTTTGGTGATTCTTGATGCCTCTCGCGTCGTGAGTGGCAACCATCGCGACGTGAGGCTTGTGAAAAGTCGGAAAAACATGCTCAAAAGAAAATTTCGCGCCGTGAGAGCCACTTCTCGCGCCGCGAGACACTGCAGATAGGTCATTTTCAAACGTCCATAACTTTTAAACCGTAAGTCCGTTTTCGATGATTCAAGCGGCCACGGAAGCGTAAATGAGTCTAGTTTCCAATGGTATAGGCCTCTGAGTCCAAAACATATTTTGAACAAATCAAAAGTTTCAAAGCAACAGTGGTCAAGTCCCGGCTAGTCATTGTGAAACAAAACGTAACGATTCCACCTTGGTTGGATCAAAACCTTATAAAATGGACATAATAAAGCATTTATAGTAATATTAGGTCAATATTTAGGAGACCTTGACTTTTGAGATGCTTTAGGATTAATATGATACGTGTATGATAGGTTTCGGCTCTCGTGGACATCGGTTCTACTTCGTTTCATCTTGGGGTTGTTATTGCTCGTCACAGGTGAGTTCCGTAGCTCCCTACTCAATAGAGATTCGGGCTGGAAAGTGTACAAGTTTTGTGTGTTGACTTTGCTTGATTGTGCAATTATATGTTTGCCTTGATTGATGATGTGGTTTGATTGTGCATACGTTTGATTATCTTGATCGATGATGTTGTTTGCCTGCGCATACGTATAATTGTCTCGGTCGATGATACTGTTTAATTGATGGATTGTGCTTTGTTATTAGATATGAATTGTGGATTGAACTTGGTAGGGCATACATGGTGAACGGTAATGCCATCGAAGTGTTATGGATGTGGTGGGAAGGCTGCGGGTGACCCTATATATAAGCATCCATGACACCCTCGATGGTAGTATTGTTTCTAAATTGTATATTCGTATGGATTTGTTAAGCTTTGGTGGACATTGTAATTGAGTTGGATGACATGTCTTGTTGGTGACTTTGACTGATTGATGGATTGATTGATTGTACATTCGTTATGGTTATATATAGTGTGATTAGGATAGTTGTGCATACATGGAAAACGGTAATGCCTTCGAAGGGTTATAGATGTGGTGGGAAGGCTGCGGGTGACCCTATATATAAGCATCTATGACTCCTCGAAAGTAGAATCGTATGAAGTGTATGTACTTGTCGAATTGTTGAAATGATGGACATGGTGGACATGATGACAAACAAACGGGTACTATAAGTACTTGATGACATTATACGGGTACTATAAGTACTTGATGACATTGATACGGGTACTACATGTACTTGATGACATTGATACGGGTACTATATGTACTTGATGACATTGATATGTACATGACTCCGAGTATATAGACGTATATACTTGATGATTTTGAGATGCCACGTTGGTCGGGTCGACGACATCGTGAGTATCGTTGCATTTGTGATGTTGTGACACGCATACGACATTTCTTGACATTGACATGCATTTGGTACATTCCTTGGCATTGACACGCATATGGTTTCTTGATTTTGATATCACTTGAGCATGTTTATTACGTACCTGATGACATTTGGATGACATGAGAACATATGTGGGACAGTGATGGACATGTTTGACATTATAGAACTTGCACGATAACTATTTCTATCGTTATTACTTGTTCTTGTTCTCTATACGTATTCTAACTTTCTTGTGTAGTTTTCGTGTGAATACTTGTGTTACGAGTTTGCGCTTTATGCAAACCTATATTACGTGTCATGTGTTGTTAAGGGCTTATTGTAAGTTATTACTTGCCCTTATCTTGTTCATATTGTGATTGATTGACGATGGTTCCATGTGATCCATTACTACGAACTCAGCAACCTAGTGTTGACTTTGTTTAGTACACTTTTCAGGTAATCATGTGAATCCGAGACGTGATGGTTGATTGATTCATTTGCCCCATATTATGCATTTTGTACTTGATTGTTGATGTTGGATTCACCGAATCCCTTTTATTCATATAGTTCATGTTCTACGATAATTCCATGCTATGCTATATCTTTTCCGTAATATTCTTTGCCTAGCTTGGGGTGTTACGCATACTTGTGATCCTGTACTTGACATTTAAGTATACGTATTTGATCATGATGCAGGCCTTTAACACGAATATGTTTATTCTCAATCACCTATCCTATGATAATTATTGATGGCTAAAAATAAATATAAATTAAGTATTCAGGGCTAAAAAGTGTAAATTATTGATGGAAAACAATGCATAAGCGGAAGTCAATTTGATTAAATTGAGCGATTTGATTGGTTAATAAGTCATTAGGTTTTGAAATAATTTTTTGTAGACAATATTTCATATGTTGAAATTGTTTTAATGTAAATTTTAAAAAATTCTCTCAAGTTGATGGCTAAAAATAAATATAAATTAAGTATTCAGGGCTAAAAAGTGTAAATTATTGATGGAAAACAAAAAAGTGTAAATTAATGAGACTTTTTCTACAAATTAATATAAATACTAATATAATAATATATTTGGATAATGATTATTATGATTTTTAATTTATAGTTAATCTAAATGATGACATAAGCGGAGTCAATTTGATTAAATTGAGCGATTTGATTGGTTAATAAGTCATTAGGTTTTGAAATAATTTTTTGTAGACAATATTTCATATGTTGAAATTGTTTTAATGTAAATTTTAAAAAATTCTCTCAAGTTGATGGCTAAAAATAAATATAAATTAAGTATTCAGGGCTAAAAAGTGTAAATTATTGATGGAAAACAAAAAAGTGTAAATTAATGAGACTTTTTCTACAAATTAATATAAATACTAATATAATAATATATTTGGATAATGATTATTATGATTTTTAATTTATAGTTAATTAAATGATGACATAAGCGGGAGTCAATTTGATGAAATTGAGCGATTTGATTGGTTAATAAGTCATTAGGTTTTGAAATAATTTTTTGTAGACAATATTTCATATGTTGAAATTGTTTTAATGTAAATTTTAAAAAATTCTCTCAAGTTGATGGCTAAAAATAAATATAAATTAAGTATTCAGGGCTAAAAAGTGTAAATTATTGATGGAAAACAAAAAAGTGTAAATTAATGAGACTTTTTCTATAAATTAATATAAATACTAATATAATAATATATTTGGATAATGATTATTAGATTTTTAATTTATAGTTAATTTAAATGATGACATAAGCGGGAGTCAATTTGATGAAATTGAGCGATTTGATTGGTTAATAAGTCATTAGGTTTTGAAATAATTTTTTGTAGACAATATTTCATATGTTGAAATTGTTTTAATGTAAATTTTAAAAAATTCTCTCAAGTTGATGGCTAAAAATAAATATAAATTAAGTATTCAGGGCTAAAAAGTGTAAATTATTGATGGAAAACAAAAAAGTGTAAATTAATGAGACTTTTTCTATAAATTAATATAAATACTAATATAATAATATATTTGGATAATGATTATTATGATTTTTAATTTATAGTTAATTTAAATGATGACATAAGCGGGAGTCAATTTGATAAATGAGCGATTTGATTGGTTAATAAGTCATTAGTTCAACTGTCTTATAGTATATATTAAGATTAAGATTAAGATTAAGATTAAGATACAATAATAAATTTGTTGTAGTTAGAATTTTAAATTTTAAGATAAAAGCTTAAATATTTGATGATATTGTATAGATTTGCATATACATATTAGAAAAATCATAATGTTTATGTCCTAAAAGATCAACTCATATACCGTTACCTTACAAATATTTATTGTTCAATGAAAAGCATAACTAATTTAGCAAAATCTGAAATTTAACGGTAATTAATCAAATTTATAGAAAAACAATTTCCTTTAATAATTAATTAAGACAAATTCAATGGATTTCTACAAATTAATATAAATACTAATATAATAATATATTTGGATAATGATTATTATGATTTTTAATTTATAGTTAATTTAAATGATGACATAAGCGAGAGTCAATTTGATGAAATTGAGCGATTTGATTGGTTAATAAGTCATTAGTTCAACTGTCTTATAGTATATATTAAGATTAAGATTAAGATTAAGATTAAGATTAAGATAAGATTAAGATTAAGATTAAAATTAAGATTAAGATTAAGATTAAGATTAAAATTAGTATTAGTAGTTAGGACCAAAAGTGTTAATGGAGCAAGATTAAGATTAAGATTAAGATTAAGATTAAGATTAAGATTAAGATTAAGATTAAGATTAAGATTAAGATTAAGATTAAGATTAAGATTAAGATTAAGATTAAGATTAAGATTAAGATTAAGATTAAGATTAAGATTAAGATTAAGATTAAGATTAAGATTAAGATTAAGATTAAGATTAAGATTAAGATTAAGATTAAGATTAAGATTAAGATTAAGATTAAGATTAAGATTAAGATTAAGATTAAGATTAAGATTAAGATTAAGATTAAGATTAAGATTAAGATTAAGATTAAGATTAAGATTAAGATTAAGATTAAGATTAAGATTAAGATTAAGATTAAGATTAAGATTAAGATTAAGATTAAGATTAAGATTAAGATTAAGATTAAGATTAAGATTAAGATTAAGATTAAGATTAAGATTAAGATTAAGATTAAGATTAAGATTAAGATTAAGATTAAGATTAAGATTAAGATTAAGATTAAGATTAAGATTAAGATTAAGATTAAGATTAAGATTAAGATTAAGATTAAGATTAAGATTAAGATTAAGATTAAGATTAAGATTAAGATTAAGATTAAGATTAAGATTAAGATTAAGATTAAGATTAAGATTAAGATTAAGATTAAGATTAAGATTAAGATTAAGATTAAGATTAAGATTAAGATTAAGATTAAGATTAAGATTAAGATTAAGATTAAGATTAAGATTAAGATTAAGATTAAGATTAAGATTAAGATTAAGATTAAGATTAAGATTAAGATTAAGATTAAGATTAAGATTAAGATTAAGATTAAGATTAAGATTAAGATTAAGATTAAGATTAAGATTAAGATTAAGATTAAGATTAAGATTAAGATTAAGATTAAGATTAAGATTAAGATTAAGATTAAGATTAAGATTAAGATTAAGATTAAGATTAAGATTAAGATTAAGATTAAGATTAAGATTAAGATTAAGATTAAGATTAAGATTAAGATTAAGATTAAGATTAAGATTAAGATTAAGATTAAGATTAAGATTAAGATTAAGATTAAGATTAAGATTAAGATTAAGATTAAGATTAAGATTAAGATTAAGATTAAGATTAAGATTAAGATTAAGATTAAGATTAAGATTAAGATTAAGATTAAGATTAAGATTAAGATTAAGATTAAGATTAAGATTAAGATTAAGATTAAGATTAAGATTAAGATTAAGATTAAGATTAAGATTAAGATTAAGATTAAGATTAAGATTAAGATTAAGATTAAGATTAAGATTAAGATTAAGATTAAGATTAAGATTAAGATTAAGATTAAGATTAAGATTAAGATTAAGATTAAGATTAAGATTAAGATTAAGATTAAGATTAAGATTAAGATTAAGATTAAGATTAAGATTAAGATTAAGATTAAGATTAAGATTAAGATTAAGATTAAGATTAAGATTAAGATTAAGATTAAGATTAAGATTAAGATTAAGATTAAGATTAAGATTAAGATTAAGATTAAGATTAAGATTAAGATTAAGATTAAGATTAAGATTAAGATTAAGAGAGTCAATTTAAGAAAGTTGAAGATTTGATTGGTTAATAAGTTATTAGTTCAACTGTCTTATAGTATTAAGATTAAGATTAAGATTAAGATTAAGATTAAGATGTATAACCAATAAATAAGTATGCGGCGGTGTGGCGGTGGTGGCAGCGGGTGGTGGGCGGCGTAGCGGCGGTGTGGTGGGGCGGCGTAGCGGTTGTTATTAATGTAAAAGTAGTTGATGTAAAAGGGGGTATATATTGATTTTAAGGGTTGATGGACGTATGTTTTAAAATTTCATTAAAGATGGAGTTAATGACATAAATCGTCCCTGTGGTTTACCTAAATAATCACCTTTCGTCCTTTAAAATCAAAAACCTCAAGAACAGTCCTTTATAGGAGGATAAGGATCACGTTTGGTCCTTTGACTATTTGACCGTCACTTCTCTCTGTTAAACCCCTCACGTGCCTCCCACGTGAGGGGTACTCCAGTAATTTGACACCCTAAAGGACGATACGTGACTATTTAGGTAAACCACAGGGACGATTTATGTCATTAACTCTTAGCTCAATTTTATTTCTCTTCTCTCCCATCCATAACCCAATAACCAAAATTCAAGACCCATCTTCTTAGTTTCTCCCTCTACACATACTTACATCATCTTCTTTCTTTTCACACCCACCACACCACCCACCCACCTCCGCCGGTCACCCACCTCCGCCGGTCAACCCTTTCCGTCGGAATCTCTTTCTCCGACCACCTACCTTAGTGAGCTACCTCCGCCAGCCACCCATCGATTCTCTCTTTTTTATATTTCTTCATCTTCATTTTCCAGCAATCATTACTCTATTTTGATGGCTGCGCCCCCTTCTCCGGCCACTATCTTCGTCGGTCACCCCCTTATTCAACCACCACCAAGTTGTGCCGCCACCAACCACTGTCATCGTCGATTGATGTTTTTTAATAAAGATCTGTGGTGGTTGTTGGTCGGAGATCTACAAGATTTTGTTGGGTGATGTTAGATGATTTTGGTTTTTTATAAAATAAACTAGCATATGACTCGATCTCGTTTATATCTTCTTGAAGATCTTCTTCTTGTTTTATCTTATTACTTTTAGATCTATTAATGGTTGGTGGTGCGGTGATGGCCAGCGGTGGTGTAGTGGGTTGTGGCTGTGGTATTACGGTGGTTGGTGTTCCTGCAATGGCGGACGGCAGGCAGTGGTGGTGGTCGGCCGGAATTGTAAGGGATTCAATAAAATGATATGGATATATGTAATTGTATATGTATATGTTTCCATCTATATTTGACTGGGTATATATATATATGTATGATATATATCATATCATATTAGATTTGTTTTTGATTTGATTAGATTTATTTAGAGTTGGATGTTTTGATACAATTTGTGTTATCAGAAAGAAAGGGGATAAAAGAAAGATAGAGAAAGGATTTGATACATTTGGATATACAATTTGTATGACATTTGGGTTTATGATTTGATACATTTGGATATACATCTGTAATGGATTGTGTATGGTATAAATCTGAATATAAGTATTGAAGTGGTGTATGGATGTTCTTATGACATAAATCGTCCTTGTGGTTTACCTAAATAGTCACCTTTCGTCCTTTAAAATTAAAAACCTCAAGAACAGTCCTTTATGGGTGGCAAATTACTGGAGTACCCCTCACGTGGGTGTCACGTGGGGGGTTTAACGGAGACCACTTGACGGTCAAATAGTCAAAGGACCGAACATGATCCTTATCCACCTATAAAGGACTGTTCTTGAGGTTTTGAATTTTAAAGGACGAAAGGTGACTATTTAGGTAAACCACAGGGACGATTTATGTCATTAACTCTTAAAGATGTTATAAGAATATTAAGTAAAATTATTTAAATTAGTGAATAAAACAGATGAACATTTTACGATTATCAACTACTTAGTTGAAAAAAATGATGGAGTAAATGACTAATAATATCGTATAAATAATACTCGTAATAAAGATTACATCATTAGTTGTTGAAAATCACACTTACGTATGATATTACCAAATGACTCCTAATGAATTAAAGTAAACCAACAGTTCTTTATCGTTTAAGATATCTCAAGTACTTATTTTGTATCAACTACATATACTACTTGATGATACCTCCACCACCACCATTGTCACCAATGGCGCCACCATCATCATCAGTCGTCACCACCACTACGCCGGCGCCACCACCACTGCTACATTGCAGGGTACTCCTCTGACATGTTACTATATACGTTATATCTACATCTATTTGGTTTTAAAAAAAGATATTCAAATCCAATATTAATCAACAATCTGTGAATATGTGATGTCTTCTAACACTCATATTTAAGAAAATTTGTAAAAATCATATTCATGTCATTTTCGTTATGTATATTTGTGTAAGTAAAATAGTAGCACAGTACTCGCGGAATGCGACGGTGGTCGTAGTGGCGACAGTGTGGTGGTGAGAGCGATTATTGGTGGTGCAAGCGGCGTCGAGTGTTGTAAATGATTGATGTAAAAGTAATTGATGTAAATGGTTAATGAAGATATTTTAAAAGATAAATGATTGATAGTAAAATATTACATAACTTTTTAACACTTTAAAAAGTAAAGAGTTTTTTTAATTAGATAGTATAAATTACCAAAAATAAACATTTTAATAAACTTATATGTAAATTCGCGTATTATACAGAAAATAATATAATACGGTAATATATTGCAATGATTATGTTTTACAGTTTTTATTTTTATTTTTATTTTTTTCATTCCCTTTCTCTTTATCTTGTTTACATTTAAGTGGAAATATTTATTTTGTAGCCTCATACTTGAATTTGTTGCTTTAATAATTTTCGCTATGACTGTTTTAAATGGTTAAATAACCATCAAGGTAATTTAGTGATTAAACATCCCAACATTTTTTCATAATAAAAAATCTCACATTCAAACTTGTCCAACTAAACATATATATTAAGAATGACCAGGGAAATGATCGAGATATCACTACTGTTGGTATATTTATGAACAATCGATTTCAGGTTTTTAAAGTTCGAGATTTAGCCCTCATCTTTTTTTGTCTAGCATAATCGGAATCCTTAAGTCGCAGTGGAATTGCATGATCCTGCTTATATGTTATAATTTATTTTATATGCTTTTGTAACTAATCATGTGGTGAATTTACAAAAAGTTTGCAGTGTAAATATCATAACATTAGCAGAGATATGGATCTTGTCCTTAAATTTTGATATTAATGATTTAGATTTCAAGGTATATATTAAATCCTTGTATAAGAATAATAATTATATTTTAGCTTAATTGTGTTTTATTACTCACAAGTAGTTGACAAGCTAAACATCGAACTAGAACAAGATCTTATACAAATTGTATGCTTTCAAAGATTTTATACTGAATAGACATAAAAATCATAATCATTAATTAGTGGAGAATTTCTGAATAAATATCTTGAATATTCTAATTAACTTCGAATTTGGTATCTACATCGTTAAAAGAACATAAGGAAATTTAACTTCCCGAATGAAGTATTGTACTTGAAAAAAGAATCTAATAATAATGAATCAGTTCACAATGATAACATAAACTTTTTTTCTTTTCTTTTCTTAACACAATAACGACAGTCAGATTCATAGAAATGCAAAAGCAACCGAAGTCACTTTTATTTTTACTTTTAGATTTGCAATAAAAGTCGTGAAAAACATCTTTAGAAAGTGGGATCACTTTACTTTATAGCCTATATATTATAATATTTATATTATTGTAAAGTTGAGAAAGATTTAAAAGAAGACCAAAAGCAAAAAAGTTACACCAAAGTCATATATATCCACCATTATTACACAAAAATGTACGTTATATAATCAACTAATTACTAATTATTAAATATTTAATATGGTAAAGGTGGGAGTATATATATTGTATTCTTTAGTCTTTACATCAGTGGAGTGTGGATACGTCTCTCGATTTCAGTCTTTAAGATGGTTACTCACTAATTTGTAGATAGTACATAAGATAGTGATACTAGTCAATACTACATATTCTGGTTTACATATATCTATATCTATACTACTATATAAAACAAATTACCCTCTGCTTTTTAAGCAATTAAGACTTTGAAATGATCATATTACCCCTATTCTTTATTCACCAATTTAAACATCTTCACTTATATACCTATAATACCCTTAATGAAATAACTTACACCATAAATCATCCAACACTTAAATAACCATATTAACGCCTCTTACATCAATTAATTTACATTCACCACCACGCCACCACCACCACCGTCACCGCCGCACATCGCCGCCACCACTGCCGCCGTCGCCACATTCGTTGCTACCACCATCGCCGCCGCATCGCGCGGGCATCCGTCTAGTTATATATATATATATATTTCATTATTTTGAGAATTATATATATTTCTAGATCTAGCCGGAAGATTTATTTTTCCGGCAATGACTTTGTACCTCCGGGATCCATGACTGGCGGTGGCAACGACTGGGAGGCGGAGACGGCTACTGCAGTAACGAAGCTGAGTGAAAGAATACCCAACTCGGTGCTGGTTACAACGGAATGGATCTTTGAAGAAAACTCATTTCACAAGTTGTTTCTTTTTTGTGTTTTTTAAGAACCTTCAAATCTTATAATGAAAGAAAATCCCAACTTACTAGGCTGACTCACACACCTTCTTTTGCTTTTTGCTTGCCAAATGAAGAGGTGGAATGGATATTAACTTGTGTCATGTGAATTACTATTTATTTATTTTTGAATATAATAATAATCTATATTCATGTGAACCATATATTCATGGTTCACTACATATTTAAAACTACTAGTCTAGCTGCTTTTAATTAAAATTAGAAGAACAAAAAACTATCCAGCTGGTATCTGTGTTTTCGACATCACCATTTCAGTGAATACAGCCTCATGAATTAATATTTTCTATCATTTTTAGTAAATTACAGATTTCGTCCCTGTGGTTTGTATCAATTTTCACGTTTCATCCTTAGGTTTACGAAATTACGTTTTTCATCCCTACCTTTGGAACTCAGTCAACACTTTTGGTCCACATGACTAACAGATGTTAAAAAAAACCGTTAAGTCAAACATGTGCCTTTCACATGAGGACATAATTGTCTTTTCACCATCTTCATCAAACAACAAGCTGTTGATCTATTTCCAGATTTCTTCAGTACAAAAAATGTTCATCCTACACCAAATTTATCAGATTTCCCCATATCATTCTTTTCCATCAATTAATTAAATCAAAATTTATTGTCTTTCGAAAACATAAAAAATAAATCAAAATCATAAAACCAAAATGCATAAGCTAAAAACCCAGATCTACATCATCATCATCTCTTAAACCCAAAAATAAAATTGAAAACAAATTAAAATCATAATAAAAATTCAAAAGCAGCGGCAATAACAAAAGTAACAGTAGTAGGAACAAGATTTGAGAAAGAAGAGATGGGCCACTAGAAGGTGGTGTCGATGGTTCCGTGACCAAATCTGGGTTGCTATATATATTTCTAGATCTAGCCGGAAGATTTATTTTTCCGGCAATGACTTTGTACCTCCGGGATCCATGACTGGCGGTGGCAACGACTGGGAGGCGGAGACGGCTACTGCAGTAACGAAGCTGAGTGAAAGAATACCCAACTCGGTGCTGGTTACAACGGAATGGATCTTTGAAGAAAACTCATTTCACAAGTTGTTTCTTTTTTGTGTTTTTTAAGAACCTTCAAATCTTATAATGAAAGAAAATCCCAACTTACTAGGCTGACTCACACACCTTCTTTTGCTTTTTGCTTGCCAAATGAAGAGGTGGAATGGATATTAACTTGTGTCATGTGAATTACTATTTATTTATTTTTGAATATAATAATAATCTATATTCATGTGAACCACGATTCTCAAGCACCGTTGTGTTTATGAGATTAGAATTATGAAATTCACATGTTTACATACAGAAAGTTGTACGTAGCTTATATAAATACAAAAGCTGTATCTATAATAAAAGAAAGAGGGAGATATTTTTATTTTTTGTTAGGAGTATGATTTCAAGATCTGGAAAAAAAAAGGTGATTGGGGATGTGTTTTTTATTATTATTATCATTATTTATTTATATATAGAAATATTATTTATGACATTTAATTACACTTTTCATCTTTTCACATTGGAAATGACAAATATACCCTCAGCGTGCAAATCACATGACCATATTTTAATGTCTGTTAATCATGTGGACCAAAAGTGTTGACGGAGTTCTAAAGTTAGGGATGAAAAACGTAATTTCGTGAACCTAAGGATGAAACATGAAATCTGGTACAAACCACAGGGACGAAAAGTGTAATTTACTCTTTAAAATATACAAAATATACAATATACTTCTACAGACTACATCTGAACTTATATTTTAGTTAAAATTTTATCTTATTTAGTCAGATTTTCTATATATTCATATAATTAACTCATTTAGTATATCATTACAAATATCCCAATCATTTGTTACAAATTTTTTTAATTTAGAATTAAAATACAATACTTTTTTTCGAACATTTAGTGGGGATACGACGTTAGTGAAACCTCACCGTATAGTGGTGAAGTCTTCACGTACCCTAGACAACGAGATGTTGACCATTGGCCGTTACTAGTATTCGGAGGACAAACCCCAAGATTTGACATCCCCGAGGATTAGCGGCGGAACTTGAAATATTTTCTGGAGGGGTCAACAATATTTGATGTTTGTGTGTTATGCATCGCATATTAAACATAATTTTACGATTATTTTTATATTTAGTTTATTGATATACTCATCATCATTTTATATATTTATATTTGTATAACCATCACTTTAGATCTATATTTGTATAACTAAACAAACAATAAGTATCTGTCTTATAAGTGATTTATAAAATTACATATATACTTTTATAATCTATCATCAATCATCATGCATATATAGTAAACTATAAATGAAATAAGTATATAAAAGGTTAAAATAGAACGAAGGCAGCAATGAGAGACATAAGAAAAATATTAATAAAAAAAAGAGAGCCAGTTATGAAATAGAAAAAAACTTAAAAAAGTATGTAGTATGTTTTGAACCTCGGCCAAAAACAAGCAAAATGCATTATATAATGCTTCATCACCCGTTGGACTAACCTAACTTGTTTAAAACTTTGCCAAATCTAGTATATATTCGATAACAAATGGACATTTTGAAGGGGCTGGAACCCCTCCCTGTCCCTACTAAGTTCCGTCTATGCTAAGGATCGAACTCAGGACCTTGTTAAAACCGAGAGTGCCCCTATTAAATAACGTGTGGTTACATAATTCATCCTTGTCCCTAGAGAAAAGTTCATAGTTAACTTGGCGGCGTATATAAGACTTTCTAATATTACGCTTGTTGTCTTGTTGATATACTTTTCAATTTGAAAGTTGACAAATTATAATAACCGTCGATCTCACAATTAATTTTTTTGTTGTTCTTATTTTTATAATGTTTCTAAAGATAAATGAATTGTAATCTTTAATTAGACTTTTGCATTATGTATGTCGGTATGTACGTGCTTGTGGGGGAAAAAAAAACAAATGTGCACTAAGTATTTATGTACATCTATATCTTCTACTAACAAATACTCCATAATAGAGTGTTTTGTATTTTACTTGGCAGTGACGGAAGAATATATTCGTCATCTAACACTTTTATAAACTTGTGGACTACTTTTGTTTTCTCTTTTTTCTTCTTTTCTTTAGGGGACTACTGCTTTCCTGATGCATTGCATACAAAGGCGACTTATGGGTCCCATATGTTGGTTAACAGTCGACGTGTCATACTTAACTTATTTAATCTGTTTAATCACTGTAAACCTGTTAATTACCAAAGGTACAGTTTTGTTTCATGTTATTGAAATCAAACGAATAGCGAAAATTGAATTCTAATAAACTGTTGTATTTAACCAATTGAAGAAGGCTCAAATGGTATTCATCCCTACAAAATACATGAATTTATTCTTAATATCGTCATTTGATCAGCAATACATGAGTTTTCCCATAATAGGTTTCTTTTGAAATTAGAGTTGGATATATGAAGAGGCTGTTAAGCCCAAACTTGACGTTCAGAAATAATTACTATCAATTTGTAACAAAAATAGTTTGTTCAATATATATACACCTAAAGCAGTAATATCTTTACTAATTAAAGATATTATAAGTACGTGACAATTTAATTTAATTTACGGGCCACATACCCCGACCACGGAATCTTCGGTAACCCGACCACACCCCTTTAGGAGCGACTGTCGCCTCTAAAAGGGTAGACCCATTTATTGCTCGCGGATACCCATGCATATACCCGTTAGAACCGTTGACCCGTCAAACCCCCTCTTTAGGAGCGACAGTCGCTCCTAAAGGGGTGACTCGAAAAAATGAATATATTCTTTCTCTGTACCGATCCATTCATTCATTCCCTTCTTCTTCCCTTTCTCTTCTCCATTCCAACCGATCCAACCCCCCTCTCCCCCATATTTTCCGGCCAAGATTTTCCGGTGAGGCTTTAGGAGCGACCCAGTTTTTCAGCGAGGCTTTAGGAGCGACCCGTCGTTACCCCTTTCGTAAACCCAACGTTGAAGTAAGTTTTTATTTTTTTTTATTTCGTATCTATTAATTTGCTATATAGTATATGTATTAGTTTGATGTTATTCTTGTTATGCATAGATGTATTAGGATTGATCTTATATGCCCATAGATTTAACGTATTGTATGCGCCCATAGATTTAATGTATTGTTGTTCTTGTTTTTGTTATGTAAAAATGATTGTAAAAAAGTGTAAAAAAATATAAAATGTAAAAAAAGTGTATTACATAGTATATAAAAAATATATTTAAAAAAAAGTTTATAAAAAAATGTTTGGTCCTCGCCCCTGTTTTGTCTCGCCCCTCTCCCCCTGTTTGTCTTCGCCCCTTTTCTCCCCCCTGTCCACCCGTGTTCTCCCTCGTCTCTCCCCCCTTCTTTTCCCCCCCGTTTCTCCTCCCCCCCCGATTTCCTCTCCCCCCGTCTTTACATAGTATATAAAAAATATATTAAAAAATATATAAAAAGTCATATAAAAATGTTTGTATTAGAAATGTTTGTATTAGAAAAGTTTATAAAAAATATTTGTATTAGAAAAGTTTATAAAAAATGTAGAAAAGTGTATACATAGTATATAAAAAATATTTTAAAAAAAATTTCTATAACAAAATGTAAAATAAAATGTCAAAAAAAATGAAGAAAATGTAAAAAATTATATAAAAAAAAGTTCATGCGAAATTTTACGTTCAAAAAAAGTACTTAAAAATGTTTAAATAGAAATTTAAGTTCAAATAAATTATATATAAAAAATTTAATTTCATACGAAATTTAAAAATTACGTTAAAAAAAAGTACTTAAAAATGTTTAAATAGAAATTTAAGTTCAAATAAATTATATATAAAAAATTTAAGTTCATACGAAATTTAAAAAATGTTTATAAAAAAGTAAGTTCAGAAAAGTTTATAAAAAGTTAATAAAAAATTAAGTTCAAAAAATTATAAATAAAATGTTTATAAAAAATTATATATATATAAAAAAAGGTTCTTACGAAATTTTACGTTAAAAAAAGTACTTAAAAATGTATAAATAAAAAAGGTATGTAAAAAGTTTTACATTATAAAACATAAGTATAAAAAGATATTAAAACATATATTGAAAAAGTAGTAGTACAAAAGTCATATAAAAAATTAAGTTAAAAAAAAGTAGTTCAAAAAGTTGATATAAAAAGTATTATAATACGTGTATTATTTATGTAGATTTAAGAAAAATGCTAGGAGCTCACGGCGGCGACGGCGATGGAAACGATCCGCACCGATCGTGGTGGAAGAAAATAACAGGCTGCAAAAACAGCGGTAAGAAAATTGACTTTACATTAAATTTAGTTATGCATTGAAATAATTGTATTCTTATCGTTTAAAGTAACTTATTTATGTTATTGTTACTTATTGGTTTTGTAGGGTCGAAGAAACACCACCACCACCAAGAGGGGCAGCCAAACATCTAAACCTTGAGGCTGCCTTCAAGAAAAATGGAGGCCCGTTACCCATGTACTTCGATTACAAATCGAAGACCTTTCAGTCGATCGGGGAATACGGGGCTATGTACAAATCTTTGTTAGGCTCATTGATCGGAGATGTCCCCCAGTACTACGAGTCATGGGACGATGTGCCTGAGTCTCTGAGGGACAATATCTTGGAGGAAATACAGGTTAGAATATGTTTCTTTTTATATTTTTTTACTTAATATGTTTTACAATGATAACCCCCCGAAACTGCTAACTTGTATTTGTAAACAATGTAGCGCTGGTTTGCGATGGACCAGTACTTAGAGCATGATGAGGACGACCCCACCCGGAAGGCAGCAAAACAAGCTTTCCGTGCTGATGCAGCTAGCATATATAGGCAGAGAAAGTCAAAATTCAAATCTCAGCATTTTACAGCACGGGGGGGTGTAGACGAAGCAGATACCCTGCAGACAGCACCGCCAGCTGGTATGGACCCGGAAGAGTGGGGAAAACTACTGCGTTTCTATACGAGGGATGACCGGGTCAAGCGGGCCGCGACAAACAAGACCAACCGGTCCAAACAGGCGGTGGGGACTCAGGGTCGGCGATCTATTTCTCTTGCCCACGATCGGGCGTTGGTACGTTTGGTTTTAACAAAAGTATACAATTCTTGTGTTTTTTTTATGCTAATTATTTGACTTGTTTGCAGGCCAAGCACCATAACGAAAAGAAGGAGGGGCCACCGCCCACGTGGGAGTCGACTTGGGCGGCAACCCACAGACTACAACCTCCGGAAGTTGCGGTATATACATAACTTTAAGTTAAATTACTTTTAATTACTGCTCCATTTATTAAACTTACCTTACTATTTATATGCAGTCCCGTCTGGAGCTGCGCAGGTGAGACATTCACAGGATCCTGCACCGACACCTCCAACCCAGTTGTTCCCGGAAGCGTTTGGATCGCGATCGGGACATCAGCGCGGACTAGGGAGGATTCTCAGGGGTTTCGGATCCCATGATTTCCCTGTTGAGTTGCCGCAACCACATTATGGACCTCCGGAAGGCCCATCTGGATCGTATTCTGTCCCGTCTGGATCCCAACCTTCCGGCTACTATGTTGACTTGAACCAGCCTGGTGATGAGTATTTCGACCCCCGCCAGTTATGGAGTGGGACATCGTCGCATTATGGACCTCCATCAGGGGAATTTGGTAGCTTGTCGGATATGAGTGGATTTTTTAGTGGAACAGGCTCTGTATCCGGACCAGGTGTGGGTGATGATAATGCCGGTGAGGACGACGACGGTTCCGGTGATTAGACTTTTTTTTATTTGTACGAAGTATGGACATTTTTATAAATACAGTTTGTTATGTACATTTTCATTATTTGTATTTGATATGACATATGTCAAGTGATGTAGGATGTACGAAAAAGAGATTGGTCAAACATCCGGTTTTGCTATCCGTCGTGTACTGATACGTGTACTGATGGTCAGATAGTAATTGGAGCACGATCTGCAACGGGTAAACAACCAAAGTATAAGGAAGTCGTATTTTTAAAAAAAATAAACATATAGTTATACGATCCACATGCAGGTATGTTTCTTATTTCACCTGCATTCGAGTTTCCCCTCGTTGTTGGGCGTGCTTTAGCCGGTGTTGCCGAAGGTAGTTAGAAATGTCTTGTGAACGGGTCAAGATGCCGGGAAATGCATCCTTCAATTGGTCCCTTATGCTATTTGGCCCAAACCTAGCAACGCCTTTTCGTCCACAAATTCTTTTTGAACATCGGTTAGTCGTCTTGCGTACGCAATACCTTCCAAATTACGAGCTGATGGATGGTTATGTCGGTGATCTATAACTTCAACCCACCAACTATGGTCCTTTGTCAGACGGCCTACCAATTTGAATGGACAGTCAATTTTGGTAGTCCCTTTGGGTGCCCCGGTTGACCGCTTATCTCTTTTTCCACCACGGTTGCAAATAAGGACCACCTTTTTAACTTCTCCGTCTTTTGTGGCATTTGATCTTCGTGTTACTAACACATAACCAAGCTCCTTTGCCGTTCTTTGAGCCCAGTCTACCAGATCTATGTGTGTGTCAAACACCTTAAATATTTTATACACTTTTTTTTAATACACTTTTTATACACTTTTTATTTTACTTTTTTATATACTTTTTTATAATTAGATTTTATATGCACTTTTTTATAATACATTTTTTTTTTAATTCACTATTTTATATACTTTTTTATAATCCACTTTCTTATACACTTTTTTATAATACACTTTTTATACACTTTTTTATAATACACTTTTTTATACACTTTTTTATAATACACTTTTTATACACTTTTTTATAATACACTTTTTAACACTTTTTTATAATACACTTTTTTATACATTTTTTTTTAACAATTTTTCAATAGCTTTTGTTAATCTACATTTTTACGTACATTTTTTAATATGTTTTTATATACAATTTTTTATCCGTAGTTTTAATAATTATTTTTCTTACATACTTTTATAGCAACGGGTCAATATTTTATACACTTTTTTTTAATACACTTTTTATACACTTTTTATACACTTTTATTTTACTTTTTTTATATACTTTTTTATAATTAGATTTTATATGCACTTTTTTATAATACATTTTTTTTTAAATACACTTTTTATAATAACTTTTTTATACACTTTTTTATAATCCACTTTCTTATACACTTTTTATACACTTTTTTATAATACACTTTTTTATACACTTTTTTTATACACTTTTTTTCAATACATTTTTTAATACATTTTTTTAATACACTTTTTTATACACTTTTTTATAATACACTTTTTATACACTTTTTTATAATACACTTTTTTATACACTTTTTTTATACACTTTTTTATAATACACTTTTTTATACACTTTTTTATAATACACTTTTTTATACACTTTTTTAAAACACACTTTTTTATACACTTTTTTATAATACACTTTTTATACACTTTTTTATAATACACTTTTTATACACTTTTTTAAAATACACTTTTTTATACACTTTTTTAAATACACTTTTTTATACACTTTTTTTAATACACTTTTTTATAATACACTTTTTTATACACTTTTTTATAATACACTTTTTTATACACTTTTTTTAATACATTTTTTATAATACACTTTTTTATACACTTTTTATACACTTTTTTATAATACACTTTTTTATAATACACTTTTTTATAATACACTTTTTTATACACTTTTTTATAATACACTTTTTTTAATACACTTTTTTATAATACACTTTTTTATAATACACTTTTTTATACACTTTTTTATAATACACTTTTTTATACACTTTTTTTAATACACTTTTTTTAATACACTTTTTTATACACTTTTTTTAATACACTTTTTTAATACATTTTTTATAATACACTTTTTATACACTTTTTTTAATACACTTTTTATAATACACTTTTTTATACATTTTTTTAATACATTTTTTATAATACACTTTTTTATAATACACTTTTTTATACACTTTTTTTAATACACTTTTTTATAATACACTTTTTTATACACTTTTTTTAATACATTTTTTATAATACACTTTTTTTAATACACTTTTTTATACACTTTTTTATAATACATTTTTTTAATACACTTTTTTATACACTTTTTTTAATACATTTTTTTAATACACTTTTTTATAATACACTTTTTTATACACTTTTTTATAATACACTTTTTATACACTTTTTTATAATACACTTTTTTAAATACACTTTTTTAAATATACTTTTTTATAATCCACTTTCTTATACACTTTTTTATAATACACTTTTTATACACTTTTTTATAATACACTTTTTTATACACTTTTTTTTTTTAACAATTTTTCAATAGCTTTTCTTTACACCTTAACCTCTCCATACATCAGCGAGATATTGGGCCCAAACCCTGGGCAGTATGTAGTTTTTTTTTCTTAAAGTTGATAAGCCCACAATTTTCTAATTTTTTTTACACTAATTTAAACATCTTCATTTAAAGTAGGTATTTTTTTAAAAAAAAACTTAATACCTTTAATAAAATTATTTACAACATGCATTTTTAACCTTTAAAATGATTACATTATCTCTCTTTTATAGAGTATCATTTATCAGGAAGTTTATATTGATAACCACACCGTTACCGTAATCATCACCGTGAACCCGCATCATAGGACTACGCTTCTAGTAATATATTTCACTATCAATTTTGACAATGTCTTGGACCAGAACTTCTCCATGCAAGTCAATTCTGTAACTCGTGTCCTCAGCTGTCTTGTCCACTATCTATCTAATCTCAAGCTTATCTCTGCTCTTCCTTCCACCATTGGAGGCCATTACATCTCGATCTGTCCCCACCACCACCACCACTTTTTCCACAATTCAAACCTTTATAATCTCCACAATATATCATCAGTTACCCCCAAAAAATCAATCCAAATAAAAAAGAACAACCCACCATACAATACATACATACATATATACTTACAAAAGTAATGAAACTTCCTTTCATTCCCTCCCAAGAAGACAATAATAATAACAATATAATCAACACTACTACTAGTACTCGTAATTACGAACCAAAATCTGTTCTCGATATCCGTTGCAGTCCTTCTAGTTCAGTCACTGCCGATTCATCTACCGATTTCAACTCAGCATTATTATTACATCAGAATACGAGTACGACTGATATTATTAGTATTAGTAGTTACCAAAATGGAATGAATAACGAAGAAGAATGTTGGAATTCTGATTCTCTAATGAAAGAATTAGGCCTTATTGATGATTCTTCTAACTGTAATTTTAAATCCAATAATGATGATTTACCTGATCTCCCTCCCTTTTTTTACCCCGAATTCGATCCAAATATTTATCAATATCCTCCTCCTTTCGATAATTTATTAATGGCTGATGACGATAATATTGATCATCATACTATTACTGAGTTTGATTATAGAGACGAGCTGACTCGTCTAGCTGAATGTTGTGAAACGCAGTCGTTTCAATTAGCGCATGTGATACTCGCACGCCTTAATCAAATACTCGGTTCTTCGCCTAACGGCAAACCGTTACAACGAGCGGCTTTTTATTTCAAAGAAGCCTTTCAGTCTCTACTAATCACAGATTCGCATTCTTCAATGACTCGTAGGTTAACGAGTTGTACGTCTTATGAAGTTGTGCAAGTTATTAAAGCGTATAAGATGTTTTCTAGTGTATCTCCTATTCCTTTGTTTGCTAGCTTTACTGCTAATCAAGCTATACTTGATGCCGTGGACGGTGCGATGATCGTCCACGTCATTGATTTTGATATAGGGTTTGGAGGGCAGTGGGCGTCTTTTTTAAAAGCGGTTTCGGAAAAAGCGGAAGCTAGGAAGGTTGGTTCACCGGCGGTGAGGATCACCGCGGTTGTGAAGGAAGAGTATGAATTGGAATCGAGATTGATTAGAGAGAATTTGATTCAGTTTTGTAATGATTTGAAGTTACGGTTTGAGATTGAGTTTGTTTCGCTTCGAGCGTTTGAGTTGGTGTCGTTTAAAGCGGTGAAATTCGTGAACGGAGAGAAGACGGCGGTTGTTGTTACGCCGACGATTTTTAGGCGGATTGGATCGGGTTTTGTTAACGATATCCGACGAGTTTCACCGGATGTTGTGGTGTATGTGGATGGGGAAGTGAATGTATCCGGATCGTCGTTTTTAAGGCAAACGGTGAGCGACGGTTTGGAATTGTATGCGACGGTGATTGAGTCGTTGGAGGCGGCAAACGGCAACGGCAACGGCGATTGGGTGAGTAGTATAGAAATGTTTGTGTTGTTGCCGAAGATAATTGCGGTGGTGGAGGATGTGGCGGGTCGCAATGTGCCGGCCTGGAGGGAGGTGTTTGGTAGGGGTGGGATGCGGCCCGTAGGGTTGAGTCAGTTTGCGGATTTTCAAGCCGAGTGTTTGTTACGAAGGGTACAAGTTAGGGGATTCCACGTGGTAAAACGACGGGCGGAGATGGTGCTTTGTTGGCATGATACGCCGCTCGTTGCCACGTCAGCATGGACTTGTTAACAAGTCCACCAAAACGTATGAAATGCTACAAATGTATGTTTAATAACAGTATTTGCTACTATATGTATTCGGAAGAATCAATAATACATGCCATTGGAAATGTATAGGGATACAAGGAAAGATGTTTTAGGTCTAATGTTAGTTGAATAGCATGACCAACAATGATTGTTTAGAATTTTACTTGACATTTCTGTAAAAGGTGGTGGAAAATACTACTGTTAGATCATTATATATATGTGAACATGTAAAACATCCTTGATCAATATCATATTTTTGAAACCATGATGAGGAGCTAGATTAACTCTACAAATCGGGTGTCTGACTTCTATGATCCATACTCGAGTTTGATAACTTAATGTAACTTTGAGCTTGCAAAGCCATTAGCCATGTATGTGAGTTTGTGGCCTTGAATGAGTTTGTGCAAATGAAATGTATTCCCCAGGGATCGAAGTGACTTAGGAAAGTATATGTATGTTCAGGAAACCAGTGTAGGTTGTTTCATAAATCATATGAGTCTGTTGTGGGTGTGGAAATTCTTGAAAACTATTAGGAGATAGGTAACGCTACTCAAATAGTCAAATTGATTCACGCTATAAGTTTGGCTACAGATGTTTTAGCTCTTCATTGAATTAAATTGATTTAGATTAAACTGGATGTAAAAAAATTGCAGTTTCTACAGCCTATTAAGTGATTCAATAACAGTTATAGAGAGTGCATTCTTGTTTTTTACATCGATTTTAGTTGAGATTACTCGTGTGACGTGATATAACCAACATATCTTGTGTATATGTGGACATGTCCAATAAAACTAAAGATCTGGGAAACTATGCTCCAATAAAGCCCAATAGACCCACTGCTCCAAGCCTCCAATAAAGGACGTTAGTACTGTAAAGAGTAACCTAACTACACGAAGCTTTTTAACACTCTATACAGTAGATTGGCATATGATAATGTCATTCCCTTGCTGATTTTAGCTAGAAGATGGGGCCGAGCAACTGATACGAGCAATTAGCACACTAGAACCAACTTGATGCAGCCATACGGAAACAGGTCTTCAATTTCTTCTATAGAATTCCCAAATCCAGATCACCTTGTGTTTTTTATAATTACAAAAGTAAAACTGCCATGATAGGTCAATACAACAATTTAGTGAAATATTTATTAGACCAAAATGACCACAAACAAACACGCATTGTATGAGGGCCAATGATTCTCACCTAATTTCTATCCTTCTACAATAACAAGCATCAAGACCACAGATTATATATATATATATATATATATATAAACTTTGACATACTACAATTACCCGGGTTAACAAAAAGTATGTGTGTATGAGAGCATGTTGCACTTCCTCGATCAATGGTAAAGTCAATTTCTTTTGAAGGCTCGAAAATGATTGTCGATCTAATCGTATAAGTGTAAAAGTTACTTTGATGTGATGTTGTCAACTATCACCTTCGTTCGTCTGAGATTGAAGATGTGCATCGAGATTCGACACAGCCTCAGGTCCAAATAACCTAACTAATTCATCCTGTCCAACAAACATATATCATAAGGTCAGAATAACTGTAGGCATCTCATAGCATTTCTAATTTACCACGTGGCAATTGGCGTGGTGAATATGGAAAAGAAAGTGACATTAAGCTTTATTGAATACGGTGTGTAGAAGTGACATAAACCTTTATAGAATTATTTTCAGAAGTAAGCTTTCCACATTCACTGGAGAGCTTCTGCAACTCATCCCTGAGTGAGTGATTCTCATTATTTAATGCCTCCACTCTTGCCTGTAGCTCTTCACACTCGGCCTGGAGAAAACATCGTGTAGACATGTACGTTACTTATGATACTGCCAGTTCACAATTATTTAAATCTGTTCCATTTTGCATCACTTCCATCACCATCAATTTAACAAAAAGGAATAACTTTATATAGAGTAAATGATCTCTAGATTGTATGGATTGCTTTGACTGATCCTTGACCTGATAAAAATAAAATGTTACCTGCTTGCGCAGCCTTGATCTTCTAGCCGACTCTCTATTAGATTGCTTCCTCTTCTGTCTCTTCAGTTCCCGTTCATCCTGTTGACAGTAGAGTTTAATCAATAAACGTAGCAAATAACTACGTTTTTGGTAGGTTAACCACTTGCACTGGAAAACTAATCTCTGGAACATCTAAAAATGAAACGCTTACACATAGGTGATAAACTGTAAGTAATCTCTTGTATACCTGAACCCACTGGTCGGCCATCATTGGTGGTGGACCCACTGATTGTGGGACACCAGAATGATTTGGTTGCATTTTCATAGATCCAGTTCCAGCAGATGGGTTCCACAGGTCCATCCCCATATTAAGATTGGTAGCAGGCATAGAAACGACAGGATTCCCAGGGACATTTGGCCCGGTATCGTTATTCCGTGCACTTGCTGCATAAGAACAAAAAAAAAAACTTGCAAGCTTAAAGTAAATTCTCAATCATGTATGCAAAACTAAGGTAAAAGTGTGTAGAATCACCATCTGCAAGCATTTGATGGAAGCTTCCTTTTTTGCCTCCAGAATATTCCTGTTGGTCATCCTCATCGCTTGCATCTGATGAACCATCGTTTCCACTTTCAGCACTGTTTGTGTTCAAAATTTAAATTCAGCACGTCATAATCAAAAATATATCTTATAATATACCAGAATCACTGAAAAACAGCTCATTTTACAAATCAATTTAGCAAAAACCTTTGGGTGGCACCATCATTCCCTGAACTTGATGCTGCCTTTCCATTCTCTCCGGTCCTAGCACCAGTGGGATAGGCATTTACCGAATTGCCCTTGGATTTTTTGTTAATCTTGTGTTTCCCATTAGGGGCCTTACCTTCCATTTCAGCATTTGGTGGCATAGTGCCGGGGGTCTGCAAGGATAGGATTTAAGAATGAGAATCAGATATAAGATGCACTTTACATGATGTCAATTTAAAAGCATAAACACTAGGGGAATCCTGTTTACCATAGGCATACTTGGATGACCATAAACTCCTGCCGGTGGATATAGAGCAGGGTATGGAACCGGTGTCCCATAAGGTGGCATCATAGGATGCTGAAATATTTTACATAAAATCAATTATCACTACATACAACATCTTGATATTTTACATACATGTATACATCAGTACCTGGCCTCCCCACATATAAGGGTGAGGAGTTGGAGAGGCAACAGCCGAGGGAAAGAAAGGTGGAGCAGCCCCAGAGCCATAATAAGCCTGAACACAAAAGTTGTAACTATTATAAGGATGTATCTCAGCATGTAACACCTTTTATGTCGCATCTGCTAACAACAAATTCAAAACTCACTAACTCATACCTGCATAGAGCTTTGCCAATCATGGTACGAAGGAGGTGGTGTTTCCTATAGATAAGAGAGTGAGATTACTTGTATAATATACACAGAAGACTTCATATTCCGCACAGACGAAAAAGTGGGAAAACCTGAGTTGAAGTAGGTTTGGAATGCTTGGCAGGTGAGCTTTGTTCCCCAGAGCCCATGAAGCTACTGGTTAAGATATTATTGTGCAGCCAACAATTACCAGACTTTATATTTCCTAGTCAGATAAGCCAACGCACCTGGAGATATAAAACATATTGGAAGTGGATTACTGGCAAATCTTACAGTCATTAACCATTGCTAGGAGCTCATATAAATATGCAAAAGTGCGTCAAAGAAGAGTAAAGTCCTACAGATCCACCAAATGGTTGAATTTTCTGCCATAGCAGTAAGACATGTCAGCTCTAAGTTTTCAGACATATGTATAATCAACCATTCAAAAAGTAGTACAGTCCAATACATCACCAAACTGTTAAAGTTATTAAGTTCATAAACCTTGTATAAAACAAAGTCATAGACTCATAGCTGATACATATTTCGAAATATTCATTTACTGCCCATGTTATAAATTGTGCATCTTTATGTTCAAAAGTAGTAAGACTAGTAAATTACATTCTGAAATGTAGCCTTAATATTCTTATATTAAAAAATCAAATAAAACTAGATGTTGCAAAACTAACACAAATTCAAAGTTTGGATAAGTTCTACTAGTAATTAGAAAGTCATAGCTATACATACATACATATAATAGTTTATACAGTATTAAAAGGAATATATTATAATTAAATATTATATATATATATATATACATAGGGTAAGGTTCATGTGATAACCATTCACATATCAAACATAAACTTGATCTAAACATATGTGAACGAATTTGTTCACATATGAATATCAAGTTATAATTTAAAGGTTCTCATGGTTCTTCCAATTCAAATGGTTCTCACATGAACCTTTATATATATATATATATTATAATATATATATGTACTATTTATATAATATCATATTATGTTTCAACAAAACAATTATAACTCCACTTTATATTATATTATATATTATATATATATAGATATATATATATATATATTATATATATATAGATATAATATATATATATATTATATTATATATTATATATATATAGATATAATATAGATATTTACTTATTTAGTATTATAAGACTTATATATTATATTATATATTATATATATATAGATATAGATATAGATATTTACTTATTATATATATATATATATATTATATATATATAGATATAATATATATATATTATATTATATATTATATATATTGATATAATATATATATATATTATATATTTAGATATAATATATTATATATTATATATATATAGATATAATATATATATATAATACTTATTTATATCTAAATATTGTATAATAAAACAATTATAACTCCACTTTATATTATATTATATATTATATATATATAGATATAATATATATATATTATATTATATATTATATATATATAGATATAATATATATATATATTATATTATATATTATATATATATAGATATAATATATATATATTATATATTATATATATATAGATATAATATAGATATTTACTTATTTAGTATCTAAAGTATTATATATCTCTACTTGTTATATTATATTATATATTATATATATATATATATATATATATATATTATATATATATAGATATAATATATATTTATATATTATATATATATATTATATATATATAGATATAGATATAGATATACTTAATTATATGAAAACCTTAAAATATTAATATGCCCGGAATCGGATCGCGAACAAAACCTGATGTTTTCCAGATCAATTTGACAACTTGCGAAAACGGAATCGAAGAGGGAAGTTTGCAGAAAAAAAACTTTTTGTTTTTTTTTAAATAAAAGAAATGGATATAAAAGCAATAAAAGAAATAAATTGTGTTAACATGACAAACATTTTGACTAACACTATTGACACAAATACCCCTTACATTTTTAGATATTTACAATTAAACACCATTTTTAATTCTAACAGCACTTAACGACTTCAATTAACAACTACCGTTAATTTGTACCAAATTTGCAAAAGGTTTCCGAAATAGGGACCAAAAATGCAATGAAACCTGAAAAGGTCCTGAACCTGCCAAAACATACAAACCATAGGGACCAAAAATGCAATTAACTCTATTGAAAATAAAGCAAAATTGATGTTGCAGAACTATCTTCTGTTTGTGAGTGGGCAAGTTTATACGTTTCTCCGTGTATTCACTACTACATGTTTTTAGTCACTTCGTAAAATCAAATTGTTTACTGGTATAGTGGTATATGTCTGTACATACTTGATTCTAATTCATTATAACAATAGTTTGTAAATTAAAATGTAATAACTTTTATTAAGACATACCAAATCAACATATATGTAATTAGATGTCATTAAAAATGGACAATGTGACCATACTATCAGACCTTATTTCTAGGTAAACAAGGAATCTCACCCAAGCCAACTTTGAAATCCTGTCATCAAACCCCAACTCAACAAACACCCACAACACCCGTGAAACCAGGCACACCACCAACCCTCCAAAAATCTGGATTATTAGGGTGAGGCGGGCCTGAAAGTTCAATTTACAGAAATTCAAACTTGGAACTTCCTTTAGAGAATCCCAGCCCCTTGCCACTAGGCCACTTCCTCGGGGTTAAATAATGCAGATAAAAAATAGCACCGTTCAAATACCAGATTTTCAACACTTCCCTTTTTATCACTAAATTGTTGATAACACAAAAATATGCTACACAGCAAATTAGACAGAGTATGTACATTTTTTTAATCATTCTTTTCTCTCTTTTTGTTTATAACAAAGACTCGCCAATATATCGTCCATAACAACACTGAGGTAACAATAACAAGGGTCATAAGTCTAAAACAATAACTTACTTTTTCAATTGTCCCAATTGGAAGATGTACTATTTTTTGGGCTGACAAGCCATTAAAAGTTGACCCCGGTGACAATTTTGGAGAACTTCCTTTTTTTTCTTCAAATGACTGTAACTAAAGCTTATATTGTATCATGTACTGTCATGGTCATCAGATGCTGAAAAAAAAATAATATATATATATATGGAAGAAAATGTAAACTGCAATTTTAAGGCGTCCTTTGATTAAATTTGGCAATAATTGTCATACATCTCAACAAAGCATTTGCCACGTTAGCAAAACATGAGCACATCGTCACATGGTAAGTATCATTACACGATATAAACTTTAATCATACTCATTTGAAAGGAAAAAAAGTTGCCCACATGTGTAACCGGAACCAGCTTTTATTGTCTCCTCGGTCAAACACCAATACAATTCCCCACTTCTGACATTTGAAAAGTAGGTCGTTGTTTTTAGGCAAATAACCCTGATAACGAATAAAGTCTAATACTCTAAGAATCAAACTCTTCCCAAATCAGCCCCAATGCTACACAACTCTCATAGTGTACAAACCAGTTGAGCTATCCTCGTATATATATCATAATCATATCTTATGAAAAACAATATAATATCATCTTCATTGTTTTATAATTTATGAAAATCTGTTATTAACTTAACTAAAAAAGTATCTTAATATCCTAATACACTGCGCTTTTACAATTAAATAAATACTGCATTTTTTAAAATATAAATAAAAATGCTCCACAAGACCACAACCCAGTCTTTTGGCTCTATATATCCTTTGGCAAAGAAATTCCAATAAAATATGAAAAAGGAAAGAAACAAAAAAACAAAAATCGAAACCTATTTCCTACTCCAGTATCCTTATGTATTCTGCCTTAATCTTAAATTCTTAATGTACAATTTGGCTTTTAGTCAGCTTTGGATACTGGACCAATAATTATCTCCTTTTTAGCATGGGGAATGATTAATCCTCCTAATTCATTAGCCTAAAACTCCTGCTAATTTATTGGATGGTGACATGTGGAAATTCAAGGGGGAGATTAGGAAAGAGATTAAGTGGAATCCACTTGTCACATTCATAAGGTTTTTAGGAGGATTTTTAGGCTAATGTTTAGGAAGATTGATCATTTTGCTTTTAGCATATCAAGTACATCTCCATATCTATATCTATATCTATATCTATATCTATATTATATCTATATCTATATCTATATCTATCTTATCTATATTATATCTATATCTAATCTATATCTAAGATTGATCATTTTGCTTATTAGCTATATCTATATCTATATCTATATCTATATCTATATCTATATCTATAATACTCGTATATTATAAAGCAAATAGCCATGTTTAACATTTTAAGTTTCAACATTTCATCAAAACCAAATTACATCAATAACTTACACTACTCACCTCCACTACCATGTACCACCACCACCAATCTCCGCCGCCACCGCTGCTAGCCACCACCACCACCAATCTCCGCCGCCACCGCTTACCACCACCACCACCAATCTCCGCCGCCACCGCTGCTAGCCACCACCACCACCAATCTCCGCCGCCACCGCCAGCCACCACCACCACCAATCTCCGCCGCCACCGCGCTGCCACCACCACCCGTCACCACCACCGCCGCCGCCATTACATCACCACCACCGCCGCCGCCACACACCACCACCGCCGCCGCCATACCACCACCACCGCCGCCGCCTACATCACCACCACCGCCGCCGCCATACACACCACCACCGCCGCCGCCATTACACACCACCACCGCCGCCGCCATACACACCACCACCGCCGCCGCCATACATCACCACCACCGCCGCCGCCATACACACCACCACCGCCGCCGCCATACACACCACCACCGCCGCCGCCAACACACCACCACCGCCGCCGCCATTACATCACCACCACCGCCGCCGCCATTACATCACCACCACCGCCACCACCGCCGACACAACGCGCGGGTACCGTTCTAGTTCTACTAATAAGCCTTAAAAACATGTTATCCTAAGCTCAATATCTTCTACTAGCCATATATAAATAGAATAAAACTGTTAAAATTATCATTTCTGGACCATTTTTTTCTATCCTACTTATGTTCCCTACATATCTGAATCAAAATTTAAAAGCTGTATAAGAAATTAACTCAGAACTATTAGATATACTAATTAATCAATCAGATCTATGTCTAATTCGATCAGTAATTAACTAGAATAGGTTCACAGTTCACACTATCTTATAGCTTCAGCTAGATTAACTGCATAATACTAGCACTGCAAATATAGAATCTATATCTGTATATTTGATAGAGTATATAGATATAAATACAGATGTGTATATATATATAGAGAGAGAGAAAGAGAGTCCAACCTGTTGTAGCGAAAAATTAGGAGATTAGAGGTGTTGCAGACAGATGTCCTACATGTACGGATGAAATCCAGTTAATTTGTGCAATTCCGTACAGACAAAAAAACAATACTATACTCCATAGTAGTATGTCTACATGTGAATATAGATACAAATAAATATATGGATATATATAGAGAGAGAGAAAAAGACCTGCCGGAGAGCTAAACTAAAATTGCAGGTACGGCTGTTATCCGGTAAATTCGGGCTGTTTCGTACAGAAAATAGGAAATTATGAGAGATATTAAGAAGATCAGGGAGATGAAACTGTGAATTGGTTAATTTAATGAGTTGTTGAGTTGAACTAAGTATAAAAATTCAGGTAATTGGACCGCCGGGAGAGAGAGGGAGAGAGAGTAGTGGGAGAAAATGGCGGTACGGTGGTTGGGGAGGATGGGGGTAGGGTTAGAGAGAGAAAAAGATGGACACGTGAGACACCCATACCTTTCACATGATGACTCATTTATTTTACACATCTCAACACCTTATAAATTAAATTTATATTCTACTAGCATCACGGCGAGATTGAATGACTTAGGTTGATGTGTAAGATGTAATTCATGTAAAGATGGTAGTTGAAATATTTGGAAAAAAAAAGTAAGAGTTTTAGATGTAAAGTGATAAAATAGGGTTTACTGTAGAAATTAATTTATTAAGGAGCAAATGGTCATTTTCAATTAGGACATTTCAACATGGGGTGGATAATCTTTATATAGTAGTATAGATATAAAAATATAAATATAGATATTGGAAAATTATATATATGTTTTGATTTTTTCTAGACAAACGCTTACAATGTACGACTTGGAAAATCTCTATCTTCTTTCTTAACATAGTGTACTTGAACGTGTAGTTTCGATTTGGTAAGGGAAGCTTTTTATTTGCTTTAGCAAAATAAAAATATAGATGTGAAACATAAGGGGACAAAATTGTTAAAGGTCGAAGTGGCTTGTATTACCCAAGTTAGTCATTCATGGTTTACATATAGTTTTAGGAATCTGGATCTGTTAGCCCGTGAGATTTAAACCATGTGCAACATTACCAAACAATGAAGTAAAAAAGTGTATAAAAGAACACACATAATAATTTTGGCTTAAATAATAAGAACAACATAGTGAAAGTGGCATGAGATCTTTTATCTTTGTATGTCATAACATGTATTTTGTTATCAAAACTGGTGGAAACATATAAAGTAATTCTTACAAATTTATATCCCATTAATTCGTTTATGGGAGACCTCTTTGTTCCCATTTTCGACCGGGTCACCAAGTGATTCTATATTCATGTAAAATAAATGAATTTCAAATTGTATGTGACCGAATGATAGTGATGTAGGCCCCGTTAATATAAGTTATCAAACATTATGAAATTAACTTGTTAATGAGACATTTGAGCAATGTGGTCAAGTTTTCTTCATGTTAAATGCTATAGTAATATAAATGAACTATATCTATTAACCTTATCACTGTTTCTTTCTAGTTTCTAGTATCATTTTGGTGTTATTCACAAATTTGGAATAATCATATACTTAATGATAAAACATTTCGAGATATAAACAAATCCTTTTTTTATCTAACAAAATAATGCGCTATTGGCAGTGCATAATATTAAACTCGTTCTCTACAAAAACAAATGTTAAAAAGAAGGTAATTGGATGAGAACCTCATGATCCCATGTACCATTTGATACCCATTAATCCTCCAACCAGACTAGTGTCCATATGAATCACAATCACTTAATAATCCTGATTATTTCAAGTTTTGAACCAGGTTCCCAAATGTTGATATTATATTAGACTTAACATTTATGATACTAATAGTGGTTCATATCCCTCGTAACTTTTTGTGTTTGTTAAGCAATTGTGAGCTTTTGGACCGCTGGCAATATTAACAAAGGTAGGAAAAGAAGTTCAGGCGCCTTTTTTCTAGCAGAAAAGAGACCTTACCACTTAATCATCCCTATTGTTAATTTCTTTAGTTGTTGATGATGATGATGATGAAAAATCAACGATGATTGTTTTGGTGGCAAAAGAATGGAGGAAAGGAAACCGGTGTTACTGTGGTAGTGGTTGCCTGTGGTTGTCCCCGGAGGTTGTTAATGAACAGCTGGTGGCTTATGCGTATGCACTATGTTGCCTTTGTTGTGCATGTGGGTTTGTACCAAATGCTTAGAAATAGGCAAATAAGTTATTTTAAAGAAGTATATAAAATTTTAAATAAGATGTTTTGTTTTGTTTGGGAAATTGTCTAAATGTGTAGTTTATTAATAATATAGTTGTATGTGGACAAATTATTTTCTTATCCAAATATTTTAATATATATATTTCAACTTAGGTAACTAATAATGATAATCACAAAAGTCATATAAGAAAGATATGTACAAGCTAAATATTTTTTTCCTTGAGAGAGAACGTCATTTTTTGTCGTTTTTATTTTCTCGGATACGACTCTGATAAGTATGATAGAAGAATTTTAAATTTGTTCCATCACATAAAACTTTCAGGCTCCGTCACTGTCTATTATGTCTCATTCATCCTTCAGAATGACTAGCCCAGAGACAAGGACGGTGGAAGCATGGGGGCAGTGGGGTCAGCTGCCCCCACTTTAATTTTAATACAATGTAATTTTTCACAATTTAAATGGTATATTTGTAAAAATTAAAGTAAGAAAAAATAAGTAAAAAATAAATACAAATGTTACCATCGTTGTCATAAGCTTATTCTTTGGTAGTCATTGGCCATTGAAGCATTAATTTTGAGATAGATCTCATCATAGGAGAATAAAAAACTTAAGTTGTTTTGATTTTTAATAAAAGGAATGAAAAAAGGTTTTAAAAAAAGTTTTACATTAATAGTGTAGCTGTTTGTGGAAATATTATTTTATTTGAAAATTATTATATATATATTTATCACAAACAACTAATTATGATAATCATAATAGTTATGTAGGAACGATATATATACAAGCTAATTAATTATTTCCTAAAAAGTATATTTTTTGGGTTTGTTGCATTATGATTGAATACGTTTTCATTTAATAAGACCTTGTCCGACACGTGTGGTCTTTATTTATTTAAAAAAACAAGTATTTTTAAATATGAGTGTTACAACCGGTGTGGGAACAAATTCTTTTGAGGGTCCATTTTCTATTCGCGAGCTAGGGCCCATTTTTTTTACATTCTCGGATACGACTCTTATAAGTATGACAAACAATTTTTAAAATTGCCCCATGCAAAAAAAAATTCTAGCTCCGTCTCTGTCCAGACAACACAATATTATTGTCAAATCAAGAACAAACTAATCAAGGTCTAATACCCCTAAAATATTCTTTGTACAAGGACTAGTTTACGACCTATTATTTAGACCATTATTTCCTTAAATATCCTACACACGCCGAATAAATAGACTCTATTAAAGAGACGAGTGAGCCATATATGGACGAAGTACCATTCCCGCCTAATATGCTTGACTCAAAGGACAAGTATATTGTGGAGCCTCTATGGTTCTTTGATTAGATTCCATTAAATTTCAGGCTACTAGTTTTCAGTGGCGGAATTTGAACATTTGTTTTGGCGGGGTAGTTTTTACGGGCTAAAAATATTATCTTCAAAAGAGGTAAATTTTAATGGTAGTAAACAATTTCAGCAAAATGATAAACATAATTAAGCAACTCAATTCCTAAATAGTATATTACTATTACTATATCTAAAATTAATTTAAGTTAAAAAGAAAAAATTATAATATCAATTCTGTTTCATCAAATAGTTTGTAAGTAACTAATATAATAGAAGTATGTTACTACTCAACTACTCAAAAAGGAGATGAAAATTGAAACTGATGACATTGAAGATGAAGACGAATCAATTGATATTCCACTTACTGTGATATTATTCATTCGCCATTATCTACAACTTATAGTATCAATATATACTCTTATTAATTAATAGTAATAATAATAATAATAATAATAATAATAATAATACCAAAATAAGTTTGAGCGATGATGATTATGATTTTGGGTGGAAACAATTAATAGATAGGAAGCACAAATTGGCATGTTGTTTATTATGTTTCCATTCCAAATTCTAATCTCCAATTCTCCAGAGCCTTCCTCCGTTTCTTTTTTTTTTTCCTGAGATGTGAAGGGGTCAATGGTGAAAAATAGACTATTATACCTAGGTTATTTACACTTCTGGCTCAAAGTTTTGGAGGGGCCAAAACCCCCCATGCCCCTTAATAGTTCCGCCTTTGCTAGTTGTGACTCTGATGGGAACCTTTTTTGTTATGTCAACACATTTTTCACTTTTTTTTTTTTACAAATATCTCATAAACATTATTAGTTTTCTTCTTCGTATGTGTAACCTTCTTATCATCATTTTTTAAACTTCAAAGTTAGTTAGGGTGTTGGCAACGGATGCAGGGATGGTGAAAGATTCTCCTTCACCGCGCGGAAACACCACCGTCGACGGTGAGCGGAAGACGAAAGGAAGCAGAACTCGGTAATTTTTGCCGCAGCAAGAAGAGTAAGGGGAAGAGCAATATCCGACTGTTGGATGCATAGGGCCTACCAAACGACTAGTTTTTATTATTTTTATCGGAGTAAACTTGTTAACCATTTTTAACATAAATGTATTTTTTAAATTAGTAATAACAAAAGTATTGATAGAAAATAACAAACATGTATAACCATAGTTGTTAAACTCTTACATGTCACGAGTCGACTCTTACGAGTCGAGTCGATTTACACCGAAAACGAGACGACTCGCTAGGTGACTCGTTTTTGTCCAGACTCTTACGAGTCGCTGTGTAAAATTGAACCGAGTCGCAAGCTTATGATTGTTGTAATTAGATACTATGGTTATATATTAGATATTATAGTTATAGTTACATTATTTTGTGTGTTATATATGTATTTTTGATACTTTTAGTTTGAATTTGGAGATAAACTGTATGTTTATGACTCAAAATTAACGAATATATAATTATTTTGTAAATGAATTAAGATAATCAACTTATATTTTGTTTCAAAAAACATCACATATATAAAATTATACAATATTATGCACTATATAAAAAATGTCATGACTCTTACGAGTCGAGTCATGTTTCGAGTCACGATTCAAAATATCATGTTTTCGAGTCGAGTCAAAAGTTATGAGTCGACAACTATGTGTATAACAATAATTGTTCGAAAAAGAATAAATTTGTTGCTCAATTTTATTTGTTTGAACGGAAAAGTTTGTTGCTCTATTGACATCACCTTCTAGATCCTAGCTACTTTCCAACCAAATACTTTATAAGCTTTAGAGTTAATTACATTTTTCGTCCCTGTGGTTTGCCCCACTTTCACAGATCGTCCCTGAGTATCCGAAATTACACGTTTCGTCCCTAAGTATGGAACTCCGTTAACATAAATGGTCCACAACCAAAACGTCCGTTAAGTTGGGGGTCACGTGAGTTGCACGCAGAGGGTAAAATGGTCAGAAATTTTTACAGGGACCAAAAGTGTAACCAACAAAAAATGAAAAGAAATCTTTCCCAGGCTGTATCATCTTCATCAATCCATCTATAACATATCTATATCTATATCTATTATAACAAAAGTTTTATCATCATGGACCAAAAGTTTTATCATCATGATCATCATAGCACCGATCTGTCTTCAGTCTATATATATATATATATATCTGATCTATATCTATATCTTCACACCGATCTATATACTGTAGATCTATATCTATATCTTCACATATTAGATATATAGATATATTGTTGGAATTCGTCTGCCCAAGACACATATTAAATTGACGTGGCTAGTATGTGATGATCCAAGTCGGGTCATACCCAATAACAAGCTAGACAAACACTTATGATATTTATTTATAAGATTTGATCTTTAAATAAATATAAATACTTGAAACATTTAGAAAGTGGGTTTCTAAATAATTGCACTAGAGATATGTAAATAAATTATATGGATGATTTATTTTGAGAGAAATATGAATGTGTTTTATTTGGTGAAATAAACACATATACATGTTGTGTATAATATGTAACATGTTACATAAGATATGTAACAAGCTATGTTACATTTGATCTACAAAATATATAAGGATATGTTTTATAAAATTTTGGACAAATTTTTGGGTTGCCACCTAGTGAGGCCGCCCCCCCCCCCCATGTGCATCTTTGGTGTGTTGTCCAACATACAACACATATTGTCTTGCATTGTTGACAACACACACACAAGAGATACATAGAGTGTATCACAACTCATATATTTTTGTAAGACAAAACTCTCTCAATACTCAAGCAATTCTCTTCTTCTTTTCTTGCTCTTGAATTTCGGCCAAGGGATCAAAAAGGAAGGGTTTACAAGTAATAATCCTAGCAAAGTTTGGGTGTTTGTTGGAAGCTTGGGGTATACTTGCTTGAGGTTCTTCTAGGTTGAAGACTTGCCACTTCAAGATCATCATCTCCTTCATTTCAACCTTCTCATAAGCTTGGAAGAAGGTAGTCTTCTAAAACACCCTATGGTTGTTGTTTTGTATGTATGCTATTCATATACATGGATCCTTATTGTTTGGGTTTTCTTTTAAAAGGTTAAACTTTGGTTTTTAACCACATATATCACATTGAAATGGTTCAATTTTCCGCTGCGTTTTAATATTATAAGGATAATATTACTTTGATATAAACCCAAAATCCCAACAATGGCATCTAGAGCCGGTTATATGGATACATACATCAAAAGTTGATATTTTGTTTGGACAAAATCCAATGTTTTGGCCATTTTTGATTATGGCCGAAACTAATACACAAAAAGGAGGTTCCTTTTTTCTTGTGTATTTTAGTGTCACAACTTAGCCAAGAGACCTTGTGATTGTTTGTGATATGTGGATGTGTTTTATTTAATTATTAAATGATTGTAATAGTTAAATAGGATTTTCTTCATTCATTTGGTTATGTAATCTATTTATTTCATTTGGTATGTAATAAGTAGATTAGTTGCATTTTTTCTTATAAATGTAATCTCCAAGAAGAAGCATCAAAAGGTTTGGGGCTGAAGTTGGAGGCCAAATGAAGAGACCAGTGACTTCCCACTGCGGCGCAGTGGGAATATGTCAAACCCACTGCGGCGCAGTGGGGTTTATGCAGCCGAAGACAGTGAGTTCCCACTGCGGCGCAGTGGGAATATGTCAAACCCACTGCGGCGCAGTGGGGGTTTATGCAGCCGAAGACAGTGAGTTCCCACTGCGGCGCAGTGGGAGTATGTCAAACCCACTGCGGCGCAGTGGGTTATCAAAATGAAGAAAATTGTTCAAATCACATCACAAAAGGTTACTTGAAGCATTTGGATGCAAGATCAAGTGGGAGCTCAACTAACACAAAATTTTTGTGTTACTTTGTCCCTTAGGTTGAGACCTTTTGACCCACTTGTTTCGGCTAACAAGTGTGGTCAAAATAGTTGGCTAATGTTGTGCACTTATTATTATGTTTGTCTTGTATGTTTGGTTGTTTATTATTTTGTCATGTGGATGCTTAAAAACCAACAAACTAAAAGACACACATAAAGATTAAAATTGGTTTTAATATTGACATTAACTTGGTAAATAAAATGGGTTTTATTAAAAGTTAATGGTCACAATTATAAAAATGGATTTTATAAAAGAACCTTGAAATATGGATTTCAAAATTCATTATGGTACATAGTTTTTAACTAGAATATAAAAACTCAAACGACCCTTTAAAACAAGTTAAACGCCATCCTTTTATACAACACTTAATTATTTGGGAACTCTTTGTAGGATAAAGGTCACCTAACTACTTTGAGGGAACTTATAAGTTAAGGTAAATTTATTGTACTTATGGGATAAAGGTCACCTAACCACTAGTATAAGATAAATTTACATGTGTGTATAAGTAGGACAACTTGATTTGGAAGCCATGTGATTAGGGTCACCGAAGCATGGTAACCAAAGGCGTTGATGGGATTAAACATGCCAACTTAATATAAGATATTAAACCGGTCCCATACCACTAGAAATTGCAAAGTGTTGCAATTGTCAAACGTTGACTACCTTGTTAATTTAGATCATGGGATAAAGGTCACCTAACCATCATTTAAATGTAACGTTGGATTCTAGGTTTTAATTATTAATTGTCCATGGGACATAAAAGGGTATTAACAATTAAAATTTATATTTTGATATCGAAAATACTAATAAAGAACTTTGTTAATCTTGTAGATGGCCGCTAACAATGCAATAAACCCCAACCAAAACGTCCATAATTTTTCACTAAGATCCATCCTTGAAAAGGATCGTCTAAACCAAAACAACTTTGTGGATTGGTTTCGTAACTTAAGAATTGTTCTTAGGCACGAAAAGAAATCCTATGTGTTAGACGATCCTATTCCTGATGAGCCCGAAGAAACTGATGTTGAAGCCTATAATGATTGGGCTAAATATGTCGAGGACTCCGTGCAAGTTAGTTGCATAATGCTAGCGAGTATGACTCCCGAACTCCAAAAGAAGTTCGAGCACCATGGGGCATACGACATGATTACCCAACTCAAGGAAATGTTCCAACAAAAGGCAAGGGTTGAACGCTTCGAAACGGTTCGAGCGCTTCATGCATGTCGCATGGATGATTCACAACCCGTCTCAACATATGTTCTTAAAATGAAAAGCTACATTGATCGCCTCGAAAGGCTTAATTGTCCCGTCTCAAATGAGTTAGCTACGGATATGATCTTTAACTCATTATCTAAGAGATTTGAAACTTTCGTGTTAAATTATAACATGAATGGATGGGACAAGACCGTTTCCGAGCTTCATGGGATGCTCAAAACGGCCGAGGCTAGTATGGGAGGAAAAATTCAACCCGTTCTCATGATCAATGAAGGCGGAAAGAAAAGGGCTTACTCCGGACCCAAGGCAAATGTTGCTAAGGGAAAGGGTAACAACAAAGGGAATTTTAAAGGCAAAGGAAGGGAAAATGGATACCCCAAAAGCGAAGAAGCAAAAGGTTGCTGTCAATGACCCATGCTTTGAGTGTGGGGAGGTAGGACATTGGAAACGTAATTGTCCAACCTATCTCAAAGAGTTAAAAGCTAAGAGGGATGCAGGGCAAACCTCAGGTACAATATTTATGATATATATTGAGCTTAATACTGTTTTTTCTTACATATGGGTATTGGATACCGGATGTGGAACTCATATTTGTAATATGTTACAGGGGTTCATAAGAAAGAAGCACATCAAGAAGGGAGACATTAGTCTCTTTATGGGCAATGGTGCATTGGTGCATGTTGAAGCCCAAGGAGACTATCTTTTGAAACTTCCAAATGGTTTGGAAATTGTATTGAACAATGTTTTGTATGCACCTAGTTTGACTAGGAGTATTATTTCTGTTTCCCGTTTAAGACATGTTGGATATGATTTTAATTTTGTTAACAATGATATCCATGTTTCTTTGAATGATGTATTTTATTTTAAAGCTATGCCTTTAAATGGTATTTATGAATTAGTTCATGAAAACCAAACATATGATAACTCAATGTACCAAGCTACCACCAAGAAACTTAAATTAGATTTAAGTGAAACCTATATTTGGCATTGTCGTCTTGGCCATATAAATAAGAATCGCATACTAACACTTCAAAAGAATGGTCTTTTGAAAACAAAATCAAATGATTCATTTAATGTATGTGAATCTTGTTTACATGGCAAGATGACTAAAGCACCTTTCAAAGGCACTAATGAAAGGGCAAAAGATTTATTAGGTATCATACATTCGGATGTATGTGGTCCTTTTAAGCCAATGACTAGGAGTGGTGAAAGATACTTCATTACATTCACCGATGACTATAGTCGTTACGGTTATGTATACTTATTAAAACATAAGAGTGAAGCTTTTGAAATGTTCAAAATTTTCAAGAATGAAGTAGAAAACCAACTCAGTAAGACAATAAAAATTCTTCGTTCTGATAGAGGAGGTGAATACCTAAGTGATGCTTTTCAAGATCATCTTAGAAGTTGTGGGATTATCTCACAACTAACTCCACCTGGAACACCACAACATAATGGTGTGTCTGAAAGGAGGAATCGAACTCTATTAGATATGGTTCGTTCCATGAGCAAAAGCTCACTACCTCTATCATTTTGGGGATATGCCATAATCTCTGCTGCCCGAATTTTAAATATGGCTCCACCAAGAAAGTGGAGAAAACACCTTTTGAAATATGGCATGGAAGAGTTCCATCTTATCATATTTAAAGGTATGGGGTTGTGAGGCTTATGTAAGACATGATGCCTCAAACAAATTAGAGCCCCGATCTACTAAGTGTATCTTTGTAGGATATCCCAAAGATGATTTGGGATATTATTTCTACAATCCTAATGAGCAAAATGTATTTGTTGCTCGAAAGGCTGAGTTCTTGGAAACTAAATTCCTTATGGAAGGAACTAGTTCCAGAACAGTGGAACTTGAAGAAGATCAAGAACCACTGACAGATACACACTTGGGTGACACTAGCATTCAACAAAAGGATGTTGAAGATGATCAAAGGGTTGATCAAGACACACAAAACGTTCGTAGATCTGGTAGAGCTACTTATCCACCTGAGAGATATGGATTTCTCGTGGATGAATGCTACATGGTAGTTTCTGATGAACCTACCACCTACCATGATGCTATGTCCAAATCAGATTCGGACAAATGCCTAGAGGCCATGAACGCTGAGATGCAATCCATGTATGACAACCAAGTTTGGGAATTGGTTGTTGAACCTCCTAATTCCAAAGTAGTTGGAAGTAAGTGGGTGTTCAAATTGAAACACGATATGCATGGAAACTTGAGTACTTATAAAGCTAGACTTGTAGCAAAAGGTTTCACTCAAACTCGAGGGGTCGATTATGATGAACCTTTTTCGCCTGTGGCAATGCTAAAGTCTATTAGGATATTATTTGCCATAGCCGCACATTATGACTATGAGATATGGCAAATGGATGTCAAAACCGCTTTTCTAAATGGATATCTTGAGGAAGATGTCTATATGGATCAGCCTGAAGGTTTTGTCGATCCTAAGCATCCTAATAAAGTATGCAAGTTAAAGAAATCAATCTATGGATTGAAACAAGCATCAAGAAGCTGGAATCGTCGTTTTGATGAAGAAGTCAAGAAATTTGGCTTCATCAAAACGCTGATGAAGCTTGTGTGTATAAGAAGGCTAGTGGGAGCATCATTACTTTTCTAGTATTATATGTCGATGACATTCTACTATTTGGAAATGACATTCCAACCTTGGAAGGTGTAAAAGCCTGGCTTGGAAGTTGCTTTTCCATTAAGGATCTTGGTGAAGCCGCCTATATTTTGGGAATAAGGATCTATAGGGATAGATCAAGGCGCTTAATAGGTTTGAATCAAAGTGCATACATAGACAAGATCTTGAAAAGGTTCAAGATGGAAAACTCCAAAAAGGGTTTGGTGCCTATTCAAAGAGGAACTATATTGAGTACTTCTCAATCTCCCAGCTCAAAGTTGAGCAAGAGAGAATGAGTGGAATCCCATATGCATCTGCTATAGGATCCATCATGTATGCTATGATATGCACGAGACCGGACGTGTCATGCGCTTTAAGCATGATAAGTAGATACCAGCAAAATCCAGGAGATAGTCATTGGATGGCTGTCAAATATATATTGAAATATCTTAGAACACTAAAGATATGTTCTTAATATATGGATCTGGTGAGGAGGAACTCGTTGTAAAGGGTTACACGGATGCGAGTTTCCAAACTGATCGAGATGATTCTCGATCACAATCGGGGTATATCTTCATTCTAAATGGAGGAGCTGTTTCTTGGAAAAGCTCAAAGCAAGATGTGGTTGCATTGTCCACTACAGAGTCTGAATACATCGCCGCTTCTTTAGCAGCACAAGAAGCTGCATGGTTGAAGAATTCATTGCCGATCTAGGGGTTGTTCCTTCCATTCAAGAACCCCTAGAAATTCTTTGTGATAACGAGGGGGCGATTGCTCAAATCAAGGAACCTCGTGCACATCAAAAGACTAGGCACATTGAGCGGAGATTCAACTACATAAGGGATGAAGTTGAAAAGGGAAAGATATGTATTCACAAAGTTCACACTGATCAAAATGTTGCGGATCCACTCACGAAGCTCCTTGAAAGGCCCAAGCATGAGAGACATACTTGTGCCATGGGACTTCGATATTCTAGTGATTGGATTTGATCTATTTTATGTATTTGGATATCGGAACACTTGTATTTATTAACACTATTTATATGAATATTGGTATTATGCATTTAAATTGTGTTATGTTCCATTTTTTGCATGTTTAAATCCATGAATAAGTTAATTATTCTAAATGTCCGTAGTCGATCATATTTGTGGGAACAAATATGAATGTAAGATTATTATGAACTTGGATTGGTAGATATTCAAAAGGTTTTGAATATAGAGCAAAGTGTTGCTACCAAGGTTCATAGATATTTGTGGGATACAAATATTGGACTGACCTGCAATCAAGCATTACTACATGGAATCTCTGTGATTGATCATAAGTAATCTTGAGTTAAAAGGCGAATATCATTGTATCCTCAGACCTGAGATACATATTGGGTCTTGATATTCACTGAATATATACTTTGACTTAGCTCTTCGCTGTTCTGAAACATGGCAGTACATAAGACTAAGCTCAGGTATGATATAAGGTGATTGTGAGGGACGTATGTAGTCGAGATGGAATTTGTCCCTCTTATTCGTTGAGAGTTAGATGTCTAAGGCCTGTTACAAAGTTAAATCAATAGAGAATGATCACTCTGTGTCTCTAAGATTTAACATGACATCTGTGACAAAGGATAAATGATCGATTCACCTAAATCATTTCAAGTAAGGGACTTGAAGAGGATGATGTTATTGAATGGCACTTCGTCATACGTATTAGGGGTAGCAAACCGTTGTTAGGCGGTATTTGCTGCTTGCGTCAATCTTCTATGGATCTTGTGCAAGTGGGAGATTGTTGGAATTCGTCTGCCCAAGACACATATTAAATTGACGTGGCTAGTATGTGATGATCCAAGTCGGGTCATACCCAATAACAAGCTAGACAAACACTTATGATATTTATTTATAAGATTTGATCTTTAAATAAATATAAATACTTGAAACATTTAGAAAGTGGGTTTCTAAATAATTGCACTAGAGATATGTAAATAAATTATATGGATGATTTATTTTGAGAGAAATATGAATATGTTTTATTTGGTGAAATAAACACATATACATGTTGTGTATAATATGTAACATGTTACATAAGATATGTAACAAGCTATGTTACATTTGATCTACAAAATATATAAGGATATGTTTTATAAAATTTTGGACAAATTTTTGGGTTGCCACCTAGTGAGGCCGCCCCCCCCCCCATGTGCATCTTTGGTGTGTTGTCCAACATACAACACATATTGTCTTGCATTGTTGACAACACACACACAAGAGATACATAGAGTGTATCACAACTCATATATTTTGTAAGACAAAACTCTCTCAATACTCAAGCAATTCTCTTCTTCTTTTCTTGCTCTTGAATTTCGGCCAAGGGATCAAAAAGGAAGGGTTTACAAGTAATAATCCTAGCAAAGTTTGGGTGTTTGTTGGAAGCTTGGGGTATACTTGCTTGAGGTTCTTCTAGGTTGAAGACTTGCCACTTCAAGATCATCATCTCCTTCATTTCAACCTTCTCATAAGCTTGGAAGAAGGTAGTCTTCTAAAACACCCTATGGTTGTTGTTTTTGTATGTATGCTATTCATATACATGGATCCTTATTGTTTGGGTTTTCTTTTAAAAGGTTAAACTTTGGTTTTTAACCACATATATCACATTGAAATGGTTCAATTTTCCGCTGCGTTTTAATATTATAAGGATAATATTACTTTGATATAAACCCAAAATCCCAACATATATGTGTGTATATATAGAGAGAGAGAGTGAGTGAGAGAGAAAGTAAAGGCGGGGGAGGTTGCGGTGCTTATGGCGGTGGTGATGGCAGGGGTTGCGGTGGTGGTGATGGCTATGTAAATGTGCTGGTGGTGGGTTTCGATGTGCTGGTGGTGGGAAACAGAGGAAATCGGTTGTGGGTTTGAATCAGAGCTAAAATTTGGGCAAGTCCCACGTTTCAGATGCTCAGAAGCTGTTCTTGATGGATTTGAAGCTGAGAAAACTGCACCACATAAACAGCAGCGGAGCTTGACAGCTTTTGGTGAGCCGGTATCTGGATTATGAACAAGAATGGGTTCAAGATGTGACCAATACCATGCTCCTTTTCCTTTTATAGCTTTTGTACGGACCATTACAAGCCCTTCATATCTTTTGTTCACAGTCTTGACCGTCGTTGACCCCGTTGACTCCGGTGGTGGGAGTGAATTTGGCGATGTGGGTTTTTGTGGGTTTTGGTCAGTGTTGATTGTACTGGCCTCCGTTGCCATTATAACAAGTAAAGTTTCAAGCTTTTCTTGATTTTGAGGTCAAGTTTCAAGATTTCTTGATTTTGAGGTCAAGTTCCAATAATAAACTGCTTAAGCATACTTCCTCCGGTCCTTTGCTTCTCTGTTTTCCCTCTTTCCTACTTAGGTGATAAGGCCCATTTCTCTTCTATCCTGAACAAGGATGGAGCCTCCTTAGATGTAATAAATGTACCTCAAGCACAAACATTTATTATTCTAAAACAATTGGTAACATTGGTCCCATCGTACTTAACTCTAAAGAAAGTGTTATTGATGCCTCGATCTTTATTTAGGATATTATAGAAGGGAAAAGATTGTTCATTTATGCACTGGTATGAACAACAGTGATCAAGATGAGATGATTCCTAATATTAGTATTTGATGAGTATTAACATTATTTTCTTATATTCAGTAGGTTACTCTGCTTTAGATAAAGATTAAGAATCAGACTTATCGTTAGAAATGTAATTTTACGTTTCAGACTTTCAGGCTTAACTTGATTAGTAATTTTGATGTTTTTGGAAGTGAACGTTTACCTCTCAATATTTGCTTTTTAACTTTTGTTTTGTATATAGCATTGTTTTAGAAAGTGGAAGGTGGCCGGAGTTCAAAGAAGTGGTGGTGGTTCATGGTGGTTCTCCGGCGAGTTATAAAAGTTGGTTGTTTTGGAAATTTGATGAAGGAGTTGTTGGGAGGAAGTTTCTTTGTGTGTTGGAGAGAGATAGAGAGATAGTTCAAAGTGGGAAGGAGAGTGTGAGTCAAATAAGGGTTAATTACATTTTTGGTCCTATGAGTTTGAAATGACCATTGTACCCTCGGTGTGCAGATCACGTGACTACAATTTTAACGGATGTTTTGGTCGTGGACCATTTATGTTAACGGAGTTCCATACTTAGGGACGAAACGTGTAATTTCGGATACTCAGGGACGATCTGTGAAAGTGGGTACAAACCACAGGGACGAAAAATGTAATTAACTCTAAGTTTTATGGGGTATAATATTGATTTTTGAATATCTAATTAATTCGTCCGACTAAAGTTTCCATTTATTGTCTTACGAGTTTGGGGTCACTCATCATCATATTATATTAGGGTGTTTACACGTCTAACGCCCCAACAGTAGATTAGGTTGGAATATTCGGTTTTGATGATATCTATTGATCGATTTAAGATGATTTATTGATAATCTACAACAGATTTAGGCAGATCATTGACTTCCATATCTATTCATCAGACTTCCCGCTAGCTCATCGTGTCTTCATATTGTACGTCGAGTTTTCACATCTGGTAGAATCTTCTGTCTCGGTCTTCGAGTAGTCTTAAAATTAGCTCGATAAGTCCAAGGGGTGCTCGTCGAATTAAGTAAGTTCTTTTTTAGGTGTTCCTCAAATAACCAACTAATTAAAATACTAAATCATCATAACTCTAACATGATCAACTGGTTACACCCATTTTACTTAATCATAGGGTAACAGGTTTTAAAATAGATTACCTGTAATGGTATTTACAAGAAAACTTAACCTAATTTAACATACAAAACAAAAATAAAAGTAAATTGATACTATAGATTAGTAGAGAATATTGAGGAAGAAAAAACTTTATTTTATTTTTCTTACTTTTCAACTAAATTACATATGAATATATATACAGAGAATATGTAACAAACTACCCTAACTTGGGCCTTAATTCACGGCACTAATTTCTCTATACTATAATTAAGTCAATCAATATCTATACTAAAAAAAGATGAAGCTCTCGTTAACACTCCCCCTCAAGATGGAGAATGTATATCCAACATTCCCAGCTTGTCAAGAGAGCTCTCGAACACTCTTCCACACACTGCTTTCGTTAACATATCCGCCAGTTGATCTTCTGAGTTTACATGTGGTAATTCTATTGTTTTTCGCTCCAGGTGGTCCTTCAAGAAATGTCTGTCAATCTCAACATGCTTCGTCCTGTCATGTTGAACAGGATTATTTGCTATTTTCACAGCTGATTCGTTATCACAATAAAGTTTAATAGGGCTCGTTAGAGATACACCAATGTCTCGAAGAACTCGCTTTATCCATAGTAGTTCGCATACACCATTCACCATTCCTCTATACTCAGCTTCTGCACTCGATCTTGAAACCACCTTTTGTTTCTTACTTCTCCAAGTAACCAAATTTCCCCCAACAAAAGTGAAATACCCTGAAGTAGATTTACCATCCGTTCGGTCACCTCCCCAGTCTGCATCAGTGTATCCCTTCAAACTACGGTCTTGATTCTTCCCAAAAAACAACCCTTTCCCAGGCGTAGCTTTAAGATATCTAAGAATGCGATATACCGCCTTCATATGTTCTTCACTAGGGGCATGCATGAACCTGCTGACAACACTCACAGCATATGCAATGTCGGGTCTCGTATGCGACAAGTAAATAAGTTTTCCAACAAGCTTCTGGTATCTTTCTTTATTCGTTGGAACTTGATTCGGTAATATAGCCAGACGATGATTTGTTTCAATTGGAGTGTCGATAGGCTTACAATCAAGCATCCCAGTTTCAGCTAACAGGTCTAGTATATATTTTCGCTGGCACATATTTATTCCAGCTTTTGATCTTGATACTTCAATACCCAAGAAGTACTTAAGCTCACCCAAGTCCTTTAATTCGAATTCAGCAGCAAGTTTTGCTTGAAGTTTAGCTATTTCTTCATTATCATTACCTGTTACCACCATATCATCTACATATACTACAAGTGCTGTGACTTTCATGTTTTCATTTTTAACAAACAAGGTGTGGTCTGCATCACTTTGTTTGTATCCAATCTTCTTCATAAAAGCCGAGAACCTACCGAACCAAGCTCGAGGTGATTGCTTCAACCCATACAGTGCCTTTTTTAGCTTACAAACTTTCCCATTAAAATTCATACCTGGTGGAGCCTCCATGTAGACTTCTTCTTCTAGATCCCCGTTAAGAAAAGCGTTTTTTACATCAAATTGCCTTAACGGCCAGTTTTCGTTAGCCGCTATGGAAATTAGCACTCTTATTGTGTTCATCTTTGCCACCGGGGCAAAGGTGTCCCCGTAATCAATCCCGTATTTCTGCGTGTATCCTTTAGCCACAAGTCTTGCCTTGAACCGGTCAATACGTCCTCTTGAATCTAACTTCACAGTGAATATCCATCTGCACCCTACTACTTTCTTTCCATACGGCAGGATCACAAGTTCCCACGTGTGATTTTTACTTAGGGCATCTATCTCTTCCATGATTGCCTTCTTCCATCTTTCATCTTCCATAGCTTCATACACATCTCGTGGTATCAAAACTGTGGACAATTCGTTAATTCTCGCCATGTGGGAGGTAGCTAAGCGATGTTGTGAGACATAATTACCAATAGGATACTTAGCTTTTGCCTTCAAGTCAGCTTGGTATTGCGTCTTTGGAATTCCTCGAGTACTTCTTACTGGAAAGCGTGGCTCAGAGTTACTGCCGGCGTGAGCCTGGTCTCGGGTTGCATGTTCTTGGGCTTGTGGTTCGTTCTCCTGTTCTTGGGCTTGTGGTTCATTTTCCTGCACAACATCAGACACAACACCTTCATTATTAGTTAGATTTCGATCCACCCCATGAATGGTATTATCTTCATCAGGTGGTTCTGTTTCAGGTTCTTCTTCGAGATCCGATTCGTCTTGATAATCCGTATTCTGATGATTTGGTTCGACTTGATGATCGGTATTTTGATCACAAGTTTGAATTTCAAACACTTCAGTGTCGGGAGTGTTCACTTCTTCGTCTCTCTCCCCCTGAAGTGAACTCTCATTTTTAAAAAATGGAGTGGTTTCATGAAACGATACATCTCGGGATACATATATCTTTTTTTCAATTGGATCATAGCACCGATAACCCTTTTTTTGAGTGGCATATCCTATGAACATACATCGAACAGCCCTTGGTTCAAGTTTTCCTATATTTTGATGTACATATGCCGTACAACCAAATATTCGTGGCTCAAGACCAAGGTTAACAGGTTGTTGTACAAGCTCTTGAAGTTTTTGCAAAGGTGTGGAAAAACCAATAACCCGAGAAGGCATTCTATTCATGAGATATGCCGCAGATCGAACTGCCTCACCCCACAGATTTCGTGGTACATTCATGTCAAATAAGGAGGCACGTACGATTTCAAGAATTTGTCTATTTCTACGTTCAGCCAGTCCATTCTGCTGGGGGGTTCGGGCACAAGAGGTTTGATGTCGAATTGAGTTTTCTTGGCAAAATACGGTCATGGCATGATTTATGTACTCACCTCCGTTATCAGATTGTAATATTTGGATATCTCTCCTATATTCAGTTCTGATAAGATTGTGTAGTTCTTTAAATGCAAACAATACATCACCTTTATTTTTTAGCAAAGAAATCCAGATCATCCTAGTACATTCATCCACAAAAGTCACAAAATAACGAGCTCCACTGGGGGTGGAAATTGGGGCAGGCCCCCAAACATCTGAATGTATTTTTAAAAAAGGAACAGAGACTTTATTATCACTAGGAGTATACGATACTCTTGTGTTTTTTGCCAATTCACAAATACCACATCTAAAATCACGTTCATGAAAGTTCAAAAACAAATTCGGTTTCAACCTTTTTAAATAACTATAAGATAAATGTCCTAAGCGACGGTGCCATAACATTGCCAGAGACTTATTCACCTCCTTTATGCCGGTATGAAATGCTTGACTCTTAATATTTTCTTCGAGATAATATAGCCGCCCCCTTCTAGTACCATAGCCAAGAATCTTGTGGGTCTTTATGTCCTGAAACACACAGTAAGTCGGCCAGAAAATTACATAACAATTCAATGCTTCTGTGATTTGACTGACTGAGAGTAGGTTACAAGACAAAGATGGAACTACAAGAACCGAGTCCAGATTCATAGAACTCGACACCTGAACAGCCCCTTCACATGTCACTTTTTCTATCCCCCCACTCGCAGTTTCTATTATACTTTGTTTAGGTACATGTAAAGTTTTCAACAGGTTTTTATCATTGGTCATGGTGTCTGTAGCACCTGAGTCAACTATCCAACTTGATTTTTGGTTTCGATGAGACATACCAGAATTAGTCGTACTGGTGTGTGCAGCCATTGGAGTCTCTTGAGCCGAGGTTGCAACAGTGGCTTGACTGATCTTCTTTCTCGGCTTTTTCGTGAAGTCCCACCACTCCGGATAGCCTATGATCTCGTAACATCTTTGTTTTGAGTGGCCTTCTTCGCCACAGTGAGTACACGTAAACGAGTTCTTCTTCCCGTTAGAGCTTTTTCCCTTCTGAGGACCGTTGCGTGAGACCATATGCACCATACTATCAGGTTCAACCTTTGGTTCCTCCATTGTTTTCCTCTGGCTGGAGTCTTTTCGTATGTATGCATAACTTGACTCTAAACTCAAGGGTGGGTCCTTCCTTAGGATTTCACTTCTGGCTAGGTTAAACTCGGAGTCCAACCCGGCCAAGAATATGTGTACACGGAGACGAGTCATTGTCTTATTCTCGTTCACAGTGCCATCAACAGTCGTCTCTTGCGTGGTAATTCGAGTATCAATTTCTTGGAAGATGCTGACCAATTCGTTATAGTATGTGGGTAGCGGACGCCCATTCTGCCGAGTGTTGAAAGATCGGCGGTTCAATTCAAATAGTTGAGTTTCATCACTTCCGTCGTAGAACGTTTTTTCGACTGCCTCCCAGATTTCAGCCGCTGTTTGAAGCCTGATAAAGCGGCCGATCAGAGACGGATGCATGGAATCAATTAGCCAGCTCTTGACACGATTATTGTCAACCAGCCAAGATTCGAGTTGTTTCGCATTGCCGTTGGTTGGCTTCGGAGTTTTTCCGGTGATAAAGCCGGATTTGTTACGTGCCCCGATGCGCATCTCCATTAGTTGAGACCACAACGGGTAGTTCGTATCATCGAGGGTAACTCCGGTAGGGAATGGTGCGTCTTGGACATTCTGGACGATCACCGGGTTGGAGGAGCTTGCTGCATCGTTCGCCATTCCGAAAATTTAGATTCGAGGGGTACGAGGGATTCAAGAATCGATTGGCTTTGATACCATATAGATTAGTAGAGAATATTGAGGAAGAAAAAACTTTATTTTATTTTTCTTACTTTTCAACTAAATTACATATGAATATATATACAGAGAATATGTAACAAACTACCCTAACTTGGGCCTTAATTCACGGCACTAATTTCTCTATACTATAATTAAGTCAATCAATATCTATACTAAAAAAAGATGAAGCTCTCGTTAACAGATACATTTTGTCTTGCAAATGAACTCAAGATTAATATATTCGCATAAACAATGAATTTTGTTAATAACAACAATACAACATAAGAGTTGTCTATAACATGAATAAAAAGATGATACCTTTTTAACATAAAAAGATCATGGCTGTATGTAATGACACAATTTGAATTGAAGGGTGATATAAACTCGGTCTTATTTTTATGAACATTAAAAACCGCTTATAAAACTGTTATTAAAAAGGTAAATAAATGGGAACACTCTGGTCTTGTGTACCGTCTTACTACCTAGAGCGCACACAACTCATGTCCGGTGACTCCTATACTAGGCTTGTAGAGTTTTAGCTACTATCAATTTTCATACAAAACCTGCCATGGTATCCCACTACTATATATCCCTCGTGTTTATAGATCCATTCTACATTGTCTCAGATTATACATGTTAGTATCATTAAAAGTATTACATACAGGACACAGCTTAGTATATCGTTATATATAGACGGAAATGGCATCATTTCAATCAGTATTTAAAATCAAGGCGAATCTAGACTCTCAAAGTGCACAAGGCCATGCTAACATTCTTTCAATTGGCACCGCAACTCCTCCCAACTATTTTTATCAGGCTGATTACCCTGACTTCTATTTTCGCATTACTAATAGCGAGCATATGATTGATCTCAAACATAAGTTTAGGCGCATTTGTATGTCCACTTTCCTATTTACCCCTTGTATCTTCTTAAATATATATACTTTGTTGATTTGATATTAATTTGATTATATATATTGCCTTGTAGGTGACACAACATCAATAAAGAAACGACACATGCTCCTTACAGAAGAGTTACTAAGAGATAACCCTAACATGTGCGAGTACATGGCTCCATCTTTGAATGCTCGTCAAGATTTGGTGATCAATGAAGTACCGAAACTTGGAAAGGAGGCTGCAACCAAAGCCATTAAAGAATGGGGACTACCGAAATCTGAGATCACCCATCTCATCTTTTGCACCACTTCTGGCATAGACATGCCTGGTGCTGACTATCAACTCGTCAAGCTTCTTGGTCTCTCTCCTAAAGTCAAGCGATATATGGTGTACCAACAGGGCTGCTCTGGCGGTGGTATGGTGCTTCGTTTAGCAAAAGACATAGCTGAAAACAATAAGGGCTCGCGTTTTCTTGTAGTGTGCTCAGAGACCAATACTTTACTCTTTCGTGGACCCAATGAAAACCACGTTGATTCACTCGTTGCACAAGCTCTTTTTGGGGATGGAGCAGCCGCGACCATCATTGGTTCAGACACGAACCTATCCATTGATGAAAAGGCTTTATTTAAGATTGTATCTACAACTCAAACAATCTTACCAAACAGTGAGAAGGCAGTAATTTTAAACTTGAGAGAGGAAGGGGTAACATTTCACCTACACAAGGACTTACCAAAGATAGTCTCGGATAATATAGAGGAGATGTTGGGGCATGCCTTTTCTCAACTAGGCGTAATTAATTTCTCGTATAATGATTGGAACTCGCTCTTTTGGATAGCCCATCCAGGTGGTCGAGCTATACTCGACCACGTGGAGCTAAAACTTAACCTTAGCAAGGATAAGTTCAGGGCGTCCAGACACGTGCTAAGTGAATATGGAAACTTGACGAGTGCTTGTGTGTTGTTCGTCATTGATGAGATGAGGAAGACATCAATGAAAGAAGGAAAGAGAACCACTGGTGAAGGTTTAGATTGGGGTATATTGTTTGGAATTAGCCCTGGGTTAACTATGGACATGGTTGTTCTTCATAGTCTTCCAGTTACTACTACTTCAGCTTCTTTCAAAAATGTTAATGGTGCAAAATAAGTATTACCGATACCCAAAGATGGCATCTATATATTTATACTCTTTCAAGTTTTAATATGTAACTAGAGTGAAGGCCCGTGCGATGCACGGCGAGGTAAGTCTCGGTGTTTGACATCTTGGTTGAAGTTTGTTGATCATGCATCGACGTTTACAAAGTAGTTTAACTGAGAAAATGCATAGTCAAATGACTTAATGCATGTTGTTTTAGTGTTCACTGGTGGTAATAGTTTCGCGTAGGATAGTTTCGAATTGAGAACGTATATAATGAATTAACAATTTACAGTGTGGGTTTTTCTGTAATCGGTGGTATTAGTTTTATGTTTTTCATACAAACATGAATTTCAACACGTTGCATCGAGAATAATCATTACCAGGTATTGCTTTTCATTTTCTAATCTCTTGAATTGGCAGAAATCCATATATGGTTTTTAAAAATATCATATAGGTAAGTCAAAGTTATATTGTTGCACATGTTTTTGGTACATATGTCAGTCAGCTTATGATCACATTGAGTGTAGATGGAAACAATCACATGCATTCATAACTCAAATTATAAACACCTATTTAATTAAAGGCATACGAAATTAGCTGGGAAAACATAGAAGGGATGGTGTCTTGCACCTCAAATATTAATTAATCAATATAAAAAAACACAGTTTGCAACAATTCGTGAATAACTTATTATTGTTGTAACGATTCACCTTTCATACTATGCTGCTTTCTTGCCTTTTCCAACTTCTTTAACCTCACCATCTGAATCTGATTCAATACGCCTAAAAAACATAGATTCCAACAATACAACAGGACTTTACAAAGTGATAATAGTTATATAACCAGTTGAAATATTAGTTCTACCTTTTCCTTCGCGGAAATTCACTGGATGCAGCATTCTTTACAACCCCTTTGGCAGTCACAACCTCGCAATCAAAATCTTCCTGTCTGCAATAACTACACATTATGATTGCATTTTAGTGTATACTTCGACAAATAAGATGTTCAGTTTCAAGACATGTCTTACATTTTCTGCTAGTTCTCTTTAATAATTTTGATTGAAGTGGATATAGTAGAAGAGTTCTTCAAGACCTTTTGGCGAGTCTTTATCCAACTCCATCTTGGATGAGACGTTTGGGTTCTGATTCCAAACACATGAGTGCTTCCAATAAGATCCGCAAAACTGGACAACACATATGAATCACCAGTCTCATCCTAACAATGGGGAAAAAATCAACAAATAAGAACAATAAGATGGGAATGAAAAAATGTCACTGCAGAAGCAAACCTGCGCAGACTTGGTTATTAGAGCACGTGCGGCACGTCCTACCAATGCTTCCGTTGTTTCGTCAAACAGCACAACGACAACCTGGAGTCCCATCGGTTACATCTAGTTGTACTCTAGACCTGTTTTTAATTATGCCAAGGATACCGTTAAATATATTGTCATAGGTCTTATTATTGAATCATATACCGATATAGTACAAACCTGGGGCGTGGAAATTGACTCACCACTTGGGTTTGGACTCACACCCTTTCTACATTTCCCGGTTGTGCAAGTGTAATTAAACCAGCCGTACCTAGTTCGCACATTTGTGATTTCAACCGTCCCCTTGAAAGCACCAGCCTGCACATGTAACATGCATTAGCAAAATGATGCTGAATGAAAGTGGAAATTACAAATTCGTTTTGTGACTATTAGCTGCACACTCCTCTTTCTCACATATAGTACGACCCCATTCCTAAATCATTAATATAAAGGTTGTGTGTATAATTACCTCATAGCTTCGTTAAATACCCTTATTGCAGGAATGCTAATCATCAATCAACATTGTGGAAGAAGAGCTTGAAATGCAAAGATTACCTGTATCATAAATTGAAAAAATCAATAAGGTTGTAACATTATTAAGTAATGTATAAGTACATACAAATAGTACCTAGATAATCCTTTGCACACATGCAGGTTAGCAGGATGCGTTCTTTTCTTGGCGACCATGTAGTCACCCAAACCACCCCAAAGAGTTACTCTAAGTTGCTGGCCCCTGCACACCAGCACATACCAGATTACAAAACGGACAACATAGACCAGATATCTGGACAATTTCTTAACAGGTGAGAACACAAAACATATGCGCATACGGTTCATTTGTCAAATTGAATTCAAGCTCCTAGTGGATTTTTTAGACGGTTTTCCAACAATGATCACATAACCAACAACATCTACAAAATGAAGGTGAAAAGAAATACTGTTAAACCAAAAAGAAAACTATCTAGCTTATCATTAACAGATACAAAAGGATAAGAATCATCAACTAACCTGGCCGAGTACCATACCGATATCCCATCCCTTTTCACATGCATCACGCCTTATTCTCCTTGCAAGGCGAACATCAAAATTTGCATTGGCTTATTATTTAATAAGTCTTTTGTTGTGGCCGTTTATTTGTGGATTTATGAGCTTATCGTGACTTTTAATTGAAAAAGAAGCCAAAAAGTAAGGTACAAAAATCATCGAAGTAATAGATGCTTTGAAAGTTGGATATATACATGGAAATTTAAGATACTTAAAAGATGAGCTTCTAACCTCGATTTTGCCATCAGAAGTGCCAGCAAATAGCATTTCATATTTAGAATCAGATGCTAAAGATGTGAATTTGGTGAACCCTGAACTACCCATCTTCACTAAAATAACTTTTGTTAACCTTTCTTTCAACACACCTCAATTGTCCCATTTCTAGTAGCTCCAAATATGAAGTCATTGTTCACCACTAAGAACTCGATATCATATGCACTCGACGACGATCCAACTAATGCCCTGCTTGACAACGAAAACACCTTGCAAAGCATTCTTATAATTAACTCGTTGCACAGATACAAACTACTTATCCAAAATCATAGACTTTACTGCTTTATCAATCAATAAATAAAATAAATCTATTCCGTAAGAGCAGATTAAATACTACACGAAATTATCATTATAACTTAATTGTGCCAATTTTGCATTTACATGATTTTCATACTGTAACTTGTCATCATGGGACATGTTGTGTACATGGGTGATAATCCAATCTTAATGACTTTCACATAAGGGGAAACACAATCAAAAAAGTCGAGTTAAGATTTCATTGGTCATTACCTACTCGTTTGAACAACTTCCAAAAAATACATACCACTTCGATATTAGATAATTAAAAAAACTCCAAATTTCACATGATATTAAAGAACCCAAATAACATTGATAGATTCTAATAAATAATTACTATAGCAGTAAACCAAAACCAACATGAGAGATGATTACCTTGTTCACACACAACCGTCTCTTTGAGACATAACATCAAACACCTTGAAAGCAACCACATGTCTTGAGATAAACAAACACAAAATCAGAGAAAAAACCAAACGAAAGATATGAATTCATGGATTGTATACTTTCAAAGGTCATTGTTAGATTGTATTTATATATCCACAGAACTTGGCCTAAAAAATAAGAGAAATAGACAACAATAATAAGAGAAGAAAAAGCATGTCAAAATACAGGAAAAAAAAACTTGTGAATGAAGATGTGACTAATGAAAAGTTGGTGTTTCTCAAAAATCAATATTGCCCCCATTGGTAACGAAATTCTCTTGAGCGGGCAACCTTATCACTTCCGCATTGTAAATGCTAGTTCTATGTGCCCATTTAGCTACCAAACTCCAAATTGATAAATATAAAATCTCATTTATTAGCAACTATTTATTTACAAAGTAATATCAAAAAATAACAAAAACCACACATATATTAAACCATCAGTATTTATTTTCACCACAATTATTTTAAGACACCAAATTTATTGATTACAACATTGATATATGGATTTAGCCTAAACTCCACAATACAATTGCTTAGTAACACCCACACCATCCATCGGTTTGATTAACAGAAACTTGAACACCCATGTAGCATCAAAAATCAGAACTCAATGAAGGAAAAGATTATTTACGTATCAACTTTTATAATTAAAACACAGAAACTATGTTATAACAAAGCATAACAAATTAGATGCTATAACAAAGCATAAAAATTAGATGCAACAAAACTACAATTTGAGGATTAGAAAACGGACTTACAAAGTCAAACTAATAACCTTCAACTAATTATCCTCATTAATTACCATCCAAGTGCATCAATGCATTCAATAACACAATAACCAATTGCAAGAAACACAATTCACGGATATAAACTATATACTTACATTACATTGAATCATTAGTAAAGAAGATCATTAACTAATCATATTAATGAAGTGCTTAAAAAGCAACTTGCATCTATATATATATATATATATATATATATATAATAACTACTAGCATGGTACCCGTGCAATGCGGCGACGGTGACGGCGGTTTAGTGGTGTCGGTGACGGGTGGTGATGACATTGACAATTGGTGTCGAGTGGTGTAACCGTGTAAGTTGATGTAATGGTGATAGTGGAAATATTTTAAAAGATAAGGACTTAGAGTGTAAATTAGCAAGATAAGTTCTAAAGTGTAAATTAATTCATTAAGAGCAAATTTGGTAATCTCTAATAACCTTTCCATAAGGAGTGTTTATTAAGGGTAATTTATTACTATTGTATCTAACAATTTTCTAATACTTTTCAAAAATAAGGGGGTTGATAATTATTTTAAAGGAGTATAGAAGTATAGATTAATAATATATGCTTCTATATTGAACCATATATATATCTTTCATAAAAGAAAATAAGAAATATAAATAGTAATCTGGCTATATGGAACTTCAATACTACTCGTAATAACTAACTAACTATGTATTCCTCTTTTTTCATGAGTAAGTATATACGAGGAATTAAGAAAGTCAAACAAAAAGGTGGACGTGCCGGAGTGGTTATCGGGCATGACTAGAAATCATGTGGGCTCTGCCCGCGCAGGTTCGAATCCTGCCGTCCACGACACACTTTTACTTTTATTTATAATAATCTTAGGCTCCTAGCTGGTACTATCTGTTTATCTTGTGAGTCATGTGGGTTTTTAATTTTTAGTCTTTAGCTAATTTGGTTCAACACTTCACCCTTGGTTTGCAATGTTTACATACAATCCAATTTATCCAAAGAAAATAATTGATACTAAATCTGCTCTTTGAAAATACTTCTAGTCTAAAGATCGAGATAGAATTTATATGCTGCAGGGATGTGTAACATTCTTACATTTGGCTCTTGGATGGGCTGGTGCAGCTTAAGGTACGAGACGCGTTCCATACAGTTTATGTTGCTTTAAAATCAAGTACGTTAACTTTAATTCTTTGCAGAAACAGAGAAATTAAACAGATGTAGAGATGCATAAAATATGCCAATCACTTTGCGTTTCTTAGTCATGACATTCGTGATCTAGAACATTCGAAACAGGTTTAGTTGCTGGGGGTATAGTTGTAATGCCTTTGAAAGTTTTCGGAGAACATAATTTGCACAACTGAAACCCCGGTACAATACATGTTCTCCATAATTTGGGCCTTAAGATTAAAATGCTTGTTTTTTAGGAGGAATTAAGAAAGTCAAACAAAGAGGTGGACGTGCCGGAGTGGTTATCGGGCATGACTAGAAATTATGTGTGCTCTGCCCGTGCAGGTTCGAATCCTGCTGTCCACGACACTAAGTTTCATAAATCCTAGGTACCAGTACTAATTTTTTTTTAGTCTTGGCTAGTTTGCTTCTCTGAATTAATATTAATATAAAGTTATATATCGGTTCAACACTTCACCCTTGGTTCGCACTTTGCAATGTCTACACACAATCCAAAGAAAATAATTGATACTATATTTGCTCAAAATACTTCTAGCCTAAAGAGGTACAATTGATCTATGTTGAGTCCTAAATAACTTTAGTAGATTTGATATTTTGATTTATGGAAATTTGTAATGCTTGGTGGAATATAATGCTTAGATTTTCACTGACTAGGTCTTTGTTATATTTCCAGATTATCTTATCTTGTAATTTAAGTTAACTCGGTAAGGCCGGTCCTTATACGTCCACCCCGCTCCTCCTCTTTCTTTTTTTTTTTATAAAATTTCTTCCTATTTAAACCACCACCATTTCTTTACATTTCATCACCATTTCTTCACATTTCACCATCATTTTCCAATTTCTTACTCAAAATCTATACTTTCTCTCCACAATTCATCCACCAAAATGCCTAGGAGAATCAACAAAAACATTTTTTTTTTAACTCGGTAAGGCCGGTCCTTATAGTAGCGTCCACCCCGCGTCCGACGCCTGGGGTGGAAGACAATAGTAGCACCATCGGCGTCGGAGGTGGCGTCCGGGTGGTTTATTCTAATGTTAGATGCGCGTTTTGGTTCGTTTATGGGGCCCATGTGTCGTTTGAACGGTGCAAAATAAAAAAAAACATTTTTTTTTTTGGATATAGCCGTTGGTTTCAAACGTCCACCCCGCTCCTCCTCTTTTTTTTTTTATAAAATTTCTTCCTATTTAAACCACCACCATTTCTTTACATTTCATCACCATTTCTTCACATTTCACCATCATTTTCCAATTTCTTACTCAAAATCTATACTTTCTCTCCACAATTCATCCACCAAAATGCCTAGGAGAATCAACAAAAACATTTTTAAACCAAAATCAACAATCACCACTACCGTCGGCATCTCGATTTAACAACACTATTGATGATATACCGTATACGAAGCTTTACCTCTGTATAAAAGACTGGATACGAAGGACCCTTCGTAAGCAGCGAAGGTACCAGCATATTATACCAAGCAAACGTATCCGTAGCCAAAGCTACGATTCACACCTTCGTAATCCCGGAGCTCCCAAAGGTAACCACAAATAAATAACAAACGGATACACACAAATCCTCTCCATATTTACCCAATCTCTCAAAAAGGGAATGAAATCAAACACTCCTATAAACAAGGACGCGGTTTGAGAGTCATAAACGTATCTTCCATACTTAGAAGATATCACGAAAAGAGGAAGAGATTTACCCTAAAATTCCTATCTTCCTCTCCAAGGCTTTACCCTCTATATAAAGAGAGGAGGTGCCATACGGCAGGGGGAGAATTCATTTGATCCCTAAAAAAACCCTAATCACAACACATAAACTCTCAGCTCCTAAATCGGCTGGGAATAACCAACTAAAGGCGTAAAGCGGCTTACTGCCCTCTGACCGGAAGGGAATCGCCAACAAAACACCCAAAACCCCTCTCACACCTTCGGTTGGATCATAGTGCGATTATTTGATCAAACAAATTGGCGCCATCCGTGGGACCTCTGCTCTCATATTCGAATCCAGCCACGATTAAAAAAAAGCATTATGTCAAACCTTAATCCCCTTCCGGGACGACATGGGTCAGATATCGTCTACAATCAAGAAGAAGGCAACGACGAGACTCTCCCAGTCAAAAGATCCTGCTCCCCAGATGAACAAGGAACCGAAGCGAGCCAACAGCCGTCAGATGGCCAAACGGCAGGTCAATCGACCCGCCAGATAACGACACTGAGCAAAACAACAGGCGGCGATCTCGACATAAAGGAGAGTAACGTCGAAGAAGATACAGCTCCAGACCCAGCGGAAGGAACTGTACCACACCCTGGGTGCACGACACAAGGTAGCCCATCACCAGTAGTGCAGGAGCGCAAGAAAGAAGACGGAAATTAGATCCAAGATGCGAAAGGCAATCCTACAGCAACAGGTGAAATCGGCCAACAGCCGGCCAAAAGAGATCTGAACAAAAAGAAGGAGTCAGGAAGCGAAAATAAAGATGACCCCAGAACGGTGAAAAGCCCAATGCCAGTATACCCACTGTACCCGATCTACCAGGGAACCCCAGTGGGGATAACTACAGCGGATGTCACGCAGACAGCGCCCGGATTGGGGATGTACCAGGCATCGAGTGCATATCCACCGTACTACTACGGAGGGTATTTTTATCCATACGGAGGACCGCATACCCAGTACATGGGGACACCACACTTCGGCGGAAACTACCCAGGACATATGCAGGCGCCATGGTACTACCCGTGCAGTCTTGCGACCCCGCAGTGCCCCAAGGCAAGCTCGACAGCCGGAGTCGAAAAAGACAAGGTTGAACAAAAGGAACTAGAGCCTAAAAACAAGGGGTCATGCGCGCAATTTGCCAAAGATTTACGCCAACATGTACCCCCGGTGAATATACTGGAAATCCAAGACCTACCTTGGTATGACGGCACCTCCGATGTCGATGAATTCCTCGGGAGGGTCGACGAAACAACCAAGGCGGAAGGATGGAGCGGTCCAACAATTTCTCATGTGATCCTCTACCTCTTACACGGAAGGACAAGGGGGTGGCTCGAAAGCCTACCCGAAGAGAGTATACACGGTGTCAAAGACTTCAAATCCAAATTGAAGAAAAAGTTCGGTTCCCACCCATTGGCATATGACATTAAGCAGGAAGAGGAGGAAGAGGCAGAAGATTTTTTGAAACGATACGGAGACAACACTCGAAACTTGGTGCGTATATCAGAAGAAAAAAGAATATCCGGATCCATACATGGCCTCCGGTCAGGAGAACTAATACGACATCTATGCCTTAGCAAACCAAGAAGCTACCTGGAACTGATGGAGAAATTCCACGAATAGAGGAGTGCAGAGGAAATAGCAGAAAAAGCTATGGCCAAATGGAAGTCCATGATAAAACAAACTGGGAAACAAACGGAGGTCACAGAGGATGTGGCAGCCGAAGAGTTTCCCATCACAGGTAGTAGGACGAACAGCTACAAAAGAACAATAGGCAACCTCCGGAAAACTCCATCAGAGATCCTATCATCTGAAGAAGTAGCAAAAATATTTGTCAGGCCACCACCGTCGTTCGGAAGAGGAACCAGAAACTTGGACAAATTCTGCTGTTTCCACAAAGGATACGGGCATAGTACAGATTACTGCAGGGAGCTACTAAGGCAGATAGACAACGCAGCCAGAGAAAACAAATTAGCTCACCTGGTAAAAAGAAGTAGGCCAAGCGTTGACGAAGCAGAGCCAGGAGAGCACCGGAGGAGGATACTGTCAAACACCATAATCCATACAGGACCACAGCATTATCACTTCGGTGAGTTGGATGATAAGGTTTCGACAGACCCGGTGCTAATAAAAGTGAACATAGGCAGCGTATGCCTGAAAAATACGCAGGTAGACACAGGGAGCGGGCGAGACATAATCTATGAGAAAAGTTTCCTCCGATTGCCAAAGAAACTCCGAGAAACAATCACGCCACTGGATACGGAAGTGATAGGATTCGCCAGTGAACGCATCCGCCCATTGGGAGAAATATGGCTGGACGCCACTATTGGAGGATACCCCTGGCGGAGGACAGCAAGGATCCTGGCAATCGTGGTAAAAGCAAACTCGCCTTATGACATGCTCCTGGGCAGAGAAGGAATGAAGAAATTCCATATGATAGCATCAACAATACATGGTTGCGTACAGTACAAATCTCACGGGGGGATGCAAACAATACTCTCTTCATTTACTGAAGACATAAAGGGAAAGAGCTCCGTACCGTGGTACAAACGCAACAGGAGAATAATTCAGAAAGGACCCAGAGGACAGCTGGAAATCGAGGAAGAAGGGTCCTCCGCAGAAGAAAAACCAGAAGCATCCGGGTCAGCAAGGGAAAAAGAATCCCACATACCAAAGACTCCGATAGGCATCAAGACCGGTTGGAGCATAATTTGCCCTCGGGATAAGCCAAATTAACAGAGCAAATAGGGCAGCATAAAAGTAGCAGCTAGGAACAATACAAAGAAATTGTAACTTCCTCCTGCCATGTACTTACAAGCTCCCAAGAAATTATATAAAACGATCGTAATAATTTTCTAAATGCGCATAAAATTTTTTAATTTGAATTGTCTAGGGGACGCCCATAAGACTTTTCAACATAATCATGAGGTAAAAACCCATGAATAAAATGCATAAGTCACTCTTCCTTATGATTGAAGTGCATAAGCATAAATGCATAAGACACTCTTTTAAGAGTGTATAAGCATAAAAGAGGATATCATTTCCTTATGGAAATATACAGAACAAAAAGCATTACAGTGGAGGCAAGGAACAAAAATCAAAACATCAAGAGCAAGCCATCACATGCCCAAGGCACCAAAAAATATATGTACAGAGGATCAACAGTTCACATCCCTTGAGGCCTAATGTTATAAAGATTAGCTACCGAAGCATCGGGATTCGAAGAAACTTGCTGGATATAAGGAAAAGAAATATTCCTTAGGGCCTCTTCAGCAGCAATGATCCTCTCCTCAGTGCCAAGAAGTCTCTCTCTCCCCCTCAAGACAACTTGTCCACGACTCTCCATACGAAAAAGCAACAAGGCTCTCGCATCAGCCCGGTTCGCCTCGATAAGCTCATCAAGGCTCTGATCAAATTCAGGGCTCGCCATCAGCATACGGAAAACATGAGGAATGACACTAGAAATCACTTGGCGCATGGAGTTTGTTCTATTCTCCGACTCTAATTCCCTCGAAGCAATCCTCTCTTCCAAGTTGCTGATCACCGCAGATGGTCCAGCAGCAGTTAGAGTCGCAATCCGTTCATGAGCAGTATCCAAACTTTGCGTAGCTAGGGACAAAGCTTCCTGGGCATCAGCGAGCTCCCTCCGCAAAGAACTAACCAAATAAGCATCACTCCCGCTGGATTGAGCAACCCTCATAGAAGCCAACTCCGCCCTGTAACTCCGTAGATCCTCCTCCAGGAAGTGCACCCTAGCACTGCTAGCCGAACCAATCATACCAGCAGCAAAGAGAGCCTGATTGGTCATTTCAGCAAGCCTTTGAGCTGGCATGGTATCCAACATAGTCCTCAAGTGATCAGGAACCAGCATATCCAAGCTCATTCGGTAAAGCTGTGGATCAGGCAACTCATTCTGAATAGGAATTCCTAAAACATGGAGAGGTTCAGTCATAAATGAAAAAGGGAAAACAACAGTTGAAGAAAAGCATACAGAATCTAAAGCCACTTACCAGTTGTGGTAGCTCCAGTTGTAGTAGCTCCAGTTTCTTCAGCAGGCTCTTTCCCATGCCTGCGCCCAGGATCAGAAGTACCGGCTAAGAGAAGGAAAGGCACACACATCAGATTTTTGCAGACATAAACAACAAAATTAAGGGAAAGCAGACATACCCTGATCAGCATTAGAAACCGGTGCAGTAGTAGCAACAACTTCGTCCCTCACCAGAGAAGAATCAAGAATAATGATGGAAGGACCTGCAGCCATAGGGTCCGCTGTACCGGATGGACCACCCACCACCCTCTGCCTCTTCGGAAGAGGCCCAGAAACAGCAACACCAGCAAAAAGGGGACCCTCCCCATCCTCATCATCAGAAGGAGGCAGAGGCCTTCTACCAACAACCATGCCTCGAGGATTCATGGTCACAGCCTCTCTAAGTGTCAACTCTACAAATGCAACGTAAAAAATAAAATAAAAAATAATAAGATGAAAGCAAGGATGAAGAAAATGCAGAAAAAGTAACGAGAAGAATGGTACCTTCACAACACCATATCAAGACCGGCTCATCAGGAGAACCCTCCCATGACATCGTAATGCCACAAAGATACAAGATCACAGAGGGATAGGTAACCAACTCAAATGGAGACCTACACACCTGATGGACCAATGGATTATCAAGAGTAACCCAATCATGCATATTATCCTCAAAAGACATACCCGATACCATTATATTCGTATCCAACAAACCCCTAAACAACGAATGGATATACTCCTCACTGAAAAACAAAAACTCCGGTCTCCGGTTCAACATATCAGAATCACCTATATCAAAAAATAACCTACCAGGCCTCTCCTCAACCATAACCCAACCATCACGAATACCCAGTTTAAAGAAGTATCGAAAAACACTCATCGTGGGCTCTATTTCATAAGCATGACAAATAACGATAAACGACATTATCATGGTAATCGCTAAGGGGTGCACCACGAATAAATACAGATCGTAGTAAATAAGCAACCCTAGTAACCAAGGGGACAAAGGGAACCTAAGATTGCCACCGGAAAAAGGAGCCGTATACATACCTATGAATCTAGTTGGCGCATCCAGAATTGATTCCGACCGTCCCGGAACCCTAATTTCAGGATCATTGGGGCGGCAGAAGCACCGGCAAAACCATGCAACATCTTCATCAGTCATCTCTGAATACGTGGTACTAATAACACGAAAATGATAACGATCCATAATATGGAGTAGATTAAAAGGGGGGGAGCGGATATTTTTGATGATAATGCAAAGAAGAGAGTATGGAGAGTGAAAAAAGAAGAAACTCTTCGAATCCGTCAAAGATTAAATAGGAGACAAAAAGGATAGTTTGAAAAACCGGCGCAGAAACCACCCAAACCGTCGATTGGTTTTCTTCTCGGGATACGCGCGCCCGTATTAAACTCTTGATGGGATGCATACGCGGCAGAGTAAAATTACAACTTTACCCTTAAAAAAGAGTTCCGGAGAAGCAACGAAGCATCCAAAAACCAAAGCTCCTTCGAGCTCCGGTTATAAAGGTACGCTATTATTTATTTTTTCTTTTGGATTATTTTTGAAGTCTAATGCGATACTCTACAGATAGACTCTCCCATCAGACTGGGGGGCTTGATGATATACCGTATACGAAGTTTTACCTCCGTATAAAAGACTGGATACGAAGGACCCTTCGTAAGCAGCGAAGGTACCAGCATATTGTACCAAGCAAACGTATCCGTAGCCAAAGCTACGATTTATACCTCCGTAATCCCGGAGCTCCCAAAGGTAACCACAAATAAATAACAAACGGATACACACAAATCCTCTCCTATAAACAAGGATGCGGTTTGAGAGTCATAAACGTATCTTCCATACTTAGAAGATATCACGAAAAGAGGAAGAGATTTACCCTAAAATTCCTATCTTCCTCTCCAAGGCTTTACCCTCTATATAAAGAGAGGAGGTGCCATACGGCAGGGGGAGAATTCATTTGATCCCTAAAAAAAACCCTAATCACAACACATAAACTCTCAGCCTCCTAAATCGGCTGGGAATAACCAACTAAAGGCGTAAAGCGGCTTACTGCCCTTTGACCGAAAGGGAATCACCAACAAAACACCCAAAACCCCTCTCACACCTTCGGTTGGATCATAGTGCGATTATTTGATCAAACAACTATCGATCAAGATTTTGACGCCCTGCTTCAAATGGGATCTCTTCCAATGGAATCTCCCCCGTCCATGTCGTCTTCAAATATGATGGGGCAATCGAGCAGCTTTGGTTCGATGAACCAATCATTTTCGAATTTGTTAAATTCGAACTTGTTTAATGAACAGTATCAACAGTTCTTGCTAATGCAACAATTATGTGAATTTCAAGCTTCGCAGTAACAATTCCAGAGGCCAGCAGCAGCAACAATTATGTCGCCTCTATAGATGAAGAAGTTGCAGACGTTCCTGCACCGCCCAGGCGATTGACAAAAAAAGGAAGGAAATGGCGGAGAAGCAGAAGTGGACAATGGCGGAGGCGGTTTTGTTGTCTCAGGCATGGACACATGCTTCACAGGACTCAATTGTGGGGATTAGCCAAGATGAGTCAATGTTTTGGGCTAAAGTGGTCCAGTAGTTCAACGAGCACCGCCCGGCGGGAGAGCGCAACAAGAGTCAACTACAAGGGAAACGGAACAAGATAAAGAAAGGTTGTAGGCAAATTGGAGCAATTCTGAAGAAACTGCTCGAGCAAGGACGACAGAATGGCGCAGACGAAAGACATGTTTACAATGCCGCTCCTTAGCACTATATACAGCTTCATGGTCCGACCCGATTTCAGTATGAAGAGTGTTACGAGGTGCTGAAAGATGCTCCCAAGTTTTGGCAAGACCATAGTATTGCCAAACGGAGCGTAGCTGATTATGTCGATTTGGGTGATGATGAGGCACACTTTAAGGTGCATACGAGTGTGGACCCGGATGCGGCGTTAGATCAGTTGTTTGGAGACGACCCGATTAGGAAACCACCGGGTCGTAATGTTAGTCGGAAGTTGTCGAGTGGTTCAGATGCGACTTCTAGCCGTGGTGGTTCGAGTGGATCAGAAATGGCATTGAGCAAGCTTGATCAAATGCTCTTGATGCAAAAAGAAGCTGTAAGAAAAATTGATGAGGATCGGGTGAAAGTAGAGGAGGAGCGGATGAAAAGAGAGAATAATCGCTTCCAAAAGAAGGTGGTCGAGACATTTAAGCTTCTGCAGCAACCAATTCCCACCGGTGTATCCGAAGAGGAGTTGGAGATGATCAAGGCTTCGCGCCGATCGTTGATGGATAAGTACGGGCCGCATTTTGGGTCACTTTAGGTTCTCGTATTGTAGGTTAATGTGTTTTGATTCCTAGCAGGTTAATGTGTTTTTAGGATGTAATGTTTTATTTTTAAGTAATGTTATGTTTTTTATTAATAAAAATTGTTGTTTGTTTAATTTTGTGAAAAAGAAAAAAGAAAAAATAAAATAGTGGAAGAATAGGGGGTTATAAGAAGGGGGTGTTCTTGGGGTGTTCTATGAGATAGAAAAGCTGATGAATAGTGGAAGAATAGGAGAAGAAGTGGGTATGTATAAGGAGAGGCCTTAGAAGTTGTAAATAATTTGATATATTTCCATATTGTGATTATATCTTTTATTTTATATTAATTATACTTGACGAAATTGATGGTGGTTTTTGTTTAGTGTTTAAATTTATAAAAATGTTGTACAAGTAATTATCTCAAACCAAACACACCTTACGGGCAGGGGACCCGATCAGATGTAGTATAGTAAGTGATAAGTACAGGATCGTTCGCAGGGACGCGTTGCACTACCTAATCTAATAATATGTGTAATTCTAGCGGTTGGGGGTTGTCACAATTTCCTATTAAACTAATTAAAAACTGAAAAGTAAATAGAAGCCGCAACCGCTTATTCAGCGAGAGGCTTAGTCTGAAAAAGATTTGAAAAAGCAAATAACAGTAATAAAATTAAAATACTTGTTTGGCATCTCAGATCTCATGGTACGACCAGATATCATTCTACCTACTTGCTAGACTGTTGGAAAATTAATCACGGCTCAGATTCTCGTTAGATTCACTTTGCCTACGTAACTAGGGTTGTCCCTAGACTCACACTACTCTTTAAACAAATTCCCGTTAGATTCATTGTTTAAGCATTAAACACTAAAGTTTTGTTACTAATTCATCTTTTAGTATACTCGGCTCTTAAGCCATGACCAGATAATAATTTCCTCTGGTGACCACAGTGCACGTTTCCATGTCACTGGATCGCGTCTGACATTGTTAAGCATCATGTTCTATTCATCCTAATTACTATGGTTCTGGATCCCTCAGTTATAAGTGAATCACCTTTTACATCTAGTTATAGACCGACTAGTGTTTTCCATCCTTATGTATTAATCCTAGTGTATGATTATAGACCGATCATCAGAATTAAATCAATACATGCAGATATAGAACCGATAATAATATGAAGAACTAGTAAAACATAGATCTACGATAAACAGTAAAACACACTCCAACAGATCTAACAAATAAAGTAAAATAGATAAACGTCTACATGATCACATCGATCCAAACAAGTATTCAGCCTATTAGCCTACCATTATTAAAGGAATAACAAAGTCTGAAAAGATGAAAGACATTGTTTACCAACTGAAAGTAAATAAAAGAGATAGATCTAGGTAGAAGATGAAGATCGGAAGGTGTTAGAAGCTCCAGAACCTCCTTGGAATCTGCAAAGTCGACCTAGGGTTTGTAGGTGGCGGCTAGGGCTGCTGAATCGGCTCTCTCTTAGGGTTTTGAGGGCTGCTTCGGCTTAAATAGAGGTGTAGGTCGGTTGCTGAACTGGACCGCCCAGCGGCGCTGGGCATGGGCTCCAGCGGCGCTGGGCCTTGCTGCTGATGGGCCAGCGGCGCTGGCTAGGTGCCAGCGGCGCTGGCAGCTCCTGCTGGGCATTTCCATTTGCTTCGGGCTAAAGCGGCGCTGGGCATGGGCTAAAGCGGCGCTGGGCATGGGCTAAAGCGGCGCTGGGCATGGGCTAAAGCGGCGCTGGGCATGGGCTAAAGCGGCGCTGGGCATGGGCTAAAGCGGCGCTGGGCATGGGCTAAAGCGGCGCTGGGCATGGGCTAAAGCGGCGCTGGGCATGGGCTAAAGCGGCGCTGGGCATGGGCTAAAGCGGCGCTGGGCATGGGCTAAAGCGGCGCTGGGCATGGGCTAAAGCGGCGCTGGGCATGGGCTAAAGCGGCGCTGGGCATGGGCTAAAGCGGCGCTGGGCATGGGCTAAAGCGGCGCTGGGCATGGGCTAAAGCGGCGCTGGGCATGGGCTAAAGCGGCGCTGGGCATGGGCTAAAGCGGCGCTGGGCATGGGCTAAAGCGGCGCTGGGCATGGGCTAAAGCGGCGCTGGGCATGGGCTAAAGCGGCGCTGGGCATGGGCTAAAGCGGCGCTGGGCATGGGCTAAAGCGGCGCTGGGCATGGGCTAAAGCGGCGCTGGGCATGGGCTAAAGCGGCGCTGGGCATGGGCTAAAGCGGCGCTGGGCATGGGCTAAGCGGCGCTGGGATGGACCGCCCAGCGGCGCTGGGCATGGGCTAAAGCGGCGCTGGGCCTTGCTGCTGATGGGCCAGCGACGCTGGCTAGGTGCCAGCGGCGCTGGCAGCTCCTGCTGCTCTCCGATTGCTGCTGATGGGCCAGCGACGCTGGCAAGGGTGCCAGCGGCGCTGGCAGCTCCTGCTGGCACTCCAATTTGCGGCGCTGGGCATGGGCTAAAGCGGCGCTGGGCATGGGCTAAAGCGGCGCTGGGCATGGGCTAAAGCGGCGCTGGGCATGGGCTAAAGCGGCGCTGGGCATGGGCTAAAGCGGCGCTGGGCATGGGCTAAAGCGGCGCTGGGCATGGGCTAAAGCGGCGCTGGGCATGGGCTAAAGCGGCGCTGGGCATGGGCTAAAGCGGCGCTGGGCATGGGCTAAAGCGGCGCTGGGCATGGGCTAAAGCGGCGCTGGGCATGGGCTAAAGCGGCGCTGGGCATGGGCTAAAGCGGCGCTGGGCATGGGCTAAAGCGGCGCTGGGCATGGGCTAAAGCGGCGCTGGGCATGGGCTAAAGCGGCGCTGGGCATGGGCTAAAGCGGCGCTGGGCATGGGCTAAAGCGGCGCTGGGCATGGGCTAAAGCGGCGCTGGGCATGGGCTAAAGCGGCGCTGGGCATGGGCTAAAGCGGCGCTGGGCATGGGCTAAAGCGGCGCTGGGCATGGGCTAAAGCGGCGCTGGGCATGGGCTAAAGCGGCGCTGGGCATGGGCTAAAGCGGCGCTGGGCATGGGCTAAAGCGGCGCTGGGCATGGGCTAAAGCGGCGCTGGGCATGGGCTAAAGCGGCGCTGGGCATGGGCTAAAGCGGCGCTGGGCATGGGCTAAAGCGGCGCTGGGCATGGGCTAAAGCGGCGCTGGGCATGGGCTAAAGCGGCGCTGGGCATGGGCTAAAGCGGCGCTGGGCATGGGCTAAAGACCCGAGAGACTTACAGTAGTCATGCAAAATGATTTGAGAAAGCTTTAAGACAAAATCAGTAAGCTATAGCTAGAGGTAAAGATAATCAGACAATCAAAACTAAAAGTTAACCTTATATTCGTGTTAATACCTCTAAAACCGTTCTATAATTCCACATGTCCTACAGCTCAATCTTACTTTCTTCTGCTGACTAGTTAAGCACTTAATTAAAGTGCTACCTCAGCAGAACCAGGGCGGGTCAAGAGGACACCATCAAAGGATCATACGCCCCCGAAGGAATGTAGTTCTTCCAGATTACGATTCATATGAATGGGAGGACCCTGAACCGGTTGACCTATCCCACCTGGTAAACACTGACAGCCCATTCTCTGTGACCTTACAAAGCCACCCATTGCCAGCAAAAATGAAATACCCTCAACATTTGGGGTACTACGATGGAAAAAGCGATCCAGACGACTTCTTAAAGAAGTTCGTCGGAGCAGCTCCGATTCAAAGATGGGATATGCCAACCACATGCCACACATTCTCCTACTCACTAACAGACGATGCGCGGGAATGGATCGACGGCCTACCCAAGAATAGCATTGACAGCTTCGAGGTTCTCAAAAACAAATTCAGGTCCCAATTCAGCATGCAAAAGAAGCACAAAGAAACTCATATTTCTGTGCACAACATCAAGCAAAAAGAAGGCGAAAAGACAAGGGACTTTATCGTTAGGTATACTAACGAAACCCAACAAGTACGGGGACTACCAGAAAGTCAAAGATTTTCAGGGCTTATCCACGGACTCAGCACAGTAGACCTCATCGAGCATTTAAGCACTGATCTACCTGAAACATATGATGGCTTAACCGATAAAGCCCACATCTGGTTGGATGCAAGAGAAACAACAAACGTCGATTATTCCTCAGGAAGAAAAAGGAAGGAGTACGGAGGAAATGGAAGATTTCCCCGATATACAAGAGGCGAAAACCAGTGGGCAGGAAGAGACAGAGACAGTGGGATTGATATCCTGTCTAGTCTCACAAAAACACCAAAGCAGATTCTGGCTACGGAGCGAGTTGCATCCACTTTCCCGATCCCGAACAAACTTATAACAAAAAAGAAAAACATGGATAAATAATGTGAATATCACAGAGACCATGGGCATGACACGAACAATTGAAGAAACCTAAGGAGAGCCATAGAAGAAGCTGTGGAATCGGGAAAGCTGGATCACCTGGTCAAAGGAATCCGCCAAGCGACAAGGATAAAAAATGAAGTCGAAAAAGCAGAAAAAACAGCACCAGCACAGATCCTTATGATACGCTCCGAAATACACAGAGAGCACCCACAGGAACAACACTACCAGTTCGCACCACTGGGCAGATAGTGCCATCCAATGGACCTGTCATCATCGAAGCTACCATTGCAGGCGCTAAGATGAAAGAAGTTTAGATAGAAGGAGGAAGCGAATGCGACATCCTCTATGAGAATTGCTTCTCTAGGTTACCAAGAAGTGTCAGAGAAAAGCTAAGGAAAGTGGAAAAGCCACTAACAGGATTTGCAGGAGAACGAAGAGGTAACAATTGGGACATATCCAAAATGGAAAACAGAAATGATCACCTTCATGGCCATACCAGCAAACTCTGACAACAACGCGATACTTGGGAGAGAAGCAATGAGAAAGTTCGGGATAATAGCATACACAATCCACTCACAAATAAAATTCCAAAGTGAGTCTGGGGTAGCAACAATATCATCCAACTCAGCTACGGAGCTAAGAAAGCATAAAGAAAGAAGCCGAAGCCCATCAAACGGGCAAAGGAATAAGAATTCCATCCTACAAGGCACAAAGGGAAAGGCCCCAAAGACAACATGGTTCAAAAGAAGAACGCGTAAAAGGAACCGAGGGGCCAGGAAAAACAACATACTAATGAGCTTCGGGAAAAAGAAGAAGGACCAGAAAGACCTCCGTCAAAGAGTAAATCGCCTCAAAAGGCAACGGGATAAGTCCGATTAGCTACCGGATAAGTCCCAGAAAGAAAGCTAGCAGCTAGGAACTTTACTATGTAATGTCCTCCTGCCAATTATTTTTAGATAAATAAAGCTTTCAAATATTCTTAAGATCGATCAATATATTTTAAACGCGCGTAAAATAAAGAAAAAGAAAGACTTCATGTAAATGTTCAAGGGGACGCCCATTAAGACATTCATGAAGCAACAAAAAGAGCCTCCCCAGAATAAAAAGGGAACGGCCAAATATAAAACCACTCAGAGACGGACTCGTTATAACGAAGAAGTCAAGGGTATGGTTAAATAATTTCAAGTGCCAAAAGAATATATACAAAAACCTCCCCCAACATAAAGGGAGGTTGGCAAAAGTACAAGATAAATTGTTCAAAAGGCACTCAGGCCATTAACAGACAAGATTGTTTGAAGGATCACCAACAAAATCCAAATTTAAAAGATACCAGAGGAGTCACGGAGCAACCTGCAGCAGATAAGAAGGAGAGGCCTCAGGGTCGGATGCCAATTTGCGAAGGTATGCAGAGTAAACATTAGCTAATTCGTCCAATGCAGAGTCTAGACGTCCGGCTGTGTCTTCATGAATATTACAACCTTCCAGATTAACAACACCTTCACTAGCCAAAGCACGCATCAACCCTGCCTCTGCGTCAACTCTATTCTCATTGCAGACCTTCGACACCATACTTCCCAGATTGTTCTTGATACGTCCCACGGTGTATCAATATACCAAAGTATATTGAACACAGAACAGTTGTAGAGGGGGGTGAATACAACTTTCCACAATCTTTACAAACTTTTATCACAAAAAGTTTTAAGATTCAGATAATGAATATCAAGCAAGTAAGTAAAGAGCAGGAATCATTAAAACAGTAAAGCAGTAAAGAAATAAAAACATTCTTGAACACATATTGTTATTTTCAAATGTAATCCTTTATTAAGAAATAATCTATACAAAGAATTACAGGGTTGTTGCGGAATAAAGATAGCCTATAGATATCTAAACAACCCTATGAAATGACAAACAACAATCAATAAGTTTCAGCTCAAGAGAATCAGCCCAAGCTGATCTCGTACAGACTAAGCTGTGTGTAAGAGCAGAGAAACTTGTGTGAAGAATGATTCTCAGGAAATGCCACACATATGCAATCCATGAATGAGACTTTTATAGGCGAAAGCGCTCCTTCATTAGGTGTCCATTGCAGCTACGTGTTCTTCACTCAGTGGATGATGAAGGAATAATCAATCGTGCATTTCATGGTACTTGTGGTCCCCCACGTACTGACGCACATTCTTCATCTACCAATAGGAGTATGGACACGCATATGTAAAACCAACCACCAACCTGGATCCTAGGAATCTTCCTAGTCACGTCATTTGTCCTTATCTTCAATCCAGGTTGTTATCTTCACTTGATTGTCAGACACAGATTGGGCCGTTTGTCAAGGAACCAATCTGCCTAAGTGTTTCCAAGCTGACTGCTAATCCCAAGCTGTCTTCCACTAACATCTTGGTCTTCTATCTTTAATCCTCCTCTTCGACTTGGACTGAATGCTAATACATTGTTGATGCAGCTTGAATAACACTAGCTTCCATAAGATATTACAATTACAAGTATGAAGCGTGATCTGGGTCAGAGACAGATCGTAAGCTGTGTCAGCTTAGTCTGACCCAGATCAGATTACAAGAACCAAAAGATTACTAAGTGTTTATAGGTCAGATTTGTCATCATTAAATTTACAATTAACATTGGGACTCAACAATCTCCCCCTATTTGATGATGACAAAACCCAACTACACTTCTAACTATAAGCTTACAAAGAATCAAAGTAAAATGAAACTATCAGATTGTGACCCTTTGAATCTTTTGGGTTCTTTTGAACTGAAATGAAGTTTTAACCAAGAAACTAGATTTGTACAACTGCCTTTGCATATATAGAGAATAACTCAAAGATATTACATGAGATAACACTATTCTCCAAGCATTTCTATAGCTTCTTGCTTAACTTCAAAAGATGGAGCAACTCTCACATCTAACTGTCTATCTAACCCCTCATCAACAAGGAACTGCTCATACCCATTACCTTCTTCACTAAAGTTTCTGCAGAATCTGTATAAGGTAAATAGGTGCATAGATGGTACCTGTTTTAGTTCAGCAGTCCTTTGGAACACCAAATTCCCTCTTGCATCTACAAAGTACATCCCATGTTCAGGTTCAGTAATGAACATCCCACATCTTGCATCTTTAACACCAGCAGGTAGAGACAAATTAAGATTACTCAGAATCTTGTCAACAGCACCAGAAGATAATTGTGCAAGCAACTCTGAAGGAGATAAGTTTTGGAGAAAAACTGAATGATCACCTCCAGGAGCATCAATCCTTTCAAACCTTCTTCTATTCTTCTTCAGTGGCTCAGCTGACTCATCTTCATAATCCATATCATATGCTATTGGTCTTGGAAGGCCAGAGATATCAATCTTGAACTTCACAATAGCAGCTAACTTCTTCTCAGTGGCTTCCAAGACTGTCTCTTTGTGAACTCCAGAAATACCAGTTATGATATTATGCAACTCCACCCACTCTGTGTATCCTAGATCAAGCAGTTTGTCAAGATCATGGGTTTCCCAGCTGGTTTCATAACCTCTCCTTGTAAACCTTATGCTGGGAATGTTCTTTCCTTTTCGCCTTTTGAGTAGAACCTGGAGGATTGGTTCTGGATGCCTTCTATAATGGATCTTTTCAGTTACTTGTCTTTTCTCCAGAGCCTCTAACCAATCATGAGCTTCACGACTCTTCTTCACATCTTTAACCTTCTGTGATGGTTTAGAATGAACCACCACCTTCTTCTTTTCTTTTCCTTTGCCCACAACTTTCTTTTTGGAACCAATGGCTGCAAGATCCTCTTCATCTTCCTTATTTAATTGTTCTTGAACAGCCTTGGCAATTTCAGAATCAGACTTAGTTGCAGCAATTCTTTCTCTTTCTAATCTGTCCTCCTTAATCATTTTGTATGCCATCTCAACTGTTACCCCAAGCTGTGGAGCTGTTTCAGTTGCAAGCTCCCAATCCTTTTCTTTGTCAGTTAAGACCTTCACACCACTTGACCCAACTTCTGTTGTTCTTTTCTTGATCATGAACTGGGACAGAGTGGCTGTGTCTTCACTAGATGAAGATTCATCAACTTGTTCTAAGGGAGCTGGGTCAGCTTGAGTTGGCACAGCTTGGGAGGACTTTCTTTTCTTTTCAGCCTTCTTACCTTTTTCAACTCTAACTTCCTTCCTTATATCTCCCATTTCAGCATTAATAGTCTCCCCCTTAATTGTATCACTCTCCTTTTCAGTTTCTTCATTTATTTTTTCAACACCAGACTCAGATTCTGGTCTTTTTATCTCCTCTTCATCTTTCTTCTCACCTTCCACCTTAGAACCATACACAACCATTCTTCTATCATTGATTGCCTCCTCAGCTCTGGCCTTATTCCGTCTTTCTTTCAATCTTTCAAAGTAATCTTCAATCTCCTTGTCAACCTGAGCTTTTTGTCTTTCTCTTTCTAGCTCCATTTCAGCTTCACTCATAGCACTCCTCTTTCTCTTAGTAGCATTCTTCTCCCCCTTTTTGTCATCATCAGCAGGGAAAGAGCTCACTGGAGTAGCAAAGAGGCCTTTGAGATCCTGGTTGATCAAGTCGATCTTGACATTTGTAAGACAGCAGGCTCTTTTTAGCTCAACATAATCCTCATGGAGGAGTTCAATCTTGGATTTCACACCCTTAGAAACTTCAATCAGATCATTCTTGAAATCTGCTTGTGACTTGTTGGCAGATCGAAGTTCTATGGTGACTTCCCTTGTAAACCTGGTTGCAGCTTTCTCAATCTGACCCAGAGTACTCTTGTTTCTTTCATTTTCTTCATTGACTGCCTTAGTAAGACTAGCAAGAGACTCTGTCAGCTTGCTCTGGTTCTGCTGCATCAAATCAACTGCTTTTAACACATTTTCTTTTAATGCAGTCTGATCTTGACTCAGCTTATCCACCTTCTTATCCGTCAATTCCTGATCCTTTTGGATCTTTTCCAAGCATTTGGTCAGCTGTGAGCTCTCAACCTTATAGGTTGATTTGAACTCAGTGAGCTGACCCACCACATCTGAAAATGAGATAGTGGCAGCTTGGGAAGAACTTGCAGTTGGCTTAAAAGCCACTGACTCTGGAAAGAGCAACCTGCAATCCTTAATATCAGGGTCATTGGTCTTATTTAGAAGGGGGTGGAGGTTTAAGGAGTTTTGGAACATTTGCTCATGAGAGTGAGTCTCATGAGTAGATTTGTCAGAATTGATGATGAGTTGGTCAGCCTGAGAAAGATTAACATTTAATTCAGGCTGAGGGCCAGTGGGAATGTGTTGATCTTGATTTTGATCAACTCCTCCACTGGCATTTTCCATCAGAGCATCCCTTGAGGATGGATGGGCAAACTCATCATCGAATGAAGAATCACTTCCAGAGATAGTGATCATATTCTCATTGACATCGTGAGGACCATCAATGGTTCCCTTTGCTGCACAAGGGGCTAACATAACTGCCTTAAATACAGTCATGTAACCTACAGAATCCCTCTGTCCAAGGACAGATGCAGACACAGACTATGCAGGTGTAATGTTTTGTGCATTTGATTGCCCTTCAACAGAGGTGTGTTGTTGCACCAAAGTATCCTTAGGGAGAATTGAGGCCTGTACCCCTCCTTGTGACATAGAAGGGTCATTGACAGCCTGTGCAGACTCAGAGTGTAAGAGAGAAGGAGTCTGATCAGCTTGGGGAGGAGAAGCAGTGTCACCAATGCGTTCGATACTTCTCTCCTTTGGCTGACCATCCTCAGAGATGATGTGCATTGACTCTGACTCAGTTTAGATCTGGGCTAGATCCTCTGTTATCCCTTTAATGATATCATCAACCTTTTGGGAGGCTGATGATGGCGATATAGGTTCAGACACAGTATGACCTTGGGAGGAGGTCTTTCTTTCAATACCGTCACCCTGTTTGGAGGGTTGGGTAGCAGTGGGTGTTCCCTTTAACTCGTTTACACTCTTTTGGGAGAGTGCAGATGGGCGTGGTGTTTTCGGCTTGTCAGCTTGGGTGGCAGGGACAGCTTTGGAACGTTCCTTAGCTTCCCCTGCACCTTGGGGGATCTCAAGATTGGATGTTGCAATATCAACCCCAGAAGCTGGCACAAATTTCCTTTTTGATCTTTTCTTTTTAGCACTGTGAGGCACTAAGTCCTCAACAATGGGTCTTTTAGAATCGGATTTTGAGCGAGTGGACGAAGGTGTGGCTAGGGTGGCTGATGTTTTGGCCAACCCTTCACCCTCTTTTGTAGGAATAGAATGTTGAATAGATTCAGAAGAGTTTGAGGGTTCAGAAGTATGTGTACCTGGGTCCCCCTGATTAGCAGATTGAGTGTCAGACTCAGATCGCGTCGAAGAAGGGACAGCTTCCCTAAGTGCTTCTTGTTCGTCTTCTCTTTTCCTGCAAAAAATCAAGGTATATCTGCATTGCTCGGGTCAGACCCTGCACAGATACCTTGGGACTATTGAAGATGTTGTTGTTAATAGGCTTGCATTCCACAGTCTGACCAGTTGCCAGACTGTAATCATTGTCAAGTATTGCCTCAATGATAAGAGCAAGAATCCTACCATAAGGTATGGTAAGACTCTTCTTATGAACGCGATCAACAAGGTCCTTAAACATTAAGCCAGCAAAATCTATTCTGGTCATAGTGACCATTGCATGAAAAATCTGCAATTCTAGAACATTAGGCTGATCAAAGTTGCCTGCCTTTACTTGTAAGGTTTTAGAAATTGTGCTCAATAAATAGTTCCAAATGCCAGTTAAATATTTCATTTTAACCACTGAAGCCAATGGACCAGTATATCCAACTTCTTGTAAAACATTTTTGGCTTCAGTATGAGACACAACATTATCATATTCATCATCAGGCATATAAGACAGCTCAAAAGCAGACCTAATCCTCTCATAAGAAATATATACCTTTTTCTTACTGTTGAGGATTGTGCCATAGATTGCAGCATCTCCTTTCTTGTTCTGTTTCACAACACAGCTCGCCCAAAATTCACAAAGAAGATCTTGAAACACCCAGTCTGGCTTCTCAATCATCACCTTGCCGAAAGGATGATGCCATAAGAAAGCCACAATCTCATTGTATCCTTTTGCCCATGAAGGAGGATAAATATTGGCATAAACCAGACTGCCAATCTTGATTTTACCAGTATCAAGATCAGCCGGAACCACTACTACGTTACTTCCCACCACATAAGGTGAAAGTTTATTGGAGCTTATCGGAGCTGGATATAGACTTTCAGGTTCAGAAAAAGAAATAGATTGAGAATCATTAGAATAAATAGAAACAGATGATGATGCCATTTTGAAAACAATTTTTTTTAGAAGAAATTGAAATTTAATAAAACAGTAATCAGATTAGAGAGAAAAATTGATTTTGAAAAAGAAATATGAACAAGTGATTTGGGATTTAGGTTAACTGAATGTTATATACAAAACTTAAAATATCCCGTTTGAAAAAGTTGGAGAGAGAAAGATTTTGATTGGAGAATCAACAAGTAGTGGTAGTACTTTTTCAGTAACCGTCTGTTACCACTACACGTGTCACACTCCAATAGGATCAACAAGTACACTAAATAAAATAATGAAAGTAATAAAACGCACTGAGATATTTAATAACAAAAATAACCACGAAGCTGGGTCAGACTCAGCTTACCCTCTTTCACTTGAAACGTACCAAGTGTGAAAGGGTAGTCTGGGTCTGACACAGCTTACCCTCAAAATTTAGTATAACTCTAAGGGGTCAGATTTGCTATTACTTAGCTCACTACTTTTTACAAATTAAGCATACCTAGCTTACTTATGAGGTAGTTGAACCTTGATTCATCCAATGGCTTTGTGAACAAGTCAGCAAGCTGATTGTCAGTTGGAATGAAGTGGAGTTCAACATCTTCTTTCATTACATGATCCCTGATGAAATGATATCTTATATCAATGTGCTTGGTCCTTGAATGAAGTACAGGATTGTTTGAAATTGCTATGGCACTGGTACTGTCACAAAAGATTGGAGTTTTTGTTGCAGTGACACCATAGTCTTGAAGCTGATATTGCATCCAAAGAATTTGAGAGCAACAACTTCCTGCAGCAACATATTCAGCTTCTGCAGTGGAGATAGAAACTGAATGCTGCTTCTTGCTGGACCAGCTTACAAGTCTATTGCCAAGCAATTGACAAGCTCCTGAAGTACTTTTTCTTTCAATCTTACAGCCTGCAAAGTCAGAATCTGAATAGCCAATTAGATCAAATCCTGAGTCTTTGGGATACCAAAGACCCAGATTGGGACTACCTTTAAGGTATCTAAAGATTCTTTTCACAGCCTTAAGATGAGATTCCTTTGGACTAGCTTGATATCTTGCACAAAGACATGTAGCAAACATAATATTTGGTCTACTAGCAGTCAAGTAAAGTAATGATCCTATCATACCCCTATAAGCTGTGATGTCAACAGATTTGCCATTTTTATCCTCATCCAGCTTATCACCAGTTCCCATAGGAGTTTTCATAGGTGAGCAATCAGTAAAACCAAATTTGTTTAAGAGATCTTTAACATACTTTCCTTGGTTTATGAAAATTCCATTTTTAGTCTGTTTAACTTGTAAACCCAGAAAATAGTTTAGTTCTCCCATCATGCTCATTTCATACTTTTTAGACATTAATTCAGAAAACTTTTTGCAAAGTCTTTCACTGCTAGACCCAAATATTATATCATCTACATAAATTTGTACAAGCAGGATATCACCATTAAACTTTCTCACAAACAAAGTCTTGTCAACATTACCTCTTTTGAAGTTATTAGCCAATAAGAATTTAGACAAAGTATCATACCATGCCCTTGGAGCTTGCTTCAACCCATAGAGAGCCTTGTCAAGCTTGAACACATGGTCAGGAAACTTTGAATTTTCAAAACCTGGAGGCTGTTCAACATAGACTTCTTCTTCCAATTTTCCATTAAGAAAAGCACTCTTCACATCCATTTGATAGACTTTGAAACCTTTGTGAGCAGAGAAGGCCAAGAACATTCTGATTGCCTATAATCTTGCCACTGGTGCAAAAGTCTCATCATAATCAATTCCATCCTCTTGTCTGTAACCAAGAGCTACCAATCTTGCTTTGTTTCTGGTCACAACTCCCCTTTCATCCATTTTGTTTCTGTAGACCCACTTGGTTCCAATCACAGTCTTGTGATGAGGTCTTGGAACAAGTTCCCAACCCTTATTTCTTTCAAACTGTGTTAGCTCATCTTGCATTGCATTTACCCAAGAAGGATCTTCCAGAGCTTTATCAACCTCAGTTGGTTCCACCTTGCTTACAAAATTGACAAACATGCAGAAGTTGCCTGTTGCCTTTCTTCTTGTTTTCACATCAGAGAGTGGATCACCAATGATTTGATTAATTGGATGACTCTTTGTCCATCTGGTAACTGGGACAATGGACTGATTCAGATTAGATGGTTCAGCATGATCAGCTTGAGGAAGAGGCTGATCAGCTTGGACAGGAATGGAGGAGTCTGAACCAGTTAGAGAGTCATTTAATGGATTCTGAACAATTTCTTCAGTAGGAGTAGGATCAGCTTGTGCATTTTCAAAGATTGGAACATCTTCTTCTTCTTCTATAAGTTGCTCCCCCTGAGTTTGAGCATTATCAGCTCCAACTGGAGGATTAGTTGGAGGCTCATTCTAAGGTACAGCCAGTTCTTCAAAATTGAAGTCTTCATCTTCAGGAGGAGAGCAATCTGGCTTAGAACAACCTTCATCAATGCTTACATTAACAGAGTTCTCAATTGTTTTAGTTCTCTTGTTGTAAACTCTGTAGGCCTTCATCATTGTTGCATATCCAAGGAGGATACCTTCATCTGATTTCTCATCAAACTTTCCAAGATGGTCTTTCTGATTCAGAATGTAGCAAGGACTTCCAAACATTCTTAGGAAACCAATCTCAGGTTTTCTCCCCCTAAGAAGTTCATATGCAGTCTTCTGGTGTCTTTTCACAATGAGGAATCTGTTCTGGGTAAAGCAAGCTGTGTGTACTGCTTCAGCCCAGAAATGAGATTTGACATTGTTTTGAGCCATCATGAATCTGGCAGCTTCAATAAGAGTTCTGTTTCTTCTTTCTGCAACACCATTTTGTTAAGAGTGATATTCTTGAATTCAGTGCCATTATCACTCCTTAATTGCCTAACAGGCCTTTTGTAGAGAATCTCAGCCTGCTTGATGAAATGAATAATGCTGTCAGCAGCTTCACTCTTGTGTCTTAGAAAGAAAACCCAGGTGTATCTTGAATACTCATCAACAATTACCAAGGAGTACCTCATTCCAGTGAATGATGGAGTAATGATTGGTCCAAATAAGTCCATATGAAGCAGATCCAAACAATTATCAATGGTTGAGCATGTTTTAGACTTAAAAGTAGCTTTATGTTGCTTGCCTTTCTCACAAGCACCACACAGCTTGTCCTTCTCATAATTGATCACTGGAAGACCAGACACCAACTCTTTCTTACACAGCTTGTTGATGTCTTTGAAATTCATATGAGACAGCCTTTTATGCCACAACCAATTCAGCTCATCTTGAGACTTTGACATGAAACAGACTTCTCTTGTGACAGTTGGATTTCTCATGTCAAAAGAATACAAAGACTCATCCCTCTTTGCAATAAGAACCACATTGCCTTCTAAATCAAGAACAATACCCTTATCAGACCTGAATCTCACTTCATAACCAGCATCACACAACTGACTCACACTGATCAGATTGTGCTTCAAACCATTAACATATGAGACCCTTCTGAAAGTAAGGGGACCATTTGAAAGTATACCAAAACCTTCAGTCTTTCGAGAGTCATCTCCAAAAGTAACATTAGGACCAGTGCGAATCCTAAAGCTACATAGCAGGGACTTACATCCGGTCATATGCTTGGAACATCCACTGTCCAAGTGCCAGGTGTTATCGTCATGACTGCCCTGCAATTATGATAAGAGATTAGTTCTTTTTGGGAACCCATCCAAAGATGGGTTCACCAGAGCTGACCTTCTGGTCTGACTCAGATTGGGTAACTAAACACAGACTCTTATCACATTTTGAAACCTATTGTTGCTTGGTCTGTCCTTTACTAGATTCAAAGTTCTTTCTAGCAACACTTAGAGTTTCCTTCTGAACAAAACCTTTGCCTATTCCAGCTTTCTTACATTCAGCTCTCAATTTTCTTTGATCAACAGTTTTTGGATCAGACATATTCTTAAGAAAATTTGCTTCCATTGACACCTTATCAGTTTTGGACTCAACATATTTTAAAATCAACTTGTCAGAGTCAGACTTGGTGTTACTTGAAACAGACTTAGATTTTGCTTGTGACTCATTTCCTAGAGAACCAGACTTCTTACTCTTTAAAAGCTTTATTTTCTCTTTAGGAACACTGTGATCTCTATTCTTTCTTTTATTTCTCTTTAAACTACTCTTATTTGTTTTATTCTTTGAATCTGACACAGATTGGGTGATGGTCAGCTTGGACAGGTCAAGACTTTCTTCAGGTTTTAACTCAACAACCTGATCAGCTCCAGACACAGCTTCAGCAATGGTCTGACCAATGGTTTCAGGATCTTTAAACCCAATACCAGATTTCTGAACCAACTTAATTGGTTTAGAAATAGTTTCTTTGGTTTGGACTTTGGGTGGTGAAGGAGGCTGATAACAAGGCTCCATAGCACATACTTCTGCAATGGCTATGGCCCTATCATAATCACCAACAAAAATGGCTTGGATCTGATGAGGTATTTGTTCATTTACACACTTAGCAACTCTTTTTGAACTTATACACCATGTTTCAGTAATCTGTTTAACCTTTAAAAACTTTTCTTCTGCAGTTTTAGCTTCTTTAATCAAAATGGAGTTTAATTGCTTTTGAGCTTTAACTTCAGATTCTAGTTTTTCAATGGTGTGACTCTTAGAGCTGTTATCAAGTTTCAAAATATGTATTTCCTTTTTGAGTTCTTGATTAAAGTGTTTTTGTAGCAAAACCTCATCACCAAGTTTATTTAGTCTGGACAGCTTCTCATTATCAGACAGATTGGAAAAAGAAGTTACCTCAGGTGGAGCAGTCTGACTGGTGGATGCCTGGTGAGCTGACTCAGATTGCTGTTGTATTTTCACCAAATCTTCAGCAAATCTTTTAGTAGCTTCTTTAGCCATGAAACACTTGGCATCTTTGTACAGCTCATCATCAGATGATGTGGCACTTTCAGCCCAGTCTTTGGCTACCAGACTCTTTTCATTTTTGTTCACCTTCTCGGTCAGCTCAGCTACTTGTGCTTTCAAGGCTCTGTACTTAGTCTTGAGCTATGAATATTTTTCACCTCTTCCACCTTTGGTTGGCACAGTTTGAGCAGTTTCTTTAGATCTACAATCACCAGCCATATGTCCAGTCTTGCCACACTTGTAACAAGTGACTTTGGACATATCAAATGGCTTCTTGGTCTTATCAGCTTGGCCACCTCTTCCTTTTCCTTTAAACTTATTAAAGGATCTCCTTCTGATCCTTTCAGTCAACATAGCTACTTCATTAGCTAGTTCATCACCATCAGATTCATCACATTCAGATTCAGCACAAACAGAGTTAGGATTAGACATCACAGGAATATCATCATTAACACAAGGAATGATCTCATTACTAATTGAACTAGGGTGTTCAGTCATAGAAGCAACAAGTGCAGCAGCAGGCTGACTATAAGAATCACCCATAGCAATTAGTTTTTCAGCCTCTGAACATTCTTGGTTATGAAGCAAACCAAAAAGTCGAGGGAGATCAAGATCATGATAAACAGAACTTAATTTAACAGAAGAAATATAGTTGTTCCATTTAGGTGGTAATGAATCAAGAAATTTACTCTTTAAAACCTCATTTTTCTTATTAATTCCAACAACAGCTAAATCATTTACCAAAGCATTAAAGCGGGTATGAGTGTCAGTCAAGGATTCATTTCTCAAAGAGAAAAATCTCTCATACCTCCTGGTCAATGTAGTAATTGTGGATTCCATGGAGGTAGAGCAACCCTCAAACATGATAGTCAATGTACCCCACATTTTCTTTGCTGTTGAACACATTTTAATTGAATGGTAAAGGTCTTTGGGCACAGCTTGGACAATGAAATTTCTAGCCTTCACATCCAAGTTTGCCAACCTCCTATCCTCATCCCCCCAATCTGCCTTGTCCTTTACAATAGATTTGACTGTGGCAGGAATGGTTGGTTGACCTTCCCTGACCACAGCTTCTACCACAATGGTTTGTGTAGGAACATAAGGACCATCCGCAAGGATGTCAGGCATATTGTTATCGATGGATTCAAGGAACAAAGACATTCTACCTTTCCACCCACTGAAATCATCTTTGTCAAACATGGGTGGTCGGGTTGAAGAACCATTATCAATATATGATGACATAATGCTTTACTATAAATGAAAATATGCAAGGATCAAGTCAAGTTAATTCTCAACCACCGCTCTGATTCCAATTGATACGTCCCACGGTGTATCAATATACCAAAGTATATTGAACACAGAATAGTTGTAGAGGGGGGTGAATACAACTTTCCACAATCTTTACAAATTTTATCACAAAATGTTTTAAGATTCAGATAATGAATATCAAGGAAGTAAGTAAAGAGCAGGAATCATTAAAACAGTAAAGCAGTAAAGAAATAAAAACATTCTTGAACACAGATTGTTATTTTCAAATGTAATCCTTTATTAAGAAATAATCTATACAAAGAATTACAGGGTTGTTGCGGAATAAAGATAGCCTATAGATATCTAAACAACCCTATGAAATGACAAACAACAATCAATAAGTTTCAGCTCAAGAGAATCAGCCCAAGTTGATCTCGTACAGACTAAGTTGTGTGTAAGAGCAGAGAAACTTGTGTGAAGAATGATTCTCAGGAAATGCCACACATATGCAATCCATGAATGAGGCTTTTATAGGTGAAAGCGCTCCTTCATTAGGTGTCCGTTGCAGCTACCTGTTCTTTACTCAGTGGATGATGAACGAATAATCAATCGTGCATTTCATGGTACTTGTGGTCCCCCACGTACTGACGCACATTCTTCATCTACCAATAGGAGTATGGACACGCATATGTAAAACCAACCACCAACCTGGATCCTAGGAATCTTCCTAGTCACGTCATTTGTCCTTATCTTCAATCCAGGTTGTTATCTTCACTTGATTGTGAAACACATATTGGGCCGTTTGTCAAGGCACCAATTTGCCTAAGTGTTTCCAAGCTGACTGCTAATCCCAAGCTGTCTTCCACTAACATCTTGGTCTTCTATCTTCAATCCTCCTCTTCGACTTGGACTGAATGCTAATACATTATTGATGCAGCTTGAATAACACTAGCTTCCATAAGATATTACAATTACAAGTATGAAGCGTGATCTGGGTCAGAGACAGATCGTAAGCTGTGTCAGCTTAGTCTGACCCAGATCAGATTACAAGAACCAAAAGCTTACTAAGTGTTTATAGGTCAGATTTGTCATCATTAAATTTACAATTAACATTGGGACTCAACATTTCTGCAAGTGCATCCTGCGCTCCTTTTAGCAGCACATCTTTCTCCTGAATCTGGTCTGTAAGAGCATCCACCTCTTTTTCCTTCTCCGCGATGACTCTCTGCACAGTTTCCTGCACGGCACCCAGTTCAGATTGAAGGGCTCCACAGTCCACAACCAGCTCAGTTACCTTCACCTCAAGAGAACGCTTCTCCGACATCAGTGTCTCATATTGCTCCTTCGATAGCCCAGATTCCTCAGAAACCTCCCGCAACCTTGCATCCAGAGCACTACCAACAATGGCACTGCAAAATATGGAGCGGTTAAAGAAGGAAGAAAGCTCTGGGATCCCCATATCCATCAAACCAGCGACCTATCCAGAAGGAGCAATGTTTTGTATAGAACGATGGCAAGAAGCAACTTTGGGAGCCTCCCCAAAAGGGTTGAAGGCTGCAAGAAGACAAGGAATAGGTAAATTAATGACAAGTGAAAATAAATAAAAAAAAAAGAAGGGAAAAGGAATAGGTAAATTAATGACAAGTGAAAATAAATAAATAAAAAAGAAGGGAAAAGGCAAAGAAGAACTTACAAGAGGACTGCTCAGGCACCCCAACATTTTTGGTCTTCCACATCTTCGATCGGGAACTGCTGACACCCTTGGACGACTTCTTCCTCTTCTTTAAACGGCTGGCAATAGTATTCTCCTGGGCAACATCCTCCACATCTTCACCAATACCATCAGAAACATTCACTACAACCTGCTCTTCAACAACCCGCTCCTGAGCCAAAGGAATAGGCGTCTCAGCTAACACCCCCGCAGAAGAACCACCCTGGACAACAGAGGATGGGGTAGAAGGTGGAACAAGAGCCACCGGCTTGAAGGCAAGGCCAGATAGCACGGGTTGCCTATCAATCATTTGTTTAAAAGACATCTCTGCAGAAAAAGATGAATCGAATCAAGGACTGCAATATCAAACAAATAAGGAAGAAACAGGACAAGGGAAAGAGCAACCTACCCTGACCACCACACTCAATGATGAAATCCTTAACACCATGTTCCCAACACGAAGCAACACCAGATTTAAATAAAACAGCCTCAGGATATATACACAACTTAATGGCATAGGGGAAGAGATGATCAACATCAGATTGCCTCGCACCACGGGTACTGGGGACACCTATAGAACGATACTTCAACCTATCCACATCTAACAAACCCCTATGTCTAGGAGGTATCAACGAATGATCTACAAAAACGAACTAATCTTTCCAGTCCCTAACCTCTGTACCACCAACAACAAACAACTCATAATCATTATTCTTCGACACAGTAACCCAGTCACCAGACTCTTTCAGTTTATAAAAAGATCGAGTTAAACAACACTACGGAAGGCTCTATACGATTAGCACTACAAAGCACCTGGAAAGCAATAATCTTTGCTATACCGGTAAGATGAACAGTGGAAATATGGCACCGATAATAATCTAGGACAGCCAGGAAGAAAGAAGAAAGGGGGATCCTAAGATTACCAAGGGTGAAGGACTTCACATACAAACCAACAAAACCAGCAGGCGGATCACAAATAGATTGCCCTCTTTCTGGAAAATGAATTAAGTTAGGGTTTCGAGCAAAATAGGTGGACACAAAATTCTGATAAGCAGAACGATTCAATACATTGGAGATACTCCTAATTCCTCTCTTCGTCATCACTAAAAAATACAGAATAAAAGAAGAAGGGAGGCGGCGAGTGTACCTGGTGAAGATCGATGATGGAGTAGCAGAGGAAGATTTTTTAAGAATAAAATGAGGCAAAAGCCCTTTTTGACAATAAGTTGGTATTTATATAGGTAATAATCACGGGTACCAACCAGTGAAAAGTTACCTTGGGTTTTGCGCCAACAAGTTGCCACTCGAAGGGATAAGCCGTAATTAACCTTCTGAAACAAGTGAAATTAATGCCGATTAAATGATTGAATGGCTGATAGGACGGGCAAGTTACGACACGGAGCAACGGAGCACATTTTTGAAGTCTAACCGAACACTCTACAGACAGCCTCTCCAGTTAGACTGGGGGCTTGATGATATACCCTATACGGAGCTTTACCTCTGAACCCGAAGCAGATACGAAGGCATCTTCGTACAGGTAAAAATTACTTATTTGTATACCCAGAACGGAGCTCAACCTCCGTTTAACATAATCATTCCGGAGCTCCTAAGGTAACAAATACCTAGCTCCGAAGAAACATATTAAGAAGATCGGATATACATAGATCCTTTCCGTAATTATCCAAATAAAACAATATACTTAAATCCCGAATACCTCAGATACGACCGATAAAGAGATTATCATAAATCTTCTTAAAAAGATAGAAGATATCCTAAAAGAGGAAGAGATTTATGCTAATTCTTTTACCCTCCTCTCCAAGTTTTCTACCCTCTATATAAAGAGGAGATGTCATACGACACATCCATACTCGGCATACATAACACAACACCGACCCTTCAGTTCGGAAACCAACCTTAAACACCAATTAGGCGTAAAGCGGCCGCATCCCTATTACCGGTAGGGAATTGCCTACAAACCACCTCCAAAACCCACACACCCCTTCGGTTGTGCCATAGTGCGATTATTTGATCAAATATTTGGCATCTCAGATCTCATGGTACGACCAAATATCATTCTACCTACTTGCTAGACTGTTGGAAACTTAATCACCGCTCAGATTCTCGTTAGATTCACTTTGGCTACGTAACTAGTGTTGTCCCTAGACTCACACTAATCTTTAAACAAATTCTTGTTAGATTCATTGTTTAAGCATTAATCACTAAAGTTTGTGTTACTAATTCATCTTTTAGTATACCAGGCTCTTAAGCCATGACCAGATAATAATTCCCTCCGGTGACCACAGTGCACGTTTCTATGTCATTGGATCGCGTCTGACATAGTTAAGCATCATGTTCTATTCATCCTAATTACTATGGTTCTGGATCCCTCAGTTATAAGTGAATCACCTTTTACATCTAGTTATAGACCGACTAGTGTTTTCTATCCTTATGTATTAATCCTAGTGTATGATTATAGACCGATCATCATAATTAAATCAATACATGCAGATATAGAATCGATAATAATATGAAGAACTAGTAAAACATGGATCTACGATAAATAGTAAAATACACTCCAACAGATCTAACAAATAAAGTAAAATAGATAAATGTCTACATGATCACATCGATCCAAACAAGTATTCAGCCTATTAGCCTACCATTATTAAAGGAATAACAAAGTCTGAAAAGATGAAAGATATTGTTTACCAACTGAAAGTAAATAAAAGAGATAGATCTAGGTAGAAGATGAAGATCGAAAGGTGTTAGAAGCTCCAAAACCTCCTTGGAATCTGTTTGATCAAATAATCGCACTATGGTTCAACCAAAGGTGTGAGAGGAGTTTTGAGTGTTTTGTTGGCGATTCCCTTCCGGTCAGAGGGTCGTAGGCCGCTTTACGCCTGTAGCAGTTGCTTCTAGCCGATTATGAGGCTGAGAGTTATGTGTTGTGATTAGGGTTTTTTAAGTTGAATGTACCTATCCTGACGTATGGTACCTCCTCTCTTTATATAGAGGGTCAAGCCTTGGGGAGGAAGATAGGAATTTAGGGTAAATCCCTTCCTCTTTTCGTGATATCTTCTAAGTATGGAAGATATATCTTAGGACTCTTAGACCGCGTCCTTGTTTATAGGAGTGTTTGATTTCATTCCCTTTTCGGGAGGTCGGATAAGCATGGAAGGAATTCATGTGTATCCGTCTATTATTTATGATTATCTTTGGGAGCTCCAGAATTACGGAGGTATACATCGTAGCTTCGGCTACGGACATGTTCGCTCAGTACAGTATGTTGGTACTTTCACTGCTTACGAAGGGTTCTTCGTATCCAGTCTTTTATACGGAGGTAAAGCTCTGTATATGGTATATCATCAAGCCCCCCAGTCTGATGGGAGAGTCTATCTGTAGAGTATCGCATTAGACTTCATAAACAATCCAATAGGAAAAAATAAATAATAGCGTACCTTTATAATCGAAGCTTCAAAGGTCTTTGGTTGTTGGATGCTTCGTTATTATTCCGGAACTCTTTTTTAAGGGTAAAATTGTAACTTCACTCTGCCGCGTATGCATCCCATCAGGAGTTTAATTCGAGCGCGCTTATCCCGAGAAAGGAAACTGATCGACGGTTGGGTAGGTTGTGCGCCGGTTTTCAAACCATCCGTTTTGTCTCCTATTTATTCTTTTGACGGCTTCGAAGAGTCTTCTCTTTCACTCTCCCTACTCTCTTCTCTTTCATTATCATCAAAAAATATCCGCTCCCCCTTTCAGTCTTTTCCATACTATGGATCGTAATCATTTCCGCGTTATTAGTACCACGTATTCAGAGATGACTAAGGATGATGTCGCGTGGTTCCGCCGGTGCTTTTGCCGCCCTAGTGATCCTGAAATTAGGGTTCCGGGACGATAGAATCGATCTTAGATGCGCCAACTGGATTTATAGGTATGTACACTGCTCCTTTTTCCGGTGGCAATCTTAGGTTCCCTTTATCCCCTTGGTTATTAGGGTTGCTTGATTACTATGATCTGTATTTATCTGTGGTGCACCCTTTAGCGATTACCATGATAATGTCGTTTATCGTTATTTGTCGTGCTTATGAAGTAGAGCCTACGATGAGTGTCTTTCGGTACTTCTTTAAACTGGGTATTCGTGATGGTTGGGTTATGGTTGAGGAGAGGCCTGGTAGGTTATTTTTTGATATAGGTGATTCTGATATGTTGAACTGGAGACCGGGGTTTTTGTTTTTAGTGAGGAGTATATCCATCCGCTGTTTAGGGGTTTGTTGGATACGGATAGATTGGTATCGGGTATGTCTTTTGAGGATAATGTGCATGATTGGGTTACTCTTGATAATCCATTGGTCCATCAGGTGCGTAGGTCCCCATTTGAGTTGGTTACCTATCCTTCTGTGATCTTGTATCTTTGTGGCATTACGATGTCATGGGAGGGTTCTCCTGATGAGCCGGTCTTAATATGGTGTTGCGAAGGTACAGTTCTTCTTGTTGATTTTTCTGCTGATTTCCTCTCCTTCTTTTTTCTTGATGTCTTTACGTTGCATTTGCAGAGTTGACACTTAGGGAGGCTGTGACTATGAATCCGCAGGGCATGGTTGTTGGTAGGAGGCCTCTGCCTCCTTCTGATGATGGGGAGGGTCCCCATTTTGCTGGCATTGTCATGCCTCCTCCAAAGAGGTGGAGGGTGATGGGTGGTTCATCCATTGCAGCGGACCCTATGGCTGAAGGACCTTCTATCATTGTTCTTGATTCTTCTCCGATCAGGGACGAAGTTGTTGTTACTACTGCTCTGGCTTCTAATGCTGAACAGGGTATGTATGTTTTCCCTTGATTTTGTTCCTTATGTCTTCATAAATCTGAGGTGTGTGTATTTCCTTCTTTTAGCCGGCACTTCTGAACCTGGGCGTAGGCCTGGGAAAGAGCCTGTTGAAGAAACTGGAGCTACTACAACTGGAGCTGCCATAACTGGAGCTGCCACAACTGGTAAGTCGCTTTAGATTCTGCACATTTTTCTTCAACTGTTGTTTTCCCCTTTTATATTTATGACCGATTCTTTTCATGTTTTAGGGATTCCTCTTCAGAGTGAATTGCCTGATCCACAGCTTTGCCGGATGAGTTTGGATATGCTAGTTCTTGATCACTTGAGGACTGTGTTAGATACCATGCCGGCTCAAAGGCTTGCTGAGATGACCAATCAGGCTCTTTTTGCTACTGGTATGATTGGTTCGGCTAGCAGTGCTAGAGTGCACTTTCTGGAAGAAGACCTACGGAGGCATAGGGCAGAGTTGTCCTCTTTGAGGGCATCCCAGTCTGGAGGAGATGATGCTTTTTTAGTGAATTCTCTGTGGAGGGAGCTCGCTGATGCTCAGGAGGCTCTGTCCCTAGCTACACAAAGTTTGGATGCTGCTCATGAGCGAATTGCCACTCTCACTGCTGCCGGACCATCTGCGATAATCAACAACTTGGAAGAGAGGATTGCTTCGAGGGAGTTGGAGTTGGAGAATAGAAGAAACTCCATGCGCCAGGTTATTTCTGGTGTTATTCCTCATGTTTTCGTATGTTGATGGCGAGTCCTGAGTTTGATCAGAGCCTTGATGAATTGATCGAGGCTAACCAGGCTGATTCGAGAGCCTTATTACTTTTTCGTATGGAGAGTCGTGGGCAGGTTGTGTTGAGGGGGAATAGGGAGAGGCTTCTTGGTACCGAGGAGAGGATCATTGCTGCTGAAGAGGCCCTAAGGAATGTTTCTTTTCCTTATATCCAGCAGATTTCTTCAAATCCCGATGCATCGGTGGCTGATCTTTATAATATTAGGCCTCAGGGAATGTTAACTGTTGATCCTCTGTACTCTGTACATATATTTTTTGATGTCTTAGGCATGACTTGCTCTTGTATATTCTTTGCTGTTTGTTGATGTTATTATTTGCTCCTTGTCTCTGTTTCTGCCGTCATTGCTTCGCTATACTTCAGAGCTTATCATTCTGCATTCTTCCGTAGAGAAGTAATATCTTTTGTTTTTGTTATGCTTATACATTCTTAAAAGAGTGTCTTATGCATGACTTGCTCTTGTATATTCTTTGCTGTTTGTTGATGTTATTATTTGCTCCTTGTCTCTGTTTCTGCCGTCATTGCTTCGCTATACTTCAGAGCTTATCATTCTGCATTCTTCCGTAAGAAGTAATATCTTTTGTTTTTGTTATGCTTATACATTCTTAAAAGAGTGTCTTATGCATTTATGCTTATGCACTTCAATCATAAGGAAGGAGTGACTTATGCATTTATGCTTATGCACTTCAATCATAAGGAAGGAGTGACTTATGCATTTTATTCATGGGTTATTACCTCATGATTGTGTTGAAAAGTCTTATGGGCGTCCCCTTGACAATTCAAAAATAAAATTTTTTATGCGCATTTAGAAAATTATTACGATCGTTTTATATAATTTTTTGGGAGCTTGTAAGTACATGGCAGGAGGAAGTTACAATTTCTTTGTATTGTTCCTAGCTGCTACTTTTATGCTGCCCTATTTGCTCCGTTAATTTGGCTTATCCCGAGGGCAAATTATGCTCCAACCGGTCTTGATGCCTATCGGAGTCTTTATTATGTGGGTTTCTTTTTCCCTTGCTGTTCCGTATGGTTCTGGCCATTCTTCTGTGAAGGATCCTTCTTCAGCGATTTCCAGCTGTCCCCTGGGTCCTTTCCGAACTATTCTTCTGTTGTGTTTGTACCACGGTACGGAGCTCTTTCCCTTTGTATCTTCGGTAAATGAAGAGAGTATTGTTTGCATCCCTCCGTGAGATTTGTACTGTACGCAACCATGTATTGTTGATGCTATCATATGGAATTTCTTCATTCCTTCTCTGCCCAGAAGCATGTCATAAGGCGAGACTGCTTTTATCACGATTGCCAGGATCTTTGCTGTTTGTTGATGTTATTATTTGCTCCTTGTCTCTGTTTCTGCCGTCATTGCTTCGCTATACTTCAGAGCTTATCATTCTGCATTCTTCCGTAAAGAAGTAATATCTTTTGTTTTTGTTATGCTTATACATTCTTAAAAGAGTGTCTTATGCATTTATGCTTAGGATCTTTGCTGTTCTCCGCCAGGGGTATCCTCCGATAGTGGCGTCCAGCCATATTTCTCCCATTGGGCGGATGCGTTCACTGGCGAATCCTACCACTTCCGTCACCAATGGCTTGATAGTTTCTCGGAGTTTCTTTGGCAGTCGGAGGAAACTTTTCTCGTAGATTATGTCTCGCCGCTTCCTGTATCTACCTGCGTTCTTAAGGCATACACCGCCTATGTTTACTGTTATTAGCACCGGGTCTGTCGATACCTTGTCATCTAGTTCACCGAAGTGATAGTTTTTTGGCCCTTTCTGGATTATGGTGTTCGACAGTATCCTCCTCCGGTGCTCTCCTGGCTCTGCTTTGTCGAAGCTTGGCCTGGTCCTTTTTACCAGGTGCGCTAATTTGTTTTCTCTGGCCGCGCTGTCTATCTGCCTTAATAACTCCCTGCAGTAATCTGTACTATGCCCATATCCGTTGTGGAAACAACAGAATTTGTCTAAGTTTCTGGTTCCCCTTCCGGACAACGGCATGGTCTGACGAATGTTTTTGCTACTTCTTCTGATGACAAGATCTCTGACGGAGTTTTCCGGATATTGCCTATTGTTCTCTTGTAGTTGTTCGTCCTACTGCATGTAGGAGGGAACTCGTCAGTCGCTATACCCTCCCTTATCTCAGTTTGCTTCTCATTCTGTTTTATCATAGACTTCCATTTAGCCATAGCTTTTTCGGCTATTTCTTCTGCACTCATCCACTCGTGGAATTTTTCCATCAGCTCCAGGTAGTTCCTTGGCTTGCCAAGGAACAGATGTCGTATTAGTTCTCTTGACCGAAGACCATGTATGGCTCCGGATATCCTTTCTTCTTCTGATATGCGTACCAAGTTTCGAGTGCGGTCCCCATATCGTTTCATAAAATCTTCTGCCTCCTCATCCTCTTCCTGTTTGATGTCGTGTGCCAATAAATGGGAGCCAAATTCTTCCTTCAATTTGGATTTGAAGTCTTTGACACCGTGTATACTTTCCTCGGGTAAGCTTTCGAGCCACCCCCTTGTCTTTCCGTGTAAGAGGTAGAGGATGACATGGCAAGTCGCTGGACCACTCCATCCTTCCACCTTGGCTGCTTCGTCGACATTCCTCAGGAATTCCTCGACATCGGAGGTGCCGTCATACCAAGGTAGGTCTTGGATTTCCAGTATCTTCACCGGAGGTACATGTTGGCGTAAATCTTTGGTGAATTGCGCACATGACCCCTTGTATTTAGGTTCTATTTCCTTTTGTTCAACCTTGTCTTTTTCGACTCCGGTTGTTGAGCTTGCCTTAAGATACTGTGGGGTTGCGATATTGTATGGGTAATACCATGATGCCTGCATATGCCCTGGGTAGCTTCCACCGAAGCATGGTGTCCCCATGTACTGGACATACGGTCCTCCGTAGGGATAAAGATATCCTCCGGAGTAGTACGGTGGATATGCACTCGATGCTTGGTATGTCCCTAGCCCAGTCGCTGTCTGCACAACATCCGACACAGTCATCCCAACTGGGGTTCCCTGATAGATCGGGTACGGTGGGTATACTGGCATTGGGCCTTTTACTGTCCTGAAAACATCTTTACTTCTGCTTCCTGTTTCCTTCTTCTCGTCCGGATCTCTTTCGGCCAGTTACTGGCCGATTTTATCTGTTGCTGTTGGGTTGCCTTCCGCATCTTGGATCTGATTTCTGTCTTCTTTGCGCTCATGGACTACTGGTGACTGCCTATCTTGTGTCGTGCACCCAGGGGGCGGCGCAGTACCTTCCTCTGGATCCGGAGCTGTATCTTCTTCGACGTTACTCTCCCTTATGTCGAGATCACCGTCTGTTGCTTTGCTCAGTGCCATTATCTGGCGGGTCGATCGATCTGCTGCCTGGCCGTCTGACAACTTTTGGCCCGCTCTGGTTTTTTGTTCTTCCGGAGGGCTGTGTTCTTCAACAGGGAGAGTTTTTTCATTACTCGCCTCATAGTTATGGGCAGTGTCTGACTTTTGTTGTTCCGGAAAGGAATTAGGGTTTGACATAATGCTTTTTTGATCGTGGCTGGATTCGTTTTTTGGGAGTAAGTGTCCCACGGATGGCGCCAATTTGTTTGATCAAATAATCGCACTATGGTTCAACCGAAGGTGTGAGAGGAGTTTTGAGTGTTTTGTTAGCGATTCCCTTCCGGTCAGAGGGTCGTAGGCCGCTTTACGCCTGTAGCAGTTGCTTCTAGCCGATTATGAGGCTGAGAGTTATGTGTTGTGATTAGGGTTTTTTAAGTTGAATGTACCTATCCTGACGTATGGTACCTCCTCTCTTTATATAGAGGGTCAAGCCTTGGGGAGGAAGATAGGAATTTAGGGTAAATCCCTTCCTCTTTTCGTGATATCTTCTAAGTATGGAAGATATATCTTAGGACTCTTAGACCGCGTCCTTGTTTATAGGAGTGTTTGATTTCATTCCCTTTTCGGGGGTCGGATAAGCATGGAAAAGGAATTCATGTGTATCCGTCTATTATTTATGATTATCTTTGGGAGCTCCAGAATTACGGAGGTATACATCGTAGCTTCGGCTACGGACATGTTCGCTCAGTACAGTATGTTGGTACTTTCGCTGCTTACGAAGGGTTCTTCGTATCCAGTCTTTTATACGGAGGTAAAGCTCCGTATATGGTATATCATCAAAATCTGTAAAGTCGACCTAGGGTTTGTAGGTGGCGGCTAGGGCTGCTGAATCGGCTCTCTCTTAGGGTTTTGAGGGCTGCTTCGGCTTAAATAGAGGTGTAGGTCGGTTGCTGAACTGGACCGCCCAGCGGCGCTGGGCATGGGCTCCAGCGGTGCTGGGCCTTGCTGCTGATGGGCCAGCGGCACTGGCAGCTCCTGCTGCTCTCCGATTTGCTTCGTTCAACTCCCGAATCACCTTCTTGTGTCTTGTAACTGCATAGGCCTCCATGTTGAGTTGCTTGATGTCATTTACCCTCACTCGCATCTTCCGTGAACCTGCGTATATATCGAATCCATTAAGTACCAATAGTTCCGGAATATTAACTCATTTTAGACATTGAAATGTGGCCTTTTGATAGGGGAATTTATCACAAAATGAACGCTCATCAAAAAGCTACCTTTTGATATATAGGAAACATGGGCTATACATAAAACAAAAGACTTGAGAGTCGACTGGAAGTCTCGTGTGTGTCTATAAAGTCGAGGGCATCTCCATTATTATAAACTAGTGGGTTCTAGCCTCGCATTGCGAGGCCTCAATTATTATGTTGATACGGTTTTGTTATGCTTGTGTATTTGCTTAAATTTATAACTGCCTAGTTAAATATCCCTTCTCGTGGAGGAAACCAAAATAAAAATTGCACACAAAACCAAAAATTAATAACACCAAAAAAACCAAAACGACTACAACCGCAAGATCATGTTTGTGTTTTCTTAAAAACCTTAAAAACCCATTACAGAGAAAAAATATTTCAAAAAAAAGTATAAAAAATCTGAAAAAGGTATAAATACTAAAATGTTTTAAGAAAAAAAAAGTAAAAAGATCCAAAAATACAAAAGTATGTCAGTACTATTTCTTTAAAATATAAAACATGAGGGCAAATGCGACAAAAGTTACAAAGATTAAAAGGTTACATAACTTCTTAGAAAATAAAACAAAAGTACTGGCAAAATAATTTTTTTAAAAAAAAAAATACATGTGTCATTTCAATTAAAAGTGTTAAAAAACTAAATTTATAAAATTTATTTCAATTCTATAAAGTAAAAAGCTTAAGAATCCTGGGGAAAAAAAAATGGCAGTATGAACACCTAAAAAAATGGAAGCTAAGCTTTGAACCTAGTACCTCTCAAACTTTAAAGAGCACCCAAACCAATCCATTCAACTATATCTTTATTTATTTTTATTTCTTAAAATATATATCTTATCCAGGATTAAATGTTATAAATTATGCTTTCAAACTTAGACATTACTGTTTTGATTAAAATATATATCTTATCCAGGATTAAATGTTATAAATCATGCTTTCAAACTTAGACATTACTGTTTTTAAAAAAAATAAAATACATGTGTCATTTCAATTAAAAGTGTTAAAAAACTAAATTTATAAAATTTATTTCAATTCTATAAAGTAAAAAGCTTAAGAATCCTGGAAAAAAAAAAAAACTGGCAGTATGAACACCTAAAAAAATGGAAGAGCTAAGCTTTGAACCTAGTACCTCTCAAACTTTAAAGAGCACCCAAACCAATCAATTAAATTATATCTTTATTTATGTTTTGTTTGTTAAAATATATATCTTATCCAGGATTAAATGTTATAAGTTATGCTTTCAAACTTATACATTACTGTTCACATTGATTTTTCTTAATAAAGGATATAATATGGAAGCGGCTATCTACACACATCAACTGTTCCCAGAAACACATCGAAACGCCCCGTTTTATGTAAAACGCCACGTTTATCGCCACGTTTTATATAAAACGCCGCGTTTGGCCGGTGTGTAGATAGTAAAAGCTATAAGGAGAATTACACGTGGTCTGACACACATGTCAGGGGAATGACAGGTGTCATTCCCCCGTTTTAGGTACCGTTTTACATAAAACGCTACGTATTAGGTTAAAATCCAAAACTGCCCATTTTACGTCATACGTGTATATCCGAGTACCGTTTTGTAAACAGAAATGGAGCGTTTTAGACAAAACGGTCGGTATTTGCTCAAGTACCATACTTAACATCACATTTTAAACACCACGTTTTATATAAAACGCTGCGTTTGGCCGGTGTGTAGATAGTAAAAGCTATAAGGAGAATTACATGTGGCCTATAACGCTGTTTAAATGAGAATTCAGGACGTGCTATCATGTTCAAAATCACCCCACTGATCATATCATTTGCCCTCATGCTTATGTTAGATTCTTTTTGTGTAATTTTTCTTTGACCATATGGATTATGGCCTGTATGGGTTCATTTCGGTTTCGTGACAATGTATGGGCTGAGTCATTTGGTTTTTTCCTCTTATATGGATTATGGCTTGTACCGCTTCATCTTTTTTATCAACAGTATTTGATCTATTTAATTTGGTGTTGTTAACATATATATATATATAGTTTCATATAATTAAGAATGCATAGTACTCGATCTAGCCGTTTCCTTATCCATTATTCATCGTTAAATTCGAGGACGAATTTTTTTTAAGGATGTAAGATTGTAATACCCGTCAAAATAATAGTAATCATTATTAGCATATGTATACGTGTTTGATAGATCATATTTTATTTCAATTTCGGGTAAGAAATTATTTTACGTAGGATATATAAATGGTAAAATTTAAAGTAAATAATCATTTTACTAACCTATATGATAATATCGATGATGCTATTAATTAATTAGAATTTAGACTAAATGAACATGGATTGAATTTTCATTGTAAATATAACTAGAATTTAGACCCAAAACCCAAAATACAAAACAATTCCATTTGTCTTCGAGAATGCTGCAAAACCAAATCTAGTTCCACATGGATTATTAATATAATAATAATAAACATACTTTTGCTTGTGAATTTGTTGGTCGAGAAATAAAACTATTTGTTTCTTAATTCCGTTCGAACGAAACAAAGAATAAGCAAAGGAATTTTGGCTCTCGGTGATTCTTGGTTCTTGTGCTTTTCGTGATGTCAGATAAGGTACGGATATTCTAGAGGTTATAGGATCTTTTCGGTACAATCTTTTCTCTCAAAACTTTATTTGTTATGTATATATAATGTACGGATATTCTAGGTGGTACTAGGATCCTTCCGGTAAAATCTTTCCTCTCAAAACTTCATTTAAAATTTTGTGGAATTTGTATGGATTCGATATATTATTTGAAAAATTATTTGTTTGTTAGCCTTTGAATATTTGTTGATTCGAAAATTATAATATTTTTGATATAAATTAAGTGTGTCAAAACCGTCTCTTGAAACCCAATTTGATAATAGTCCCGAAAGAGTTGCGTTTGGGTGTTACACTTGATGCGGTGATTCGTACAAGTGTTCCCCAATTCGTACACTCATATATGTCCCTCGAGTATTGGTCCCGAAAGAGGTACGTTTGGGTGTTACATTTGATGCGGTGATTCGTACAAGTGTTCCCCAATTCGTACACTCATATATGTCCCTCGAGTATTGGCCCCGAAAAATTAATACAGTCGCATATTATGAGTCATGATGGCTCAATTATATATTTGTGAGAATTGGGTGAATGGAGATGTGATTTTAAGCCTATATTTAAATATTTTTTTTTGTTACTCTAGTTGTCCAAAAATTCATTTTTGTCTCTTAAGCACTCATTCGATATGTTATATATATAAGTTGGTCAAAACGGTTTCTTAAGATATGCATATAAGAGTAACCTATCCATGGAGGTCCCATGGGCGCGTTATTGTGACACCGATGACGTGGCACCGGCCGTAGCAGTGTATTTGATTTGATCTACGACGTCTCCTTTTGATGACCACCGAGTGGTTATGTGCACTTTGATATTATATTTTGATAGGAGGCGTATGGATCGGTCCTAGGCATATTTTGATAAGTTTGACGGTGGGCGCTTATCGTAGTGTCATACGAGGCGTTTCGCACCATAAATGAATGATTAGTGGAGTAGCTACCCTATGATTTCATTCGGCCCTTTGATAAGTAATTTTGTTTGACTCTTATGTGCATTATTTTATGAAGCTTGGTTTTATAGTATATTTTGATTTGTTAAGTATAAGGTATTTGTGAAACTATACGTATGTGTTCTTTGATTTGAAATAAGTTTGTTAATGTAATAAGTTTGTTTTTAAATATACGTCTCCGCATTTAATACTATATTTCTGCTTTTGTCATATCCGTCACTGGGCTTTTTGCTCAGCCGTATTCCTTTTTCTTTCTTATACGGCAGGTGATCAAGCGGGCTTTGGGAATGAGAGAAGAGAGTAGATAGAAGTGGACTTAGCACCCTTTGCTTTAGAGTTTTCTTTCAAGCTTTAGAAGTACTTATTTTGATTTGTCAGGTTACCTTTAGTTTGATTTTGAATAAGATTAACGCCCTTTTGCCTATTAGTTCTTTTGATATCATTTTGTAATGTTTAGAAAGTTAGGGGCGTTACATCAACAATATTTGATCTATTTAATTTGGTGTTGTTAACATATATGTATTATAAATGTATTGTTAAATGGGAATGATGTTGAGTCACGTTGTCTGAATGTATTTTGGAAGTTCTTTTATTACTACCATCTATACCTTCAAAATGGCACCACGACTTTGTGAGATAGAATGGAAAAAATTCACTTTGTGTAATGTCTATCCATGCATGCAACTGTGTGAATGTCAGTTTGTCACCCACTAACTTATGTACATAAAACATCCCGTTTTATGTAATACGCTACCAACTTTAAAACTATTTTTTGTATTTGGATTTTATAAAATGTATTCATTTTTGTGAGGACACCCACTATCCTGGTCACTTTATTGGGAGGACTCGAGTAAGCGACGTTTAAGGTAAAACGTCACTGGTAAACGACAAATCTGGGGCCAACACTTGTAGATATTCTCTGACAGAACATCTATCCAATCACTGTTTCACCCACACTATGTTGGGAGGACACCAAAATGCTACGTTTTAGATAAAACGTAGCTGGTAAACGACAAATGCGATGAGAATCATGCAGATCTTATCTGACATAGTCTATCCATGCATGCAACTGTGTGAATGTCAGTCTGTCACCCACTAACTTCTGTACATAAAACTCTCCGTTTGAACTAAAACGTTGTATGTAAACGACAAATGCGCTAACAAACATTCAGGTTTTAACTTGTGTACAAAACATTCAGGTTTTAACTTTTGTGCATAAAACACTCCGTTGTATATCATACGTTGCAACTGAAAAACTATTTGCTATATATTTTATATAATATTTCTGTTTTATTCATATAAATTTTATGATTTACCTACAAATTTCCCGATTTTCACACTAAATTTTTCATACATATATGAAAATGACTATAAATATTGGTTACATCTACACCCACAATCATTTTTTCTTATATATTATCTCAAACATCATCACATATCAAAATGCCTATAAATAATGACTAAATATACAGCATGAAACTACACCCACCAACCGCTATTGCTATCTCTTTGATTAACTCATAGTGGGAAAAAAAACATATTTTGTCTTTTAGCCCCACATATTCGGACAAAGCAAAGAGTGTGAGGGGGATACACTAATATGATTAAGTAAGCCATATTCCGGTGGCACAATGAATTGCAATGAGAAGTTCAGAAACTCTATCCATGTACTTATAGGGACAATTGACCTCCACGTCTTACACAAAATTTCGAGCTTTCATAAACCTAGTAACATAATTCCATAAAATACAAACAATTGTTAGTTGATTTCATAAACTAAAAACCCCAAGTATTTGCAGTTCAAATAACTTTGTCTATTTTCCAAACCTATACATTTTCGAATAAAAAGTTAGTCCAAACCTATACATTTAGAAATGCTCACTTGATTAAAAACTAAGTATCCAAACCTATACATTTCGAATAAAAAGTTAGTCCAAACCTATACATTTCGAATAAAAAGTTAGTCCAAACCTATACATTTCGAATAAAAAGTTAGTCCAAACCTATACATTTCGATAAAAAGTTAGTCCAAACCTATACATTTCGAATAAAAAGTTAGTCCAAACCTATACATTTCGATAAAAAGTTAGTCCAAACCTATACATTTCGAATAAAAAGTTAGTCCAAACCTATACATTTCGAATAAAAAGTTAGTCCAAACCTATACATTTCGATAAAAAGTTAGTCCAAACCTATACATTTCGAATAAAAAGTTAGTCCAAACCTATACATTTCGATAAAAAGTTAGTCCAAACCTATACATTTCGAATAAAAAGTTAGTCCAAACCTATACATTTCGAATAAAAAGTTAGTCCAAACCTATACATTTCGATAAAAAGTTAGTCCAAACCTATACATTTCGAATAAAAAGTTAGTCCAAACCTATACATTTCGATAAAAAGTTAGTCCAAACCTATACATTTCGAATAAAAAGTTAGTCCAAACCTATACATTTCGAATAAAAAGTTAGTCCAAACCTATACATTTCGATAAAAAGTTAGTCCAAACCTATACATTTCGAATAAAAAGTTAGTCCAAACCTATACATTTCGATAAAAAGTTAGTCCAAACCTATACATTTCGAATAAAAAGTTAGTCCAAACCTATACATTTCGAATAAAAAGTTAGTCCAAACCTATACATTTCGATAAAAAGTTAGTCCAAACCTATACATTTCGAATAAAAAGTTAGTCCAAACCTATACATTTCGATAAAAAGTTAGTCCAAACCTATACATTTCGAATAAAAAGTTAGTCCAAACCTATACATTTCGAATAAAAAGTTAGTCCAAACCTATACATTTGAATAAAAAGTTAGCTCCAAACTATACATTTTCGCTATTTTCCAAACCTATACATTTTCGAATAAAAAGTTAGTCCAAACCTATACATTTAGAAAATGCTCACTTGATTAAAAACTAATAACATAATTCCATAAAATACAAACAATTGTTAGTTGATTTCATAAACTAAAAACCCCAAGTATTTGCAGTTCAAATAACTTTGTCTATTTTCCAAACCTATACATTTTCGAATAAAAAGTTAGTCCAAACCTATACATTTAGAAAATGCTCACTTGATTAAAAACTAATAACTCACTGTTTATATTGTAATTGCAAACTTTATACAAATTTCAAAAAACATTTGCATTAACCATAAGAAAACGGCTCCGTTTTGTACAAAATGGTCCAACATATACAATAATTTGTGCCGTTTAAAATGTGATGCGAAGTATGGTACTTGAGCAAATACTGATTGTTTTGTCTAAAACGCTCCGTTTCTGTTTACAAAACGGTACTGGAATATACACGTATGACGTAAAATGGGCAGTTTTGGATTTTAACCTAATACGTAGCTTTTTATGTAAAACGGTAAGATGTGGGTCAGACCACGTGTAATTCTCCTTATAGCTTTTACTATCCAACACCGGCCAAACGCGGCGTTTTATATAAAACGTGGCCTTTAAAATATGATGCTAAGTATGGTACTTGAGCAAATACTGACCGTTTTGCCTAAAACGCTCCGTTTCTGTTTACAAAACGGTACTGGAATATACACGTATGACGTAAAATGGGCAGTTTTGGATTTTAACCTAATACGTAGCTTTTTATGTAAAACGGTAAGATGTGGGTCAGACCACGTGTAATTCTCCTTATAGCTTTTACTATCCAACACCGGCCAAACGCGGCGTTTTATATAAAACGTGGCCTTTAAAATATGATGCTAAGTATGATACTTGAGCAAATACTGACCGTTTTGCCTAAAACGCTCCGTTTCTGTTTACAAAACGGTACTGGAATATACACGTATGACGTAAAATGGGCAGTTTTGGATTTTAACCTAATACGTAGCGTTTTATGTAAAACGGTAACATGTGTGTCAGACCACGTGTAATTCTCCTTATAGCTTTTACTATCCAACACCGGCCAAACGCGGCGTTTTATATAAAACGTGGCCTTTAAAATATGATGCTAAGTATGGTACTTGAGCAAATACTGACCGTTTTGTCTAAAACGCTCCGTTTCTGTTTACAAAACGGTACTGGGATATACACGTATGACGTAAAATGGGAAGTTTTGGATTTTAACCTAATACGTAGCGTTTTATGTAAAACGGTACCTAAAACGGGGACCACGTGTAATTCTCCTTAAGGGTTTTACTATCTACACACCGGCCAAACGCGACGTTTTATATAAAACGTAGTGAAAACGGGGCGTTTAGGATGTGTTTATATGAACAGTGGACGGTGTATCCCTAATATCACCCTATAATATTGGTTCAAAGTGAGTTGTGAAGTTATTCAAAAAGTGTATATCACTCCCTTCATCAGCACATTCGCATATTTTTAAAAGGTTATCAAATTTACATATTTAGATAAGTTTTTTTATATTGTAAGATGTCACTAAACATTTCTATAAAATTATCAAATGAAAGCGGTTTCTACACGAAAAGGATCCATTCCTGGCATTTGTTTTGTTTTTTAGATGCATAAAACTTGTGCGTCTCAACAAAATTGCTAAACAATATTAACAACCGGTTCTTCCATGATACATTAAGGACCGTTGCACTATGTGAATACCCAACTAGTAAATAATATATAATTATAACTATTATTCTACTTTAATGTATTGTTATTGAATATAATCACATATGAAAACCAGTTAAAATATTCTAACATATATTTAGTTTAACTGTCGTATATAAACCAACTAATAATCTAGTATGGTATATTTATATTCTATATATTATATACATTTAGTTGGTGTCCCAAATTTAAATTTATAAGTATTTTCCTAGTTTATCATTATATTTAATAGTTTTCTTAATCAAATTAAATGCAAAATGAATGAGTCAAAATATAAACATCAGGTTTACACATGGATAAATGTAACAACAAAAAACTTCAATTAAAAAAATCAACTTTATAACATAATAATACCTTATAACTCCATATATTACACAACTATTATGGACGTCAGACGCTACTACCTTCAATTTTTAGACGTAGTGTTCTCGCTAAACAACTTAAAACATATTCGGCTATCGTACATTATACGGGCACATTTCTAGTAACAATATGTAGAGATTTTGTTAAATAAGAAATTTAATTTTAAGCCTTAATTCAAATTGCAAAAATTATACTGTAGATATTTTGAAGATCGAAAATAAATTTAAACCTGATAAGATTTACATTCGGTGGAAAAAACTGACTCTACGATAACATTTGGTCGTTTTAAATCAATATTTTGATTTTGGGTAAAGGTAAGATTATCTCAATTCTCAATCTTACCTTTCTATCGTATCATGTTTATGTTGAAATCAAATATTATTAACTTCAAAATTATGTGACAAAATCAAGAGATAAAATTAAAAAAGATGCGTAATGGAATTCACATGTCATATTTTGTTGGTTTTACAAAAGATATTTAATAAATTTTTAAAAAGATTAATCAATTTTTCTTATGTATATAATACCACTGGTCAACCAACTCATTTAGATGAGTTGACCACCATGAGGTCGTGGGGTTGAGAGGTTTAGGTTCAATTTTTGTTTTTTGTTAAAGATAAGTATGAGAATGAAACTAACCATCAATTATTCACAAAATGCAGTATATGAGATTAAGAGGTTACCATCGACATGTTTTTTTAATAAGATTAGTCACGTGGATATAAGGATCTTATAATAATAATTAAATTAATAATAAGATACTCCGTATATAGATAGATTGCTCTCTAAGTTTTGTTTGGCACTTTGGCCAGTTGAGTAGTCAAAACATGAACTGAAGAAACTAATTGTCAATGAATACCCAATCAAAATTTCCAACACAAATTTAGTAACCAGTCGTCGCCGTTTTTCCATCTCACGTTTCCAAAATTTAACGACAAGTGTGCGCGTGTCTGTGTGTGTGCTTGTCAATTATATTTGGACGGAGAGTGAGATACGAAATGTTTAGATCATCAATCATTATCTAAAAAATCGTTTCTTGAATCAATCTGCCAGCCTGCCTACGTGACATGATGAAGTGAGTATCATGACTATCATCTTTTATTAATTGTTCTTCTTATTATGTTGCTGTTTTCTTTACATTTTCAAGTCAACTGTCTTTGAAATGAATTCCATATGATATTTGTGAAGGTTGTTTATCTATTTATTCGCATCTTTTATTGGATACGAAACTAATTATTTGCTTGAATGCTTATATGTTTACTGTATTTGTTAAGTTTAACAAAATATATATATATATAGATATTTTTACACACATTCCATTCCAAGTTAGGACCAGATGTATAATCTCAGTTACATGTTATTTTAGGCCCCTGGTAAGGCCAGAAACTCTATAAAGTCGAAAACTTTAAGTGGTTCTCACACGCCTAATTAATTAGGACAGGTTTAACTCCCAAGTGTCATGTCGGGTCAACATGTATGGGTCACCTACTATACGAAGTCACACTTAACATGTCAAGTTGAGCTGCTTCGAAAATAGAAGCAGATAAGTTGAATGCAAAAGGTAAAATTAGAGGTGGCAAATAGGACGGATCGCTAATTAGATTGTGTAACAGGCAAATCGGGTTTGAGTAATAAGCCTGTATTGTTTTATTTTACTTTTCTGTTACGGGCCAATATGGGTCAGCTCAACTGATCAATAGAGTAATCAAACTTGATTGAGATGAACATTCTGAATTTAAGGAAAGTAGCCTTTAATACACATTATTGAAATCTTATTCTTATCATCTTAAGAGGATTGATTTCTTATCTAAATGAATCGTTAGTTCATTGAATGTGCTTTAACGCATGCCTTTGGGACATATGTTAGAAAAATAGTTACTCAAGATACCGAAGACTTTTTTACTGGAGTTGGTTAAGGCACACGCAAAGCAGTTTTATTCGTTATAAAGAAGTGGTTATCCGGGTAGGATTGGTATCTGTTATAAATGCTTTACGTACTAAGCTCATGTCTGTTGAACCAAATGCTAGTTTTCACTTATGATAAGCTTTAAGCGAATGATTCGTATTATTTCCATTAGTAACATAGATTTCTTGTTTGAAATCTGATGATGACAGGTCACAAACTTTTTATGGGATTTCTCTTTCTCTCATTATCATTAACTTGGCTGCTATAGTGGAGCGAGCCGATGAAAATCTTCTTCCATCTGTGTATAAAGAACTGAGTGAAGCATTCAATGCTGGACCATCTGATTTAGGCTACCTAATGTTTATGAGAAACTTCGTTCGAGGTTTGGCATCTCCATTGGCTGGAATTTTGGTTTTAACTTATGACCGTCCTACTGTGCTTGCCGTGGGCACGCTTTGTTGGGCGTTATCAACAGGTGTTATGGGTGGCAGTCAATATTTCAGTCAGGTTGCTTTTTGGCAGGGTGTCAACGGATTTGGTTTGGCGATTGTGATACCTTCACTCCAGTCATTTATAGCTGATAGCTACAGTGATAGCGCGAGGGGGACAGGTTTTGGGCTATTGAGTCTTGTTGGAAAGGTGGGCGGTATAGGTGGTGGTGCGCTTGCTACAGTTATGGCTGGCCATGAGTTTTGGGGGGTACCTGGATGGCGTTTTGCATTCATTTTGATTTCTGCATCAAGTTGCCTAATTGGGTGTCTTGTATTCATGTTCGTCGTTGATCCTAAAAGGTACCAAGTTTCTTAGTAGATTTTCTGTCTTTTGTCTTTGCAGATGTTTTAATTTCCTTTTTTATTTAGAAATGAACTCTTGGACCGGACTTCTGGAGCTGGTTCAATATGGGCTGAGTCGTGGATAGCCATGAAAGGTGTGATGAAAGTCAAGACGTTTCAGATCATCGTATTGCAGGGTCTTGTTGGTTCACTCCCATGGACTGCCATGGTATTTTTCACTCTGTGGTTCCAACTAATTGGTGAGCATGTACGTGTTTTTTCAGTATTATTTTATGCCTCTCAATGTGTATAAATGCTTGTCGAAATCATCTAGCTGTGGTCAGGTTCAAAGTAGAGGTAATAATATGGGTGGGTCAGACGGTTTGGTTAACAGGCAGGTGTCGGGTCAAAATAAGTCATTTTTTAAGCATGTATAAACTGATCAATTACAAACACTTTACATCCATTTTTATATTTTAAAATCATTAATGTGTTAAATATGTTTGCTAAACTAATATCATGAACAATTGAACATAATGATCCGCCGTATTTCAATGTGTACATAGTTGTCTACCATTTAAGAAAAATTTTCAGGAAATTATGGTGGATTGATTGTGAGGGAAAAGCAGGGAGTTGTCTGCTTGTGGTAGCAGGCATCATTTGCTCTAAATAATAAACAGTTGTTAAATTGAAAATGTCACCTCTAATCTTCAGGGCCTAATAACTTTGTTTTTTTTCCTTTTGTTTTGTAGGCTTTGATCACCAAAAGGTTGCAATACTTTTCGGCCTTTTTGGGATGGGGTGTTCTTTTGGATCCCTGATGGGTGGGATCATAGCAGATCGGATGTCTCAAAAATACCCTCATTCTGGTCGAATCATGTGCGCACAATTTAGCGCAATCATGGGGATCCCGTACACATGGTTTCTACTACGGATAATCCCACAATCAGTGGACAACTACCACATTTTTGCGGTCACACTTTTCCTCATGGGCCTGACAATAAGCTGGAACGGAACGGCATGTAATGCGCCAATGTTCGCAGAAGTAGTTCCTGCCAAACACCGGACCATGATCTATGCATTTGATCGTGCAATGGAAGGCTCCTTTTCGTCCTTTGCTGCACCAATTGTTGGGATCCTGGCGGAGAAAGTTTATGGGTACGACACCAAATCAGTGAACCCAACAGCAGGGTCCACAAGAGAAGCATTAGCATTGTCGAAAGCACTTTTCTCAATGATGGCGATTCCATTTGGAATGTGTTGCTTGTTCTATACTCCACTGTATCGGGTTTTTAAGCACGATCGAGACAGTGTGCGACTGGCTACTCAAAAAGAAGAAGAAATGATTTGATTAACCATTCTAGTTGAATTATATGTTACACAAGTGAGTCTACTAAAGCTGTAACAATGTAACATGAACATTGAAGATGGCCAATTTTATTTAGATAAAAACAATATGTAATACCTCGTGATCAAGTACCATAGTAAGGCTCTCAGAAGTTAAAATATGTTTCTATGCATTTTGTGCTCTTCTGTTTTTCCATCTTGGTAGTTTTCACTCATACACAAGTTCTAATTTTTCATCTTAAATTCCCCAGCATCTGTCGCTAACTGCGTCTAATCATGTGTATGTGTCAGCCACTAGACAGGGAAACGACATCTCGTTAGTGGCTCCACAGTTGATAGATCACTTTGTGGTTATATAGTTGAATCACTTTGTTTTTTGGGTAAAGGGTTTTACCCTAGTTAACTTCAAAAAACTGTATTTAAGTTGCATCTTAAACGTTGAAACTCCCAACGCACAATATAGCGAATATAGAAAACTCCGTTTATATCAGAAAAATGTGAACTACATGTGTATTCGTATATTTTTATCAAAAATTAACACTGAACTCAATTGTCTATATGTTTCTGTTATAGTTTTGATACATCCACACTATCAGTACACACTCTATTCTAAACAAATTGGTGAATCAGATCATTTCTTCTTCTTTTAGGGTAGCCATTCTCACACTGTCACGATCCCGTCTAAAAACCCGATACAACGGGGTGTAGAACAAGCAACACATCCCAAAAGGAATCGCCATCATTGAGAAGAGTGCTTTCGACAGTGCCAATGCTTCTCTCGTGGACCCAGTGGTTGTTTGCACAGATTTCACGTCATACCCGTACACTTTCTCTGCTAGGATCCCAACAATAGGTGCAGCAAAGGACGCAAATGACCCTTCCAGGGCACGGTCAAACGCATAGATCATGGTTCGGTGTTTGGCAGGAACCACTTCTGCAAACATGGGTGCATTGCATGCAGTTCCGTTCCAGCTTATTGTAAGGCCCATAAAAAGAAGTGTGACTGCAAAAATGAGGTAGCTATCTACTGATTGTGGTATTACTCGTAAAAGAAACCAAGTGTATGGGATCCCCATGATGGCACTAAACTGGGCACACATGATTCGACCAGAATGAGGGTAAATCTGAGACAATCGATCTGCTATGATCCCACCCAATAGTGACCCGAATGAACACCCTGCCCCGAAAAGGCTCAGAAGAGTTGCAGCCTTCTGGTGATCAAAACCTAAAAATCAAAAGAACAAAAAAAAATGCCATCTTGTAAAGATGGTAGGTACTGAAACAGGACCAAGCTTAGATGTATGTTCTGATAAAAGTTGTTAACATGGATGGGTTGGGTATTGGTCAAATGGGTTGGGAAAAAAGGGGAACGTTTTGTATGGGCTGGCCTATGTTGACTCAATAAACTGTTCTCCAATTTTAATTTATCAAAGGCCGCAAAAATATTACAGTAACCGTACTAATAATCAAATTATCTGAAGAAGATGATTTAGAAGGTTGTATCTTGTGTGAATCAGAATATCTTTATTTTCTTTCGATCTGTTTGTCCATTCTCCTGTAAAGAAAATAAGATCCATTTTACTTGTTTCACTGATTAGAAGTAATAACCTGACCCGAACCCATTCATGGTAAATGGAACGCAATTGCTACCTCTTGTCAAGTCATACTGGCATAAGCTCAAAATGTCATATAATGTCGAAGAAAAGAGCATACATGCTCACCAATTAGCTGGAACCACATGGTGAAAAATACCATGGCAGTCCATGGGAGTGAACCAACAAGACCTTGCAAGACAATGATCTGAAACGTTTGGATTTTCATCACGGATTTCATGGCGGTCCATGACTCGGCCCAAACAGAACCAGAATCACGTCCCCTATCCAACAATTCATTCCTAGAGTAAAAAAAGTAAAATAATTAAATCACACCTAAAGGCATAAACATTACCAAAAAGAATCCAAGAAAGATTTATTTACCTTTCAGCGTAACTCTCTCCTATATCACGATCAACGCTAGTTAGCCTTCTAGGATCAACAACAAATAAAAACACTAGAAACCCAATTAAGCAACTTAACCCCGCCATCAAAACAAAAGCACACCGCCATCCAGGTACCCCAAAAAACTCATGACCAGCCATAACGGTAGCCACCACACCACCACCTATACCACCTACCATCCCAACAAGACTCAAAAAACCAAACCCCGTCCCCCTCACACTATCACTATAAGTATCAGCTATAAACGACTGCAATGCAGGAATCACAATAGCTAACCCAAATCCATTTACAGCCCGCCAAAACGCAACCTGACTAAAATAATGACTACCACCAACAGCACCTGTTGATAACGCCCAACAAAGCGTCCCCATTGCAAGAACAGTAGGACGGTCATACGTTAACACCAATATTCCAGCCATTGGAGACGCTAATCCTTGAATAAAGTTTCTTATAAACGTTAAGTACCCTAAATCAGACGGTCCAGCATTAAACGTTTCACTAACTTCTTTGTATACCGATGGAAGCAGATTCTCATCCGCTCGCTCCATTATAGCAGCCAGATTGATAATAATCAAAGAAAGCGAAACCCCAAAAAGTTTTCGTGTCCTAACATTATTAGAAATTCATATATTGTATAAGCTACTACTAATAATAATACTATATCACTTATGCAGAAACACTACATACAAATATTCTATAATGCAACTAAAACTAACTACATAGTAATAGTAATCATAAAATAAAAAAAAGAGCAAGATATATAAAACCATATATATATATATAAGAATAAAACAACTTACTTCATGTTATGCAGATTGGCGGGTTTAAGGAACAAAAGCTTAGATTGATTGACAACGTTAGGACGTATTCTCATCTCATAATAACATCCCCAGGAAATTAAGGCCACCAAATATTAACCATTTATATTTTTATTTAGAGGAAGATATTTCTATATATATAATGTATACTATATTTTTCCAGTTTATTTGGAGAAAAGATTGATGGGATTTGGTGGCAGTTTTTGGTGGTTGACCCGGAAAGGATTATGTATCTATATATGAATGTATAAACGGTTAATTACGAAGTTGATTGCGCTTAAGAACTTTAATGAATCTTGTTTAAGATTTGTAATTTATTAATGAAAGAAAAAATAACATGTTATAATTTCCTTTTTGAATTTTGATTGAAACTAATTTGATCGTTGACTTTTTGTCCTATTGTTTTCGTTGGGTTTGGGTTGATTAAGCCGAGGAGATCTAAATCTAATTCTATTGTAGATCTAAACGATCCACGTGGGTATATTTTCTTTTCTTCTCTCCTTTTCTTTTTTTTTAACGACAAATTTGGGCTCAGCGACATGCCTTTTCATATACCCAACTCCAATTCCAGAGGAAACCCATTATGGGAAAACCTTGTCTCCATTCCTGTGAGCATTTTTGCTCACACTAGGATTTGAACCCAAAACCTCTCAGTACAGGCTCCACCATATACCAATCCATCTATTGATGATTGGTTTTTCTTCTCTCCTTTTAAATTGTTAAAGTGAATTTTTATTTTTAGGGAAAAAAAAATTCATATGGTAAGTAAGTAAGTAACATAACTTTTTTTTTGATAACTATGTAGAAAAAATAAAATCATCTAATAAGATAAATAATCTTTACTTATATTTAGAACACATTATAAATTTTTTTAGCTTAATCACTTAATTTTTTAAATTTGAAAAAACTATTATTTTCTCTTAATTTAAATTTTGTTTAAGATGAGTCGATACGTATCCAATTATAATATCAGGTTACGATTTCCCCAATTATCTTTTAAACTCTATAGCTAAAATACGAATGTGTGCTTATTCCATAAACATTTAAATAAAGAGACAAAAGTATATATGATAACAGTTGGTCAGTTACTCGTATCACTTATAAGTTATAACCTGAGCTACATTGAGGCTTATTTTCAGTCCAGCTATAATATTCGGCTAAATACTTTTAGATATAAGTTTTCGCGTGAAACATAAAACTATTATACAAGGGGTATCTTCTAAATCCACTATGTGGGCCCCAGAGGTGAGTTTTTCCCAAGTCTCAGGTTCGAGTCTTGGGTTTCTCATCTCAAGGTATTTTCCATGAAGAGGGGGTTGGAGGTCCAGCAAATCGCTGGTTAAAATTGTCTCCAGCACGTCTGAATCGAAACTAACTTTACAAAAAAAAAACTCAGTTATTTTATATTTTTTTAATACAATATAAATAATACAAACAATATATTCATCTATGTTTAACCTAAATACATAACATAAAATGAGTCCATTCGACACAACTATGTAATATTTACATCAATATACATATCATTCAAAACAACATAACGGTTTAGATCACTTCTCCTTCTTTTATAGAAGTCATTCTTACATTATGATTATCAAGCTTGAAAACCCAATACAAAGGGGTATACAACAAGCAACATATACCAAATGGTATAACCATCATCACAATAAGCCCTTTTGATAACGCTAACGCTTTGCTGCTGGATTCCGCTATGGGGTCTACAGTTTCCGAGTCATAACCATAAATCTTCTCTGCTAGGATCCCCACAATGGGCGCAGCAAAGGACGAAAATGACACTTCAAACGCACGATCAAACGCATAGATCATGGTTCGGTGTTTGGTTGGGACAACTTCTGCAAACATTGGTGCGTTGCAAGCAGGCCCATTCCAGCTTATTGTAAGGCCCATAAAAAGAAGTGTGACTGCATATATGTAGTAACTATCGACTGATTGTGGGATTGCTAGTAAGAGAAACCAGGTTAACGGAATCCCCATGATTGCACTGAATTGTGCACACATAACTCGGCCCGAATAAGGGTAGATTTTTGACAACTGGTCCGCTATAATCCCTCCTAGAAGTGAACCAAAAGCATTTCCTATCCCAAAAAGACTCACAAGAGCTGCAGCCTTTTGGTTATCAAAACCTTAAAAAGTAAAAAAATATAAAAATACATGAGATTATTGTTATGAAAGTGATTGTTACAGTACCTCTACTTAAAGAGTAGATACAGAAGCCCATTAAAATGTACATAACTTATTAAGTATTAAGTTACAAAATCATGTATCACTGTAGTGACCAAAAAAGGGTACATATAGACTCACCAATTAGTTCGAACCACATAGTGAAAAAAACCATGGCAGTCCATGGGAATGAACCAACAACACCCTGTAGGACAATAATCTGAAATGTTTTAACTTTCATCACGAGTTTCATGGCGTTCCATGACTCGGCCCACTTAGAGCCATAAGCAGAATCATGCTCTTGTTCTAGCAATGCATTCCTATAATAGAAACAATTAGAACATTTTCTACCTAAATGCTCTTGTTATAACTATTCATATGGACAGGAATAAATTTCAAATAGTTTCCGGAAAATGATTAATCTTCCTAATAATCAATTTTAATCGGCATTTATATTGTTATATTATATATTATGACATTTGCATAAATATTTCAAAGAAAGTTTGATACCTTTCAGAGTAAATCTCTTTTGCATCACTATCGACTGTAGTTAACCTTTTTGGATCCACAACAAATAAGAATACAAGAACTCCAATCAAGCAACTCAACCCGGCCATCAGAAAGAAAGCGCAACGCCATCCAGCTACCCCCCAAAACTCATGACCAGCCATGACCGTAGCCACCACACCACCACCCATGCCACCCATCAATCCAACAAGATTCAAAAGTCCAAACCCTGTCCCCCTCACATTATTACTATAAGTATCAGCTATAAATGATTGTAAAGCTGGAATAACAATTGCTAATCCAAATCCATTTATAGCCCGTAGGATAGCAACTTGGATATAATAGCGACTACCACCAACAGCAAATGTAGATAATGCCCAACAAAGTGTGCCCATTATAAGAATAATGGGTCGGGGATAGGTTAGTACCAAGATACCAGCCAACGGAGATGCTATACCTTGAACGAAGTTTCTTATAAACGTTAGGTAGCCAAGATTAGTTGGCCCAACATTGAACGTTTCACTTACTTCTTTATATACAGACGGAAGAAGATTCTCGTCAGCATGCTCCATTATAGAGGCCAAGTTGATTATAATCAAAGAAACAGAAATCCCAAAAACTCTTCGTGTCCTGTGATCATCAAAATGTTACGTTTAAGGCGTATGCATTAGAGTCTCGGGTCCAATTTGTCATTATTTAAAAGTGTAATTCAAAGGGCCAAATTATTCCTAATTGTCAATTAGCAAACAAGTGAATTGTAATTTTGTCTATTAGTAAAATCTAACTGATCTATACATGAGTTTACACAACCCTAACTCAGTATTAACAACCAAGGCATACTGTCAATTAGCAAACAATTGAATTGTAATTTGTCTTCATAAAAACCAATCTATAAACGAGTTTATGATCTTTTATTTATAGTATGCTTTACATTATAAAGATTGGAAAAGATTAAATTATTCTCACAATTTACACATAATATGATACTAGAAATATTCTTATAAGGAATAATACATATGTCTTACTCACAGAGGCACAGGCCTAAAAACAAATCTAGTCCATAAATTACATGGCATATGGTTCCTACTAATTTTCTTGATCATATCCACCATCATATCTTCTTTTTACGCATATTTTTAGACATATCAAATTATTCACATTTGTTTTTTTTCCCTTTAGCTATTCGGTTAATATTTTTTAAACTTAATCACCACATTCAACAATCAAGTTAATTTTAATATAAAGATTTTTATTAATACCTCGTTGTGTTTTCTAATTATTTTCTATAATTTTCACCAAACAATATGATAAAGTCAAAAACGAGTTAAATAAAAACCTTTAACCTTGATGTAACGTGTAGACAATATGTACCTAATTAATATAAAATTTATAAGTTAATTGACGTTTTAACCTTGACGGCAACGGGCAACAGTGTATCTTTGGAAGAAAAAAAATAATCTGAATACAATTCCTTTTTTAGCATTCAACACGCCCATACTTTTGTTGGGAGTGAGCATGGTTAGGGTTGAGTCAGTTTTGACCCAAACCGAACCTTCAATAATTGATACTTCAAAATAGTTTCATATTAACGTCGAGTAATCATTTTTTTTCTTCTTTCTAACACGATAAAATTATCTACGAAAATTTTGAGCTTGGGACCAATAAACACACAATTATCCCAGTTTTCTGTTTGATTCACATTCTCTAAATATATAGCTCACTTTCATGTTTGATAGAAGTCTAAATTAGAATAGAAGACAAAACTATAGAATATATTATTCATAACTTCTAATCAACGAGGTAATAATTAATAAACCATATATCACTAATGAACCAGTTAAATGTCACCAAGAATTTAACGTAGATTAATCTGACCTCTATACGCTAATCAAATAACTAGAACTAAAGAAGATGGAAATAGATGAACATATATACAAAAAAAACAATATTATAACCGTAAATAACCGATACGCACCTCATTGTACAGAAGTATAGATTTGATATGTTTGATAAACAAGATAGTAGATATAGATTAATGAATGCTATGTGGTATTCTCATAGCATAAACCATGTGCTAAAAATATCCATCGGTTGTCATTGGAAATGGATGCCATAAATAGAAGTTGGTGATGGAATTTTATATAGGAATAAGAAATTAGTAAAATTTATGGGTATTTGGTTAGACTTTGAATTTTGATGTTTGACTTTTTGGATGTTCGAAGATCTAATACTCGTATTAGTTGTGGAATATACTAAATCGTGATTGAGTGTTATGTGTGTGAGAGAGAAAGCTAGAGAGAGAAAGGAAGAAAGGGATTTTATTTTCAAGAGTTTATCAAAGGTGTATTACAAATGAGAGGTGAGGGGGTTTATATAGGCTTGACATTTGCATTAAACCCCCTCCCTAATTACAACTAAGTCCTTATCTAATTACAACACAAACCTTCCATACTTATTACGTTAAACCAAGGACTATTCTATTACATAATTACAAAACACGCACTAACTAAATAATTAAAGCTAACAATCTCCCCCTTTAGTGCGGTTTTGTGAAGGTTCATCGTTTTTTTCTTCTTTCTAACACGATAAAATTATCTACGAAAATTTTGAGCTTGGGACCAATAAACACACAATTATCCCAGTTTTCTGTTTGATTCACATTCTCTAAATATATAGCTCACTTTCATGTTTGATAGAAGTCTAAATTAGAATAGAAGACAAAACTATAGAATATATTATTCATAACTTCTAATCAACGAGGTAATAATTAATAAACCATATATCACTAATGAACCAGTTAAATGTCACCAAGAATTTAACGTAGATTAATCTGACCTCTATACGCTAATCAAATAACTAGAACTAAAGAAGATGGAAATAGATGAACATATATACAAAAAAAACAATATTATAACCGTAAATAACCGATACGCACCTCATTGTACAGAAGTATAGATTTGATATGTTTGATAAACAAGATAGTAGATATAGATTAATGAATGCTATGTGGTATTCTCATAGCATAAACCATGTGCTAAAAATATCCATCGGTTGTCATTGGAAATGGATGCCATAAATAGAAGTTGGTGATGGAATTTTATATAGGAATAAGAAATTAGTAAAATTTATGGGTATTTGGTTAGACTTTGAATTTTGATGTTTGACTTTTTGGATGTTCGAAGATCTAATACTCGTATTAGTTGAAACAGAATCCAACCCTTTTACTTGCATATGTTCGAAGACTACTTTCTGAATTTGTGATGCAAGTATAAGGTTACTTTCGAAACAATATAAAATTTATAAGTTAATTGACGTTTTAACCTTGACGGCAACGGGCAACAGTGTATCTTTGGAAGAAAAAAAATAATCTGAATACAATTCCTTTTTTAGCATTCAACACGCCCATACTTTTGTTGGGAGTGAGCATGGTTAGGGTTGAGTCAGTTTTGACCCAAACCGAACCTTCAATAATTGATACTTCAAAATAGTTTCATATTAACGTCGAGTAATCATTTTTTTTCTTCTTTCTAACACGATAAAATTATCTACGAAAATTTTGAGCTTGGGACCAATAAACACACAATTCCATCTTACTACATTAAATCAAGGACTATTCTATTACATAATTACAAAACACGCACTAACTAAATAATTAAAGCTAACAATCTCCCCCTTTAGTGCGGTTTTGTGAAGGTTCATCGTCTAGTCTTTTTCTTCTTTGTCTTCTGTTTCTTTTCTTGGTTGACGATTCGGGTTTGTCTTGATGAGTCCTTTGATCATTGAAGGCCCTTTTCTTATATTCACTGAACTTCTCTTGGGAATGAAATGAAATTTCGGATCAGATGGTCGGTTGGGGGTTCTATGATATGGATCTTTAAATAAACGTGATGAGCCCATTTGTTGAAAATCTTCAATGTTGAGTAGACTTTGTAGCTTTCTCTTTGAAGACGAAGACTTGGGTTTCTTGTAGAATGCGGAAGCTTGGTATGAAGTGGGAAGCATGTCTTGGTTCTTACTTTACAGTCTTTTATCATTTGTCTCTTGCTCCCCCTCAAACACACAAGTTTCTCAATAACAGATAATTAATCCAGAAAATGGTTTGTCGCTTTAGCTCCCCCTCAAATTGAGCATAATCTACGGAGCAAATAATCAAACTATGCATTATGCTCCCCCTCAAAAAGATAATCAATCTTTAGACTCTTCTCCCCCTCATGATGAACATGTGTACCGTGTTCATCATGCACAATGATTGATGACAATAACGGTAAAGAAAGGTATAACTATGAAGTAACGTCTCAATTACACATGTTTTGAACGGGTTGTACACTGTTATGTGTACAAGCCAAATCACAACCACCTACTTGGATCCAGACGTTGAAACCCATGTAAGGGTGGGTCCAACTGGATATTTGAAGAGAGACGTAGAAGGTTGTGCATAGTAAAACACTTTTTGCACACGAGGGTGAATGACTCGTGGTGCCAACTTAAACAACTCAGAGAGAGAGTATTTAATGGGAGTGCTTTTAGGTTTTGGTTTGGGTTTAGTATGAGAGAACCAGCCATATTGATCTCTATAACGAATGATTCCGGTGGTGGAATCCTTGAATATCTGACAATGGTTGTTTATAGGCTTGAAGGGAGACCCGGTCTTGCGAGGTGTGTAATATGGGTTCATTTGTTTGAGGGTTTGATGAGGTTTAGGTAGAAGGATTTTGGTTTTGGTGGAATGAGGGTCTTTGGAGAATTTGGGAGTGGTATGAGCTGGTTTGAAAGATGGTTGTGGGTGTTTATTGTTTTGGTGAGATGGTTTGGTGTTGTGAGGATTTGTTTTGGTTTTGAAGGAAGGGTGTTGCTTGGTATTGGTTGATAATGTTGGGTGATTGTGGTTTGGTTGGGCATTTGAAGGAATGGTTTTTGTTTTAGTTGGAGATGGAGTGGTTTGGTTGGGAAGAGGTGATTCTGGAGCATGAGTTGAAGGAAGATTCACTGGGTGTGACTTGGTTGCAAGTTGAGTTTCCAATGACAAGGAATGAGCTTTAAGTTGTTGGATTAACTTGAAACATGTTTGCTCATTATTCCTCGAAGAAATGGACTCGTTTTGTAATTCACGATTGAGCTTCGAAAGTTGTTGTTGCAAAACAAGTTCTTTAACTTGGGTTTCGAGGTTGGTTTCAATGAGCTCTTTGAGAGAAATATCCAACTCAATGGTTAAATTGAGAATCTTTGACTGCAAATGATCATTGTCTTTTTGAAGACTTTCCATGTTTGACAAAATGAGATCATTAGCAGATTTGAGCTCTTTGTTCTCAGATTTGATTCGGTCAACTTCAGATTGAAGACTTTCCATGGCAGACAAACTGAAATTATTAGCAGATTTGAGCTCTTTGTTCTCATATTTGAGTTGCTTAATTTCAAGTTGAAAACTGTTGTGTTGTGTCATAATTGTCTTAAATATTTCCACATTGACTTGTTTTTCTCAAAAATAACCACTCCACATGGAAACGAACTGGTACAACACATACAAATGTGATTATCATGACGACGTATTTCTTCCCAACTTGGATGTTCACCCATTAAAAAATCTAACACCGTCTCAACAAACTCATTCGGTATAATAGTTGACATTTTACAGGGTTTCGGAATTAAAGTACTAATACAGGGTTTCGGAATTATAGTACTAAAACAGGGTTTCAGAAATTTAGTACTAAAACAGGGTTTCAGAAATTTAGTACTAAAACAGGGTTTCAGAAATTTAGTACTAAAACAGGGTTTCAGAAATTTAGTACTAAAACAGGGTTTCAGAAATTTAGTACTAAAACAGGGTTTCAGAAATTTAGTACTAAAACAGGGTTTCAGAAATTTAGTACTAAAACAGGGTTTCAGAAATTTAGTACTAAAACAGGGTTTCAGAAATTTAGTACTAAAACAGGGTTTCAGAAATTTAGTACTAAAACAGGGTTTCAGAAATTTAGTACTAAAACAGGGTTTCAGAAATTTAGTACTAAAACAGGGTTTCAGAAATTTAGTACTAAAACAGGGTTTCAGAAATTTAGTACTAAAACAGGGTTTCAGAAATTTAGTACTAAAACAGGGTTTCAGAAATTTAGTACTAAAACAGGGTTTCAGAAATTTAGTACTAAAACAGGGTTTCAGAAATTTAGTACTAAAACAGGGTTTCAGAAATTTAGTACTAAAACAGGGTTTCAGAAATTTAGTACTAAAACAGGGTTTCAGAAATTTAGTACTAAAACAGGGTTTCAGAAATTTAGTACTAAAACAGGGTTTCAGAAATTTAGTACTAAAACAGGGTTTCAGAAATTTAGTACTAAAACAGGGTTTCAGAAATTTAGTACTAAAACAGGGTTTCAGAAATTTAGTACTAAAACAGGGTTTCAGAAATTTAGTACTAAAACAGGGTTTCAGAAATTTAGTACTAAAACAGGGTTTCAGAAATTAGAAAAAAATGAAAACCGGAAGGAAAGCTGGTAGGAAAACCGGTTTTACAACAGAAATTAGAAGAAAAATGAAAACCGGAAGGAAAGCTGGTAGGAAAACCGGAAGGAAAACCGGTTTTACAACAGAAATTAGAAGAAAAATGAAAACCGGAAGGAAAACCGGATTTCAGAAATTTAGTACTAAAACAGGGTTTCAGAAATTTAGTACTAAAACAGGGTTTCAGAAATTTAGTACTAAAACAGGGTTTCAGAAATTTAGTACTAAAACAGGGTTTCAGAAATTTAGTACTAAAACAGGGTTTCAGAAATTTAGTACTAAAACAGGGTTTCAGAAATTTAGTACTAAAACAGGGTTTCAGAAATTTAGTACTAAAACAGGGTTTCAGAAATTTAGTACTAAAACAGGGTTTCAGAAATTTAGTACTAAAACAGGGTTTCAGAAATTTAGTACTAAAACAGGGTTTCAGAAATTTAGTACTAAAACAGGGTTTCAGAAATTTAGTACTAAAACAGGGTTTCAGAAATTTAGTACTAAAACAGGGTTTCAGAAATTTAGTACTAAAACAGGGTTTCAGAAATTTAGTACTAAAACAGGGTTTCAGAAATTTAGTACTAAAACAGGGTTTCAGAAATTTAGTACTAAAACAGGGTTTCAGAAATTTAGTACTAAAACAGGGTTTCAGAAATTTAGTACTAAAACAGGGTTTCAGAAATTTAGTACTAAAACAGGGTTTCAGAAATTTAGTACTAAAACAGGGTTTCAGAAATTTAGTACTAAAACAGGGTTTCAGAAATTTAGTACTAAAACAGGGTTTCAGAAATTTAGTACTAAAACAGGGTTTCAGAAATTTAGTACTAAAACAGGGTTTCAGAAATTTAGTACTAAAACAGGGTTTCAGAAATTTAGTACTAAAACAGGGTTTCAGAAATTTAGTACTAAAACAGGGTTTCAGAAATTTAGTACTAAAACAGGGTTTCAGAAATTTAGTACTAAAACAGGGTTTCAGAAATTTAGTACTAAAACAGGGTTTCAGAAATTTAGTACTAAAACAGGGTTTCAGAAATTTAGTACTAAAACAGGGTTTCAGAAATTTAGTACTAAAACAGGGTTTCAGAAATTTAGTACTAAAACAGGGTTTCAGAAATTTAGTACTAAAACAGGGTTTCAGAAATTTAGTACTAAAACAGGGTTTCAGAAATTTAGTACTAAAACAGGGTTTCAGAAATTTAGTACTAAAACAGGGTTTCAGAAATTTAGTACTAAAACAGGGTTTCAGAAATTTAGTACTAAAACAGGGTTTCAGAAATTTAGTACTAAAACAGGGTTTCAGAAATTTAGTACTAAAACAGGGTTTCAGAAATTTAGTACTAAAACAGGGTTTCAGAAATTTAGTACTAAAACAGGGTTTCAGAAATTTAGTACTAAAACAGGGTTTCAGAAATTTAGTACTAAAACAGGGTTTCAGAAATTTAGTACTAAAACAGGGTTTCAGAAATTTAGTACTAAAACAGGGTTTCAGAAATTTAGTACTAAAACAGGGTTTCAGAAATTTAGTACTAAAACAGGGTTTCAGAAATTTAGTACTAAAACAGGGTTTCAGAAATTTAGTACTAAAACAGGGTTTCAGAAATTTAGTACTAAAACAGGGTTTCAGAAATTTAGTACTAAAACTAGAAAGAGAACCTTTAACATGTTAAGAGGGTAAAGATTGGATTTTTCGGTAAAGTGGGAAAAACACAATTTAGCCTAAAATAGAACAAAATCAAGCAATGGATCTTACACAAGTTGTGATTTTGCTCTGATACCAATTGTAGAATATGCTAAATCGTGATTGAGTGTTATGTGTGTGAGAGAGAAAGCTAGAGAGAGAAAGGAAGAAAGGGATTTTATTTTCAAGAGTTTATCAAAGGTGTATTACAAATGAGAGGTGAGGGGGTTTATATAGGCTTGACATTTGCATTAAACCCCCTCCCTAATTACAACTAAGTCCTTATCTAATTACAACACAAACCTTCCATACTTACTACATCAAATCAAGGACTATTCTATTACATAATTACAAAACACGCACTAACTAAATAATTAAAGCTAACATTAGTTTGAAACAGAATCCAACCCTTTTACTTGCATATGTTCGAAGACTACTTTCTGAATTTGTGATGCAAGTATAAGGTTACTTTCGAAACAATATAAATTATGTTTGACTTTTGGATGTTTGACTTATTGTTATGTTTTGTTTTTTTTTTGCTTTTGTTTTTCGATAGTAGTTTTTTAATTTGGTAAATATTGTCAAAGAAGGAAGTTTTGTACGAGTAGTAATAATATGCTAACAAGCTCCAAATATAATGTACTACATCATTTATGATATTGATGCATTTTTACGTTACTCTGAAGGGCAGATCGAGAGGATGTATTGGGGTTCCATGATAAGTGATACATATAATGTACGATTATATAAATAATTATGACGATTTTCCTAAATCTGTATATTTTATGTTGCATACTTAATTAGCTCATTGTTTAAAGGGCTGGGCTTATTGTCAAAAATAATACGAATAACTTAGTTTTTGTTTTGTCGCTCATATAATGACTCTTTTATTTCACTTATATACAATTTACTTTCACTTCTTGTCTCCTGTCTTTTACATAAAGGATTGATTTGCCGACAATCTAGTCCTCCATTCGTACATGTTACTTTTGGATTTTGATAATAACACCTAAAAAACAACTTATTCACCATTCCGTTATCAAAGCACCGTTACATAGCCAAGTGGAATAATGGCGTTCCTGATCAATGTCCAAACCTCGACAATGGTGTTTTTTGATGTATGTAAATAAGGTAGTAGTAGTTTACAATTTGCTGTAAAAAAAACGATTATAAGAGAGTGACTCCAACTTAAACCTTAATTTCTTCATCCATTCTCTAATTTCAAGATCACAAAATATTGCACTTTTAAGTTTATCTTATAAATACATATTATGGCAAATTTGTGAACAGCATTATTTTCTCTGATTTATATTATTACATAAAAGCAAAATTAATATAATATGAATGTAATAAGGCTGAATATAATATGGATACACAAAATAAAATAAAAAGTATAGTTTTGGACTAACTGACGAAAAGTTATTATATAAAAAAATATCTAAAATATTATAGTATCATGTAAAAAACACTTCTAATAGTTTTAAAGCTGTATGTAATTACGTATACACGAGAGTCAAATCTGATTCTGTTTCTAAATATCGAATCCAAAACCTTACCTTGCTTAAATATTACGATTTACGAGTACTACGAGTACCAATGTACCATATAATGATCGAGACTTAAGAGTATTGAGATGTGATGTGACTATGCAAGTGAAATATTGAGGCCCAAATCAGTATGGGCCTAAGCTTATTCGTCGTTTAATGCCCAACAACTCTCTATTTAACGTTTCTCCGTTTCAAATTTACATCAGTTTAATAGTTTATCGAAAACTATATATTTTATTTGTGGTATATCAAGGGTGACAGTACAACAGAAACTTCTCCTTTGACTTAAAAGTGTAGAAAGAAAAAATACTACACAAATGTAAAGCATGTTTGATACGACTTAAATAAAATGATGATGCACCATAGTTTTTTGATGTATCATTCAAATGTTAACTTTAGAATGCTTTCGAAAATGTATATGTAAGTAAGACTTTTTTTCCTCGTATTACACCAAACATCTAAACGACTAGTATTAAAGTTAAATGCTTTTGATAGGAATCATAGAATGATAGGATACGTTGTATCATAGAGACATGCATTCGATCCTTGAAATAAACAGTTTTTAAAAATTAATTTGGCGTCGTGTCTACTGCTAGACATGTTATTGGATTTTTCCCGGACCTAGGGCGGCTAAGGGCTGCAACTAGATTGACCAGTTAAAGGGCGATCATTCGCCAATGGGTCACTCCGTATAGAATACCTATGCGATTCTATTAGTTTGCCGTTAAAAAATAGAATCTTAAATGATTCGTAAAGACTACCAAAATATGATATCAAGCAGTGTGGAGCTACGGCCTACGTGCAAGCTTGGATAGGCCGTGGTCCACCCTAACATTTGTCTAAAAGCATGTATATGTTACTAGTTAAGTCCACCATATTAGAGACAATTTGGCCCGTTCAATTGGCGATACTAATTTGTCTTCAACTTCCGTTCTGTAATAGAACGAGTCATTAATTCGCGATTCATTAAGGTGTTTTAATTTTAATTTAATGTGTCGTGATTATTATTTTATTTATTTATTCTATCTCTATCTCTATCTCTATATCTATATATCTCTATCTATATCTATATCTATATCTATATCTATATATATAATAAAAGAGTAGTTAATCGAGTTTAAAGCCCTTCAAAACTAAATATGTTAAAACATTGCCACGTAGGATTTTATCCTATGTGGCATCTCCATATTTTTTTTATAATATTTAGCAATTTTTATGTTAAATCAAATATTAAATACATATTACATTAAATTAGAATATGTCTACTACAAAACTAAAAAAAGAAACCGTATATATAATGAATTTGCAAAATCTTAGATGCACTATATGACAAAACTAATATAAAGAAAAAACCCCGTATGTTATAAAAAAAAAAACACCTTGTATATTATTTATAAAAGAAATTCTTAGATCAATGATATATTTGGAAGTGAAGTTTTTCTTTTTTCTATTTAATGTTTTTTTATTCAATTGATTTTTTTTTTTATTTTGTAAATTGTAACAGTAAGATTTTATTTTTTCAAATTTTATTGTAGCTACAAAAATAAACACATTCAAACTATGATAACTAAATCACATTTTATTGATTATCAATGTCAATGTTAATAGTTTTGGAAAATAAATTCAACATCCACGCATCGCGTGGGTAAAAAACCTAGTATATCTATATATCTCTATCTACCAATAAACTAAAACAGAATTGTAACTTTCATTTAACGACACATGGCGCGGTATTAAAGCAACAAGTGTCCTTTTAATCATATACATTAAAAAACCTTTTTAAATAATAATTAAAAAATATATATTATTATATCATCCATATATAAATAATAATTAAAAAATAAATATCTGAATACGTTTCCAATTCCTCCCAAAATTCTTTTCCTTATCATTCTCTAAAACTTTCCTTAATTGAAATTAATGGTTAATATAATATAATATAAATCCCATATTTACGAATTCTTCTAATGTCTTTATATACTTATCTATAGTATATTATAAAGCAAATAGCCCATATCTAAATTTTAAGTTTTAACATTAACTTCCCTATAATGCCCCTATCTATTCTATATTTACCTAAAATAACTATAATACCCTTTCTCTCTCCTCAAATCTCAACCACTCATTTTTTTTTCTCTCCTCCATAAATCATTTTATTCCTTTAATTCATTCAAAATCTTTTATCTCAAAAACCGTACATCGATAAATTATAAAATTATATGGGTGTTCTTAAAATTTCATGTTCTTTCATTAGAGATGTCATTTGATAAACTTTCGACAAATTTTTAAATCTGAGGGTGGAGCCCGTCAGGTAAATCATCTCGTCACCGCCGCCACCGTCATTACATCACCACCCTCATCACCGCCGCAACGCGCGGGTACCTTCCTCTCGTATACTTTAAAGAGGATTGATTTTTCGTTCAACTTTAAATCACTGCTTTTTCGAAAATCACCACTTTCAGAGGTAAACTAATTGAATTATATTACTATTAATCAAATACGTATATGTTTGATGTTAAATTATATTGATATCTTAATGATTGTATTTTCATTATTACCATTTATATGTTTTCAAAAATATTACTGTATATACGAATAGTATATGCATATAATCATGATGTATTAGCATGGATATTGGACCAAAGTTAATTATTATATTATGATTATTATCATATATATGTTTTCAAAAAAATTATTGTATACATGCGTATAATATATGCATAGGATTATGATGAGATTTATTATTAGTGTAGTTTAGTTTTGTTGATTATATGTTACAATTTATTGATAGTTTTGTTGATTATATGTTACAATTTGTTGATTATTAGCTTAGTTTAGTTTATTGATAGATTTGGCTAGAAGCATACGTTTAAAATTATTAGATATAGGTTGTTCTATATAGCTTTCATGCTATGTTTTCCTGATTATAATTGTTACCACTAGTCAGACATAATGGAAGACACTGTCGTTATTATCGATATGTTGGTAGAAGATATCATTCCCGAAGCAATTGATCTTTCTATATGTTCGTGCATAATTCAAACGCGGGAAACACCTTTTTTTCCCAATCCATTGTTGCCTCAAACACTTGATATTATCTTTGTTGATTAACATGTTTGCATTACATATTTCCATAAATAATATATATATTTATTATAAATAAATAAAATATGAGTATAAACAATTATTAGTCGACCGTGCAATACGCACGGGTATTGGTACTAGTATATATATAACGAGTTGTTGTTACCATTCAATATCGACTCTATCCTCTTTAAAGTGTAATTTATAAATTCCTGTTCCGTAAGTAAACAACATCTTCTGAAAGATAAGGAAAGGCTTCTCTGAAGAAGTGTGCATGATACGAAACTTCACAAAACAACAATATTGTTACAAAGAGCTCACGAAGCTGATTGCCTAACTTCCATTGAGACGCATCTATTATTGACTGTATCCACTCAACGTCATCCCCTAGCAGATTCAATGCCTTACATGTAGACATATATGTGGGATGCAAGACACCATCTACAGTTTTGATATCATTAAAGCTCATGGCACCCCGTACAACATTTAGTAACATTCGAAGATAGTATAATTCCCCCGTTGATGGGGAAACATAATATATACAGCCTATACTCGACAGGTTACCACGTGGCTTCCATTCTTTATCCTGTTCATGCCATGTAAAGTGTTGTGGGTACTGAGCATAAGTTAGACCCCGACCCTCTGGATACAATGTGTTAGCAGTCATCCATTCCGTGAACTTAGTCATAACAGAAGAACGCCTGTCAAGAACAGTTTCTTCAGTTTCTGGTCTTTTATTACCGTTGAAGTAAACTCTATTACAGTGCTCCTCGTGAAATGGAAGCCTTTCAACAGCGATGGAACGATAATGCATTTCAAACCCAAATAGTCTCCAACATACTTCAGAAGCTGAAATGTAACGGCAATTGAGGTAACCTTCAATCTCGTTCTCGTTGCTTAACATCTCCCCAAAGGACGTTCTGCTATTCTGACCTTCAATTACAAATGTTGCACGATCTGGACCTTTGTTAAGATAACTGAAAAGGTACTTTACCAATGACCCCTGGTTGCACCACTCGACATTTATATGACGACCATATTTCACAAGCAAATCAATGTTATGGGGAACAACAAAGCGATTATCAAGAGGAATATTCTTCCGGCCAACTGTTGCTTTTCTACCATTAGCAGGTCGTTTATACCGTGGCCACCCATCACGTCTAACAAACGTCTCCTCACATTACTCTTTTGGGTATCCCTTTGTACAGTTGCCACCGGACATACAAGAATTTGAACGATTATGCTCTCCACATGGACCATGCATCGTATGACTAGGAACAGCTTCAAATGCAATTGGATCATGTTCTTCAGATGGCAATTTTGCAGATATGACGTGATCGATCTCAGCAGGACCAAAAAGCTTGTCGTGATCGTGCAAAAATACGATAGCATGACAATGGGGCAATCCACGTTTTTGAAACTCAATTGTATAAATAACTGCATAAAATAAGCATGAAAGTTTATACAAGATGATCAAAATGATATATATAATTGACAGTAAAATATATTTATAAACACTAACCAGCCTTTACTTGTCCGAAATGATTTTTCTTCCTTATGTCTGTCATTAGCTCGTCCAATTTGATTTTAAAAACACGTGCAATGAGGTCTGGTCTATCACATGGTGGTTGTCCCGGTATGGCAGCATCAATCTTGCGTTGTATCTCAGGCCATCGCGGGTTGCATGTCATTGTTACAAATAGATCTGGAGTTCCAGCCCAACGACATACTGCCATGGCATCTTGATATTGTTGCAACATATGTCTAGGTCCACCGGTGAATGATGAAGGTAAGATAACTTTCCGACCGATGGCATGTAAATCTGTGTCTCCATTAGTAATGCGATCTTCCAAACCGTTGTATAGTTCAGATCTGATGGTATCTTGATTTCTCTTATACCAATCAAGATCATGTTCGAGTACAGTAGAATATGCATCAACCACAAATGTATGAAAAAGGCAACCGGCTGAATGCAAAACTCCGTTCATGGCGTCTATGGTGCAAACGAAAGCAATACTATTCCCTCATACTTAAGTTTTTCCTCCAAGCATTTTCAAGCACATTTAGAGGTATGTTCAAATGAAAACCATCTTCGCCATATGGGAAAAGCAATGGATACTGCAAAGCCATAAAACTTGGGTGCAACTTAGAAATACGTTTAACTGAATTACGACCCGACTTACCACCCCGCTCTTCGACAATTACATCCCTGGAATCAGTAGGGTTACCATCTCCTGGTATCAATGCAGCCACCTCAGAAGCAGTTGGTAAGTTGTACTGTCGTCTGTCTCTTTGTCGTGTGCCTATTAGGCGAAGAGTAACATGATGAATTGGTGAAGTATTGAACCTTTCTCTTTCCATTCTGAATGCCCGTACCAGCCAATTATGTTGGTCTAGCATAGATATTAAATCTTGAACCAATGATCGAAGAATGACGTCTTCACGACTCGAAGTCAGCCTCTTGTTTAGTGCATAAATTTGCTATATAGCAAACAAAAAAGAGAATGAAAAACGACAAATGAAAAGAACTCGTATACAATGTGGACATGTTATTACCAGATTAGCATGACCTTTGTTGGGTTGAATTTCATCCAATAGAACAAAGTCATTGAACATATCAAATTCATCATCACCTTGCAAATTCTCCTATATAGAACGTCATTATTGCGTTAAAATATACATTGAATAAAAATTGGGAGTTAATATTGTAGATATGTTACTTACATGGTTAAGATTATTCTCAATAGGAGGAACATCATCCAAGACCACGAAGTTATCCAACAAAGGAAAATCATCATCATCACCATCGTAATTCAATTCGGAAATTTGGTCATCATGATCATCATCACCATCGTAATGCAAATCGTCAATTTCTTCATCTTCCGAATCGCTAAGCACAATCACTTCTTCCCACTTCCAATTTTTCAAGTTATCCTCGCGTTTTTATTGTTTGAAATCCTTGGATGACAAGGTAGCATTTGTTTTGTTGTTTGGAGCCATTGTGTTTGAAAGTGTATATTTCAGTTATTTGAATAGCTTATGATTTAATTAGTAAAGTTGTAGAAAAAAGGCTAGACATGTATCTGTTTATATACACGCCGGTTTGTGAAATTGTTGGAGGGAAATGTATGAAATTGAATTTTAAAATTTCATAAATTTCTCATTAGTTTGTTGTAATTGAAATGTACATATGAAAGGAGTGAAAGTGCCAATTTTGTTTAAGATGCGACGCTAATTAGATAAGGATAAGGGTAACATTTAATGGTCACATGTATATTAGTTTGCTAACAAACTATCCTTTTTAAATGGGAGACTTAATACGACGTCTTTCAAAAGGGTATAATTTAATATAAACGTGTTTTATAATATGCAACAAACTTTTAGATAAACTCCTTGTTAAAAGGAAGAGTTTAAACGGTCATGATGAGCTAATTTATTAATCCAAGGGATCACATTAATTTGAAAGACCATTCACCGGTGGCAATAATTATATATAATATCATATTGAGTATAAATAACAAAACACATTTTCATCTAAAACTACACATTATCATCATCTAAGTAAATAAATTTTTTTGCAAGTTCTTTCATTTTGAAAAAAATGTCTCATCTGACACCCTGTCAAATGTATTTGTCGCAACGTGTAGGTACCATGTTAGTTTATGATATTGATAAATTTAAGAATATACCAAAGGTAGTTTATGATTACTAATAGAAATAATGCAACGTTACCCGTAATTAAAAAAATCAACATAAATTTTGGGATTTTGCTAAATATATCCTTTAAAATTACGTTTAACCGTGATAACTACCATTCGTCGTATAGAAACACTTCACTAAGATTTAACCATAGTTAAGACCGTAAACTAACTTGAACATAGTTCCAATTGCTTTACTTATATGGGACTATTAAAACCCCTCTAGAGCTTGCTTTGTAGTAACTATAGCGTTTCGTTAACATTCGATAATCTGTTTATAATAACTTGTTTATAACAAATGTTCGGTAGTTGGCGTCGTTTATGTTCATGAAGTTATATTTGTATATGATATTGAAACTATTCTCTTCATAATTATTGATAACTTCTTCCAAATTTTAATGAACATAAATATAATTCAACAAGTTTTTTACCCCGGGCGTTGCCCGGGATCGACGTTGCGTTATGCAAAGATATTTTGGACACTTAAAGTTTACTATGGTGGTTAAAACAAAGAGTTTGATGGTAAAAGTTAGAAGCCTTAAAATAAGAGATAGAAAGTTACAACTATAATTAAGTTTGTATAAAAAAAAGTTGGACTAAAGTTAAAAAATACAAAAGTTAAGTGGTAAAAATAAGTTTGAAGCGTTAAAATAAGAGAAAGAAAGTTATAAAAAAAAAAGATTTGATGATTAAAGTTAATTACAAAAAGTTAGACTAAAGTGATAAAACGTAAAAGTTAAGTGGTAAAAATAAGAAACTCTAAAAGTATACTATCGTTAAAAAAAAAAAAAAAAAAAAAGACAAAATAGGAAAAAGACAAAATAACTGACGTCATCATGAGCCGGTACTGTTCATTGTGGACGGCTCGGCTTACTGTAGATAAGCCAAACTTTTTTTGTTATATATGTATAATTCTCTATCTCCAAATGCTTATGTGGCATGTCTCTGCTTTCGCCACATCATCTTTTTCTTACGTGGCGTTCATACGTTATTGGTCTCTTAAACGTTGACACATAAGCTTCCACCTATGCATATATTATCTAAGATCTATATCTATATCATATTTATTATTAAAAAAAATTAGAAAGCGTGAACAAAGAATCGAACGGCGCTTCCAACTTTAAATATGCAAAACAACCACCAATTCTTCTAAGTTTGTTTTTGTTTATTTCTTTCTATCCCACCTTTAATAAAGGTATATGTTCGTCTATCCCCATCTCAAAATTGTCGATCTTTTTATTTACTACAAATTATTCAAATCTCCTACATAGATCTATCCCAATTTCTAAACATATCTACTTTATATTCTTTCGAACTTTTTCAATTAAATCATTACTAGATTATTACCCGCGTAATACGCGGGAAACATATATAATTAATGACATGTTAAATTTATAATATCATAAGTTGACAAATATTTAACCAGATAAGAAATTAAACCACTAAAAAACATGAAGTTACATTAGTGGTCGTTAAGATTCCGGTTAACAGTTATCAGACAGTTGAAAAATGGATACATCATCTATTAGATGTCTCACTAAGTAAGGTTTTCGTTTCTTTGGATGTCTTTCATTCATCCGGATATGTCTGCATTGTCATTGTTCTTGTGCTTTAACGTTTTGCTCGAATAATTTAGTTATACACTAAAATTACTAAGCAATTTAATTATCAATCTATATATCGCATGTTGTGTTAATCTAAGTTAAAATTATGCATAATATCATTGCGATTTTCATACAACTATTTTTCTGATATATAATTGTGATAGCTTACTATAGACTCCATATTTGTTTTTTAGTTCTTTATTAAGAAGGCCGGTTTGACATCCGGTCCGGTTTTCAAACATTGATTTAATAAAAACGTTATATGATAAAAATCCTATACAATAATCCTTATAACCAAATTTTATTCGTTATATGATAAAAATCCTATACAAAAATATAATTTAATAAAAACGTATTACATTAAAAAAAATTATTGTAAAAAAATTAAAAATTAATTTTAAAGATAAAAATTGATGTAAAATATAAAAATATTAGTTTCCATAATTATATCATTAAAAACATTAATTATTAATGTCTACAAACTTAAATAAGAAAATAATAATAATTTAAATTTATTAAAATAAAATTAAATCTAAAAAAGTTAAATAAGGTATATGACATCATCATTTGATCTAATGACTCTAATTAAAAGTTGAACTTCATCTAAGGGTCCATACTTCTCCAATTATGAATTAAGGTTTCTCTTTTATATATATTTAGAGATATATATTGTTTTTTAAATTAATTGGTTTTATATATACGTTAAAAAGATATTATTTAAAATACGTAATTTTTTTATGTTTCTGATCACCTCATCTTTAATTACTTTTAAATCTCTCTCTATTTATAAATCTCTATGGCTCCCATGTTGCATACCTTAAAACTCGTCACGTCATTTTTTTCCTACGTGGCGTTCATATGTTGATCATCGATCTTTTAGAGCTTGACAAATAAGCATCCCTTTAGGAGCCATGTAGGATTTTGTTTCATTCAATTTTAAATAACAAATAAAAAATCTATTGGTTAGATTAGAACCAATGATCTCTAGATTCTAATGCCAAACATATAACCATTTGATCCAACTTGATATCTGTTTATTTTTTTTACAACCTATAAAAAATATTTAATTACTAAGTAAAGTTCTTGCCATAAATATATAATATTTTACAAGATTAGATTACTTTTATTATGTCATAGATATTTTGATTTTGTTTGAAAAAAAAATGTTCAATCAATTTGTTAAGTAAGTTTCCATATTGCTATTAATATTTTATTTTATTTTTGTAAAATCACGTAGCATAGGTTTTTTATATGAGCAGTGATCCGTACACCATCAGTTTTTAGTCGTATACTTTTAATCTATATGGGTGAGTTATTTTGAGAATCTCTAACATGGGAATTAGTCCTGATCATTGATCTTAAAATCATAAAATGTTCATCTGATTCTTTAAAATCTTTTATCTCAAATACCGTATATTATTTGGAAAAAAAAGATAGTACAGGTAGTCTTAAAAACTCATATGTGACATTCGTACGTTGCTCATCTACGAAAACTTGACAAATTACCACGTAAAGTTCTTCCGCTAAAATATATAATATTTTACAAGATTAGATTACTTTTATTATGTCATAGATATTTTGATTTTGTTTGAAAAAAAAATCAATCAATTAGTTAAGTAAGTTTCCATATTATTGCTATTAATATTTTATTTTGTTTTTGTAAAATCACGTAGCATAGGTTTTTTATATGAGCAGTGATCCGTACACCATCAGTTTTTAGTCGTATACCTTAAAGATATGGGTGAGTTATTTTGAGAATCTCTAATGACGAGGAGGAACAAACTTCCTTTTTTTTAAAAAAATAATAATTTAGTTCTTAGCAAGAAACAAAAAAATAAAAATTTTAGAACGACTTTCTAATCTATTCATACTCTTAAATTACACGCATGTTTTAGATAAAACAAACTTTTGTTTCTTATTTGATTCGAAGAAAATAAAAGGCAAATCGGAGTATGTATATTTCTTTTGATCTTTAAAACTTTTTATATGTTTTTTTTAATGAACTGCTTTTTATATGTAATAATGTTTAATATCTTCCGCTTTGTTGACATTTGAACTTGAATTAGATAAACGTCTATTTTATGATATATAATTATTCAACTCAACTTCTACAGTTGTTTTCATTATATACTCGTATTATTCATGAGGACTTAATGGTATAACATATACACGTGCAACGGACTAACCTAGTCTATATATATAAGGCTATCAGAAAGTGCTCACGTGACACTCTCTGAGCCCGCCACGTCAGCTTTTTCTTAGGTGGCGACACCATATTATTCCGGGTGACACATCAGCTTCCACATAAGCATCTATCTTGCAGCCACGTATGCCTAACTAAGGATTCTTTATGTTGTGTTAATTAACATATTAAAAAGGTAGAGGTGGTTTCGAACACACAACCTCTGCTGGAATTTAAGTGCGCGCTTACCACTAGGCCAAAGAAGATTTGATCTTACTTGTTAGGTTTATTAATTGATATACCAATTTTATGTCCCTTTGTCAATGTTTCCTTTTTTATTTTTTTGCTTTTGCTTTATTCCCCATTTTCAATTTCTTTTGCTGTTTTGTTTTTCAACCTTTCATTACAAAAGCATTTATTTTTAAAATACTTCATCAATAAATATTTTCTTATACATTGTCTCATAACTTTGTCTTTTTAGCTAGACATATAATCAAAATTACACTAAGTACGGGATATCATTAATTGCGTAGTAAATAAATATATACTAGATTTATATCCGTATCCAATACACGAGTTGTTTATGACATTGTCAAGATAAAATAAATGGTTAAATATGTAAATTTAAATGTAAAATATATAAGTAAAATTAAATTAAAAGAATATAATTCTAAAACATTGAACACATATATTGTATTTCATATTTTGTAATACTTTTTTGTAGACAATATTTATATTTTTTATTTGTAATTTGATGGTTATAATCATCTTAAGACACTTTTTGATTTAACTCGAATATTGCAGCGTATGATTGTTCGTACTTAAAAACTAGACGTTGTAATTATAAACTAACTTTTGATAAAAGTTAATAACAATTTACTTAAGCACTGTACCCTTTATTTCTAATTCAAAACAACGTATCAGTTTGCAAAATAAAAATGAATTCTTAAACTCAAATTTTAAAAAATAAGTATATTGATCGAAAAACATTTTTTGGGTTAATGACCGAATTAAAAGATAAAGTTTGAGATTTAAATAAATGAAAATTGTTATTAATTAGTGAATTATCGGTTAATAAATTAAAATAAAAGAATTATTAATTTAAAAATTATAGAATTATGTAAAAATTGTCTATCATTATGTATTTAACTTATTAGATTTGAATATCGTATATATATACGGTAGGTTAAATTGACTGTATTAGAATATTAAAAAGTAGTTTTATACATATTTATTATTTATGATTTATATACTCATTGAAAATGTAAGTTAATATATAGTTTTAATATTTAATGAAAAAATTGTCATAAATAATATGTTAAAAAAAGTTAATTAATTAAATGATGAAAAATGTATAAATGTTTCTTTAAGTTGATGGCTCAATGTAACAATTATGAATTAAGTATTTACCGAGGCTAGAAAGAAAGAAAGAAGCTGCTTAATGCCGCCTTCCGCGGGTTATGAGCCTCAATACTCGACGTTGTATGTGAGATGTTAAGATATAGGCATACCTTACCCCTATCAAGGTAGAGAAGTTGCTTCCAGGTTCTACCTAAATGGTAGAAAATGACCTCCGACCTTTGCATGGGATGAGGATTATTGATGGAAAACAAAAAAATGTAAATTAGTGAGACTTTTTCTACAAATATTAATATAAATACTAATATATATTAATATATTTGGATAATGCTTATTAGAATTTTTTATTTATAATTAGATTAATAATGATATAATCAATATTCAATTCTGATAATTGGAGAGCTGTGATTGGTCAATAGGTAGTTAGGTTAGTTGTCTTATAGTATATAATAGATTTTAGACCCGTGTCCATACACGAGGCTTATGACATTATTAATATTAGTTGTTAATTTGTTGCGGTTTAAAATTTAGTTTACTATTATTTATTAATAAAAAATTGATTTGTATATCATGCTTAGCGATATTTGAATATTAAAAAATCATAATATGCACATCGAAGTTGTAGACCGTGACATACTTAGCAATATTTGAATGTTAAAATCTCATTATATGTCACCATCATTTTATTTGTTTTATTGTTATATGTGGTGTATTAAATTCTTATTTTATAAAGTTATAAAATCTAGAGTTTAAGTCAAAAATTAAAAAAAAAACTCAATTTGAAATATCTAGAGTTGTGATTGATCAATAAATTCTTAGAGGAATTATCTTTTAGTATATTAAAAAACTAAAATCAAAATTAAGATAAGATCAAGATAACTTTATTTTAGTTTGTTTCAAAATAAAAAATTTCACTTTTAAAATAGTAAATCAACCGTATCATTTTTATTTGTCTTATTTTACACAGTGTAAATTAAAGTGGAAAAAAAAAAAAGTCAATTTGAAAAATCTAGAGTTGTGATTGATCAATAAATTCTTAGAGGAATTATCTTTTAGTATATTAAAAAACTAAAATCAAAATTAAGATAAGATCAAGATAACTTTATTTTAGTTTGTTTCAAAATAAAAAAAATTTCATTTTTAAAATAGTAAATCAACTGTATCATTTTATTTTCGATGCATTTTGTTTTAAACTGACTCATAAGAATATATAAAAAAACTAAAATAATATTATCATCTTCTAATCTCTTTACCTATAGATTGTTGCATAAATTTTTGTCTCATGTGTTATTTTCATGTTTTTTTTTTCAATTATAAATATGACAGATAAGTATTCAAATGTGCGTCTAGATGACATCATTAATATTAATTATTAACATGGACATGATTAAATATTAACTATCTATTTTTTATGTGTAAGAACGATAATTTGAATGATTGAAGAAAACTTAAATTTTGTGTTATTTTTGTTTTACCTCGACTTAATTAGAGGATCCTAATATAATACCCAAACATAACGACATGAAAGAATAATTCAGGCCCCATTCACTAAAAGCTTCAAAATCTGCAACTAATAATAGTGATCTAGTATTTGTTTTCAGATCATATTTTTTCTAACGTGTTAGATCAATCTGATATAGTACCTTTATTTTGTGAACATTTTTATTACTGAATCTATTTTATTGTTCAATCTAAATGAACATCTAATTTATTATATATAATTATTCCCTTTCCGGTTATGACATTTTTTTATTACATGTCATTTACGATGAATTATGTAAAACAATAAATAGGCCCGCTGCAATGCGCGGGTTTCACCTAGTTATGTATAAATGTTTATCAAAAAGACTAATAATTCCGACACGAGATATATATGTAGTAAAAGGTTCATCTCATGTGAGAACTATTTGAATCGTAAAAAACATGAGAACCTTTAAATTATAACTTGATAAACTGGTATGTTTGGAAGTTATATGTGAACAAATTCATTCACAAATGAACATATCAAGTTATACTTTTTTCTTTATGAACGGTCATATAAAGTTATACTTAACATTGCATATGTTCATATCTGAAAGTTGCCAATGACGCTTTTGAAATGTAAACTTTCACATTAGACTTTTTATTTAACCCGCTAGTTATAATTTATAATACTTAAGTAGAGGAAGGGTTATTTAAAAACCCTTAAAAAAAAGAACGCGATAACCATTCTGAACCACACATTCCTCTTACTTTTTTCTCTCTTCAATAAAAAATGAAAATTCATCCATATCATTCAAAATGTTTTATCTCACAAACCGTAAATCGTTAGATGGAAAAAAAGTATGGGTAGTCTTAAAATTTTGTCCTCTTTCATTAGAGATGCAACTCGATATACTTTTGATGACTTTTTAATTTTCGTTTTTTCCCTTGTACTTGTGTACTTACACATGTGTAGGATATTTGTTTTCACATGTAAATTAGTAAATTACCATCTGTACACAACAATGAAGGTCAAGGGCGGAGCCCATCAATCCATGGCGAAGCCATGGTGGCCAAGGGCAGAGCCCGTCAGTCCATGGCGGAGCCATAGCGGCTAAGGGCGGAGCCCGTTAGGTATATCATCCATCACCGATCACTCCCAATGACCTATCACCCTCAATGACCTATCACCCCCACCAGCTACCCTTTATGATTTTCTTAAGGACGAAGCCCGTTCCGAATCATAATTTTCGTTTAACCTACACATGTGTAGGTTATGTGTAAGTACAAAAAAAACAAAATTTAAAAAGTCGTCAAAAGTATATTGAGCCGCATCTCTAATGAAAGAGGACGAAATTTTAAGACTACCCATACTATTTTTTTCATCTAACGATTTATGGTTTGTGATATAAAGCATTTTGAATGATTTAGATGAATTTTCATTTTTTATTGAAGAGAGAGAAAATGGGTGAAAATGTGTGGTCCAGAATTGTTCTCGCGTTCTTTTTTATTTGTGAGTTCTCAAGATAACCAACTCCAGTATAGTATATATATATATTATTATATATAAAGTATAATTACATATTTATATTATATATAATCACATTATTTATATATTTAACCGCATATTATAATTTATAATATATATAGATAGAGGAAGGGTTATTTAAGAACCCTTAAAAAAAAGAACGCGATAACCATTCTGAACCACACATTCCTCTTACTTTTTTCTCTCTTCAATAAAAAATGAAAATTCATCCATATCATTCAAAATGTTTTATCTCACAAACCGTAAATCGTTAGATGGAAAAAAAGTATGGGTAGTCTTAAAATTTTGTCCTCTTTCATTAGAGATGCAACTCGATATACTTTTGATGACTTTTTAATTTTCGTTTTTTCCCTTGTACTTGTGTACTTACACATGTGTAGGATATTTGTTTTCACATGTAAATTAGTAAATTACCATCTGTACACAACAATGAAGGTCAAGGGCGGAGCCCATCAATCCATGGCGAAGCCATGGTGGCCAAGGGCAGAGCCCGTCAGTCCATGGCGGAGCCATAGCGGCTAAGGGCGGAGCCCGTTAGGTATATCACCCATCACCGATCACCCCCTATGACCTATCACCCTCAATGACCTATCACCCTCAATGACCTATCACCCCCACCAGCTACCCTTTATGATTTTCTTAAGGACGAAGCCCGTTCCGAATCATAATTTTCGTTTAACCTACACATGTGTAGGTTATGTGTAAGTACAAAAAAAACAAAATTTAAAAAGTCGTCAAAAGTATATTGAGCCGCATCTCTAATGAAAGAGGACGAAATTTTAAGACTACCCATACTATTTTTTTCATCTAACGATTTATGGTTTGTGATATAAAGCATTTTGAATGATTTAGATGAATTTTCATTTTTTATTGAAGAGAGAGAAAATGGGTGAAAATGTGTGGTCCAGAATTGTTCTCGCGTTCTTTTTTATTTGTGAGTTCTCAAGATAACCAACTCCAGTATAGTATATATATATATATATATATGTGTGTGTGTTCTTTAATTTTTGTGGCTTTTCTCATTATAACTGGTAATGTGCAATCGTCTGATTTTCAAATAAAAGAATTGTCAATGGGTTAATAGCCTAGTGGCAAAGGAAAGTGCTTCCAATGAATGTTTGGTTTACTCCTATTAATTGTTGTACCTTTGAGCGAATTAATAGGGGGTTTTTCCTCCTACGAGGTATTGGGTGAGAGGACATCTAGCGTGGGCTCGGTTAAGACAACATACTTTAGAGCCCGTTATGATATTCGATCTGCATCTGTCAAAAGAAAAATTGTTGATCATTTAATGTTTCAATAGTGTATATTAGTTCAATATTTGGTTTGAATATAAACTTTAATTTTAAAGATACATATGGCGACTAAGATAGTAAGATGTATAATGAAATGAAAGATAAATATGGAGAAAGAAAGAATATGCAAGTCATGTGTTAAAAGTTAAAAGATTCGGATCTACTTGAAGACCATTTGTGTTGATATTACGTTGGGAAGCATTGTTGGTAGTTAAAGTAGATTTCTGTATACTAAGTGCGGATTTATGTTGCTACATAATGCTTTACTTCATTTTGATTTGTGAAAAACATAAAGTAAATTGATAATAATCATCTTAGCTTAAAGTTGAAGAAGGTAATGAAATACAATAGCGTATCTCTTATAAGCTTCATTTTTACTTTAATTCTTCTATACAAGATATATTATATTTGTTTCCCTCTATCTTATGCTGCTTGATCTTATAATTAAATTGTAGTGTTGAAAACAAAAATTGAACGTCTAAGTTCTAACTTGTATAAATTTTATTTATGCAAAGTTGGGATAAATGTAACATAACACATTTATCTTCTTTATAATAAATAAAAAAGAATTGTGATGACATCATCATCTTTAAAAAAAACTTATTTAGCACTTTTAAATCTTTTCTTAAAGATTTTCGTTAATTTTTATTTTTGTCCTTTTATGATGTGTTTTTTGAAAAAAGATATTTCTATCCTGTTTTCAAAACTTTAACAATTTACATGGTTTTATATATTCGCATCTAAACAATTTTGACATAAAATATTTTTCTTGTAATGAGTGGTATAAGCTAGTATGACACATAACACAAAAATTACATAGACTAGACATGGAACTTTACAAATATCATATTGTTAAAATTGGTGTATTATATAATATATATTGCATTGTTTGGTTATTTACCCCTTTTCTTAGTTTTCCTTTTATAGCCATTTTTTCATTTTTACTTTTCTTTTAATAAAAGGTTTCATAAAATTTTGGACTTGAATATACTTTACCTTGACAACAATATTTAACTTGTATGGCAATTTGCCTCTTTTGCTTTTCTTACATTTATTCTTGTCAATTACACGATGTACCAATAACGTATTGTCATATTGATATCCGTATGAAAATCATTTTTTGCATTCTTGCCTTTTTAGGTAATTATAAACCTATTGAATATTTGTAAAATCTATATATAAATGAAAAAGAAAATCGAAAAGCAGAAAAAAAGAAAATTTCAAAATACCTATAACCCCATCACAAAATGAATAAAACAAGCGAGCTACTTGTTAGCCATCACTTATACTCGCCTTCTTTTTCCCTATCTCCTCTAGGACAATATTTAATTAGTGAAATTATGTTGGTGTATGTAATGGTTATGGTATTTGGTCCCTTCCAACTAATACAATTTTATGTAAACTTTCATTTCATAAGTATAATCGACATGACATTTTTCAATTGTTCTCTTCCATTTAAGCAACCAACTGGATAATATTAAATCTCTAGTATATTCTACCCCATATATATTATCTAAGCAATTATACCTATTCCAACTCACTTATGACTTTATGAGTGATGACAATAGATTCCATATAATTTTTATATATGTTTATATTTAGGGGGCGCTTGGTTCAAATTAGGGAATGAGAAAGGCAAAGGGAAAGAGAATGCAAAGGAATACCAAGGAATACTATCATTGCATTAATGCTGGTTGGTTGATAGACATTAATCATTATTCATTGTCATTATATAAAACACGTGGTGGTGATTGTGATAGTTGGTGGTGGTGGTGGAAGCGGGTCGTGGTGGTGGTGATAGGTGGTGGTGGTGGTGGTGGTGGCGGCAGGTGGTGACTGGTGGTGGTGGTGGCGGCAAGTGGTATGGTGGTGGTGGTGGCGGCAAGTGGTGACTGACGGTGGTGGTGGTGGTGGTGGTGGTGGTGGTGGTGGTGGCGGCAAGTGGTGACTGACGGTGGTGGCGGTGGCGGTAAGTGGTAAGTGGTGGTGGTGGTGGCAAGTGGTGACTGGTGGTGGTGGCGGTAGGTGGTGGTGGTGGCGGCAAGTGGTGACTGACGGTGGTGGTGGTGGTGGTGGTGGTGGTGGTGGCGGCAAGTGGTGACTGGCGGTGATGGTGGAGGGTGGTGGTGGTGGGACGACAAGTGGTGGTGGTGGTGGTGGGGTGGTGGTGGTGGCGGCAAGTGGTGACTGGTGGTGGTGGTGGGGCAGTGGTGGTGGTGGTGCGACAGTGGTGGTGGTGGTGGTGGCGGCAAGTGGTGACTGGTGGTGGTGGTGGAGCGACAAGTGGTGGTGGTGGCAGCAAATGGTGGTGGTAGTAGTGACCTATGGTAAGTGGGTTATCATTACCATTCCACCTAATTTACCAAGTAATGCTCCATTACCCATTATTGATTAATGATTGCATTACTTACACATAACCAAGCATGATTAATCATTCCCTTACCCATTCCTTACCCCATAATACCCCCAACCAAGCACCCCCTTAGTTTCTCTCATGCTATGTATAATTGCCATTTAAGGTGTTTGAATTTTATTCTATTTTACATATAAGCATTTTTAATTATGTTAATAAAAATGCTCATTATTATTATTAAAATTAGTAGATAAACAATTTTTAAAAAGTTTTTATATTACTTAAATGTTTAAAAAACTCAACAATAAACAAATAAATTTTTAAAAGAAAAGGCAATATCGGACATCCTTAATTCATGTATTTAAAAGACAAATATTTTTATTACTTGGTGAATTTTTAAAAAATACAATATGTGAATCATCAATTTTATCCCTTTACGTACTAGATTAGTTTATTAATTTGTTTTCATATTTACTGAACTTATATGTATTTTTTTTTCTTTATTATAATACATTTAGTTACACTTTTAATCAGATTTTAATTTAAAATACATATAAGTTATTATTAACTATTTATAAAAGTATGGATTTATTAAAAATATTTCATATAAAAAAAACAAATGATACATTACAATTTACAAAGTTTTCTGGTTTCTTTAAACCAAACTTGAGAGCATTATCAAAAGCTCTATCTTATAAAAATTATGATCATGTATAAATTATGTGTTCATCGTGCGAGTATTATTGCCCTAATATAGATACTACAGTATATATTATTTTCCATGAGATGATATCTAAGGCCAAGTGGGCCGAATATGTTAAGCGTAGAAGTCCAAAATACCCCCAACCCTACCACCAATGGAAAAAACAGGTGATCTGTGCATCACTTATTCACTCGCCCCTGCCTGGCAAAACTGGAAAAGGTAAAAAAAAGTAAAAGGAGTAAAATTGAGAAGAAAAAACATATAAAAGAGAAAAAGGCTTAAATTAAAAGTGGTAGGTGTTATTGTTGTCACAAAAATGATCAAACAGTTCTTGACACCACACTGCATACCATCATTTACACTTACTCCAATGTACCTCATCCCCACTCTCTATACCTTAAATAACAATTGCAATTAAATACACTCACAAAATAATGAGTATGAGGCTGTTGAAAAATCACTCACAAAATAATTTTTTAATATTTTGAATAAATGTTTGGGTCCTCATATTTTTTATGTTTTAAAAAATGGTATGTGAGATATTTTTTACCCAACTTAAGTGCCTAACAGCCTCATATTTTCTTCCCCCTTATAGTGTATACTTTATTAGTGCATTTAGTTACTTTTAAGAACTTATTAAACCTTTGAAAAGTGTTGGTTGTTATGCATCTCAAATATTTAACTGTACATATTACAAAAACGAGTAACATCATGACTATGTATGACACATTAAAGTTTGCTGTCATTAAAAAAAAGTTGCATAGTTATGACTTATGAATCGAAGGCTTTCAATGAAAAACTTTGTTTTAGAAAAACTAACATGTTTCTGGTATTGTGTCTAATGAATTCTAGAATTCCTACTTTCACAAACATAAATTTTCGTATAGGTGGGCAACATATAATAGAGGATGATCTTTTAGTAACGAGAAAGCTAACACGACCAGGGCAAAAAAGGTCAAACCCCGCGCCGCTAATGCTGCGGGCCACCCATGTCAGTTATGGTTAATCTCGCAGAGTATAAGTGGCCCCCTGTTAGTAACAGAGTATTAGCGGCGATGTCGCCGCTAATGCCTGTGACGGCGCTGTCAGTAATTATTACTGGCATGTGGGGTCCGCCACGTCACCAGCATTAGCAGCGGCGACGTCGCCGCTAATGCCCTGGTCGGGTTGACCTTTTGCCTGGTGGTGTTACCCTGTGCCTTATGTAATCATTTGAACTTGAAAAAATGAATTTGTCAAACTTGTCATTATTTTGATTACTGCCAGATATCAAAATCTGTGTGAATTTCACGCAAAAGAAATATAATACGAGTAATGCATAGACTAAAAGCAGTGAAAACTAATATTTTACATGAAGTCAACCAATTTTCTATATCATGGATTATTAATAATTTATAATGATTATTATATAGTCAATGCATAATCATGGAGCAAATTAAGAAAAAACAAAATTATAAGATTGATCATGCATTCATTACATCTCATAAAAACACACACTTAAACTCAAATTTCTGCATACTAAAATGGAACTTAATCCACCATTATTATTCTTAATCTTAACTTAACCCATGATGATGATGATGATTATGATTAGTTCCACTAATCATGTGTTGATGTTGAATTAAGCCACCATTAATTTGTTCAACAACTTTACTCAACTTCATTTGCTTATTACTCCAAGCCTCCATCAACTTTACTTCTTTACCTTCTGCATCTCTTTGTAAAGCACTCAATTGTTCTCTATACTCGCTTTCCATCCTCATTAACGACGTCGTTTCTTCCTCTCTTAAACTCCGAATTTTCGCTTCAATTTCCTCCATCTTTTCTCTCCTCTTCCGGTTTTTCTCGGCCTCTAATTGTTGCTCCAACCGGTTCAACCGCCACGTGGCCTCTTTCTTATGCTGAACCCAGTTCTGCTTGGCTTCTTCAACCTCTTTACAATAATGAACCAAAGTCCCCACTTGCTGAACCGGCAAAAACCGGGAATGAACCGGATGATCAGAATGAACCGGGTCCAACACCACCGGTTCAGACGGAGATAACGTTAAGCTAACCGAAGGAGATGGCGTGGTTGACTTTGAAGAAGACGATGACGTCATTGTCATAGTATTACCACCACCACCATTCATATTCAACCACGGTGGCAACGCCACTGGTCCAGGCAACGTCACATTTGGATCGGGTACATGACCCGAACCGGATCCAGACGCGGATCCGGACCCAAGAGATAAAATCGGGGAATTGATATTAGACATTGTGGGATTCAAATACGGCTGAACGTATTTCTCAGCAAAAGTATCTAGAATATGGTCGTAAGTACCTTGAACCGCTTTTTCAGGAGAAGAACAACAACCTGAGACGACAGATGCGACAGCCAACGGCGGCGGGACTAATGTATTTGAGGCCGAACCACCACCGGGTGCGGCGGCGGCGTTGTTTTTTTTGAGCTGTTTTTCTTTAAAAACCTCCCACCACTTGCCGAGACGTTTGGCGGTACGGCCAGGGACTTCAGAAGCGATTTTTTTCCACTTGTTACCGTATTTAGCTTGTAAAGAGATGACTAGAGATTGTTCATGTGGGGTCAAGGAGCCTTTTTTGATACCGGGTTTTAAGTAATTTTTCCAACGTTCGAGACAGGATTTAGGATCACGGTCTAAGGGTGTGGACATGCGTTGAGAGATGAGATTCCATTGGGTGGGGCCGTATTGGCTGACGTAAGCACGGAGAAGGGCGTCTTCTTCAGGCTGCCATCGTTGACGCTCCTTCATTTCTTTTGGAACACCATGTTAAGTAGGTGATGATCAGGTGGTTGTAGAAATAATGAGAATGAATAAGGAGGGAGTAAGAGAGAGATAGGTGTGTATATATACACATATAGATATAGAAAAAATGTATGTAATGGTAAGGTAAGGTAAGGTAAGGTAAGGGGAGGGGGGGAAAATGGGGATCGGAATAAAAGCTGAAAGAAAGATTGTGGTGGGGAAAGGGGGGTGAGGGGGGATAGTGACAAGACATGGATCAGATGATAGGAGGGGACTTTTCTAATCGACATGCACGCGCTGGTTTAGTCACTTCATATTTTTCACTCCCTCCAACCTCAATTCTTATTTTGCTACATACATTCATTATTAAGCCTTTTACTGTTTTTCTTTTTCCTTTCTTTTAACGATAAATTAGACATACTGTTTGAATGTTTATTATGTAATTAGCAGTATCAATTGAGCATATTTTAATATCCATATTCTAATATCAAATTTACTTCATAATATTACCAATATCGAAGCCACAATTTTAGATCTAGAGATCACTTTTAGTTTAGGTTCTGGACGTAGAAACCTAGTTAAGATAAAGATTTCTCAAATTGTCTCAACTTGGATTGTTAAGTTAGTACAACCTCAACCACTTGATTAATATCAAGGATCAAGATTTAAACTTGTATTTAAATTTTGACCACTTATTACGAGTATAATCTAAGGGTTGATAACGTATCTACCAGTAATTAACCAAAGAAGTTAGTACAATTTAAAGGAATCCTAAGCTATGGTTATAGGTTATCCATACAAATAACTTACGACCATCATACATGTACATATATGTTAAGGAAAATGATAAATCCTTTTGAAAGGATAACATAAAAATCTTAAACAAGATAACATGTAGACTAATTAAAAGATCAAATTAAAAAAGAGACTTGATAAAATTCACATATCATTATTTATTTTAGTTTAAAAAGGAATTCTAGGCTAATTATGCTGCCTACCTATTAAATGTACAAGAATAAATGAATAATACAAAAATAAATTTAGCATCACACGTTTGATGGGATGGGAGGGTAAAATAATGAAGAAAGAAGTGGGAAAAAGAAGGAACCAGAGATTGTCGGATTGGATGGCGTTGGTTGGGGGGTTTGATACGACACCACACACAGACGGCTGCTCTCCCAAATCGCTAAATCACTACAACCTGCTTACTTTACTGTTCAAATGGAAATTCTATCTCTAAATTCTACTAATACATTACATAAAATAGAAATTATCGAAAAGTATAAAATAATTACTTTCAATAGTTTGTTAGCAAGAAATATACTAACATTATTATGAGTATATTTGATGTGCTGACTATTTTAAAACTTTATATCTGTCATGATATGTATTATTATAAGGTTGGTAATATGTACATCAAATTTTTATATAATAAATATATATAAGGTATCAACCATTTTTATATTTTTTTTTTATCATATTGGTTATTGAGAGTTGAATTTGAATGATTGTATTAATTTTACAACAAAGACTAATTTCAGACGACTCATTTTACCAGTCATGACTCATGAGTCGTAGCAAATGAATCTTTGTGGCTTTGAGGAGTTCTTGCCAAAGATATAACTTGTAACGTTTACATGAACAGGCACAAATTAATGAATTATTGACAATTATTAATCATCGAAAAATGATTGATATGCATAAAACATATACCTAAAGATATGCGTAATAGATTAGATGTTTGGCATGTGTATCGTATGTTTTCTTTCTCTTGATTTTTATCACTCATCATGCAATATGTCATGATCTTATCCTTTAACATACTTTTAGGTATAGCAATTAGGTCTATTTATCATTATTCTTAATCATCATATGGTTAAAGATATATATAAGTGCAAATAGATAACACACAACTAACTTACATTGCAATACTTTGTCAGGGGATGATAATATAAAGATGTCGGGTATCTAAACTTAGGTGTAGACACTCATATATTGATTTTTTAATCCATAAAATTCATGGGGGCTAAACATTTATTCATTAAACAAAAGAATACTAAAAAGTTAGTATGTGAGGGATTCCACACCTAAGCTTAAGTGTCAGACAGCCTTATATTCACTTTTCCCTACTTTTTAATTGTAGATTTTGATAGATTATCACTAATACATTATTACATACATGTCCTAAATTATTATCTTCGATTCGCACTTGTAAAAAAAGATACATAAACTATTTTACTCTATATATATAATACCAACTATTAAAAAAAAGGTGTAGATTGGTATGAACACCTTAATTCTGTGTACCATTTGGTACCAATCATACATTCCTTGCAAAGGAATGATGCCTGTGAAATGTCTCCACATTTAGATTACTTATGGGTAAGGGTGCAGTCGGCAAATAATATCGACAAGTAGCATCGGCAATTGGCAATTGGCAATTGGCAATTTGGCTCATTGCACCCCCCTCCATTGGCAAGTAGCATCGGCTCCTCTTGGCAAATAACATCGGCTCTTTTTGGCCGATTATAGTGAACGTTGAGAGCTTTTTCTGGCATTGCTTCTTTTTTTTTGAAATTTCAACTAACATTGGCTCCCTTTGACAAGAATTGACACTACACCCTACAAATTGGTAAGATTTGACAAGAATTGGCAAGTTTTTGGCTCGACACGTGGCGGACTTCTATTGGCTAAAAAATAAGCCAAAAATTGCCAATTTGCCAAATATTATCACTATACATTTGCCCCTTAAAATACAATTTTTTATACATCAATTACTTAAAGTTAACACGATTTTGAATTCACTACCAAAACCTTTTAAATTCATTACAAAATTCCCCAAATTTGGTTTCTAAGAATGTGGTAAATCAAAAGTTATATTTGTCGTTCGTTCGTGTAAGCATGTGTGCTATGTCGGTCGTGTTTTGCTTTTTGCCATTTGCTGGGCATTTCGTTTGGTATTGATTATCTAGATCTGATGGTTGTAATTGTAACTGTACTTGACGTCTAGGCGTCTAGTACTTTGCTAGATGATTGTTGTTTATAATATTTTGCCGTTAAAAAAAAAGTTTATATTAATCAGTATTCTTCATAAACCATAACGTTAGGATCTTAAGTTGATATTAGTAATCTAAATGTGTTGGAGCTTACCGTTTATTATGCATGTAAGCGAATCAAGTCGACACATTGTACGCTCGAAACCTGACTCAAGCCATTGTAGGTTTGAAACTCGACTTGAGCTCCTCTAAACCTTGATTTTTAAGCTCTAGCTTCGCTTGATTCAACGCAATTAAGACATAAAACTAAAATTGAGTAGTATGAACTTTATAATTTCATGCTTGACAAGACACTTTTAAATACAACTCTAAAACTTTGAGTTCAACTCCATTAGGTAGTAAACAATTAAATAAACACCCCCATAATTAATATTTAAGGTTACGTATCTGGAAAAGAAAAATACTCGAAACTCTACTAGATTTTTCCTATTATATCCATCTACATATTCTAATCCTACGTTTATATGTCGCATTAATTTGAGGCATTTTTTCTAACATGTTAACGATAACATTTTCATTTTTACAAATTAATATAGGGTCGTGTAAATTCATAATATTTGGCTTTTTTTGTCTTTTTTATCTTTTACAAAAACCTCACTTGTAACTCTTGTTATTGTCGAATGAAATTTGCCTTTCCAAAAAAAAATATGCCAACTTAAAATAAGAGTTTTCAACTTGTCATTACAATCTTCTGTTGTTTGCTTGCTTTTATATGTTTTTCCTTGTAAAATATGCTAAACTTTTCGTTCTTTGCTTCCTCTTGTTGTTTAACAACGAACATAACCTACAACCCAACACAATTATCAAAAGTTTCACTAGAATTACTAAAAACGAAAGGGTGTCGTCACCTATTAATTGTTACATATCCAAATGCCCCTTACTAAAAAGCAAAAACTTTATATCCAAATGCTTTTAGTTATATCAATTCAATTAGTATAATTGTTATTGTTTATATGTCCAAATACCCTTAGCCCTTAGGAAGATCTTCTGAGTTCTGAACATTAATACATGTCTGATTTGATAATTCAATGTCTATGTTATCTTTACATGATATATTTCAAATTTAAATTCCGCAAGAATAGTCATATAAAAAAAATTCAAAATGCAGATTATAAATCTACCTACTATCGATAAATGACAATAAAGACCCTACAACATACTTAATAAATACATAACTCTACAATCTGAACTAAAAATTCGATTTTCTCAAAGACCTCGACGACCCAATCGGAAATACTCCCTCCGTCCCATTTTAATTGTCCTATTTTGACTGGTCAAGTCTTTTTCTTCCGACTTTGACCATAAATATTTTTGTTTGTGTTATATATTAGTTGATGAAAGTTATATCAATGAAAAGTACATCTAAAACTCAATCAGTTCATATATGTTATATAACACAAACAAAAATATTTACAGTCAAAGTTGAAAGAAAAAAACTCAAAAAGTCAAATTAGGACACTTAATATGGGACGGATGGCAGAGACGGAGCCAGAAATTTGTTTGCAAGGGGGCAATTTTAAAAGTTGTTTGTCATATTATAAGAGTCGTATCCGAAAATGTTAAAAAATTTGGTCCTAGCCCGGGAATAGAAAATTGACCCTTAAAAGAATTTCGTTCTCCACACCGGGTGTAACACTCATATTTAAAATTAACCATTTTTTTAATAAATAAAGACCACACATGTCGGGCAAGGTCTTATTAAATGAAAACGTATTCAACCATAATGCAAGAAACTTGAAAAATATATTTTTATGAAATAATTAGCTTGTATATATATCTTTCCTACATAACTATTATGATTATTATGATTAGTTGGTTGTGATAAATATATAGAATAATTTGAAAAAAAATATTTTTTCCACAAACAGCTACACTATTAATATATTACACATTTACATACCCAAACAAAGAACACCTTTTATTTAAACTTTCTTCATTATTTCTATTAAAAATTAAAACAGCTCAAGTTTTTTATTTTCCGAATGGAAAGATCTATCTCAAAATTAATTTTTCGATGACTAATTACTTCCAAAAAATGACCTTATGACAACGAAGATAATATTTGTATGTATTTCCTATTTATTTTCCCTTATTTTTAGAAAAAAATTACAAATATACCATTTAAATTTTAAAAAATTACATTGTATCATAATTGAAGTGGGGGGAGCTGACCCCGCTGCCCCATAGTAAATCCGGAGGGAGTACAATATTATTCATCTACTTTAATAATTTTATTCTTCTTTAATAAAGGAATTGGATGTGAATAGTAGCTATTTTGTCTCTATCTGCATTTTCAGTATAAATAAAACATATGTAAAAATCAACTTAAAGCTTGAGTTTAGTTGGGTGGTAAAACCCTTCCCCCTCATGGGAGAGGTCTCTGGTTCGACTCCCCCCTCCCATTTTTAAACTTTTATTTTTTTATTTTTGCACCCACATAATTTTCATATATAACCTTGGAGTTTTATATTTAAACAGATTGATATTTATACTCTTGCCCCTTTTTGTTTCATTTGATTTTATATGAAACTAATTTAAGTAACATGATTTTATTTAAACAAAACCATTTTTTTAAAGTTTTTGTTTTTAGATTTTACTTTTGGGGTTTTTTCAACATTTATTTTTTTATTTTTTTATTTTTTGTGTAATAGTATGATTTTTAACATTTTGTTTTCTATAAAATTTTTTAATATTTTGTTATATTTTTTAGCAAATTTTTGATATTAATTTGTTTTACATATATTCTGTTGATTCTTTTTGTTTTCTATTGACTTTTGAGTTTATTTTATCAACATTTTTTCCTCCTTATTTTTTTGAGTGACATAAACATGATGGTGTATCCGTACATTGCCACTTGCCATACCATGTAAAAAGGCCGCAAACATACTACATTAAACAAACATTTGGTCTTAAATGGAGTAACAACGTTTGAATGTGGTGTGTCATTGCCCTTAAAATAAATATATTTGCGTTTATATTTCTTCTTTGGGAGTTTTTTTAAACATTATGTTTCGCGAAATTATTAATATGGAAGTAAACATATTTAAGATGTTGTGTTTGTGGTATTGCATTTAAAGAACAAAAACGCGAAAAAACGATAAATGCGGCTCCGCAATGCGGAAGGTAAATTAAATGGGGAAAGCAAAGCGAGCTGATAAAGGAAGGAGAGTGGAATGCACGCGCGCATGATAGGGGAGTGGTGGGCTACAAAAGGAGGGACTGATCAACGCATTTCTCGGATCTGCTGGGGGTGGGTGGCGAAGGACGTTTGTCTTTTTATGGGAGAGGGGTCCTTACTTTTATTAAATATATAAAAATAATTTATTTATTGATTAATAAATAAAAATTCTAATTAGGGGTGTTGTTTTGTTGGTACGTGCCGATGGGTTCGGGCGGTCACGTCCTGTTTCTTACCCCCCAAAACCCAGGTCCGACCCATCTATTAAAGACAGACCCTAGACAGGGCTATTAGGGGACCTAACAGATTCCAAAGATCCTTTTTCACTTTTACATGTCAATCCAATAGACCCCCCTCTCTACTATCCTCCCTACCTATTATTGTCTACATCCCCTACCTCTACGTTTTTACACCAACAAAAATATTTTCATTTCTATCACTACATATATAGGGTAGGGTTAACGTGAGAACCACAAATATGGAGAGAACCGTGAGAACCACTAGTTTTCCTCCTTTTTCTTCTTTTTTGTGTGGTTTTTTATTTTTTTAATTTTTATTTTTCATTTTTTGAAACTTTTTTTTGTTTTTTTATTTTCTTTTAACAAAAACCCATTCCAAAAAAAAAAAAAAAAAAATTTTGTAAAAAATCATATGGGTTACGCGTTAAGAAAACATATGTATACGGTACGGGCCAGAGGCCCTTATCCGTTCTAAACTGACCGTCAAGGGACGCATATGGGAATCGTATGGATTTGATGGGCGGCGATCCAAGAGATGGTGACGGTTGTATACGGTACGGGCGTAGCCCTTAACTCTAAGGGCAAAGCCCTTAGAGATGGTTTTTTAATGGTTCTCACGGTTCTCACTTGATCCCTACACTTATATATATATATATATATATATTTTATATATCTTTTTGTTGTATTTTATATAGGTCGGGATAAAATCGATAACAAAATTATACGGGTAGTGCCAAATGTATAACAATATTTTATCATTTACACCTCAATATTCACTTTTTCATGCATATAATTAAGGTATGATAGTGTAACGCATGCATTGTTGTGCTTGAGTAAAAGATATTATAAATTTATCACTTCTCATTGTCTATAGATTAAACATAAATAGTTAGGGGAAAATTGTGTATATTTATAAACTAAAAAGATTAATATGTAAATTTTTTTTCTTAAGGATCATGTGAATTAAGCTTTTTAGGATTTCTAGCATTAAAACTATTTTTTTAAAATAAATTTTTAATTACATTCTAACTCACCATATATTGATTTTCTTCGGTCTTTTTTATAGTAAGTTAATTCAGGTTCCAAGTGTCTATGTATTGAGACTATTACTTTTATCATTTGGTGGTCGTTTTGAAGTTCAGCAATGAAGAAATTTTACGCGATGGTACAAGTCGCAGTGAAGCCTTATTTGACTCGATTGTTGAACTTTTTTTTTCCCCCTTGGATTTCTAGTAGGAATAATAAAATGCAATTGCTTTGGAATGAGTCAATTAGAAATAATTTTTTTTTTTTAAAGTGTGACTCATTTGCTCACAACATGAGATCTAGTTTACGTTGTTTTAATTGAGTCCGCGTTAGAGAGCTCCCTCACCCTCAATACCTTGTAAGAGAAAAATCCTCCAACTAAACCGTCAGAAGACACGACATTTAATAGAGATAAAACCCTGCCTCTTCTGTAGGACTTAAACTTGCTTCACTGGAGGATTTTTTTGTGAAATTATTTTAAATGTCTTTCACATGTCTCAAACTCGAGACCTCCAACATGTAAAATATGAAGTACAAAAATCCCTTGTTATTCATGTAATAATTGTACGTTTATTTTTAGTGAGGTTGAATTTTTTTCAACTAGGCTTTGTTTGTAATTAATTACCTTTATCATGTGGCTGTTCTAAAAATAACACATGTGTAAGAAATTTGTTGTTAAGGATAGAAAAACTTACACTACATAATGTCATAATTACCGTAGTTTTGTCGTGTTCCTTTGGGGCTTATATTTGTAATTTATTTGTACTCTTGTACTTTTGGGCTTTCTAGTACTTTGCTGGTGGCCTTTTATTTTAATATATTGCCGTTCAAAAAAAAAAATTATTAAAAGAAAAGCTGGATGGACAACTATATTTCATCTCATTTATGTTGATTTCCACAACAGTAGCAATATTTTTTGGACATATATAAAAGAACAAAACCCCACTACTTGAATTATACTATTTCACTATTAGCTCTATTATTTAGACTCCCTCCCTATCCTATCAAGCTCAGCTAGTCTGATTACATGCTACATGGTATTCGAGTATTCGACTCATGATTTCGTAAAATTATCTATTATTTATGAAAAGTAGGTTAAAGAAAGGAGAAAATGCACAAGTAGTAGGCCAACCTCTCACACTATTATCGATCATCAATAGATGGATTGCTATATGGTGGAGCCTGAGACTGAGAGGTTTTGGGTCCAAATCCTGGTGTGAGCAAAATGTTCCCAGGAATGGAGACAGGGGTTTTCCCATAATGGGTTTCCTCTAGAATTGAAGTTGGATATATGAAAAGGCATGACGCTGAGCCCAAATTTACCGTTTAAAAAAAAAAAAAAAAACCCACCTCTCACACTATTGGCTGGTACCACTAGAATTTGTTTCCGTAAAACGGACCATTATCATTTTATCCCTATCTTTTATGTCTCGTCAACATTATTATTATTGTTTTCTTTCTTTGAAAAAATGTTGGCTTTGAATTGTTATCTCAGTTATTTTTAGTAAAGATGGTTAAAGACTTAAAGTACCAATAATAATTACAATTATAAAACAATACAATGTAAATATATAACATAATAATATTATACGAGTAATATATACAAGCAGAACACTGATTCTAATACAAATTAAGTATGTCCGAATGTTGGTTGATAAAATTAGTCAGTTTTTATTTTAAGTTGTTGTTTTAGATTGTTTAGTAACAATATTTAATAATTTACTTAATGTTCTTACTTTAGAATTATTTAAAACATACATATAGTGTACACTAGCAGTATGTCGGAGATTCGGTGGCCTGAAATCCTGAATGATTTTCTTTTATGACATAAAGTTCGTAACAATATTTATCTCTGTAAATAAGATGTGCTTTAAATGTTGTTAAATGTAAACGACTAGCTTTAACTTTAAACAATTTGTGCTTATAAAGCATACTCTCTATTGTCATCTTTTCTATATTTCATTCACGTATCTATGATATAATTGTGTACTATTGTTGTAGACCCGTAGTTATTATATGGAAAACGCTAAATGAAGTTTTTGAGACTTCACTTACCGTGCATAAAAGGATTTGTAGCTTTTCATATCAAAAGCACACTCTCTGAGTTTAATAATAAGTGTACAACTATTTAATTCACCTTAACGAAAGCCTTTAGGGCTTTGTTTAGCAAAACCCTTATTATATTAGTAAAATAAAATAAAGTTTATACTTAGTTATATACACAGCTCATTTTTTCAAAAAATGTTTCTAAAAGTCAAAATCATAATTACACCATCATATTTCAATGGCATATATTTTTGGGTGACCCCATCGTCGTGAACGTTTTGTAGCCTGCACTTCAAACATATTAAAGGGAAACAAAATGATCGAGTCGCGCTTCAATGATCTCTCACGATTATCATTCATATCACATTTTATTTTGGTTCCAACGTAAAAATGATTTGAATCTAGCTAACAATATCTATAAATCTCGATCAATTTTTTTATAATAAAAACTTTGGTATAATACTATTTATCATATCAAAATTTACAACTAAAATATTCGTTAAACTAGTATGGATTCATGCAAAAGCAACATAAAAAAAGATAGTGTATAAAAGTTTCTTGATATCTTGTTACTTTTGTTGGTTGGTGATGGTGATATACAAATTACTGTGGTGTATTGAAGAGATGGATATAAAACAATGGGCTATAACAATACGTCAAGTGTATTGTGGTGTAATTACATTTGATGAAAGTTTATTTTAATACTGATTTATCTGATTTTTTTTCTTCCAAATCATGAATCGCAATTTGTGATATTATTGGTTTTCCAATTTAGTCATATCTTCTCCTCATTTAGCTCATGATTTATCTCCTTATTTATAGTCATTGTTAGCTCGTATCTTTACCAAGTTTATGACTCTTCATTCTATTTATTTGGTGAGGTTGTTCCTCATTCATATGTATCGAAATATACAGATCAATAAAAATGCATATTTCGAATATTAAATCTATTATGGTACCAGAGCAGTGATCCCACTATTTCGATCAAAATCATGGTTGGTGACAAAGGCGGTGATGCCGAAACAAGCGGCGGCAACACCATCGATTACAATTCACCATATTATCTTCATCCTTCTGATTTCCCTCGAAAAATGCAAGTTAACGATGCTTTGTCAGACAAGAATTATACAGATTGGGTGCAAGAGATGGAGAATTTCTTGTTTGCAAAGAACAAGATTGGCTTCATCGATGGATCAATAAAGAAACCAGAAAAGACATCCAAGGATTACATGCCATGGATGAGAGTAGATGCTATGATCAAAGGGTGGCTCACCACTGCCATGGAGAAAGAGATAAGGACCAGTGTCAAATACGCTAATACCGCTGCAGAGATGTGGAAGGACCTAAGTGAAAGATTTGGAAAGGAAAGCGCACTAAGGGCATACGAATTGAAAAACAAGATCGCTACTATGCATCAGGATGGAGCCACTATATTTGCTTACTATACAAAGCTTCGTTCTTTATGGGATGAGATTCAATGTGTTCTTCCTCTCCCACAATCTACTTGCAACGAGTGCACCTGTGACATCGGTAAAAAACTGGTCGCGCATCAAGAGAAAGAGAGGCTATATGAATTTCTCACGGGTCTCGATAGCGAGTTTGGAGTTATCAAAACCCAAATCTTAGCCACCACACCCACTCCTGGCCTCGCAACTACATATCATCTTGTAGCGGAGGATGAGCGACAAAAACTTATAACTGAGGATAAGAAACCGGCTGTTGAAACCACTGCTTTCAAGGCTTTTGTTCCTAAAAAACGTGACACTTCCTCATCCTCACAACAGAAGGCAAAGCTCTATTCGAAACCTGTGAAACATGAAGAAGAAGAAACACTTCATTGCACTCATTGTGACAAGGATGGACACGTTCTAGAAGGATGTTTCAGGTGCATTGGCTATCCTGATTGGTGGCCGGGCAAAAATAAAGGCGATAAGATGAAACCGAAAGCGTCATGTGTTGGAGGGAGTTCAAGTCCAATACCTGGACTGACCATGGAGCAATATGATGTGTTCTTAAAGCACTTTGAAGAGCGATCCACCACAGGTGATGAAGGAAACAAGCGTGTAGCCAACATGGCAGGTAGATTTAATGACAAGGGTGAATGGATTGTAGACTCGGGTGCTACCGAGCACACAACATACTTAAATGATATTCTGTTAAATAAAAGAAAGGACACCCATGAATTACCTGTGACTATTCCCAATGGTGATACCATCCCGGTTGAAGGAAAAGGCGATTTCACTCTACCGGGTGGCACCAAGATTGAGGAATTTTACGTGTTCCTGAGTTTACTTGCAATTTATTATCTGTTAGTCGCTTAACCAAAAGCCTTCAGTGTTCTGTAACTTTCTTTCCCGATTTTTTTTGTCATGCATGGTCTCCGTTCGAGGAACTTGATTGGTGCGGGAGTGCAAGAATGGTCTATACCGAATGAAGATGTTTAGAGAGGAAAGGCAAGCCTTGGCAGTTAATGTAGAAAGATGGCATAAGAGGTTGGGTCACACATCTCAAGAAAAGCTAGCTAAGGTCGATTTTTTGAAAGGTGTTTCTTTTAATCTTAGGAATAATGTTTGTGATTCTTGCTCAAAGGCTAAACATACTAGATCTCATTTTCCTTTAAGTGAAATAAAGACTAAAGAATGTTTTGAGTTATTGCATTGTGATGTTTGGGGCAAGTATCGCATTCCATCATTTTCTGGTGCAAAATATTTTTTGACCATTGTGGATGATTTTAGTAGAAATGTATGGATCTTTCTTATTAAATATAAAAATGATGCTAGCACTTGTTTGATGAATTTTTGTAAAATGGTTGAAACTCAATTTACCAAAAATGTCAAAAGAGTAAGATGTGATAATGGTGGTGAATTTTTATCCAACCTTATGTTGAGTTTTTATGCTAAGCAAGGCATTTTTATTGGAAACCACTTGTTCTCATACTCCCCAACAAAATGGGGTCGTTGAGCGCAAGCATAGGCATTTACTTGAGACCGCACGGGCCTTGCGTTTTGAGGCAAACTTGCCTAAGAGATTTTAGGGAGAATGTGTTTTGACTGCCGCATATATTATCAATCATTTACCTTATAAAACTTTATGATGCAGTCCAGCTTGACCCAAGTAGTGGCCCAGACTCGAAGCCCAATCCACAACACTTCTAGCCCGTTATGGGCCCAATTGAAAATATGACAGACCTTATGCGGTGTTGACTTGGAGAAAAAGCTGAGAATTATTATATTTATTAAATTGATTATTATTGATTTAGTTTCCTTTTTTTCCTGTGTATTCTTTCCTAAAAACTTGGCTAGGTTTAGGCTTTAAATATGGCTCTTTTTTCTACTTGTAAACTCAGTTTTGTGATATAATTTTCTGAATTAAAGAACTTGTGTTCTTAGAACCATTGGGTTCGATTTATGTCTTTGATTCATCCTTAGTGTTTGAGCCATTTGTTTGCTAAGAAAAACTGCATCAGGTGGTATCAGAGCTTTGGTTGTTCAAATGGCTCAACGTGGAAGAGAAGACACTTTCGTTTGTAGATTCGCCGACCGAGGCAACAACGAGGTTATTCCCCAACCACGTACTCATGGTAAAGGTCAGCTTTCTGCTCACAGAATCGCCGAATGAGGCAGTGGTGGAGTTGATCCCTACCTGTGGGATCTTAAGATTGAGCGACTCCAACAATGGATCCGAGATCTTGAGGCACCGTTGATATGGGTGGAAACAGAACCGGAAGGATCTGTCTGGGACATTCTATCCGGGGATGAGGAGCATCCTACCAATATCGACACTATCTATGATTCTCCTCCCGCATATGATGAATACAAGGATGAGGAATAGTATTCTTGGATGATCGGTGTTGGAGTTACAAGTGATTCAACCGGGTATGTCACTGATTGCTTGTTATCTTTACACTGTATGTCTTTCCTGAAAGTTAGGAGCACTGATCAAGGAGTGGGTCTCGAAGCCCGTTCAGTTGTTAATCATGATTATACTATAGTAGCGGGTGGTAGTTCGACTACAAGAATGGGAGGCACTGATCTGTTTTTAGCAGCTTTCGCGAATGGAACTCGACATAAGGAGATTTTGAATAAATCCATTATATTCAAAATTCAAGATAAAGGTTCAACTTTTTACCCCATATATCGGGATGAATTAAAGATTAGTGTTGATGCTGGAGCAGTGAACGACTTAGCCTTTGCTAACCCAAACAAACTGAAACAGCTATGTGTTGTGATGTGTGGGGATGATAAATCAATAAAGATGTAGGATTTAACTGAACAGAAGCTATGTAATTTTGAAGGATATGAAGTAGCTGTATGCCCTGGTCAAAAAGAGATCATTCGGTTCATATTTTCAACAGCAATTGATGGTAAGATAAAGGCTGGGCTCCTTGACAATATGGGATCTAGAGTTGACTATGCTGGCCATGGCTGCCCCAATATTCCATACAGTGGTAATCCATTATTTTCTTGTGAAACTTGTAACGAATGGAACTCGTTTCTTGTTGAATGGAAAAGAAGTGAAGGAGCATTTAAGAAGATTTATTTTGGCTTCAGAAAGAAATCAAGTGGGGCTGCATAATTTAACCCAATTCACAACCACTTTTTAGCCAATGGTGAAAAAAAACAAATAAAGTTCTGGGACATGGATAACACCAATGTTCGTAGTACAAATGATGATAGAGGACTCCTGATGTCTCCACGCCTGAGATTCAACAAAGAAAGAAATCTTCGTGTTGTTACCACTGCTGACAATGTGATCAAGGTTCTTACCAGCACTATTGGTAAGAGCAGTTGAACTCTCGTCTTTTGAAGCATCAAAGGCTCCGATTGAACCGCCTACACTCAAGATGCAGTTGGCTGGCTCTTCTGTTATTGCTAATGCCAGTTCAGTTAAGTGTAAGGTCGATAAAAGCTCTCCTGACAGAACTTCGAGCTTTCTTAATAGTGTCGACTCTATAGGTCAAAGCATGGAAAAACCAGGAATTCTGGAGATAACCGACAAGGTGAGACCCGGGCAGCTGATCGAGATTTTAAATGATGTCCAGTGCCGGCTACTTACCATGCCAGATAGTGCAAAAGCCTCCAACCGGGTGGCTAGACTTCTTTATATGAATTCTAGAGTTGGAGTTGTAGCCCTTCGGTCAAATGGTATTCAAAGAATGTGGAAGTGGGTCTGTAATGAACAAAATCCCAATGGAAAAGCCAATGCCCATGTCACTCCACAACATTATCAACCAAACAGTGGTCTTCTTATGACTAATGAGGTTATAGGTATCAACCTAGAAGCAACATTTACTTGCATAACAATGTCAAAGAATGATTCGTATGTGAAGCCAACTTTTAGTGGAAAGATGTCATTGCTTAAGATCATGATCGTCAAGGTTATGACAACATTGGATTTTAAAGTTATCAAAACTCGAGGACGAGTTTTTTTTAAGAGGGGGAGAATGATGCAGTCCAGCTTGACCCAAGTAGTGGCCCAGACCCGAAGCCCAATCCACAACACTTCTAGCCCGTTATGGGCCCAATTGAAAATATGACAGACCTTATGCGGTGTTGACTTGAAGGGAAAGCTGAGAATTATTATATCTATTAAATTGATTATTATTGATTTAGTTTCCTTTTTTCCTGTGTATTCTTTCCTAAAAACTTGGCTAGGTTTAGGCTTTAAATATGGCTCTTTTTTCTACTTGTAAACTCAGTTTTGTGATATAATTTTCTGAATTAAAGAACTTGTGTTCTTAGAACCATTGGGTTCGATTTATGTCTTTGATTCATCCTTAGTGTTTGAGCCATTTGTTTGCTAAGAAAAACTGTATCACTTTAGGTGATAAAACTCCATATGAGATTTTATACAATCAAAAACCCAAATACGACCATATGAGAGTATTTGGTTGTCTTGTTTATTTTTGGAGCATTGAAACGAGAGGTGACAAGTTCGAAGTGAGGGGGAGGCCCGGAATATTTCTTGGATATCCTCAAGGAATTAAGGGTTACAAAATATATGACATTGAAGGCAAGAAAATGGTGGTGTTTAGAGACGTAAAATTTCATGAAGGAACTTTTACTTTCCCTGCTCAACCACAAGTTGAGAGAGATCAAGATGTTTTTACTTCTTTAGAAGCCCAAGAGTTTACAAGCCCAGGTAGTGAATCAGTAACCACGTCAAATGAAGAAGGAAATGATGGGCTTGATTTTGGTACAGATGCTCTCGAAAATAATGAGGCAAACCCAGAATTGGTAAATGAAGCTACATCACATGTTGAATCTCAAACTGGTCGACCAGAAAGAACTCGTGCCTTACCTAAACATCTAGAGGATTTTGTTGTTGATCTTCCTCCTTCGGTTGACCATGCACATACCGCACCAACTCAAGCCAACTCGACGGTACATCCCTCTTCCAATTACATCTCTTATGATAATTTTTCCAATACTCACAAACGTTTTTTAGCGGCCATCACCACCACTGATGAGCCAAGAAGTTTTAAAAAAGCTATACAATATCCAAAATGGATTGAGGCTATGAAGAAAGAAATTCAAGCTCTCCAACAAAACAACACATGGACCATTGAATCTTTGCCAGAAGGAAAGAAAGCTATTGATTCCAAATGGGTTTACAAGATAAAATACAAACCCAACGGTGATGTCGAAAGATATAAAGCAAGACTTGTAGCGAAAGGTTTCACCCAAGTCGAAGGAGAAGATTTTCATGACATTTTGGCCCAGTAGCTAAACTAGTAACCGTTCGTACATTGCTAGCCGTAGCTACTAAAAGAAATTGGTTAATCCATCAACTTGACGTCAATAACGCTTTTCTTCATGGTGATCTAGAAGAGGAAGTGTATATGAAGATGCCACAAGGTTTTTCAACAGAAAAGGAAGGACGTGTGTGCCGTTTACGAAAATCTCTTTATGGTCTCAACCAAGCCTCTCGTAACTGGTATCAAAAGTTTACAAATGCTCTTCTTGGTTTCGGTTTTACTTCATCCAAAGCAGACCATTCGCTATTTTTCTACAAGGATAACGAAGTCTTCATATCTATTCTCATTTATGTCGACGACGTTATCATTGTTGGAAACGATCTCCAAAGGATACAAGAAATCAAACAGTTTTTGCATGAAAAATTCAGCATCAAAGATCTTGGACAACTCAAATATTTCTTGGGAATAGAGGTGGCTAGAACCTCGCGTGGTCTTGTCTTAAGTCAACGAAAGTATACTCTTGACATTCTGGAAGATAGCGGTATGGAGGGATGTCGTCCAAGTTCATTTCCAATTGACCAGAATCTTAAACTTGGTTTGGATGAAAAGGAAAACAAAGTGGATGATGGTTCCTACCTTTGCCTTGTTGGACAATTTCTCTATCTTTAGGCTACTCGCCCCGATATAGCATACTCTGTTAACATCCCGAGTCAGTTTGTTTCGGATCCTCGTCAAAGTCATATGGACGCTGCTACACGAATTCTTCTCTATCTCAAGGCGACCCCGGGTCAGGGAATTCTTTTGACCAAAGAAGAATGTGACAACTCGTAATTTATTAGCGACGGGTTAGTATTAATCTCAGTCATTATTATAATTTCGTCTAATTTAGAGAATTATAGACGTGGAAATTATTAGATAATTGAACTTTTGGATTAGTTCAATTAGACGTATCCTGATGACGTAGATTATTAGCTATTTAGACGAATGCCGAGTCTTAAAAATAACTTTAAATAAATATTTAAATGTTATGTATTGTACACAGTAAATAGACTGTCTAGACTTAATATTTTAAAGTTCACTTTGACGAAACTTTATTGACTTGTCTTAACTAAAATGAGACGAGGGAAAATACCTTTACTTTAAATTTTAACCTTTTAGTCAAACGGTATTTAATCGTAAGCATTTTACCAAATTAAGGGTATAGGAAAATATCTAATTTAGCCACATGGGCCGAAATGTAATTGTGAGGCAGGGGATTAAACACCCAAACCCCATTCCCTCCTTCTCTTTTGATCGACACAAACCACACACACAACACACACACAAGATCAAAAATCACTCCCAAACCTCTCAATTTCTTTTTTCCTTCTAAATTGGGTTTTGCAAAGGAAGGATTAAAAGGGTTTTAAGGCTATAATAAATTGGGTATTATCATCATCAACATCATCACAATCTTCTTCTTTTCTTCAAGAATATCAAATTTTGGTAAGTTAACATTTTCTCTAAACTTTTGATTTGATTTAAATTCAAGCTAAGGGTTTATTTCAGTTTTGTTAATCGAATTAGAAGACTTTGAACATGATATGAATTTAGGGTTTTGATGATTTATGAAATTTTGATTTAGAAATTAGGTCTTTGAAATCAAAATGGTTGAAATGGATGGCGAATTGGAT
>CM067170.1:116821971-116881001 GCA_034093135.1 Erigeron breviscapus
CACACACAGGGAAATCCTGTGCGAAGCATGATGGCTGATACTGTCGGACTTGGCTCCCGGCTGTCATATGCTTTAGTCGGACTTAGACCCCGGCTGACTGGTTATAAAATATTATCAGGTTTTGATCCTGATTGTCTTGTTGAAAATAACTACACGTCATTGTGTTCTCTCAATGACAACTAAACTTGGTCAAACATACTGTAAACTCACCAACTATTTCGATAGTTGATCCTCTCAAATTTCATACTTTTCAGGGAACCAACAGTAAGTATTGGAAGCGTATATGGCATTTTAGAGCCATCTTTTGAACTTTGGACGTACAATTAGCGTCAGACATCTGAGGAATATCATATTATTAGTTCTAATTGTACTAGACTGTCCAAATGTTATTAATGTATATAGTGGGCCCATTTCCAATTGAGGATAGTTTGTAGCCGTGTATTGGGGTCCACATCTGAACGATTATACTTGTAATAAACTTGTATTTGGATTAATGGATGTAATCTCTATTTACCTTCTGATTAGTACGCAATTATTTGTTAACCCTGTATTTCCGCTACAACGGGGTGTGACAGAAGAAGGCACAAACTTAGTTGCTTATGCTGATTCGGATTGGCTTGGTTGCCCTCTCACTAGGTGATCTCGAACAGGTTATCTTGTACTTCTTGGTGGTGCTCCCATTTCATGGAAAACCAAAAAGCAATAAGTTGTATCACGCTCTTCCGCTGAGGCCGAATATCGAGCTATGTCTACAACTGTCAGTGAAATTATTTGGTTAAGATGGCTTCTAAAAGAGTTAGAAATAATTCAACTCTGTCTTACCACTCTTTTTTTGTGACAATCAAGCAGCTCGACATATTGCCAATAATCCGGTTTTTCATGAACGTACAAAACATGTAGAGATGGATTGCTATTTCGTTCGTGAACGTGTTGAGGCTAAAGAAATATTCCCCATGCCTATTGACAGCAAACTTCAACTTGCTGATCTTCTCACGAAGGGTCTTGGTGCAGCTCAGCTTCGGTTTCTACTCGACAAGCTGGGTGTTGTTGATTTACACACTCCAGCTTGAGGGGGAGTATTGGTTTTCCAATTTAGTCATATCTTCTCCTCATTTAGCTCGTGATTTATCTCCTTATTTATAGTCATTGTTAGCTCGTATCTTTACCAAGTTTATGACTCTTCATTCTATTTATTTGGTGAGGTTGTTCCTCATTCATATGTATCGAAATATACATATCAATAAGAAGGCATATATCGAATATTAAATCTATTAGATATATCTTTTTCTAGGATCATGTGGTCATGAACTGGTTAATATTGTGAATTTTTGAATAAAAAAGAATAGATAAATTTACAAATAGCTAATGTGATCATTTAGTGAGATTATTAAAGTTAAAAAACAAAATATTAATGTAGTTAAATAGTAACTATTATACATAGAAAATTAATTCATACAATGTAAATTGACTATTATAATTGAAAACTTAAACTTTATATTAGCATAACTTTAATAAATGGTTAACCGAAAATAAAACCGAAAAACCGAAACCGAAAAAACCGAAACCGAAAATCCGAAACCGAAAAAACCGAAACCGGAAAAAACCGAAACCCGAAAAAACCGAAATCCGAAAAAACCGAAAACAAAAAACCGATGTGTAACGGTTCGGTTACGGTTTTCATATTTATTACCCGCGGTTAACCGAACCGAACCGAATTTTGATATATACCTACATATAATCATATATATGTATATTTACACATATATGTATTACATGAATACATCATTTACATATCTATTTAGCTAATTTTTTGTATTTGTTGTCTAAAATATTAACAATTTTACTAACTTTCTTTCACAATCTATGATTAATTTTGGATATTCTAAGTAATTTTCTTATATATATACTCTTTTTAAGAAAAGTTGTTAACTTTGTTTAAAATATTTATCAAAAATATTAGTAATATCATATAGAAGACATTTTAAGTAGTAAATTATGATACTCTTAAATAGTTCAAAATTGGATGTAATGTATACTTATTTATAAAACAAAATATTAATGTAGTTAAATAACTATTATACATAGAAAAATTAATTAATACAATGTAAATTGACTATTATAATTGAAAACTTAAACTTTATATTAGCATAACTTTAATAAATGGTTAACCGAAAATAAAACCGAAATTAACCGACTTTTTCGGGTAACCGATTTGCGGGTAACCGAAATTAACGGTTCAAAATTCTAACTAACCGAACCGAACCGAAACCCAAAAAACGGTTCAAAATTTCTAGCTAACCGAACCGAACCGAACCGTTTACAGCCCTACAAAGTATGGTTGGAGCTTAATTATGGACGCTCTGCCAAAGTAAATAAATGGAAAGAAAACATAGTGAAAGGAATTTTCATTATGGAATTAGAAAAATATCAACCAATAAACTAAAACAGGATTGTGATGTTCTTAAAACGACAAATGGTGTAATCCTTGATCGACACGTGTTCTTTTAATTTATCTATTTTATTAAATTAGTTTTTTTAATTGTATATAGATTCAATTTCTTTATTAGACTTAGAATTAAAACTCTAACTCTTAGCTTATAGATACAAAACACATTATAACCTTATTTGATTAATCATTTTCTCATTAATAAAGTTGTCTCTTTTTCTTTCTTAAATATTCAACTTCTATTACTTATAAGTTAATAACATGAAGACTTCAAAAAATAGAGTTTACGATCCGAATTCACAATGCTATTTGTCTTCATCCTCTATGCTTACAATTTCCGATTTTGATGTGATTTTAAAATTTTAAGGTAAATCCAAAACTTTAACTAAACATATATTATATTTATCATTACTGTTTATTATAACTTAGCTTCGATCATCGGTTTACTTAACCACAATTTATTTCATACTTACAAATCATGTATGAGGCATATTCGAATTTCTTTATGATACAATCTATTTAGCTACCGTACATCGTACGGGTATTAGGACTGGTATTAAATTATATAAATGGGGACGATCAAGACCATAGGTGAGAAAATTCATCTCGAGTTACTGTACTAATTTCTAAGAGGTACCCAATGCCAGGGACTCATCCCTCAAGGACTAGTCCCTGTCAGCGCCACATCAGCAAAAAACACTCCAAGGACTAATCTTCCCAAAACATACCCAATGCATTCATCCCTCAAGGACTAGTCTTGGACCCACCAATTATTTAATTCTACACATTCAAAATTAATAATAGTAATAGTAATAATAATAATAATAATAATAATAATAATAATAATAATAATAATAATAATAATAATAATAATATAATAATAATAATAATAATAATAATAATAATAATAATTATGTGTGTGATTAATTGATAAATAGTACGATTAAAGAAAAGTAATAATAATAATAATAATAATAATAATAATAATAATAATAATAATAATAATAATAATAATAATAATAATAATAAAAATAATAATAATAATAATAATAATAATAATAATAATAATAATAATAATAATAATAATAATAATAATAATAATAATAATAATAATAATAATAATAATAATAATAATAATAATAATAATAATAATAATAATAATAATAATAATAATAATAATAATAATAATAATAATAATAATAATAATAATAATAATAATAATAATAATAATAATAATAATAATAATAATAATAATAATAATAATAATAATAATAATAATAATAATAATAATAATAATAATAATAATAATAATAATAATAATAATAATAATAATAATAATAATAATAATAATAATAATAATAATAATAATAATAATAATAATAATAATAATAATAATAATAATAATAATAATAATAATAATAATAATAATAATAATAATAATAATAATAATAATAATAATAATAATAATAATAATAATAATAATAATAATAATAATAATAATAATAATAATAATAATAATAATAATAATAATAATAATAATAATAATAATAATAATAATAATAATAATAATAATAATAATAATAATAATAATAATAATAATAATAATAATAATAATAATAATAATAATAATAATAATAATAATAATAATAATAATAATAATAATAATAATAATAATAATAATAATAATAATAATAATAATAATAATAATAATAATAATAATAATAATAATAATAATAATAATAATAATAATAATAATAATAATAATAATAATAATAATAATAATAATAATAATAATAATAATAATAATAATAATAATAATAATAATAATAATAATAATAATAATAATAATAATAATAATAATAATAATAATAATAATAATAATAATAATAATAATAATAATAATAATAATAATAATAATAATAATAATAATAATAATAATAATAATAATAATAATAATAATAATAATAATAATAATAATAATAATAATAATAATAATAATAATAATAATAATAATAATAATAATAATAATAATAATAATAATAATAATAATAATAATAATAATAATAATAATAATAATAATAATAATAATAATAATAATAATAATAATAATAATAATAATAATAATAATAATAATAATAATAATAATAATAATAATAATAATAATAATAATAATAATAATAATAATAATAATAATAATAATAATAATAATAATAATAATAATAATAATAATAATAATAATAATAATAATAATAATAATAATAATAATAATAATAATAATAATAATAATAATAATAATAATAATAATAATAATAATAATAATAATAATAATAATAATAATAATAATAATAATAATAATAATAATAATAATAATAATAATAATAATAATAATAATAATAATAATAATAATAATAATAATAATAATAATAATAATAATAATAATAATAATAATAATAATAATAATAATAATAATAATAATAATAATAATAATAATAATAATAATAATAATAATAATAATAATAATAATAATAATAATAATAATAATAATAATAATAATAATAATAATAATAATAATAATAATAATAATAATAATAATAATAATAATAATAATAATAATAATAATAATAATAATAATAATAAATAATAATAATAATAATAATAATAATAATAATAATAATAATAATAATAATAATAATAATAATAATAATAATAATAATAATAAGATTTTCTAATAATAGGTATAAATAATAATAATAATAATAATAATAATAATAATAATAATAATAATAATAATAATAATAATAGACATAATAATAAAGAAAATAATAATAATAATAATAATAATAATAATAATAATAATAATAATAATAATTACAACAATCGCTCCATGAAATACTTTTGTGTTTCGTTCTACTCCTAACCCACAAATAACCAAGCGATCTAATATTCTGAATGATCCCCATCGTACTTACTATAGCATTCTCAAATCTCTTTTATTTTTGTGAAATGGTTATACCTGTTTTTTTTTTTTTTTTTTTTTTTTTTTTTTTTTTTTTTTTTTTTTTTTTTTTTTTTTTTTTTTTTTTTTTTTTTTTTTTTTTTTTTTTTTTTTTTTTTTTTTTTTTTTTTTTTTTTTTTTTTTTTTTTTTTTTTTTTTTTTTTTTTTTTTTTTTTTTTTTTTTTTTTTTTTTTTTTTTTTTTTTTTTTTTTTTTTTTTTTTTTTTTTTTTTTTTTTTTTTTTTTTTTTTTTTTTTTTTTTTTTTTTTTTTTTTTTTTTTTTTTTTTTTTTTTTTTTTTTTTTTTTTTTTTTTTTTTTTTTTTTTTTTTTTTTTTTTTTTTTTTTTTTTTTTTTTTTTTTTTTTTTTTTTTTTTTTTTTTTTTTTTTTTTTTTTTTTTTTTTTTTTTTTTTTTTTTTTTTTTTTTTTTTTTTTTTTTTTTTTTTTTTTTTTTTTGTTTTTTTTTTTTGATTGAGGCCGACTTCGAGATAGAAATAAGCCAATCAACTATATCTTTCCATTGATGTGAAACCCGCTGCATGCCTGCTAAAGGTTTAACGAGATCCCAAACCTGCCTAGAGAAAGAACATTCAAAGAATAAGTGGTTATGAGAGTCTGGTCCATGCTTGCATAACAAGCAGCACAAAAGATTCAGGTTGGTTGCGCCACCAACTTCCCAAGGCTTGAGACGATCCTGAGTTTTGAGTTTTTCCTTCATAATGAGCCACATGGTGAGTGCATGTTTAGGAATGGCTTGAGGAAACCAAACCAGATTAACCCAGTCAATCTCTATACCACGAACACGGATCGTATCCCAAATCACAGTAGTAGAGAACTTCCTTTCCTTCCCATTTGAATCTACCCAAATCAATTCATCCTTTTCTCAAATCTCTTTTCGTTTCTTGCTTTCCATATACACCAACAACTAATTATAATGATGTCCTTTAAAACGTCTTCCTCATCGTTGCTCTTCCTCGAATACTTGTGAAATTCCAATAGGTCTTTAATGTCAAACACAAAAAATGGTGCAGTGTTACACCACCTACTGATGAAGTACCACACTCTAGCAGCCGCCCCGCAGTTGCAAAATAGGTGCTCAACAGTTTCCTCTTCCTCCCCACATAGTACACAAACCGGATCAGAAGCGAAACACTTCCGAGCCCGCAATGCAACCAACGTAGGAATACGGTCCATTGCCGCTCTCCATATGAAAACATTACACTTCTTAGGTACCCAATTGATCCATTCGAAAATATATCTATGTGTAACATCCTAAATATTTTAAGCCAATGAAAAATTAACCTTATTAATAGTTTTGACATTAAAATAGTTTCCTAGTAGTTTATTTTTAAATATGGGGTTAATTTAGTTGGAACTATAGCGGATAGCGGATATTTTATCCCTAAAAAGTAATAAGGGGCGTGGCATCATATGGGGATGCCAGCCAACCTCCTGCTCTTTTCTTTCCTTTCACTAGTCAACTTATTCCTTTTTCTTCTTCATCATCAAATCCTCCTCACAATCTCATTTTAACAATTTCTTACCTTCAATTCAATCATGCAATCTTTCAAGTGAATAATAATAACAATAACAATAATCTTCAAGCTTTAATAATCTATTTGGAGAATTGAGAATGATGGTGGTGTGATGGGGGACGAAATTAGGGTCAAGAATCAAGATGAAAGAGTGCAATTAGGGCTTGCATGGATGATTTTAACATAAACACATCATCAATTAAAGGTATATCATCCCTATTTATTAATCTTGAAGTTAGGGTTCTTGAAATGAATGAATTTGGGGATTTGATTAATTAGTAATTATTTTGATTAATTGAAGTTAGGGTTCTTGAAATTTAACCAAATTAGGGGTTCTAGTTGTCTAGCATGAAAATGTTGATGATTGTTAGTGAAAACGAAAATGTGACAGTTCTGATTTCTGATCTTGTCGTGGGAAAAACTTTGCTTTATCAGATTATTCACTTGTTGAGTCCTAAAAAGAAAATGTAGGTTATTGCGTTAAGCAAATTTTGCCACTGGTATGGGTTGAAAATACGAAGTAGAACTCCAGTTATGAATTTTTGAATTCAGTAGCGTCATGCTGATCTTTCAGCAAAAATGATTCTGTGTCAGTTTTAAAACGAGTAAAACTCACGTATATGAGTCAAATCTTGTGTTTGTCACTGAAGATAAAATGTGCTAAAATGTGTTAAGAAGAAGTATCCACTGGAATGAGGTCAAAATATTGTGTAGAACTCAAGTTATGGTCATTTGAAGTCAGTAAGGTCAAAGCTGTTTAACAGCAGCAGTTTTGGTTTTTAAATCGACCAGAAGCCACCTTTGAAGGACAATTCACATATTGGTCACTAAGATAAAAGGTAGGTATATGTGTCATGTAAATTTGGCCACTGGAATCATGTTAAAAGAGTAAGTAGAACTTGAGTTATGCTTGTTTGAAGTCTGCTAGGTCAAATATGAAAATGACGATTTGATATGAAAGTAACTCTTGGCCAATTGAAAATGATATAAGAAGTACATGTTATGTGAACCAACCCAAGATTATTATAAGATTGTAAAAGTTGGGTTGGGCATTGAAATGCTAGTAAAGGTAGTAATGTATGGCTTGTTAGCCTTGTGTTTGAGATAATTGAGCTTGATGACCTTATATGTGTAAATTGTGAACTATTGCTAGGTTGAAGCATACGTATTGTGTACTTGCGGTCTTGTTGATTTATGATTTTGGTTGTCGCGGAGGAGGTGAGTACTCTTGCATACCTTTATATTTACGTTTGGTCAATTGACCACATCATGTTGAAATGAGATATCAATGTGTGGTAATTGATTCGGCTAGGCCCATGTGGGGCATAGTATTGTTGAGGCCTAAGAACCTCCGGGGCCTAAGAATCCCGATAGTTGTTTTGAGAAGAGGCCTAAGAACCTCCGGGGCCTAAGAACCCCGATAGTCTCATTGTTTAGCTTATATGGATCCATATATGGTGTTTAGCGTGCAAGGTGAGTATTATAGATATGACACGACGGTGTCATAGTCTATATGCAACAGTCCTTGTGCATTGCCCTCCTTCGTGTGTATAAAAGTATGCAAGATTATTTGCTAAGCTTTGCTTACTTTTTAGTTGTTTACCCTTTTTATAGGTTGTCCCGGATGCGGAAGAAAGTTAAGTAATGTAAGGATTGAAGTTAAAGATGCTTTTTGGATATTGATTGCTTTAGTTAAATGCGGATAATGAAATTGGTAATAGGACCCATAGCGACCCCCTTTGAACTATCGGCTCTTTGTACTCTTGTTTTGTCCTTTTGGAAAATTATTATGATGTCTAGTGTTAGACTCGAGTTTTTGGGTATTTTAAATGGGTCATTTTGTAGTTGTAATGTATCGATTTTGTTTAAATGTGTTTTGGAGAACTCATAATCCGTAACAGGTTTGGATGATGATTTTACGAATGAGTCATGCCGAAATTCCCAATTTTGAATGTCGTCTTTTGTAATGTGTCAACTTGGGTAAAATGACCCGTTTCGTTGTAAATGCTACACTTGATCAAATAAAAGCTTTTGGAATTTTAAATCACGTGTCTTTAACTCATTTTAAAGTTTGGTAAAGGATTTAAGGTTTGAATATGACTGGTAAAAGATTGTGCAAGATTGAAGTTTGGATTATGATTTTCAAAAGTTTTAGACCTGCAGGAAAACTGCAGGCTGAGATCAGAAATATCCCACTGCGGCGCAGTGGGGAAGTTTGGTCGTCTGCTTCCGTAACTTCCCACTGCGGCGCAGTGGGAGGTGTACACCTCCACTGCGGCGCAGTGGGGGCTTATAAAAATAAAAAAAAAAAAATTCTCTTATTTTCCTAAAATGAGTTCGGGTTCTTTCAAGTGGTATCAAAGCCGTGGTTTAAGGGATTTAGGTATTTTATTATTACACGGATACCTAGACTTAAACCATAGACGTGACTTGGCCTTATGTGTATAGTTCGGTTTCTAGTGACATACGGAAGTATTTAGCGAAGTTCACTTGAGGTGTTATAATAAGTAATTATAATAATGACTGCAGCGTTATTATGATCACATACTATAATAGCTCAAGTTAAGTCCGTTAAATATGGAAGTATGTTAGTGTGAAGCCATAGGTTGGAGACCTTATTTGGCAATGTGAATTGTTTTATGATTTTACTCGTTGATATCTAAATATGATAGAATATGAGCTTTGCATGCTAACTGGTTTATTGAATGGTAAGAATTGAAAATTTGAGATTTGGTTTATGAGTTAATATATTGCTTGATGATAGTAAAGAAGAAGGTATGATAAATACATAGTAAACGTGAAATGCATGCTAATGTGTATTTGCTTGTTTGTATGCGAATGCGATAGAGCAAAAGTTTTACTTGAATAATCGGCAATGAGGCCATAAAAGTGGAATTTGATTTATAAGTTTAAAAGATGGTTGTCACTTATAAGGAGAAAGTATGTTGAATAGTTGATGAATGTTGAATGTATGCGAATGAAGTGTGACATTATTTTGTGTAAGACCATTGGGTAGTGAGACCCATGGCATCGTTATTATTTTGTGTAAGACCATTGGGTAGTGAGACCCATGGCATCGTTATTATTTTGTGTAAGACCATTGGGTAGTGAGACCCATGGCATCGTTATTATTTTGTGTAAGACCATTGGGTAGTGAGACCCATGGCATCGTTATTATTTTGTGTAAGACCATTGGGTAGTGAGACCCATGGCATCGTTATTATTTTGTGTAAGACCATTGGGTAGTGAGACCCATGGCATCGTTATTATCTGGTGTAAGACCATTGGGTAGTGAGACCCATGGCATCGTTATTATTTGGTGTAAGACCATTGGGTAGTGAGACCCATGGCATCGTTATTATTTGTGTAAGACCATTGGGTAGTGAGACCCATGGCATCGTTATTATTTTGTGTAAGACCATTGGGTAGTGAGACCCATGGCATCGTTATTATTTTGTGTAAGACCATTGGGTAGTGAGACCCATGGCATCGTTATTATTTTGTGTAAGACCATTGGGTAGTGAGACCCATGGCATCGTTATTATTTTGTGTAAGACCATTGGGTAGTGAGACCCATGGCATCGTTATTATTTTGTGTAAGACCATTGGGTAGTGAGACCCATGGCATCGTTATTATTTTGTGTAAGACCATTGGGTAGTGAGACCCATGGCATCGTTATTATTTTGTGTAAGACCATTGGGTAGTGAGACCCATGGCATCGTTATTATTTTGTGTAAGACCATTGGGTAGTGAGACCCATGGCATCGTTATTATTTTGTGTAAGACCATTGGGTAGTGAGACCCATGGCATCGTTATTATTTTGTGTAAGACCATTGGGTAGTGAGACCCATGGCATCGTTATTATTTTGTGTAAGACCATTGGGTAGTGAGACCCATGGCATCGTTATTATTTTGTGTAAGACCATTGGGTAGTGAGACCCATGGCATCGTTATTATTTTGTGTAAGACCATTGGGTAGTGAGACCCATGGCATCGTTATTATTTTGTGTAAGACCATTGGGTAGTGAGACCCATGGCATCGTTATTATTTTGTGTAAGACCATTGGGTAGTGAGACCCATGGCATCGTTATTATTTTGTGTAAGACCATTGGGTAGTGAGACCCATGGCATCGTTATTATTTTGTGTAAGACCATTGGGTAGTGAGACCCATGGCATCGTTATTATTTTGTGTAAGACCATTGGGTAGTGAGACCCATGGCATCGTTATTATTTTGTGTAAGACCATTGGGTAGTGAGACCCATGGCATCGTTATTATTTTGTGTAAGACCATTGGGTAGTGAGACCCATGGCATCGTTATTATTTTGTGTAAGACCATTGGGTAGTGAGACCCATGGCATCGTTATTATTTGGTGTAAGACCATTGGGTAGTGAGACCCATGGCATCGTTATTATTTGGTGTAAGACCATTGGTAGTGAGACCCATGGCATCGTTATTATTATGGTGTAAGACCATTTGGTAGTGAGACCCATGGCATCGTTATTATTTTGTGTAAGACCATTGGGTAGTGAGACCCATGGCATCGTTATTATTTTGTGTAAGACCATTGGGTAGTGAGACCCATGGCATCGTTATTATTTTGTGTAAGACCATTGGGTAGTGAGACCCATGGCATCGTTATTATTTTGTGTAAGACCATTGGGTAGTGAGACCCATGGCATCGTTATTATTTTGTGTAAGACCATTGGGTAGTGAGACCCATGGCATCGTTATTATTTTGTGTAAGACCATTGGGTAGTGAGACCCATGGCATCGTTATTATTTTGTGTAAGACCATTGGGTAGTGAGACCCATGGCATCGTTATTATTTTGTGTAAGACCATTGGGTAGTGAGACCCATGGCATCGTTATTATTTTGTGTAAGACCATTGGGTAGTGAGACCCATGGCATCGTTATTATTTGGTGTAAGACCATTGGGTAGTGAGACCCATGGCATCGTTATTATTTGGTGTAAGACCATTGGGTAGTGAGACCCATGGCATCGTTATTATTTGGTGTAAGACCATTGGTAGTGAGACCCATGGCATCGTTATTATTTTGTGTAAGACCATTGGGTAGTGAGACCCATGGCATCGTTATTATTTTGTGTAAGACCATTGGGTAGTGAGACCCATGGCATCGTTATTATTTTGTGTAAGACCATTGGGTAGTGAGACCCATGGCATCGTTATTATTTTGTGTAAGACCATTGGTAGTGAGACCCATGGCATCGTTATTATTTTGTGTAAGACCATTGGTAGTGAGACCCATGGCATCGTTATTATTGGTGTAAGACCATTCGTAGTGAGAACCTGAGGATGATATAGTTATAAGGGACTAATACATGATAAGTATAGTAGTTATAAAAGTTAAAACCTAATCTAAAATCTTTGAATCAATTTGTTCTCTTTTCCTTCGGGAGCGTGTGGTATAATGTTTGAGAACAGCTAGGCTAAGCGCGAATGATTCCTAATTCCGCGAGAGGAGAAGGCGATCTAGTTGAATATTTCTATTACAAAGAAAACAATTGACTTCGGCGGAGGAAATGAAACGGTCGATTTCTGTTGATATCTTGCTCATACGTTTTGATAATCCTTGTATGGTAGTCAAGTCTCTTATATTAGAATCATCGACGCCGAATGGAAACCACGGTCTATGGAGAATCTTCTGTTATTCGTGATTTTCCCAATTTCTTTCACGTAAATTATATTCGTTCTAGCCGTTTCAAGTGATTTCCTTTGTTTCCAAGAGGTACGATTTTCTAATTTAACGAAATGAAAGAAAGTAGGAGGCGTATGCGTTTAGTCACTTGTGAGCTCAATAAAGTAACAATCGGAGACGAGTACCCGTGGTCAAGATCTGATATCCTATTCGATCAAGTAGAAGCAATTTCTTATCACTTTAAGACGAATTTTCATTTCAGTTTCCATCAACTTATAGCACGCAATGTAGATGTTCCCGAAAATGTTATCTATACTTGTATGGGCACTTTGAAATTCGTAGTATACCCTTCGATTGTATTAAAGGTTTTCCAACCCCCGTGAGTCTTTTGAACCACACTTGTCGTTTGTTGTGAAATAAATCCGTATTGTTTTCATTGACAACGTTTTGTTTATCTTAAAAGTCAATCCGGCCAGAAAAGTTCTTTTACGTGAAGTCTTGGAGATACGACGAAAGTGAAAGTTCCATGTCAATTCGTTAAATGATCAGTCTGATTAGGAGGAGTGCAATCATCTCGATCGTGTGATCACCAAGAGAGAGAACGTGGTTGACCCGGATTGGATTGGTGTTGTGACGAAATGGAGACAACTCACAAGATCAATATAGATTAGAAGTTTCGTAGTTGACAGGTGATAAATGTCACTTTACTTTCGGCACTTGAAGATAGTCTCACCGTTGACTGAATTAATTAGAAAGAATGTGAAGTGAGCCTAGAGAAAGGAATGAGAAGTTGAACGAACTACTAAAAGAAATCAAGAATAATCGTTCCTTTCACGTTTTAGAATCCATCGGAGTTGTTCCTACTTTAAAATTTTCGTGTTTTACCTCTATACCGTCAAGTATACCATTTGTTTTTGATCATATGAGTCTTAAAGTATTTTCTTTTCGTGACAACTGTCAAGTAAGTTGATTAACTCTTTCGAAAGATTATGTCTACGAAGTTTGGTGTCGCCCGATGAGATTGTTGCAACGAGAACCTAAGCAAACGAGGAGTCAGATTACACGAAATATGTTCTAAAGAATTTTGCGGATTCAAAGAATCTTCTCCTTAACGAAACCAAAGCGAATTTGCTCCATGAAATCTATAAAACCTGAATACTTCTTTAGACAGGTACAACAAAGGTGTGTCAAGATTTAAAGAAAGGTTGTTAGTGACCCGAAATGAAGCGGAATGTTATGAAATATGTTAAGAGTTGCCACACTTTTGCATAAGCGAAATCATAGCACCAAAAGTCTTATGGGAAATGTCAATCTTTGGAAACCTTCAAGTTAAATGGGAGCACATCATGATGGACACGGTTACGAAATCTCTCAAGACCTCCGAAGACCAATCTGATTTTATCTGGTTGTTGCTTAACATTTGATGAAGAACGCGCAAACCCTACCAATTCGAATACTCATAAGTCAGGAATTGTAGTCAACATTTGTGTTGAGAAAGTTGTAGCGAGGCATGGAGTTTCCGTCTTCAATGTTTCTGGCAGAAATGCACGTTTTGCTTCATGCATTTGAAGTAAATGTCAAGAGGAAATGGACAAGTTGATCTTTTGATTTCTGGAGAGAAGTGGAGTAACTAGAGCTGTATGACATGAGTATGAACATGATATCGACTGAGAGAGTCAAAGCGATAAGATAACAACTTAAAGAGGGTCGTGATCAGCAAGAATCTTATGCGGATAAAGGAGAGAGATTTATCAAGTTCAATTTTGGTGATTGTGTAACAACTCGTTAGATGGTACTACTGAAGACACCTCTATGTCGATGGTGGAGTTACTTTGCAATATATGCACTGAACTGGAGACGACCAGTTGCAGTGTGTATATACCAAGTTCTAGATAGATTACTTATATAAAAGACAATAAGTAAAGAACAATGCAATAATACAAATAACTTGTAAGATAACTTGATGAGACAATATGTATTTTTCAATGTGTAATTTATTTATTGATATTAAACAAATTACAAGGTTGATGCGGAACCAAGATAATACACGAATGTTAATATCCTAACAACCTATGAAATACAATTGATCTATACTCGGAATTTCTCAAGACAATCGAAACACTTAAAGTTGTGAAATGTTCCTTTTAGCGATTGAGAGAAGATTGCACAAGTTCACCAAGAATATTGCAGGTTTGCAAAGTGTGAAGTTATTCGAGTTTGTGAATTAACTTTGTGAGATCGAATACTTCAATTCTTGGTTGTGCAATGACTTGTATTTATAGGCAAAGTTAACATTGGGATGTTAACTTTAGCCGTACAAATGTGGTTGGGAGCATTTAAGGAATAACATTTAGTTCCTTAAAAAGCAGTGTAAAGTCGCATGTTAAAGTGACTTTACATAACCACCTTTATGTACCTTTTAATACTTAAATAATAAGATAAGGCTTATTATCCGGGTAAAGGTACATAAAGCATATAAGTCAATTCCCCGTAATCAGTGTAAAGCTTTGTAAGGGCTTTCCACTGATGGTCTCCAGTTTGTAACTGACTAGAATGCCAACTGGGCTTCGCTGCCATTGTCATTCTCTATCTTCCATTTGTTGTCTTCGACTTCAACTGGAATGCTTCTTCAACTTGGTCAGTTCTCAACTAGAGGAAGTCTTCAGTTGCGTTAACTGTACGGTGCAACTGGACTTCAATATATTTCTCGACAAATCATCTTGGTCACCAGTTTCACTAGTCTCCAGATGCAACTGGTGACTGGCAAGTGTGAACTGGTGACTGGCAAGTGTGAACTGGTGACTGACCAGTTCCAGGTGAACTGGTCCTAACAAAGAAGTTATCTTCAGAGAGACGTGTTACAAGTTGCATATATGGAAAATCTAAGGTCTCGGTTTTCGATTTTTTCAAAATACTTGCTCAAATCAACAAGGTTACTATTTGTTTGGAATTTCCCGCAGAACTTCCAGGAATTTATTCTACCTTTCTCGTTTCTCGTTTTATGAAGTATTATACCGTCGAGGTTTCACGTGTACCTATAATAGAAATTGAACTTCAAGTGAATTAAAATAAGACAACGTCGAGGAGCCTATTGTCTTTGTGAAGAAACGTTTAAGAAGAAGGTAAATCAAGACTATATGGTAGAGCATAACGCTATGAAAGCATGAAAGGATGACGACGTGTTAACGTAAAGTTTGAGAGTCGTTGCTAGATGTGGCTTAGATCACGAGGTCGTGATCCGTTACAATGGGGGAGAGTTGTAACATCCTAAATATTTTTAGCCAATGAAAATTAACCTTATTAATAGTTTTGACATTAAAATAGTTTCCTAGTAGTTTATTTTTAAATATGGGGTTAATTTAGTTGGAACTATAGCGGATAGCGGATATTTTATCCCTAAAAAGTAATAAGGGGCGTGGCATCATATGGGGATGCCAGCCAACCTCCTGCTCTTTTCTTTCCTTTCACTAGTCAACTTATTCCTTTTTCTTCTTCATCATCAAATCCTCCTCACAATCTCATTTTAACAATTTCTTACCTTCAATTCAATCATGCAATCTTTCAAGTGAATAATAATAACAATAACAATAATCTTCAAGCTTTAATAATCTATTTGGAGAATTGAGAATGATGGTGGTGTGATGGGGGACGAAATTAGGGTCAAGAATCAAGATGAAAGAGTGCAATTAGGGCTTGCATGGATGATTTTAACATAAACACATCATCAATTAAAGGTATATCATCCCTATTTATTAATCTTGAAGTTAGGGTTCTTGAAATGAATGAATTTGGGGATTTGATTAATTAGTAATTATTTTGATTAATTGAAGTTAGGGTTCTTGAAATTTAACCAAATTAGGGGTTCTAGTTGTCTAGCATGAAAATGTTGATGATTGTTAGTGAAAACGAAAATGTAACAGTTCTGATTTCTGATCTTGTCGTGGGAAAAACTTTGCTTTATCAGATTATTCACTTGTTGAGTCCTAAAAAGAAAATGTAGGTTATTGCGTTAAGCAAATTTTGCCACTGGTATGGGTTGAAAATACGAAGTAGAACTCCAGTTATGAATTTTTGAATTCAGTAGCGTCATGCTGATCTTTCAGCAAAAATGATTCTGTGTCAGTTTTAAAACGAGTAAAACTCACGTATATGAGTCAAATCTTGTGTTTGTCACTGAAGATAAAATGTGCTAAAATGTGTTAAGAAGAAGTGGCCACTGGAATGAGGTCAAAACATTGTGTAGAACTCAAGTTATGGTCATTTGAAGTCAGTAAGGTCAAAGCTGTTTAACAGCAGCAGTTTTGGTTTTTAAATCGACCAGAATCCACCTTTTAAGGACAATTCACATATTGGTCACTAAAGATAAAAGGTAGGTATATGTGTCATGTAAATTTGGCCACTGGAATCATGTTAAAAGAGTAAGTAGAACTTGAGTTATGTTTGTTTGAAGTCTGCTAGGTCAAATATGAAAATGACGATTTTGATATGAAAGTAACTCTTGGCCAATTGAAAATGATATAAGAAGTACATGTTATGTGAACCAACCCAAGATTATTATAAGATTGTAAAAGTTGGGTTGGGCATTGAAATGCTAGTAAAGGTAGTAATGTACGGCTTGTTAGCCTTGTGTTTGAGATAATTGAGCTTGATGACCTTATATGTGTAAATTGTGAACTATTGCTAGGTTGAAGCATACGTATTGTGTACTTGCGGTCTTGTTGATTTATGATTTTGGTTGTCGCGGAGGAGGTGAGTACTCTTGCATACCTTTATATTTACGTTGGGTCAATTGATCACATCATGTTGAAATGAGATATCCATGTGTGGTAATTGATTCGGCTAGGCCCATGTGGGGCATAGTATTGTTGAGGCCTAAGAACCTCCGGGGCCTAAGAATCCCGATAGTTGTTTTGAGAAGAGGCCTAAGAACCTCCGGGGCCTAAGAACCCCGATAGTCTCATTGTTTAGCTTATATGGATCCATATATGGTGTTTAGCGTGCAAGGTGAGTATTATAGATATGACACGACGGTGTCATAGTCTATATGCAACAGTTCTTGTGCATTGCCCTCCTTCGTATGTATAAACGTATGCAAGATTATTCACTAAGCTTTGCTTACTTTTTAGTTGTTTACCCTTTTTATAGGTTGTCCCGGATGCGGAAGAAAGTTAAGTAATGTAAGGATTGAAGTTAAAGATGCTTTTTGGATATTGATTGCTTTAGTTAAATGCGGATAATGAAACTGGTAATAGGACCCATAGCGACCCCCTTTGAACTATCGGCTCTTTGTACTCTTGTTTTGTCCTTTTGGAAAATTATTATGATGTCTAGTGTTAGACTCGAGTTTTTGGGTATTTTAAATGGGTCGTTTTGTAGTTGTAATGTATCGATTTTGTTTAAATGTGTTTTGGAGAACTCATAATCCGTAACAGGTTTGGATGATGATTTTACGAATGGGTCATGCCGAAATTCCCAATTTTGAATGTCGTCTTTTGTAATGTGTCAACTTGGGTAAAATGACCCGTTTCGTTGTAAATGCTACACTTGATCAAATAAAAGCTTTCGGAATTTTAAATCACGTGTCTTTAACTCATTTTAAAGTTTGGTAAAGGGATTTAAGGTTTGAATATGACTGGTAAAAGATTGTGCAAGATTGAAGTTTGGATTATGATTTTCAAAAGTTTTAGACCTGCAGGAAAACTGCAAGCTGAGATCAGAAATATCCCACTGCGGCGCAGTGGGAGTGTTTCCACCCCAATGCGGCGCAGTGGGGAAGTTTGGTCGTCTGCTTCCGTAACTTCCCACTGCGGCGCAGTGGGAGGTGTACACCTCCACTGCGGCGCAGTGGGGGCTTATAAAAAAAAAAAAAAATCTCTTATTTTCCTAAAATGAGTTCGGGTTCTTTCAAGTGGTATCAAAGCCGTGGTTTAAGGGATTTAGGTATTTTATTATTACACGGATACCTAGACTTAAACCATAGACGTGACTTGGCCTTATGTGTATAGTTCGGTTTCTAGTGACATACGGAAGTATTTAGCGAAGTTCACTTGAGGTGTTATAATAAGTAATTATAATAATGACTGCAGCGTTATTATGATCACATACTATAATAGCTCAAGTTAAGTCCGTTAAATATGGAAGTATGTTAGTGTGAAGCCATAGGTTGGAGACCTTATTTGGCAATGTGAATTGTTTTATGATTTTACTCGTTGATATCTAAATATGATAGAATATGAGCTTTGCATGCTAACTGGTTTATTGAATGGTAAGAATTGAAAATTTGAGATTTGGTTTATGAGTTAATATATTGCTTGATGATAGTAAAGAAGAAGGTATGATAAATACATAGTAAACGTGATTAGCATGATTCGCTTGCATCAAACTACAGTACTATGTTTTGATATGCACAATTGCCACCTCTACACATATTATATCAAAACCTCAGTTTAAACAGATATACTTTGAAAATATAAATAAGTTGTGTAGTGAGAAAAAAAATAAAATCTATACACCTACTAAAGTATATTGGTATATAATATCTGTACAACACGACGTAAGCAAAATTTTACATAGATCCTAGCGAATGACATTTTATGATCATTTAATACTTGTGAATCTCACACGACTTGTTAAATGTATCTTTTAAGAATGAAAAAAGTTATTTCAGTGAGTTTGAAAAATATTTTTGGTATTTTTTAAGTACAACTGAAGTTATATGCAACTTTTGTAGATAATTAAGAAAAACAATATTTCTTTTCATAAAACATATTTTGAATACGACTTTTGTAGATAAAAGCAGAGAAAAGAAATGGGCCAGAGCTATGATTTTCATCCTTATTAAAATAGATCATTGATTTATAACAAAACTATTATAAAAAATCCTTTTATCTAGTGTAACGGTCAGCAGATCCGAGAAGATGGGCTAAGCTCAGATAAAGTGTAATGGAAGTAATACTAGATAGAGTATAAATTAGCCCAGCATATGTAAATGGGCTTTAGTTATTTTCTGAAATTGGAGCCCACAGCCCAGTATCAAGCTCCTGTTATAATAGCCACGAATGTTATAAACTTATAATAGCGGCTTGTGAGTTAGTGACTCAAATATGTTTATCATTGTTCGTTGTGACATGCTTACTGATATTTAAATATTACAAAATCATAATATGTCCATCAAAGTTGTAGATTGTGACATATTTAACGATATTTAAATATTAAAAAATCATAATAGGTCATTATCATTTTATTTGTTTTATTGTTACACATGATGTATTACATTCTTATTTTACACTGTTATAATAAAATATTATTTTTAGATGAAACATATCCTAAATATTTTTAATATTTATCCCAGGCATGTGTGGTTCGAGCACTCCATACTGCCCAATTGGATGTCACTATGGTGTCTCGAATGCTAACTACTAACTAATAACTCGTTGTTCAAAAAATAATAATAAAAAAATATACTAAATATTTCAATTAGTATGACAATGTTATATGTGTTTCCTATAAAGATTATATTTCTACATTTTTTTTTCTTATATGTGTCATCACAATTAATTAAAAAACTTCAAATAAGATAATAGTACAATTACTTTTGAAATCTTAATATATTTACATTAATTTTATTTATTTTTAACTATTATTCTATTGAATATATATTAGCAATTATTCTATTGGATATATATTACCTATTATTCTTTATTTATTATATTGGAATTATTATTGGTTAAAAAGTGTAAATTTGTGATGAAAAATTAAAAAGTGTAAATTATTCTATTAAGATATATATTGGCTATTTTTTTATTTATTATATTATAAATATTATTGGTTAAAAAGTGTAAATTTGTGATGAAAAACAAAAAAGTGTAAATAAAAGTCAAAATAAAAAACAAAAATCAATTTTAAAAAATCGAGGCTTTAATTGGTTGATTAGTTATTTGTTCAGCTGTGTTTTAGTATAATAAAAGATGACACGTCAATCATAGCTCTTGGGTTAGGAAAATCTTGTTCTTAATTGAGGTAATAATGTCTGTATGGATTAAGTCAATACAGTTATTTTTTGTTTATTAAGTCAAAAAAACAAACACTTTTAATGACTTAATGGATTAAGTATTTTTGATTGACTAATGACTTTTTTTTATTAAGGCACAGCACTACCTAATTAAGAAAGCACATAATGTACCAAACGTCTGAATTTGGAAGCTTTGCATCGAATAAGAGTGGAAATATTTGGATCTGTTAAGAAACCAACCTGAATGAATCAAACCCATGTTAAGTACACCAACATTTATGACATCTTATCATAGTCAAGATGTTAAAAAGTCCTAAAGTTTAGGCTAAAACCATCTTTTTTTTCCCAAATTGTAATTTTCACCTCTATATAGCTAGTTTGTGGTCAGCAATAATAAAAGCTAGGGAGTCGTATAATCCACTAATCCAGGCTAATTTTCACTTGCAAGGAAAAACTAGACTCAACAATTAGACCTCAATCACTTGGAACGACTAACTTTATGAATGTGCATAACTCTTAATGGAAAAATAAATTCCATGTCTAATTCCAACGTTAGATTTATGCAATTTATAGTTATTGTACTTTCGTGTCTAATTCGATAACTGGCTAACTCAATGTCATAACTTTGATATTTTAGAAATCAAATGACAATGTTGAACTAACTAGGTGCCATTAATTAAATATATAGTGAGAGGCCGGGTCATTTATCCATCATAGTCTATACTCAAGAAATCCCACATGTCTAAAATATGGCATATATTATCCACATGTTTTCACAATATAAAATTTAGGGTTAAGTATCCTGGAGTGTAAGTAACTTTGCAACTTTTTCTATTGTGTGTATGCATCAAAAAGTTTGAACAATATATGTAAGTATCTCGCTAAATTGAACGTTTAATGTAAAAATGTATACGTGGCAACCATATGAGCTGTCCACGTAGAAGTTTTTGATTGGTCAACGTAAAAATTTTACATTAAGTGTTCAATTTAGCGAGATACTTACATATACTGTACAAAATTTTTGATACTTACATACAATAGAAAAAGTTGCAAAGTTACTTACACTCCGGGATACTAAACCCTAAAATTTATGGTGTTCCTGCTTTGCTTTGTGTGGTGAGAATCATGAGGCTTCCCATATGTTTTGATGGAATCAATAAGGTCGCGTTTGGTTCACAAAATTTGATGGAATTTGATGGAATTGAAATTGAATTCCATTCCTTAGTGCGTTTGGTTGTCCAAAGAAGAGGGAATCTCATTCCGTAGGAATGTAAACATTCCATCATTTGATGGAATCTCCATTCCTTGGGGATGGAGGAAGGAATTTCATTCCTTCCATCACTTGAATTTTCAAAAAATCAAAAATATTCCGTCAAATTCCATTCCTTTAAATTCCAATTCCTTTGAAAGATTCCATTCCTTACAAAAACATTCTGTGAACCAAACGCGCCAGTACCAAGTTGATTTTAAGAGAAAAACTGTAGTAGCATTTCGATTTTGAATAACAATAAGTAATTTCTTATCATATTATGCAACGTCTTCTTGAGTAATTTTTAAATGCATTAACTGTTCGATGGTGGAATTGAATTCTTTCTTTTCTAATGTGTTCCCCACTTCTCAGTTCTCACCATATACAATGAAAGTTTTATGGATTGAGATCCTCTAAAGTTAAAACCCAACTTTATTGGTAAAGTTGGTATCTTGACCATTGGATTAAAATCAAAGGCCAAGATTCAAAAATCATATTTGAATCTTGACCTTTGATTTTAATCCAAAGCTCAAGATGTGCTCAACTTTACCTATAAAGTTGAAAACAACTTTAGAGGATCTCCATCCAATTTTATACGAGTAATATTGGTATACAATACACTGATTATTTAGCTACTAAAAAACATTTTTATTAATTACTCTCAATTCAAATGGTTAAGGTAAGACATTTAATGGACTCATAAAAAAAGATGTTATGAGTTTTAATCCCGTATGAAATATGTTATCAAGGCCTTGACGATTATTATGTTGGGTCAAGAGGTTTTTTCAAATGGGCAGGAACGGGTGCGTAGGGGAGAGTTAATATAATTCGAGGTTTTTTAAATTTAGAAAATGAAAAATGAAAAACAATAAAATTTTTTTTTCTAGTTTTCCATGGAAAAGTGGAAAATAGTGTTTTCTGTTTTCTTGGAAAACATTTTTGAAAAACTATGGTTTGATCGCATTCTCTGTTTTCCATGTTTTCTTGGAAAACATAAATGAAAAACAAGGGGTGTTTTCCCCACCTAAACGCGCCTTAAGTCTACTCTTGTTATTTAAAAGAAAGATGTGTTTAAACTAAATCTTTGAATACTGTCGGATCACTCAACTATGAAAATTAGATTATAAATTACAAACCGAGCAATGAATAAACTAATACACTCGATCTTCTTTCAAATATTATAATTAGTACCACTCGGATCATGTTACCTTACTTTTCATTCATTTAAACATAAACTAATAGACACGAGTTTGTGAACATATTAACAACTTACTTTTTTAAACTAAAAAAACTAATCGAATATATTCGTTTTGCCTTTAATCCAAACAATATATTGAGAAAAATATTAATTATATATAATATGAATGGAAGTGCACTTATGAATAGTGCATGTTCCATTCATTTTGTGCCACATGACATTACTCATCTCATGCCACATGGAGCCGCTTGATTGGTGCCACGTCGCACCCCGCTAAAAAAAATGAAAGGATGAATAGTAACTGCCTACGTGGCGAATTACTATTCGTCTACCATACATCCTAAACCACTAATCGGATTTTGCCACATTGGGTTTTCAAACACGGGTTATTTATTGATTTTTTTCAACCAATACATTGCAACTATTTCATCGCTACATCCGCAACCATTATGTACTACTATTTAGTTTTTCTCACACTTTTCTTTGATGTTTTTAACTAATCTTTTGAAAACTTTCATTTCTTTATTCTTTCATTTTTGACTTTTGATTTGTTGCACGTATAAAATATATGTATTCGTTAATATAAACTTATTGAATCTTCACTATTTAGTTTCACACTTTTTTTCTTTGGTGTTTTTAACTAATATTTTGAAAACTTTCATTTCTTTTATCTTTCAATTTTGACTTTGGTTTATTGCACATATAAAATATATGTATTCGTTAATATAAACTTATAGAATCGTTTGTGATTTTGACTTTAAGCAAATATGTATTTCATATGTCAGTTTTTAAGTAACATATATAGCGACACATCATAAATAGCAAAACCTAATCACAATAATAGAAACTCCTTAATGCACAGAGTTAAACTAATGTGGTTTTGTCCTTAGATAAATATATATTTGAAACAAACTTATCAATGACATAATCATTTGTAATTAGGCGATAAAAAGTTAAACACAATTATACTAGAATAATGCAACTGTTTCAAAAGAAACGCGGAGCCGACATTTTACTAGTTAAGAATATACACAGTTGCAAAAAGAAAAGAATGAAAGACATGGTCAAATGCAAGTTCATACATACAAAAATTTGGCCGGTTGTAGCCTAGATTCAAAACTCACGTGGGTCAAACTCAAAGTTTTGTGCTACTATCATATTTTTCACAAGAAAAAAACAGCATAAAAATAACCAATAAAAAATAGCTTTCCAGCACACCATAACTTCCGACCAATTACAAGCCACCACCACCCAGCCGTCCACCTACTCTTCCACCACATCACATTCCAATTTACTTTTTCATTATGCGCATATATATATAGACTCACATATACCCACCAGGTTAAACCCCAGTGGCCAGGGGTATTTTCCTTAATCCGCTATGCGGGCCCCGGGTGAGTTTTACTGAGGTCTCAGGTTCGAGCCTCAGGTTCCTCACCGACGGTATTTTCTCTTAAAGGTGGTGTCTCGCATCATGCTCGCGAAGGTATCTTCGGAGTGCGAGTTCGACTGTTGAAATTAACATGTAAAAAATAAAATAAAATATAGACACACATATGCATATCAACACACTGGCATACACATTATTACTACATTAATATTTTCCAAGTCACACAGAGAAAAAATAAAATATTTTGCCTTAGAAATGGTTACTACTTCAGCTGCTTTTCAAACAATCTCATTTTTGAAGCTATCCCGGACCACGGTCGCCGGAGCTCCATCACTACTTTCATTCAAGAACTCCATTAGCCCAGTTTTCTCTCAGAAGCTGACCACCGCCACGAATAGTTCCGGCAGCCGAAGATCGTTGACTGTTAAAAGCCAAGCCACCCCATCACCAGATTCTTCAAGACCCAGTAAGCAAACCTTTGTTCTTTTAATTTTTCCTCAAGATTTGGATTTTTAGTGAAAATTAAATTGGGGTGTTTTGATTTTATATGTATTAAAATTTTAATGGGTTTGTATTATATTTAAATTGTAGGTAAAGTTCATGAACTGTGTGTGTATGAGATCAATGAAAGGGACCGTGGCAGTCCAGCGTATCTCCGGTTGGGTCAAAAACCTGTTAACTCACTTGGTGATCTTGTTCCTTTCACCAACAAAGTACTATTTCTTTTACCTTTATTAAGTTTCAGCTTAACTTTCCAACTATTTTTTTTTTTATCTAATTAATTAAGTTTATTGGAAAATAATGAACAAAATGATCTTAAAGTCCTACTTCAATATATAGGCTTATATATTCAACTAATTAAGCTTGTGATCGAGTTTATCAACTTGAGTTTATTTCATTCAGTATATAACTAAACTCGTAGGTAAGGCTATAACTTGTTAAAAGTCAGCTTATTGACTTTTTGAAATAGAGAATAAACCCATAAATATGCGATGTTAGATACCTCATTAGAATCTTTTCAAGACCCTCAACATATAATAATAAAGTCCCAAGTAAAAAAAATATTGTACATTTTCTTTAATTATTCAATGTAGTACTAAGATATGCATCATTTTCTTATTTGATTGGATTGATGTTTTTGGTACATTTTGAGGTCTTGTGTGGTCACTTTTTTAGTAGACCCTCAAGGACAGTCGTGATTAAGATCCGTGTCAAGTTCAGCAGATAGTTGACACGGATCGATATTTGGACCCAAATTTGGAAGGGGATTCCCCTCAAATTTCTTAGCCCTTAAATGAAAATCAAGGGTGAAGATTCAAAATTCATCTTTGAATCTTTCATCTAAGGGTCTAGATTACTATAACATGAAGGATAACTTGAGGGAATCCCCTCCCCCCAAAATTTGAGGTCTTTGTGATCACATTTCACATATCTTTAAAGACGACCCTGATCAATGATTCGGGTCACTTTCTTTAGAGAATACTGACAATTATTTGATTGCCATACAGGTATACAGTGCGGATCTTGAAAAAAGATTAGGGATCACAACCGGAATATGTATTTTGATCAAAAACATGCCGGAAGTAAAAGGTGACAGATATGAAGCTATCTACAGCTTTCACTTAGGCGATTACGGGCAGATAGCCGTACAAGGTGCTTACATCACAACTGAAGACACTTACCTGACTGTCACCGGCGGCACCGGGATCTTCGCCGGAGCTTATGGTCAAGTCAAGCTTCAGCAGCTAGTCTTTCCCTTTAAGTTGTTTTATACTTTTTACTTGCAAGGCTTGTCTGCTGACTTGCCGTCGGAGTTGCTGGTGACTCCGGTACCACCTTCGCCGGCAGTGGAGGCGTCACCGGCGGCCAAGGCAGCTGAGGCTGGTGCTACTGGTCCTAATTATTCTGATTAGTAAAGTAATGATGGTCATGTGCCATGGGCATTGAAGTAATGGATGGGCTTTAACTTTGTTTAATTTAGCTAGAATAATAAATCTTTTTGTGGGCTGAGATTGTGTGAGTTGTATCTAGATTTGAATATAAAGTTAATGTGTTTTTTATTATATGAAAATCGTGAATTTATGGTTTGAAAACATATAAAACACTACATCAACTATTAAACCTAGAAATAGGTACGCATCTTCATCGATCAGTTTGTTGATTCTATTTGTCATGTGTCATGTATTATCTTCTAGTGTACATTTGTGTGCAATTCGTTTCTTTAAACAGACACCTTTTTTATACCAATTGCACCCTTCGCCACATATATATACAGAGCATTTTTCCATTTTGAATCTTTCGGAATTAGTATGCAGTATATCATCCTTTACAACAAGCAATGATCTTAAGGAGGATTCTTGAAACAGATTGAAGAAAGTTTTGTGCTACAAGTCCAATCTGGTTTAGTGCACGGTTTACACACAACTTGATTTTCTATCTTCAATTTCTCTATGTGACTTGGTTATATACTTTTTTTTTTTTATGCTATAATTATGCAGCTTGAGAACATAACTTCCATATCTTCGATTCTATTTAATTACATGATATGAAACTAACACTCGAGGTGTATCAAGCCGATACACAACCCAGCTTGGAAATCAGTTGATCAATTTAAGTCTAAGCAAGATAATTATGATCAGCTTACAATTAAATGAATTAGTTAGTTATTTCGTACTTATATATTGTCATCAATCATCATACAAATCATCCATTTAATAGGTCTCTAGACTTGGCAAGTTGATTGTTAATACAAATTTTTATTTCTTGTTTATAAGTTGTTTTTAGTTTTTACTATTAATTTGATACGTGATTTTATCAAAAGTACAACTTTAATAATCTTTCACCTTAAGATTAAGGATGTGGCCGGGGGATAAATGGGCACCAAAATTCGGTACACGACATTCCCATTTCTTATATATCGGCAAGCATTAGCATGTGGCATGTAAAATCGCCAAAGCGGCACCACTATGCCGTTTGAAAGAGACGTTGGGTTGTGTGGGTGCGTGTATGTGGACTTTTTTTTTTAATTTTATTTTTTGCCCCAAATCGAATTCACTATGCAACATCCTCGCACCCTAATGAAGTTGGCAAGTTTTTAGTTTTTTACATGGGATTTGTTGGGCTATGTCCATCATCTTATTGTTTGTTTCCATGTCAAAGTTTGACATTTTGACATGAACATCCTTCACCCTTTAACATTTTAAGTAATACCATTATTCTAATTTATGTCTTGACGAGAGTAAGTACCTGCGCGTTGCGGCGGTGAGATGGTGGGGGTGATAGCTAGGTCATAGAGTGTGATATGTCAAAGGAGTTGATATGTCATAGAGTATGATAATCAAATGTCTTAGCCGTACGGGCTCCTCCCTCAGATTTAAAAATTCGTCGAAAGTATATTGAATGACATCTCTAATGAAATGGCATGAAATTTTAAGAACACCCATATAATTTTTATAATTTATCGATGTACGGTTTTTGAGATAAAATTTTTTGAATGAATTGGAGGAATAAATGATTTATGCAGGAGAGGGAAAAAAAATGATTGGTTGATATTTGAGGAGAGAGAAAGAGTATTATAGTTATTTTAGATAAAATAGAATAAATAGAGGGGGCATTTTGGAAATGTAAATGTTGAAACTTAAAATGTTAGACAGGAAGAATTTGCTTTATAATATAGTATAGATATAACTAAATTTGTCATGGTGGTTTTTAATTTGCTAATTTCATGGTTGTGTCATGATTTTCATAACGAAATGATTACCAATCTGATTAAATGGGATTATTGGTCAATGAATTTAATCTGCTAATTTCATGGTCGTTATTTTAATATAATCGGGTGTATAGACAGAGTTAAAATCTAGTATTCTTATTAACTCAAGTTCGACTATTGTTGTTTTTAAGATGCCCGTATATCACATGAATATATAAACTAGTACACTAAGGGTATGTTTGGTTCACAGAATGTTTTTGCAAGGAATGGAATTTTTCAATGGAATTGAAATTTGATGGAATGTTTTTGATTTTCTGAAAATTAAGTGATAGAAGGAATGAAATTCCTTCCTCCATCCCCATGGAATGGAGATTCCATCAAATGATGGAATGTTTACATTCCTACAGAATGAGATTCACTCTTCTTTGAACAACCAAACGCGCTAAGAAATGAAATTCAATTCCAATTCCATCAAATTCCATCAGATTCTGTGAACCAAACGCGACCTAATAACTTTAATCTGGTTTCAATTATTAAAATTTGCATGTCTTCAAAACTTTAATAAAAGATCATACATGGATCATGTTGCTTTCAATTAAAAATAAAAAGTATATCTTTCTCTGCTTCAAACATAGCTAGTGCGTCTCAACTATATCACAGATAAATGTGTGAACATTCAATAACTTTTGTGATTGTTAAATTACAACTGACTTTATAAAACATTATTTCAGGTATATTTATTTTGCCTTGACGATGGATCATACCTACTACATATTCCAGATATAAAAAAAATAATATATATTGACTCGATTAATTATATTATTACGTATTCATGACTGACTTGTAAAACATTCAATATCGATCGAGTCAAATTAGCTTCATTGAGCTCGAGTTACTAGTTCAGGTCAAGATATAATATCCGGCTCCAAAAGCTCAAAAGCCTTACCGAGTTTGTACTAGCTACTTATAAAGATGAGCTCAAATACTCTATTTATTTATTGACGGACTATTAGCATACTATCTAAGAGCATCTCCAATGATAAAAAGCTTTTAAAAGCTTTTTTTTGTTGCCACCTCATCAAACCATTAGTTTCAAGCTTTATAAAAAGTCATCTACTCCAATTTTAGCTTTTTCTAAAGCTTTTTTTTGATTAAATTGCCTTGATTTGAGAAAAAACTTTTGCTCAATAGCTTGATCATTGTCAAGCTTTTGACAAAAAAAGCTTATGTACCCAATGGTGTCAAGCTATTAAAAGACTTTTTTCTTTCAAAAAAAGCTTTTGATCAAGCTCCATTGGAGATGCTCTCCAAGAAGGTTTTTGAAGATAGCAAAGAGAATTTGTATAAGGTTTGTGATGAAATTCAAGTTATTTCGCATTTTTGGATATCAAATAGAATGAAAAAACAATCTCTTAAATGGATTGAGTGGTGCATTGCGCCTTGGAAGATGGAAGATTGATGTGGTAGAAGCCAATGTAAGCATTAGTTTTTTTTTTAGTATTCGGTAGTCTTTTATGTGTTAATCATAGTGTTGGTTGCTGTTGTGTTTATTGGTATTCTTTGCTTATGGCCAAGTGGTTGCTACTTGCAACTCTTTGGTTTGTAGAGTTTTACTTTGTAATTACTTATTGGTTTTATACAATTATTGCCTTACAAAAAAAAATAAAGATGAGCTCAAAGTGGCGAGTCAAGTTCAAAAATGTTGAGTTGAGCTTGAAATTATCGATCTCATATTATTTACCCTCCTTAAACCATATAAATATCATATATATCCAACTTGAATAAATAATATCATATATACCCATCCTAAACAACAAAAATATCATATATGTCCATTTCACTATTTTAATTAGTACTAAAACTCTAAAGTCATTACTAATAAAAAGTTATAGTTTATGGTTAAAAAATTCAAAAAGTGGATTTTTTTTTATATATTATTATTGACATGTTATTGATATTATCTAAGGTTGTTATTTTCAAATAAAATGATCGTTAATTATATAAGATGACTTTTTAAGTTTATATAAATAGGTTAGTTGTTAAAAGAAAAGGTGAGCAAAAAGGCTAATAATTAAACACTAACCAACACGTAACTAAGAGGGTGTTTGGGATTGCTTATTGAAAATTAATTATGCTGTTTGTATAATCAGAATCAGATAATTAACTGTAACAAAACGTGATATGGAATTTTAGTGTTTGGATTTGATTATGTTGTTTAATGTCGTTATAATCAGATAATTGATTTTTTAAGTGTTTGGTAAATTACATAATTTGGTAACTAAATTAGTGAAATGACTAAAAAAGACATTTATATTACCAAAATATCGAACACATAATGATAAATATGTCATTGAAGCTGATTTGAATAAACAGTTATGGCATATAAGAAAATAGTTGTGATGATATAACAAAGCTATAAAAATAATAAGCAATAAATATATAATATATATGTCATTTAGTTCATCTACATCAATGGTAATATTCAAGTATCACGTAAACAAATTTGTAATATATAAAAAAATCATAAAGTCAATAAGTTTAAAAATGATATAAAATAATTTTTGAATTCATTACTTTTGATGTTAGTTTTGAAAACTTAGCTTTTGGTAAATCAGATGTTCACAAATCACAAATTGTAAATGAATGGGGAGGGACGTGCTTTTTAATGGGTATTAAAGTAAATTAACAAGCAAAAGAATAAATTAATTTAGCAGTGTTTTGTTGCAGTAAGGGGTGATATGCTTATGGATTATCACGTTTTGGAAGGCCCAAAACGTCATAAATCAATTGTTATTAACTTTTTGTCAAACACTAAAAATAGCTTTTTTGCGATTTAAAACACAATAATCAAAAAATCATGTTAAATAAGCAAAATCCCAAACACCCCCTAAATAGAAAACCCCAAATTCATGCATCGTTTTCGTTGCTTCCTCACTCGTATCTTTGACTCACCTGAGTTCAAGATTCCATTTGACTCCTACTTTGGTGGGACAGGTCTTATTTAACCAAGGGTTTTGGGTTAGAAAAGGGTCAAAATGGGCCAGGCCAGATTAGGTTAACATTTTTGTTTGTCCATATAAAAGGTTGTTTTTATACAGCTACACAAGTAAATGAATGTTTTTTAAATTAAAATCATTACTATTAATCAGTTTAGAAGGCAGTAATAAAAACTAAAAAGACGACTTTCAAAGACACGTTACCCATTTAAGATAAAACACACTCCTAATCGACCCAGTCACAAATAAATGGACTGAAAATATTTAAGAATTCTACTGTAGTGCAAAGTTTCAGATAAGGTCGTTTCATGACATACTTCTAGTTTCTACTAAAAGTAGATGAAAAACAAGAAAAAAAAAAAAAAAAAAAAAAAAAAAAAAAAAAAAAAAAAAAAAAAAAAAAAAAAAAAAAAAAAAAAAAAAAAAAAAAAAAAAAAAAAAAAAAAAAAAAAAAAAAAAAAAAAAAAAAAAAAAAAAAAAAAAAAAAAAAAAAAAAAAAAAAAAAAAAAAAAAAAAAAAAAAAAAAAAAAAAAAAAAAAAAAAAAAAAAAAAAAAAAAAAAAAAAAAAAAAAAAAAAAAAAAAAAAAAAAAAAAAAAAAAAAAAAAAAAAAAAAAAAAAAAAAAAAAAAAAAAAAAAAAAAAAAAAAAAAAAAAAAAAAAAAAAAAAAAAAAAAAAAAAAAAAAAAAAAAAAAAAAAAAAAAAAAAAAAAAAAAAAAAAAAAAAAAAAAAAAAAAAAAAAAAAAAAAAAAAAAAAAAAAAAAAAAAAAAAAAAAAAAAAAAAAAAAAAAAAAAAAAAAAAAAAAAAAAAAAAAAAAAAAAAAAAAAAAAAAAAAAAAAAAAAAAAAAAAAAAAAAAAAAAAAAAAAAAAAAAAAAAAAAAAAAAAAAAAAAAAAAAAAAAAAAAAAAAAAAAAAAAAAAAAAAAAAAAAAAAAAAAAAAAAAAAAAAAAAAAAAAAAAAAAAAAAAAAAAAAAAAAAAAAAAAAAAAAAAAAAAAAAAAAAAAAAAAAAAAAAAAAAAAAAAAAAAAAAAAAAAAAAAAAAAAAAAAAAAAAAAAAAAAAAAAAAAAAAAAAAAAAAAAAAAAAAAAAAAAAAAAAAAAAAAAAAAAAAAAAAAAAAAAAAAAAAAAAAAAAAAAAAAAAAAAAAAAAAAAAAAAAAAAAAAAAAAAAAAAAAAAAAAAAAAAAAAAAAAAAAAAAAAAAAAAAAAAAAAAAAAAAAAAAAAAAAAAAAAAAAAAAAAAAAAAAAAAAAAAAAAAAAAAAAAAAAAAAAAAAAAAAAAAAAAAAAAAAAAAAAAAAAAAAAAAAAAAAAAAAAAAAAAAAAAAAAAAAAAAAAAAAAAAAAAAAAAAAAAAAAAAAAAAAAAAAAAAAAAAAAAAAAAAAAAAAAAAAAAAAAAAAAAAAAAAAAAAAAAAAAAAAAAAAAAAAAAAAAAAAAAAAAAAAAAAAAAAAAAAAAAAAAAAAAAAAAAAAAAAAAAAAAAAAAAAAAAAAAAAAAAAAAAAAAAAAAAAAAAAAAAAAAAAAAAAAAAAAAAAAAAAAAAAAAAAAAAAAAAAAAAAAAAAAAAAAAAAAAAAAAAAAAAAAAAAAAAAAAAAAAAAAAAAAAAAAAAAAAAAAAAAAAAAAAAAAAAAAAAAAAAAAAAAAAAAAAAAAAAAAAAAAAAAAAAAAAAAAAAAAAAAAAAAAAAAAAAAAAAAAAAAAAAAAAAAAAAAAAAAAAAAAGTAATGGTCATGATCTTTTAATATAGACTTGCGAAGATCATCAATAACAGAAGATTCATAATCATCTACAATATCTACTATGTGGCTGTACCGATCATCATTGACAGTAGCCAGAAGTAGATCAAGTTATGCCCTCCCATAATGGTAATTACCCTCTAATACACTAGCATTCGCATTGAAATAAGGTGAGTCTATTTTCAACCGAAAGAAGTTGAAAATAGTCACAGCTACACCGCTCTTATTGAGCTTCTCTCCATATGAGCTTGCTTCGCTAAGATGCAGAGATATAGTACTGGCAGCAAAGAGACCAATTACTTGATTAGCAAGTATACATATAAGAAACAAGATTAACAAAATCTATCAACGATTATGACAATTCAGATAGAGTATTATAGAATGGTTCTCATCATAAACACCGTTCATTCCAATCAAGTTTCTGGTTTTGGGAATATAATGTGAGATTTTAACTTTAGTGGTCTTTCTAAAAAGAATATAAGTAAACAATTTAAGACTTGCATAGGTGAAACAATTAAGCAGATATAGGATTAAATACCTTCCAATAAACATAAGTAACCTTTTTTTCATATCTGAGGGAGCACTGGAAAAAGTAGCACATGCACTAGCCAAAGCCCATTGAACTTCTGTCTCACCTTCACCTTGACAAGGTACATCTGAGAAGCAAGCATAGTCCCGATTTCAGTTCAGCCATAAAGTTCAATCATACACACGCATATATATTTTTACTTTACTTATTTAAAACGGCAAGCTATCCTCCTCATCAGCTAGAGGAATGCCTAGTATAGAGGCAAGGACTACCGAACCGACCACCCCCTGCCAATTAATCCACTGTGGGACTGGGACTCGAACCTAGTGGGACACCCTAAAGTCAAACAGCTTACCAATGGGCCACCAATCAATCCCACACACACACAAACAGATATATACATATATATAGGTAATTAAGTAAAAGGAAGGAAGGAAGGAAGGCAACATCGAAGGGCAGTCATGATTTGTTCTAGATCACTAGTTGGATGAACCAGCACACCAAATCCTAACGAACTCATTGTGATAATGCTCACAATATTCTTTGGGTCACACTGCAAGGAAAATGAAAAGGAGTAGTTGTAGTCAGCATAAATAAGATAATAGTAAACCAATAATACAATTCAATGGCCCAATCAACAATATATGGTATGAAAATGAATGACCAACCTTTAATACAGTTTTACAATACAATCTAGCAGCCTTAACTTGAGCGTGATACACCTCTTCACAATACACAGCCTCCGACCATTGTCAATACAGATAACTGTAAACTGAAAACACACACACGCACACACACACAGTTAGTAAGTTTAAGAAGAAGAAGAAGAATGAGAATAAGTACCTCTAGGGGCGGCGGCTCCGTCATGCATGAAGGTACCTGAATTTCATTTGAAAAAAGAAATAGAAAATCATCAAAGGCGTACAATCATAGTTGTCGACTCGTAACTTTTGACTCGACTCGAAAACATGATTTTTTGACTCGTGAACGCTAATCAACTCGTAAGAGTCGGGACATTTTTAAGTACTACATAATATATATCTGTGAGCAAAATATAAGTTCATTATCTTAACAAATTTAGCAAAATATTACATATTCAATAGTTTTGAGACATAAAGTTACATTTTATCTCCAAATTCGCAATAAAATGATCAAAACTAATGAGCTACAATAATTATAAGTTTGCGACGAGTGACTCGGTCTAAGTTCACACGGCGACTCGTAAGAGTCTGGACAAAAAGGAGTCATCTAACGAGTCGAATCGTTTTAGGTGTAAATCGACTCGACTCGTAAGAGTTTAACAACTGAAAACATCACCTAAAAACAGATAAAGGAGCGGAAAACATGATGAGAATTTATAATTTTTAAAAATTATAAGAAAAAGGATAACTTACAGCAGCAGCAGGTGGGTCCGAAAAAACGAATTAGGATCGAGATAAATTAACACGTGATTGAAAACATCAAAACATTAGGATAGATGGAACGAATATGAATATATGATGATGATGATAATGATGTACCATACAGTTAGTCGGTTTTAAAATTTTAATTGAATAGCGAAGAAGATGAAAATAGGTACCTCAGAGGGCGGCTCCGCCATCATGAAGGTACTACCCAAAAAAAAAAACCCATTAAAAATTGAAAACATCTTCGTCATCTAAACAACAGATAAATCATACACGACCCAGTGGAAAATCACGATGCGAATTTATAATTGAAAATAATTAAAAAGGTAAAAAGGATCGCTTACAGCAGGTGAGTCCGATAAAAACGAATTAGGGTCTACGATCAATTCACACCTGAAAGCATCAAAGAATTCTTTATTATTAATCTTAGATCAGCAAACAGACCCTTAGATTTATATATCGATCGAATGAAATTAGATGATGCACCATACCTTCCCTTACGTATCAAACCCTAGTCCAACCCTAGACGAATTGTTTTATCTGAAGGAAATGGGGGAATTTATATTTATAGACAGAAGATTCGTTTTAGTATACTTTTAGACTTATTTTACTTTAAAATAAAAATAAAATATAACATTAAAAATAAAAAAATAAAAAATTTCCTTAATGGTAGTGCAACGGTGGTGATAACGGTTGTTATTAATGTAAAAATAATCTATCATTGAAAATATGAAACATTGTAGGTTTCTCATAACGTTAAATATCGATATGTTCTTTTAATAAATGCGAAAATATTTATATTATCTTATGACTGTATTTGTTTTGAATTAATATTATTTTTTGAAAACTTGTCTTTAACACTTTGCTTCCAAGAATCGTCTATGTATATAATTTGTCTTCAGCTACTACTGTAGGAAATAAACTTCATTTTGGTTCATTGTATGTAAGTTTCTCTCAAAACTGAATGTTTCGTGTAACAAGTCACCGGTTGGAAGGTTAACCGGTAAAATAAAAGTGAAGTGGCATATTCAATTATTAAAATAAAAAACGCGCATGTATATATATATATACACACTATATATACTGAACAAACCTTAATAATCTTTCATTTTACCCGTCTTTTTTCCCCCTTTTCCTTTTTCTCTTTTCCCTCTCAATTATTCCAGATACATCAACAAAATCGATTCTCTCAATCAAAAGGAACAAATAAGAAGATCGATTCATGTGTATTTAAGTTACGTATTTCTTTAATTTTGAACTCTAATTTACAGCAATTACGAAGTAGGGTTTGAATTTGTTAAAAAAATACGAAGTAGGTAATCTTTTTACACAAATTTCATGTTAAAGGGAATCTATTTAGTTTTCGTCTATTTAAAGGATCCTATTTCTAAATAAATTGCAATAAAGGGAACATCATTAGTTTTTAACGTCAGCTCTCCGTTAAGTGTCACGTTATCGCTGCTACGTCATCAAATTTGCTTAAATGGCATTTGACTTTGACTAAAAATATATTATATATGTTTTTATATGTATTTAATCTTGTGTGTTTCCTTGTTATTACAAATCATTTGTCAGACCCATTAATTCATTTTGCCTTTGATGAGCACCTACCAAATATACCAACCAATCACCAAATCAAACTCATATAACAAAAGTATCAGCCGACGAGCAATTACCAAATCTTCCATGATGGAGCAGATCAAACAAAAAAAACATCAAAAAGAATGAATTGTTTCGCCGACGGTGATGGTTTAGTGAACTGATTTGATGGAAGAGGTTAGAGGGAGTTGGCCGACGGCAACTGTAACGAAACGGAGGGGTGATTTTAATGGCATCTACAACATACACATGAATTTAGCAGTTGATTGGAGTGTTTGGTGGTGGCACAGGAGTGGCCGATGGCAGAATTAGGGAAACAACAACATCGGTAGTGGTAGATGGCAAAATCTCACTCAACCACCCTAAATTCCATCTTTCATTCTTTTTTTTTTTGTGTAAAAGATTATTTTTTTATTTTTCAAGATTTATATAGGAACAAACACCAGTTGAAGATAACAATTCATCCATTAATCCAATGGATATAGGGATCGGCAATGGTGGCTTAGCAATTTTTTCGATTTTTTTTTATCAGATTTTTTGTGAGTTCTATGATGATTGTTAGGCATATTTAGGATCGGATTTTCAAGAAGAACATGAAGGGATTTTCAGTTGTAAACTTGTGTTTTGGATTAAATATGTTTGATTTATAAGTTGGGTTTTGATGATATTGATCTGGGTACGACTGATGTTCTTTTTGAAGATGATGGGTGAGGTCAGAGATTTGGTATATATGTATTTTCAGTCAAATCAAATGCCACGCAAGCAAATTTGATGACGTGGCAGTGGTGACGTAGCACTTAACGGAGCGCTGGCGTTAAAAACTAACAACGTTCCCTTTATTGTGAAATTTTTAGAAATGGGATCTTTTAAATAGACGAAAACCAAATATGTTCCCTTTAATAGGAAATTTGTGTAAAAAGGTTACCTTTTTATAGATTTTTCCCTATTTTCAATTGGAGGTTTTTCAACAACGGGTTACATTTTGCTGTTTTTTCATTGATCTTGTAGATATGGGAGAGCCTAAAGTGTTTACCCTGAACATTCATGTCACACCCCATTATAGCGGAAATATAGGGTTAACAAAAAATTGCGTACTTATCAGAAGGTAAATAGAGATTACATCTATTAATCCAAATACAAGTCTATTACAAGTATAATCGTTCAGATGTGGATCCCAATACACGGATACAAACTATCCTTAATTGGAAATGGGTCCACTTAATACAATAATAACATTTGGACTACTAAGTACAATTAGGACTAATAAAACGATAGTCCTCAGAGGTCTGACGCTAATTGTACGTCCAATGTTCAAAAGATGGCTTCACGAAGTCATATACGCTTCCAATACTTACTGTTGGTTACCTGAAAAGCATGAAATTTGAGAGGATCAACTATCGAAATAGTTGGTGAGTTTACAGAATGTTTGACCAAGTTTATTCGTCATTGTGAGCACACAATGACTTGTAGTTATTTTCAACAAGACAATCAGAATCCAACACTTGATAATATTTCATAACAAGACAGCCGGGGTCTAAGTCCGACTAAAGCATATGACAGCCGGGAGCCAAGTCCGACAGTATCAGTCACTATGCTACATTGCTTCGCACAGGATTTCCCTCTAAAATGGGGGTGCGCACCACAACAATGTTTATGACTAGCATATGACAGCCGGGAGCCAAGTCCGACAGTATCAGTCACTATGCTACATTGCTTCGCACAGGATTTCCCTCTAAAATGGGGGTGCGCACCACAACAATGTTTATGACTAGCATATGACAGCCGGGAGCCAAGTCCGACAGTATCAGTCACTATGCTACATTGCTTCGCACAGGATTTCCCTCTAAAATGGGGGTGCGCACCACAACAATGTTTATGACTAGCATATGACAGCCGGGAGCCAAGTCCGACAGTATCAGTCACTATGCTACATTGCTTCGCACAGGATTTCCCTCTAAAATGGGGGTGCGCACCACAACAATGTTTATGACTAGCATATGACAGCCGGGAGCCAAGTCCGACAGTATCAGTCACTATGCTACATTGCTTCGCACAGGATTTCCCTCTAAAATGGGGGTGCGCACCACAACAATGTTTATGACTAGCATATGACAGCCGGGAGCCAAGTCCGACAGTATCAGTCACTATGCTACATTGCTTCGCACAGGATTTCCCTCTAAAATGGGGTGCGCACCACAACAATGTTTATGACTAGCATATGACAGCCGGGAGCCAAGTCCGACAGTATCAGTCACTATGCTACATTGCTTCGCACAGGATTTCCCTCTAAAATGGGGGTGCGCACCACAACAATGTTTATGACTAGCATATGACAGCCGGGAGCCAAGTCCGACAGTATCAGTCACTATGCTACATTGCTTCGCACAGGATTTCCCTCTAAAATGGGGTGCGCACCACAACAATGTTTATGACTAGCATATGACAGCCGGGAGCCAAGTCCGACAGTATCAGTCACTATGCTACATTGCTTCGCACAGGATTTCCCTCTAAAATGGGGTGCGCACCACAACAATGTTTATGACTAGCATATGACAGCCGGGAGCCAAGTCCGACAGTATCAGTCACTATGCTACATTGCTTCGCACAGGATTTCCCTCTAAAATGGGGTGCGCACCACAACAATGTTTATGACTAGCATATGACAGCCGGGAGCCAAGTCCGACAGTATCAGTCACTATGCTACATTGCTTCGCACAGGATTTCCCTCTAAAATGGGGTGCGCACCACAACAATGTTTATGACTAGCATATGACAGCCGGGAGCCAAGTCCGACAGTATCAGTCACTATGCTACATTGCTTCGCACAGGATTTCCCTCTAAAATGGGGTGCGCACCACAACAATGTTTATGACTAGCATATGACAGCCGGGAGCCAAGTCCGACAGTATCAGTCACTATGCTACATTGCTTCGCACAGGATTTCCCTCTAAAATGGGGTGCGCACCACAACAATGTTTATGACTAGCATATGACAGCCGGGAGCCAAGTCCGACAGTATCAGTCACTATGCTACATTGCTTCGCACAGGATTTCCCTCTAAAATGGGGTGCGCACCACAACAATGTTTATGACTAGCATATGACAGCCGGGAGCCAAGTCCGACAGTATCAGTCACTATGCTACATTGCTTCGCACAGGATTTCCCTCTAAAATGGGGTGCGCACCACAACAATGTTTATGACTAGCATATGACAGCCGGGAGCCAAGTCCGACAGTATCAGTCACTATGCTACATTGCTTCGCACAGGATTTCCCTCTAAAATGGGGTGCGCACCACAACAATGTTTATGACTAGCATATGACAGCCGGGAGCCAAGTCCGACAGTATCAGTCACTATGCTACATTGCTTCGCACAGGATTTCCCTCTAAAATGGGGTGCGCACCACAACAATGTTTATGACTAGCATATGACAGCCGGGAGCCAAGTCCGACAGTATCAGTCACTATGCTACATTGCTTCGCACAGGATTTCCCTCTAAAATGGGGTGCGCACCACAACAATGTTTATGACTAGCATATGACAGCCGGGAGCCAAGTCCGACAGTATCAGTCACTATGCTACATTGCTTCGCACAGGATTTCCCTCTAAAATGGGGTGCGCACCACAACAATGTTTATGACTAGCATATGACAGCCGGGAGCCAAGTCCGACAGTATCAGTCACTATGCTACATTGCTTCGCACAGGATTTCCCTCTAAAATGGGGTGCGCACCACAACAATGTTTATGACTAGCATATGACAGCCGGGAGCCAAGTCCGACAGTATCAGTCACTATGCTACATTGCTTCGCACAGGATTTCCCTCTAAAATGGGGTGCGCACCACAACAATGTTTATGACTAGCATATGACAGCCGGGAGCCAAGTCCGACAGTATCAGTCACTATGCTACATTGCTTCGCACAGGATTTCCCTCTAAAATGGGGTGCGCACCACAACAATGTTTATGACTAGCATATGACAGCCGGGAGCCAAGTCCGACAGTATCAGTCACTATGCTACATTGCTTCGCACAGGATTTCCCTCTAAAATGGGGTGCGCACCACAACAATGTTTATGACTAGCATATGACAGCCGGGAGCCAAGTCCGACAGTATCAGTCACTATGCTACATTGCTTCGCACAGGATTTCCCTCTAAAATGGGGTGCGCACCACAACAATGTTTATGACTAGCATATGACAGCCGGGAGCCAAGTCCGACAGTATCAGTCACTATGCTACATTGCTTCGCACAGGATTTCCCTCTAAAATGGGGTGCGCACCACAACAATGTTTATGACTAGCATATGACAGCCGGGAGCCAAGTCCGACAGTATCAGTCACTAAACACATTTTCAACTTAAATGAGTGTGAACAAGACGCATTCGACTTGACCCTTTTAGAAATGAGAGAAGTCTCGTACAAGAAGAGTGTTATTACTAGAAACTAGACTCTCTTACGATTCCAACGATAGGTCATAAGACTTAATTGGAGTCACGGATCAAAAGTTATTAACATTTGAAAATTGACGCGCAAAATTTTACAGAGGGTATCCACTGCGCCGCAGTGAGCCATTGCCAAGCTTACTGCGCCGCAGTGAGCTAACCACTCGCACAGGACCAGGCCCTAGCCACTGCGCCGCAGTGGGGCTAACCCATGCCACTGCGCCGCAGTGGCCAAATTCTGAACCAGAAGCAGTAGCTGCAGTTTATGCAGGAAAACCAAACCCAAAACCCTTCAAACTCGACCCAAATCAATCCAAAACGATTTGTAGGAGCTTGTAACCCATTTTGAAGCATAACTAAACATTATAAACCATAAATACACATAACCCAACCCATAATTTCATCCATAACATCATCGAATCTTCCGAAACGATCAAATCAAACCAAAACCCTATTTAAACCCTAATTCCATTTTAAGTTGTTTTAGGCCATGTAAAAACTCGAAATGACTAGAAAAGAGTAAGTAAACATAAATAGGCGCAAAAGGGATGATTTAGACTTACCAAAAATTGATGTTCTTGAAGATAGTTGAAGAATATGTAGATGAAGATGATGATGATGATATAACTTCAAATGATATAGCCTTAAGATCTTTCAATCCTTCCTTTGCCAAAAACTAGATTTTTGATGATGATAAGAGATTGAGAGAGTTTTAGATTGAAGAGTATTTGTGAAGTGTGTGTGTGTGGTGTGTGTTTGGATCGACCAGGGAGAAAGAAAAAGGGGGGGAAGGGCTTTGTTGGCCTATTTCCCTCCTCTCAGACTCAAATCAGTCCATGTGGCTTCATTTGGGATATTTTAGTATCCCCTAATTTGGTAAAATGCTTACAATTAAATACCGTTTGTCTAAAAGATTAAGATGTAAAGTAAAAGTATTTTCCCTCGTCTCATTTTAGTTAAGACAAGTAAATAAAATTAAATAAACTAAACTTTTAGAAATATTTAGTTTAGACAGTCTATTTACTGTGTTCAATTATAACACTTAAATCTTTATTTAACGTTATTTTAAGACTCGGCATTCGTCTAAATAGCTAATAGTCTACGTCATAAGGATACGTCTAATTGAACTATATCAAATGTTCAATTAACTAATAATTTCTACGTCAAAATCTCTAAATTAGACGAAATTATAATAATGATCGAGATTAGGACTAACCCGTTGTTAATAAATTACGAGTTGTCACAATCCATCACGATGGTATGTTCTTATTCAATCCACTATGTTATGGTAATGGTCGGGAGGATGAATTGGAAACTGTACAGTTGCCTCGACGTGATTTGGAACTTCGCATTGAGGGTGAAATAGGTAATGTGATAGAAGGGTTGTTCTATCTCTTATGGCCAGGTGATATGGATTCTTTATTGAAATGAGAAAGTCAGCAAGATTTAGATACATTTTTTGATCTTGCTGATACATACAGTACAATGCAAGTTTATTGTGACCACTTGGGTATAAGCTTGGATAACTTTGTTCAAAATGACAAAGATGGTCCAGTGAAGATAGATGTAGAAGCACGTAAGGAAGGGATGTATGATACTAAAGAGCAGACATATGATAACAAAGAAGGTCAAGAGGGTGAAAACAATGATGCTAGTGGGGAGGAGATTGATAACAATGATGAGGTTGTTCAAGAGGATGGGGATGATAAGGACAATGCTGGTGGTGAAGACATTGATGAAGAATTTGTTGCAGAGGATGAGGATGATGATGTTGGGTCTGTTGCTTCTTTAGACCACTTGAGTGAGGGGGAGGATTAAGTAAGGAATGTCAGACAAGGTAAAACCCATTGCAAAGATTCCAAATGCCAATTGATCCAAGAGGAACATGAGGAACACGAGGAATTTCTTAAGGACCTTGTTCAAGCACTGACCACTAACAAAACTGGTGAAGAATATGAAGATCCACTACAACCACCCCCTGAAGTTGTTCCAAGTTTTCCTGTGCATGACAAAGCAACACATTGGAGATTGAAAGAACCAAAGGTATTTTCCTATACTTTATTACTTTATTACATATTACATTATGATGTAACTGTTATATATTAAAAACATGATGTATATAAATGTAGGTTTGGTGAGAAATATAATAATGTTAAAGACTTGAAGGAATGCCTCACTTACTATGGACTTGCAAATGGATACTCTTTATGGTATGAAAGAAGTTGCAGTGAAAGTTTGATTGCAAGATGTGGCAACAGGCCACCAAGGGTTCTAGACCTCACTTTGGGGAAACAGAAGAAAAATGGTGTCAGGTATCAACCAAAGCCACGGAATTGTAAATTTAGGTTGTATGCTACTTGGATGTCTAAAGAGAGGACTTTTCAGATCAGGACAATGACAGCTGAGCATACTTGTGCTAGGAACTTCAAATTTGGGACTTTAATTAATTACAAATGGATTGGCAGACATTTTGCAGATAGGATTAGGTAACAACCAGAAATATAACTTTTGTAATTCAGGAGTTAGTTTTGAAAAAATACAAGTGTTTTGTGACCCATACACAAGTTAAAAGGGAAAGAACATAGGCACTGACTGAGTTTGGAAAGTCATTAGAGGAGCATTATGCTCTACTTAGGCCATATGGTGATGCATTGCTGAGAACATACCCTGGATCCATAGTCAGGCTTGGTACAACACAGAACCCTGATGGGAAGGTTTATTTTGATAGATTCTATGTATGTTTGGCAGCATTGAAATTAGGTTGGAAAAGAGGGTATAAGTCTATAGTAGCACTAGATGGGTGTTTTTTGAAAACTGCATGTACTGATGAGTTGTTGACTGTTGTTGGAAGGGATGGCAATAACCAAATATATCCCATTGCCTAGGCCATTGTATCAGTAGAGAATAAGGATAACTGGATATGGTTCCTAAGGTTGCTTGAAGAGGATCTTCAGTGTCCAGAAGGTGATCAACTTACTTTGATGTCAGACCAACACAAGGTACTTTATTTGATTACATTTGATTGTTTGGTAATTATATTAACTTGTTTGTTAATTAATTATATCAAGTTTTTCATTAATTGTAGGGTCTTATTGAAGTTGTTAAGGAAGTTATGCCTAGAGCAGAACACAGACAGTGTGCAAGGCACATTTATGAGAACTTAAGGAATATTTAAAGTGGTGAATACTTCATAAGCTTGTTTTGGAAGGCATGCAAGGCTACTTATCATGCCCAGTCTGAGGAGGCCATGAAAGACATTAAGGCAGCTAATCTAAATGCCTTTAAGTACTTAATGGATAGAAACCTCAAATCTTGGTCCAAGGCCTTCTTCTGGTTACATATAGGTTGTGAGGCTGTAGAGAATGGTTTTAGTGAATGTTTACCAATTGGGGCCCTCCCTTCACCACCCACGTGTGGATGGTCTACAGGGTTCATAACTACTCCTCTTTGGAATTCTGTTTTGCTAAAATTAGGAATAAGCCAATAATAACCTTGCTAGAATCATTAAGGGTCATAATTATGATAAGGTTAGAGAGCATTAGAGACTTAAGTTCAAAATGGGTGCATGATGTGTGTCCTGCCATAAGGAAGAAAATGGATTTGATTAAAAATGAGAGGGGTAATTGGTTGGTTATTCATGCTGGAGGTAACAAGTTTGAGGTGAGGAATTACAAGTACTCATATTGTGTGGATCTAGAATTAATGAGGTGTGAGTGTAGGTTGTGGGAACTTAGTGGAATCCCATGTGTTCATGCTGTAAATGCCATTTTCAAACTTAATCAAGAACCTAAAGATTGGATTTCAAGTTGTTTTAGGCTTAGTATGTACAGAGACGCTTACAACAAGTACCTTATTCTTGTTGGTGGCATGGACACATGGCAAGTGAACCCTGACCACAATGTGCCATTGCCCCCAAGGCCTAGGAATATGCCTGGTAGGCCTAAGAAACAAAGAATCAGAGCTGCACATGAACCCAGGGTTAGTTACAACAGAGTCACAAGGCATGATGCTGAAATGACTTGTTCCAAATGTTGGCAAAAAGGCCACAATGTGAGGGGGTGTAAGAATGAAACTGTTCCAAGGCCTGCTCATATTTTAAAACCAAGAAAGAAGAAGACAAAGGTTGGACCGGATGAAAGTGCAACTGGAGGGCAGAGTAATCAAGCAGATAACAACAATGCAAGTGCATCTAGAGGGCAGACTAATCAAGCATCACAAAGAAACAACATTCAACCACAACAAAGTCAAAGAAAGAGCCAAGGAATGAGTCAACCATCACAAGCAAGCAAGCCTCAACCACAAGGTCAAGGTAACATCTAAGGTATGCAGAGTCAACCATTACAAACATGCAAGCCTCATCCACAAGGTCAAGGTAACATCAAATCTTCATTCCCTGCACCGTATTGTTTTTGTATCTTGCTGCTTCCTACCCATCAACATGATTAGTTGCATAGCACAAACTCACAATACTAGATAAGTTGTAACACCCGTCATTTTAAAACCTGGATTTCAAAAACTTTTGCCAAACGCCGTTTAAAACGTAGCGGAAAGGATCACTTAAAAACTGCCTCATCCGTAACCGGATGGTACCTTTCATAAAACGGTGTTACTAAAGTGCATCATCAAAACAATATAAATGAATTCCAAGTCTTGGCACCAACATAAATGTCATTCACTATTACATGTACATAAACGTAAATAATGTAGCCGAAACATAGGCTATGGGAAGTCTAAGCATTCAACAATCTATGCTAGTCTTCTTTATTGCATCTACCCATCTCACGAGCTAAACCTTTCTCTAGCTCAAACCTGCTTATCCTAAAGGACACAACATGTAACACCCTTCGTTTAAAAATACGGGTTTCCAAAAATTTTCGCCTAACGGCGTTAAAATAGAGCGGAAGAAACTTTAAAAGTCTAAACCAATTAAAATCTGTTTGGTTTCCTTATTCGTACCATCAAAACAAGTCTAAATAGAAACCCGTCGGCTGCCCAACACAAAACAACCGACTACATAACATGCAAACTTCATAAAAGACAAACATAAACAAATGTCTATAAAAGTTCAGCATCTATGGATAGCTAAGGTCAACAGCAAGCTATCTACCCATTCCTCGCTCTTCTTCATCAACTACCTCAGCTACGCTAAACCTGAGGGAGCAACAATTTCAAAAGACAAGTGTTAGCTAACGAATTAGCTAAGTAAGATAACACTTAAGTTATAAAACATTTGTCCATTTCAAACATTATGGATTTATATACTTCATTAAGGCACAACACACATCAAACATACCACGTCATCAACATAACATATTAGGATGAACCACCCTAAATGTGCCTATCCTGCTTTACTTCATTACACACATATAACCACATAACTGCTTTCTACATTTAACTGCTTTTCTACATTTTAACTGCTTTACTACATTTTAACTGCGTCAATGTGTAACATAAGTTACACCCGACTAGATGAAAACCATTCAGTTGAACATCAAACGTCGTTAAGGAATGGCAAGCCAATCCCGGAGTAATCCGTATGTACAAGACAAATGAGGGCGGGTCAGACCCCTCGTATTACTCAACTGCATCTCAATGACCATGTTGCTAGGAGCCACCCAAGCAACCTACGTCAACGCACTTAGCCGGGCTAGGGCAAGTACGGGTTAAGCTTAACACTTTCCTGCATCAAATTTTTAACGAGCTCGAACCTGCATCCCATTTAGTTTAGGTGACTGCATTACCTAAACATTTACTACGTTTACTGCTTTTACGTTTTGGGCCCTTAAACGTGCACGTGTCATGGCAACTTAACAAGTCTAGTGAACTAGATGAGCAAGCCATACAATCATGCACAAAACAACACATGCTACATATACTACATCTCAATGCATCACAAGATACTACATATCACTTCATAACATAACGCTACATTATACTTCATATCATAACATACACTACATTATACTACATATCATAACATTCACTACATTATACTTCATTTGGGACTGCATTTCAGGTCTCAATGGTCAACTACATAACCCATATCACCTCCCGTGTAACCCCGAATACCCACAAACAATTCAAGATATAAGTTATTATTTGAAACCATCTTTTCGTTGAACCCTCAGCATGTCAAAGTAGTGTATCTTACCTCGTAGAGCGCACACAAATGATAACAAAAGCTACCTTGCAAAGCAAGTATTCCCGACTACCTATAACAAACATAGGACGAATCAACGAGTGTAAACGATGCTATACGACCTACGTCTATATATATATATCGAATAATAGTCTTTGTTGACTACTTTATCTATTTGTAGACTACTTTTATCCTTTGTAGACTACTACAGTATACTCTTTTGTAGACTACTTTCACCATTTGTAGACTACTTTCACATTTCGTAGACTACTTTACTCTTTTGTAGACTACCAGACTCTTTTGTAGACTACTTTCATCTTTTGACTATTTACAGTTTTGTAGACTACTTTTGGCATACAAGACGACCAAATGAGAGAAAACTCAGTTCTTAAAAAATGTAGAGGACTCAAAGAGCTTTCCAGAAATGTAAGGTTTGACTCCTGAATATCTCTAATGAACAAGTTATGACGTTTTCAAATCAGGCCTGCACAACTTGCCCGAAATCCGACTACTACTGAAAATCAACACTTTTCGCCTATCTATGGGCAAAATCACCAGAAGCTTTAGTCATATCGATTCAAGAAGACACATAGACCTTTTCAAAAATATAAGATTCATCTCCCAAATAGTTCATATAAGAAAGATATGAAATTTTCAACATGACAACAATTTCAGGCCTGGAAATCCAACTCGTTTTAAAAGCAATCTCGACCATCAAACATACATGGCTCATAACTAAGACCTCTATAGTTAATATACACAAAATGTTAGGTCCAGATTTAGTCCAGATTTACTGGACTCGCTCCAGACTCGACTACTGGAGCCTCACTGAAGATCTGACCAGAATTGTGTTCTACTGGACCTACTCCAGACTTGGAATCTGGAGTCCCTCTGAAGATTTGTCCAGAAATAATTGAAGATCAGTGAGCATATACTTGTATAGGAAATCTGGAGTATTCTCCAGATGAGCTCACTGGACTTCACCCCAGTCCAGATCAACTCTACTGAAGACATTCTGACTGAAGTCAAAGACTGAAGTCTGAAGAAAGAAGACTTAACAAATGGCGGAGTCCACTGGAAAGTCTTACCAGATCTGTTCACTGGAGGATTGTCAGTGTTCTAGATCCTACAAGTCTGAACACTGATATCAAGGATTGACTTTTCCTTTAACACACTTTCCAAAGAACAATCCACTTGTTCTTTACCAAAGTATACGTGTGTTAAGGTGGTTGGATAAAAGGATACACTTGCACTTGATGTAACTTTATCCTTATTCCTTATCCAATACATTTAATTTTCTTGTCGGATCATTAAATGTATGCAACCACATTTGTACGGCACAAAGTTCACTGGTGAATTTTGTTGCCTATAAATAGGAAGTCATTTCGTTGACATAAATACTTTTTAAGCATTCATTTTGCATTGAAGTGAATTTGTCAAATACTCTCGATCTTAAACAGGGATACTTCACAACTTTAAGTATCTTGATCCTAAAGAGTTATTTGACAAATATAGATCATTTGTAACTCATAAGTTGTTAGGATACATACTTAATTGTATTATCTTGATTCCGCAACAACCTTGTATTTTGTTTATACATCAATAAATAAAATACCCATGAAACAATACATAATGTTCCACTTTATTTGTTTATTGCTTTAAGTCATGTATTACTTTATTTATATACTTGCATTTATATTTAAGTAATACTAGTCCTTTTCTAGTGATTATTAGACTTGTTGTATTTACACTTTCCTGGTTTAACCATCTCGAACTTAAGGGACTCACACAAAATATGACTTAATTATCATTAAGATACCATCATTTGATTCATGGATTCGTTACACACATTTTACAATTGTTTTGACACCCGATTTGACCTAAATCGACTCACAAACGCAATCGAATCCAAATCAAACATCAAGATCAGATATTAACTCTATATTGGTTCTATTTGAGTACCAAAATGACATTAACAATAATCTCATACCTGTAGGAAATCCAAAGAAACCAAATGATTGCAATAACAATCACCGATTGACCCGAAATCGGTAAATCTAACAACAAAACGATTTCAATCAACCATTACTCAATAGGTCCAGGTATGAACGAATTTTAAGGATGAACGATATTTATCAAAGATTTCGAGCTATACCTATTTGGATGATAGCCGGATCGATTATATACACCGATTGATCATTGATCTACCCGAAAACACAAGAAATCGCATAAGGATCGATCAAGGAGAGGAAGGGGCGGCTCTAGGGTTGGAAGAATGTGTTTTGGGAACTGAATGAAGAAAGAATTAGGGTTTAAACACCCCCAAATCCCGTTTTTAAGTTTCCACATAAGTCAAAACTAGTCCCTAAGCTTCCAAACGATTCATATTTAGCTCAAAACACCTTTAGGGGCTACTTACAACTCATTAAACACTTCAAGCACCTCTAAAGGCATATAAATACACCCTAAACTCATTATCACATCAATCATTAAGGCATTCAAGCCTCACACGTTTAGCACATTAAACACATCTAAGCATTAAATCTCCTAGAGACTTAACGAACACGTTATGTTGACTTAACGACTCTAGTCAGCCGTTAATTAAAAAGATTGGGATGTTACAATTACCTCCCCCTTAAAAGGATTCCGTCCCCGGAATCTCATCAGAAATGAACAACTCCGGATACTTCTCTTTCATCACGGACTCAGCTTCTGTAACATCCCAAAACTTTTTGACGTTGACCGTTAACTTGTCATTAGAGACCGTTAGTTACTATGTGTTTTGTATGTGCTTATGTGAATTAAATGATTAACGTGAGATATGTGTTAAAGTGATTAAAGTAATGAAAAATAAAGTTGATAATGATTAATAAAGTCATTTAGTGTTCCCGATGGGATATAAGCGTCGTTAAGTGTTTTCGAATGCGTTAAACGAACAGTTAAGTGACGAAACGGGTTATAAGGAAGTGCGAGGGCCTAGATGTAAGATTTAGAAAGTTGTTCCAGCAGATATAAGGGATATATCACGACCCTAATGCCATATAATCAGATTATTAACCCTAGAAACTTTCACACACAAAACCCTAAGAGCCTCCTTCAATTTTAGAGCAATTTCGGGTCGATTCGGGAGTGATTTCGCATAGATTTCGATCCTTTAATCTTCCTTCCAGGTATGATATGATTTATTGATCAATTTTTGAGTCATTTGAATGGTTTTAGCCAATCAATTCGGATCCTAAGGGTTAGGGTTGATTTGATTACGTTTCGTCATCGAATACTTGGGTTTTCGGGTAATCTAACGTATTGTTATTGTATCCTCTTGTCCCTGGGACATGTGATCTTGTGAAATCATTACATGATCAATTCATATAATAACGTACCGGTTGATCCTGTGGAACCTGTGAGGGCATTAAACATTGATGCCATTGATTCGGGTTCCCAAAATAAGATGATTGAATTAGGATGGAGTGATGAATTCGGTTTTGATGAATTCAACAGAGGAAGGAGAACGAAATTAGATATGAGGGAGGCTGTGATTATGTGTGTTGATACACCTAAAATTAGGTTAATTACTCTCTATTTATATAAGGAGAGTATTTTCACATTTAGTCCCTCTGGTGTTTAATTCGTAACTCATCAGTCCTCTGAAGTCCAATCACCTAATGGGAAACCCTATAATACGTCTCTAAGAGTAAATACGTCATCATATATTTACTTAGACATAGGGATTTCATGATCGTCAATTATCATATCAGGAATGATAAACGATCAGTGACGGTCACACTAACGTGGTTCCAACATTCTCCCACTTGACCAAGCGATCATTTATCTATGAGCATTTAATAAGTCCGGCCGGGATAATACTCATTTGTTTTAAACCGAAATCATAGCCAATAAGTACAGTCGTAGAGAAGAACATCAACTCAGGACCCCCACTAGTCAAACTATGACTCAAATTTAAAACTAATAAGCAATGATCAATTGACTAAGACAAATTTTGTTATATAACGTCTTTACACTATTATGAGCTCAAAGTGTAACTAATAGACAAACAAAATCTGAATAAGGAGGAAATTTTTCATATAATAATAATGACCAATAAGTACAACATGCTATTATATTAGGTCCTTTAGTAAGCCTCATCTTCGACACGTGTCCTACGAAGACATTAGGAGGAAGACCTTTGGTCATTGGATCCGCTAGCATATCATTTGTACTTATGTACTCAATACAAAGAACATTTTCCTCAACTCGTTCGCGTACAAACAGATACTTTGTATCGAGATACAGACCAGCGCCAGTCGAACTGTTACTGTTCGAGAAAGTTACGGCAGCTGAGTTATCACAGTAAAGCTTCAATGGTCTAGAAATAGAGTTGACGATTTTGAGTCCACCGACCAGGTTCCTTATCAACATCCCATGACAAGTGGCATTGTAAACAGCAATATATTCAGCCATCATGGTGGACGTTGCAGTCAGTTTCTGCTTATGACTCCGCCAAGAGATAGGTCCGCCAGCTAACATAAAAATATACCCAGAAGTAGATTTCTTATCTTCTTTGCTTTTGGCAAAATCGGAATCGAAATAACCTACTACTTCTAGATTGTCACTTCTTCTATACGTTAGTTTGTAGTCTTTGGTCCCTTGCAGATATCGTAGAACCTTTTTAGTCGCTTTCCAGTGTGCTAATCCTGGGTTAGATAAGTAACGCCCAAGCATACCGGCGATATAAGCGATATCTGGTCGAGTACAGACCTGAGCGTACATAATGCTCCCAACTACAGACGAGTAAGGTATCATCCTCATTTGCTCCTTCTCAACTTCAGTGCTTGGACTTTGGAAAGTACCAAACACGTCTCCTTTAACTACTGGAGCTACAGTGGGTGCGCATGATTGCATTTTATAGCGTTCTAAGATGCGGTCAATGTAGGCCCTTTGAGAAAGACCCAGAACACCATTACGCCTATCCCGGTGTATTTCGATACCTATGACATAAGAGGCATCACCGAGATCTTTCATGTCAAAATTCTGCGAAAACATTCGCTTCGACTCATGCAGCATATCCAAGTTGTTACTTGCAAGCAGAATGTCATCCACATACAAAACAAGGATTATAAAGTTACTCCCACTGATCTTGAGATAGGTGCATTGATCCACTTGATTCTTTAAGAAGTCTTGTTCTTTCATGACTTCATCAAACTTAAGGTACCATTGCCGTGAGGCTTGCTTCAACCCATATATGGACTTCTTCAACTTGCAGACCATGTGCTCTTTACCTTTAGGAATGAATCCTTCAGGTTGCCGCATGTATACGTCTTCATGCAAGTCTCCATTTAAGAAAGCAGTTTTGACATCCATCTGATGTAACTCAAGATCAAAGTGAGCTACAAGTGCCATAACAATCCTTAGGGAATCTTTACGAGAGACAAGAGAAAAGGTCTCTTGATAATCAATTCCAGCCTTTTGAGTATAGCCCTTCGCAACCAATCTGGCCTTATAGCGTTCGACGTTTCCTTTTGGGTCTAATTTGGTTTTGAAGACCCATTTACAACCGACAGTTGTGGATCCTTCAGGAAGTTCAACCAATTCCCAAACGTCATTATGCTGCATGAATTTAGCTCCTCAATCATAGCCTCATTCCATTGAGTGGCCTGATCACTATTAATGGCTTCTCGATAAGAGGTGGGATCAACAAGCTTTCCAATGTCCTCAACTTCAGTCAGATAAGTTATGAAATCATCAAAATTAGTGGCCCTGCGTTCCCTTGATGATCTCCTGAGTTGATTTTGGGGTTGAGCAACGTGAGGCTCGGCAACGTGAGGTGCTTCTTGGTTTTGAGGTTCTTCATGGTTTTGATTAGGAGGATTTGGATCAGTGACATCAGGAGCAGCATCGTGTGCAAGAGGAATTATCGGAGGAATAGTGATCGACGAGTAGTTCCCCCTTGCTTCTTGTGCTTCATGCAAATCGAAGTTAGGATTTGTTGTGCTCCCACTGATCTCTGAGTTCTCGAGAAACGTCGCATGCTGCGTGTCAACGATGGTAGTAGTATGGGAAGGACAGTAAAACCGATAACCTTTTGAGTTATCAGGATAACCGATAAAGGAACATGAAATCGTTTTAGGATCCAGTTTCTTTAAGTTAGGGTTATAGACTTTTGCTTCGGCAGGGCAGCCCCATACTTTCATATATTTTAGACTCGGTTTCCTACCTGTCCAGATCTCATGAGGAGTTTTAGGGACAGATTTTGATGGAACCCTATTGAGTATATGAACGGCTGTTTTTAAGGCCTCAGTCCAAAGAAAAGTAGGTAGGTTAGTGTTGGCAAGCATACTTCTCACCATGTCCATTAAGGTTCGGTTTCTCCTTTCAGCAACACCATTTTGTTGAGGAGAACCAGGCATGGTGTATTGGTTAATAATGCCATGTTCCTTACAAAAATTATGGAAAGGACCAAGAGCTTGACCAATGTCAGTATGTCTACCATAATACTCACCTCCTCTATCTGATCTCACAACTTTTATTTTACGATTAAGTTGGTTTTCAACCAAAGTTTTAAAATCAGCAAAAGTTTGTAAGGATTCAGATTTTTCTTTGATCAAATACAAGTGCATGTAACGAGAATAATCGTCAATGAATGTAATAAATGATGTATGTCCCGTGATGGATGCGGGATAGGGGCCACTTATGTCAGTATGAATTATTTCCAACAAGTTGGAACTTCTTGTGGCTCCTTTCTTATTCCCTTTAGCCATCTTCCCTTTTGAGGCACTGTATACATGTTTCAAAATCACTAAAATCAAGAGAGGGTAAGATTCCATCCTTTACGAGTCGTGTCATGCGATTTCGTGAGATGTGGCCAAGACGTTTATGCCACAGCAAAGAGGAATTCTCTTGTTGCTTAAGTGATTTTGTCTTAGTTTTAGTTATATCATCAACATTAAAAGACAACAAAGATTTGGAGAAATTATGATCTAGTTCTAATTTATACAGCAATCCATCCAAGAAACCACGACCAAGCAATTCATTATTACGAGTTATGGCAATCTTGCCGAAACCATGAATCGTTACATAACCTTCAAGGTCTAGTCTAGAAATAGATACAAGGTTCCGAGTAATTCTCGGTACAAATAAGGTATCTATTAGTCTAATGCCTTTTCCGGTGCTCATATGTAAGACATAAGTTCCAATGGCTTCGACATTTAAGAGTCAAAATAGATACAAGGTTCCGAGTAATTCTCGGTACAAATAAGGTATCTATTAGTCTAATGCCTTTTCCGGTGCTCATATGTAAGACATAAGTTCCAATGGCTTCGACATTTAAGAGATCACCACTTCCAACTCTAAGCTTTCTTTGGCCCTTTGGTAGCTTCTGGATTGTAAGGAACCCCTGTAATGAGTTGGTTACATGAACCATAGAACCAGAGTCACCCCACCATGTATTAACAGGTACATCAGTAGTAAAGGAATCAAATATTACATAAAGTACGTTACCTTTCTTAGCTAGCCACTCCTTGAACTTAGGGCAATCCTTCTGACGGTGTCCTTTGTCACGACAGAAGTTGCATTTAAGTTTGCCAGTCGAGGAATTAGAGCCAGAGGCAACTGCACCATGATTAGTCTTTTGGACTTTGTTCGCAGTTTGTTTACCGTTGTTTCCCTTCCTCTTCTTGGAGCTAGCGGTGGTGGTCAGGTGAACAGCTTCAGGTTGAGCCAGCTTAAGACGCTCCTCCTCATTAATACAGTGCCCAATAAGTTCACTCATTGACCATTTATCCTTCAAAGCATTGTAGTTAACCTTGAAGGTGTCAAAACGAGCAGGCAGGGAGGTCATGATGAAGTGCACCAGAAAGTTATCGGAGACTTCCATCTCTAGAGTCTTAAGCTTATTGGCCATGTCCGTCATCTTCATAATATGCTCACGGACACCGCTAGTTCCTTCATACTTCAATGTAAGCATCTGCAACATCAAGGCACTTGCATGCGCTTTAGACGATCCCTTGAAGTGGTCCTCAACAGATTTGAGGTAATCCTTGACTTTTTCAGAGTCAGGGATAGCTCCTCTAATAGTCAGATCAATGGAATTCTTGACTAACATTAGCGACAGGCGATTCGACTTCTCCCACTTTTCAAAGTTCGCCTTCTGATCAGCAGTGGATTCAGCAGTAAGGGCAGCGGGTTCATCATGACGAATAGCGTAGTCAAGGTCATACATTCCCAAAGTCAGATCTAAGTGACTTTTCCATGAAGCATAGTTCGTACCATTGAGCGTCATAAGGCCAAGGTTAGGTACTACTGTGGAAATAAGAAGGATGTACATTTAGGGCATAAGCGATAGAAGATTATTATAGTAATGCCTAAAATAAGTAGGCCCAATAGTAATAGTGACATTATCAGCCGTGTTATGCAGACAAGGTAATCTCTCCTAAAGTAATGCCTAAAATAAGTAGGCCCAATAGTAATAGAGAGATGATAAGTTATCTAAGGCAGCCTAAGTAATGACTCTAGAGTAATGGAACTAAAGTAATGACTAAAAAATAAGTAGGCCTATTAGTACTGTTCCATAGAGTAATAAGACTATGACCATTATTATAGTAATGAAGCTAGTGATAGGTAAGCCTATCGTAAACACCAAAACAATAAGCTAAAGTAAGGCTCTACTTAGATGTTACATCACCTTTGGGCAGAAGTAACTAATATCTAAGTTAATATGAGCATTAGGTCATGCAACACAACACTTATCTTTTGACCTTTGGGCACAAAATTAAGAATCGTGTATATTATGCATGCAAAAGAATCCTTTTGTCACACAAAGCATATTAAATCACCTTTGGGCAGAATTAATATACTAAGTGTTAATTATGCAAAAGAGAAAAGAGCGCAACATGAGAATCACATTTGACCTTTGGGCACAAATGATGAAACCATGTACATTAGTGCGAAGCCCCCACACATTACGGGGGTCCGGGGGCAGCGCCCCTGGAAAGCGGGGTCCAAGGGGCGGCAGCCCCTGGCGGGGTCCAAGGGGCAGAGCCCCTGGCTGGGGTCGAGGTCAGCTTGGAAATTTTTTATTTCCCTTAAAGTGCTGTGGTAAAAACGCCTCAGAAAAAATTATTTTCCGAAAATAAGGGTCATTTTTTCCATTTAAACTTTAAGGTAAAACATAAGCACGAACTTGATAATCAACTAAGTTAATCAGTAATCCATGAAAAATAAGCATGGTACGAAGATAGTTAAGTTCGTATTAAGGATTAACTTCGTAAGTAATTAATTATCTTCGCAATGAAAATAACTTCGTAAGTAGTTAACTATCTTCGTAAGTAACTTACGAAGATAACTTACGAAAATAGCTTACGAAGATAAGTTCGTGAGGAAGTAAGTGCGAAGATGAGCAGAAGTTTCGTACACAAATAAGCCTTACGAACTTAGTAATTCCTTACGAACTTAGAGTTCAAACGAATTTAGAGTTCAAACGAACTTTAAGTTCGTAAGAAGCATACGAACTTAAGCTTCTGCATTCTTCAGTTCGCGAATTAGGGTACGAAAACGAATCAAATCAATGGGGAATCGATTTAACCAGGCTCTGATACCACATGTTGGAATATAACATGATTCAATTCATATAATAACGTACCGGTTGATCCTGTGGAACCTGTGATGGCATTAAACATTGATGCCATTGATTCGGGTTCCCAAAATAAGATGATTGAATAAGGATGGAATGATGAATTCGGTTTTGATGAATTCAACAGAGGAAGGAGAACGAATTTGATGTTTAGGGGAGGCTGTGATTATTTGTGATTAACATAAAATTAGGTTAATTACTCTCTATTTATATAAGGAGAGTATTTTCACATTTAGTCCCTCTGGTGTTTAATTCGTACCTCATCAGTCCTCTGAAGTCCAATCACCTAATGGGAAACCCTATAATACGTCTTTAAGAGTAAATACGTCCATCGAATATTTACTAGACATAGGGATTTCAGTTATCGTCAATTATCATATCAGGAAGGATAGATAATCAGTGACGGTCACACTAACGTGGTTCCAACAATTCCATCTTGAAATCAATATGAGTCTTTTTGCATATGAGATCCATAGGTCGTGGTGGTTGCTATGGTCATTTGATGGTCGAAATAGTTTGAAAAACAAAGGGTTTATTAGATCTGAAAATCTAGTAATATTGCAAAAATCATATCTCTTTCAATTAAAAGAGTTAGGAGATGAATCTTATATTTTTGAAAAGGTCTATGTGTCCCTTGAATCGATATGAATAAAGTTTCTGGTGATTTTGCCCATAGATAGGCGAAAGTGTCGATTTCCAAAAGTGGTCGAATTTCGGACGATTTCTGCAGGCCTATATTGTAAATGTCATAAATCATTCATTATAGAACTTCAAGAGTCAAAATTTATATTTCTGGAAAGGTATTTGAATTCCCTACATTTCATAAGAACTAAGTTTTGACTCATTTGGTCATCTAGAGGTCGAAAAGTCGCCTGCAAGTGAAGGGTGTGATTCTGAAAACTGAACTCGACGAGACCACTAGTGGGCTCGACAAGATCGTGTTCAGGCCTCACTTTTGATGCATTCTGGAGCTTGAACTCGACGAGACCACCCCTGGGCTCGGCGAGATCAGCCGGCATAAAGGTTTTAAGCGCGTTTAAGTGTCTAGTTGACTTATATATCCTTCCTTCTTGTACCATAGGTTGTCGGGAACACTCGTCAAGCACGGTAAACATTTGTGATTGTTGAGTACTCCATTGAGGTAAGATACACGACTTTTCTCACGCTGGAGGCACAACAAAATGTGATTTTCTATAATTAACCTCTTAATCGGATTATCTTATATGTGTTGGGTTTTTCGGGTTATGCGGGAGGTTATATGGGAATGTATGTATGATGAAATGACCTATGTTGTAATGTTGACGTCCAAAGTTGAAGTAAATATATGCTTATATAGTATGACGAATAAAATGATGTTGCTATGATATGTTTAAAATATGTGTTGTGATGTTGATAATGTCGTTGATATGCCTTGATATTGATATGTGAGGGCTTATATGTGAGACTTAAGTATAAAATGTCTAGTTCACTAGATACACGTAAGAAATGTTATGAGGTGTGCACGTTAGTGGGATTAAACGTTAAAGTAGATGTGGGATTAGTTAGGTAATGAATATACCTAATGTTAAAAGTAAAGTGTGAAATGTGGGAAATCGTTCTAGCCTTAGTGTTAGTGCGTAAAAGTAAGAAAGATATAAATACGTGGGAAATGCTATAGCTAAATACGTGAGATTGATGTGGGAAGTGTTAAGCTTAACTCGTGCTAGTTGAAAAGCTAGTGCGTACGTGGTCGCTTGAGTGGCTCCTTGCGGCATAGTTACGTGGGACTAGTATTTCCGGGTGGAGTGACTAACCACCAATGTTAAAAGCATGACGGGATACTATGGAAATGGCATTGCCTTTCCTAAAATTTAAGACGTGGGAAATCGTGCTAGTTGTAAAGCTAGTGCGTAATATGTAAATTGATTAAAGATGTAAGATGTGGGAATAAGTGATTAAGATAACTATAAGAATATGTGAGGTAGATGTACATGTAATTTAAGACGTGGGATTACAATGTGACGTGAGATTTAAGTAAGATATGTTGATATGTGTGATATAATCGTTGATAGGCACAATTAGAAGTAATTACTCTACATGTGCTAATATGAATACGTGTGACAAGTTTATGTGTGGTATGCCAAGTTATGATATTGATTAAGATGTGAGTATATAATGATATGATGTATATGTTGATATGAAATGAAATGTGATGCAATGTGGGAAAGGGAAGTATGGGTTGATCTATGATTGTTGTGGATGATATGTAATGTGTTACGTTTTGATAAGTAAAATATGACGAAGTTTTATGAAAGTAAAATGAAGAACGTTTTATCAAAATGTGTGTATCTTACTTAGCTAATTTATTAGCTAACACTTGAG
>CM067170.1:116882001-116893776 GCA_034093135.1 Erigeron breviscapus
ATTTTTGTTTCTTTTTTTTTTTTTTTTTTTTTTTTTTTTTTTTTTTTTTTATTTTGTACCGTTGGAAATGTTTAGAACGGCTAGTTTGTTTCTTTTTTTTTTACTTCTAACTTTAACATGTATATAAATCACAACCTTTTCACCTCCTTTTAACACTTTCACTCCAATTCTTACACTCAAAAACTACTTTCAATTCAAAAAACCACAACAAAATGAATCCCAACAACAACCAAAATAACCCCAACAACAACCAAAATAATCCAACAACGTCCAAAATAACCCAACAACAACCAAAATAATCCCAACAACAACCAAAATAACCCCAACAACAACCAAAATAATCCCAACAACAACCAAAATAACCCAACAACAACCAAAATAACCCAACAACAACCAAAATAACCCAACAACAACCAAAATAACCCAACAACAACCAAAATAACCCAACAACAACCAAAATAACCCAACAACAACCAAAATAACCCAACAACAACCAAAATAACCCAACAACAACCAAAATAACCCAACAACAACCAAAATAACCCAACAACAACCAAAATAACCCAACAACAACCAAAATAACCCAACAACAACCAAAATAACCCAACAACAACCAAAATAACCCAACAACAACCAAAATAACCCAACAACAACCAAAATAACCCAACAACAACCAAAATAACCCAACAACAACCAAAATAACAACAACAACCAAAATAATCCCCAACAACAACCAAAACAATCCCAACAACAACCCAAATAATCAACAACGTCCCTTAATCGACTTTAACGATCCAAACTTACTAAACAACGCGACTTTCATCCCCCTAATTCGACAAATGAACGTTAATCAACAAAAACACCTTTCAACCACCTAATCAACCTATGCCATAAATGGGTTTTGGTAATTGGAACGTGCCACAAGACAACTACGGTTTTCGGTCCGTTCAAGATACGCCACAACAACACTTTGATCGTCAACAACTTGCTCCAACCCCACCACGTTCTCCCGATGTCGAGTTCGTTCAAGAAACTCAACCCGAAGTTGAGTTTGAAGCCGAAGAGGGCGGTTCAAGACAACGAAAAAGGCGTCCACACAAAAAGAAGGCGTTGGATGAACCACGAACGAGAACACCGGCTATTCCGTGGTCACCGACCGAGGAAATGAATCTATGTAAAGCTTGGCTTGAGGTTACCGAAGACCCAGGTGAAGGTATAAAATTTCGGCCTTTTTTGTATTTTTTAACTTCGGTTTTTTATTTTTTGGGTTTCGGCCCTTTTAACGTTTTTTTGGTTTTTTGTAGCAAATTTTCAAAAGGAAAGGACATATTGGACTCGAATTACGGATTTGTTGCTCAAGCTAGAAAAGAAACCCGCGGGTTATCGTGATGCCGATGGGGTGGGTGCTAAATGGAGAAAAATGCGTCCACAAATTCAAAATTTCAACCAAATCTACACTCGATTCACCAATGCAAATAACCATCAAAGCGGTGCAAATGATGTCGATGTTGTGAAAAGCGCACTAGCCGAGTACCGTGGAGCTTATCTCAAGGCGTTTGGGTTTTTGGATATTTAGGGAGAAACTTCGGTATAGTTCCAAGTTTCACTATGTTGTTGACTTTAACGCAAAAGAGACTCGTGGTCAACCAAGTGCCAAAAGGTCGAAAACGTCGTCTTCCGCCGACCCGTCTAGTCAAGGTTTATATATATATATATATTTCGGTTTATACATATATATACTTTATATATTTCGTTTAAGTTAATATATATTAATGTGTTTAATATATATCTATCTATATACTTTTCGTAGTTAGAATAGTTAGACTCATTTTATCTTTTCCCTATAACCCTATATATATATATATATATTAGTTAGAATGTATATCATATATTATATTTATATAGAATTGAGATATTGTGAGAACTTTATTTTTGTCGAGAATTACGAGAACCATTTAATGCCATTAGATTAACTTAATCAATGGTTATTAATTGATAATGGCATTTTTGTAATGATTTGAAATACAAAATAGATTACAAATTAATAAGAATTGAAAAAGGGTATAATGGAGAAAGTAAAAAAAAAAGAACCGAACAAAGGATGAAACGGTTGTTGTTCCTATTCTTTCGCAGCTTACTTCTAGTTATTATTTATATTAATTATTAATGATTAACAAAAATTAGTTTATTTGTTTCTCTCTGTCCAAAACGATTTTACAACATTAACTTGAATATCCCCCCCCCCCCCTTTTTTATATTAATGGAATAATTGTAATTTATTTTTAAATTTTGTATTATAAAGTTATTACAAAATTACTAACATTAAATAATAAACTTTACCAATTCATTAAAAAAAATTATTATTAGTATTGTAGGTATTTCTATTAAATCATTCAAATATGTTCATAATATAAGATTATAATGTGTGGTCATATTAAATTAGAATTACAAAAACATAATTTTTTAAAAAAAACCATAAACATTTTAAGTCGAACACATGTGAATGACCCTATCTACATGTGTACGGATATTTATTTTAGAAGAATTCACAAGTGTATATAAAATTATTTTGAGTCGTACACATGTGAATGACATTCACAATGTATAGATATATTTTTTTAGCAGAGTTCACAAGTGTATACGAAATTATTTTGAGCCGTACACATGTAAATGACTTTATTCACAAGTGTATAAGTATTTTTTTAGCAGAGTTCACAATTGTATATAAAAAAAATTTATATATGAAGTGCGTTTACATGTGTTAAATGATATTCACCAATGTATAGATTTTTTTTTTTAACATAGTAAAAACAAGTGGCAACAACGCTGGAAAATACGTTTTAGTTATAAAAAGAACAGTATAAACGATGAGAATGGTGTATGAAAAAAATAAAATAAATTGAACCGCAAAAAATAGTTATCATATCACAAAATACACAAATTAAAAGACAAAAAGCAATTAAACTTATCAATCGATGATCAAGTGTTGTCGTTGATTCATATGCATATATTATTGCAACTTGATTAAAATATGGCATATAATTTTAGTTGGAATAGTTAAATAACTGTTGGTGAGAGATTTATGGAATCGATTAATGAGATTATTTATTAATTTTAATGCAAATCATTTAAATACAGATTTGCCCTTTATATTTTATATGGAAAAAAAGTTCTCTTAGTTCTCGATTTAACTTTTCGCTATATATATATTATACTTGTTAGAATATGAGCACATAAACAAATAACAATTCACGAGTACGCAGCGGAAAGATCGTATATGTAATACTATTAATTAACAAAGAGAGAATCGAAACGTGTACCTTTGCGCAAAGCTTCCAATAATATTATTAATAATAAGATTATTATTAGTTAGGGTTTAAAGTAAAACCCCTCTACGATCGCACACTTGACACCCCTATGATGTATGCTAGTACCCGATCACGAACTCACAACCCGATTGTGTTTTCCCTTTAATGAAGCCGAACCAAGAACAAAACCCTTTGCTTTTAATCTCACAAGTCGACAACCTTTGGAGGAAAGAAAATAATAATATTTTCTTTATAAACTTTGACTAGTTCAAAGAAACAAAGAATTGCTTTTGTTTTGGGATTTCGACAACTTCATACGGAAGTTGGTTTTTCACGGCAATCAAGAGAAGAGAGGAATTATTTTAGTGTTTTTACAATTCTAATTGTCTTACAAAAACTCTTAACCTTTAGCCTCTATTTATAGGCTTAATTGTTAGGGTTTCTAAACTTGATGGACAAGTTTAGTCAAGGCCTAAAAGCCTTGTAAATTTCGGCCCCCCATAGGATTAATTAGAGCCCAACTCTAATTCCTAATTTACAATTAAGTCCTTCTCTTTTAATTAATAAACATATTTAACTTTTAACGATCGTTTATTAATCATTTCGTGATCATATTAATTAATATATTACAATAACATATTAATTAATTACATAGAGTTTACGTGTCATTTTGTGTGACCCCGTAGGCTTAAATGATTTCCGGACATGCGTTTATTTAACGTGATCACATACCAACAATACTTTTGGTAACAATTTATACTTTATATATAGGTTCGGATGCTCGTGTTAATATGGACCTTAATTCATTGGAGGATGATGACCCGTGTTTGAAGAATGGGTTGGTTGTAGAGACGCGGCTAGGATAGTTTTCTGCAATTAGGGGCAAATGAACTAATACAAAACCCTTAATCTCGTTTTTAGGTTTCCACCTAAGTCAAAACTAGTCCCTGAACTTCCATAGAGCTCATATTTAGCTCAAAACACCTATTGGGAATACTTACAACACATTAAACACTTTAAGCACCTCTAAAGGCACTAAAATATATCTTTAAACACCTATACACATCAATCATTAAGGCGTTAAAACCTTGCATTTAAAGCATATTAAACACATAAACGCATTGAATCATCTAAAGACTTAACGGACACGAAATGTTGACTTAACGACTAAAATCAACCGTTAACTAGAAAGTTCGGGATGTTACAAGCACCCCATATCTAAATCCAAATATGAAGTGTCACGGTCAAAGCTAAACAATAATACAAGAGTGATATACAAAAATTCTCTTAATATTTTTACAATTACTACAACCTAAGCGATCATTGACCTATGATCTCCAACAAATCCATTATGTGCGGAAGATAGCTGAAAATCTATTGCTTTACTTTTTCTAATATCTGTTCCAGGGAAAGAAAAACTTCAGCTGAGCGAATTGCTCAATGTGTGGAAATAGAAAGACATATAGTGATATTCAAAATAGACATGATGCATTTCAGATAAATTATTTACTCGTACAAATATTTAAAAGATGTTTTTAATGAAGCAAAGTGTTAAAGACAAGTTTTCAAAAAATAATATTAATTCAAAACAAATACAGTCATAAGATAATATAAATATTTTCGCATTTATTAAAAGAACATATCGATATCTAACGTTATGAGAAACCTACAATGTTTCATATGTTCAATCATAAATTACTTTTACATTAATAACCAGACAGTTATCACCACCGTTGCACTACCATTACCCGTCGCAACCGCATAGTTCGGTACCCCTCGTAAGGGACTGTTTATGTGTTTCTACTTATGTAACATCCCGAACTTTTCATGTTTGACTTGTTGACTTGACTGTTAGTTAACGTTAGGTTTCGTCAAGTTTATGTGCCTTAATTGGATTATGTGATTAAATGCTTATGTGTTTAATATGTTATGATTAAAGTAAGTTGAATGAAAGTAATTAAAAGTAAAGTTATGAAAGTCAAGTGCTTGTTAGGTTGATAAGTGTCCCGGTTAGTAAGTTAAGCTTAGAATGCGATGTTTAGGAAGTTGAGGGACTTAAGATGACAAAAGGAAAGTGATGGTCAGGGGTTTAAGGGTTAATTAGGCTACCCTAATTCTCATAATCTGCATCTTACGTGTGTATGAGCCCCAAGTTGCCCCTCCCTCTCTTCCAAACCAAATTCCCTCCAAAACCCTACGTTTCTTGGTGTTTGATTGAAGTTTGATCATGATCTTTCATCCTTGTGATCATCTACAGGTAATATGGATGATTTCCGTTTGATTTGTGATCATATGAATCAATTATATTGATCTTGTTCGTGATCTTAGGGTTTGGGTTGAATTAATTGCAATCCGTTTATTGATTTCGAGTCTTTCACGTGATTAATCGAGTAGTTAACGTGTGTAATGAATCCATGAACCTATCTATGATTTCATAATGTTAATTGAGTCATATTTTGGTGTATATGGACTGTAGAAGCATGGTAGATGTGTGATGGTCGAAATTGCTTACAAAACTGAGGGTTTACTAGATCTGAAAATTTAGTAATATTGCAAAAATCATATCTCTTTCAACTAAAAGAGTTACGAGATGAATCTTATATTTTTGAAAAGGTCTACGTGTCCTCTTGAATCGATATGAATAAAGTTTCTGGTGATTTTTCCCATAGATAGGGGAAAAGTGTTGATTTCCAAAAGTGGTCGAATTTCAGACTATTTCTGCAGGCCTATCTTGTAAACGTCATAAATCATTCATTAGAGAACTTCAAGAGTCAAACTTTATATTTCTGGAAAGGTCTTTGAATTCCCTACATTTCTTAAGAACTAATTTTTGACTCATTTGGTTGTCTTGAGGTCGAAAAGTCTCCTTCAAGTGAAGGGTGAGTGTCTGGAAGTTGATCTCGACGAGACCACTAGTGGGCTCGACGAGATCGTGGTCAGGTCTCACTTTTGATGCATTCTGGAGCTTGAGATCGACGAGACCATCCCTGGGGTCGGTGAGATCAGCCGACAGAAAGGTTCTAAGCGCGTTTAGGTGTCTAGTTGACTTATATATCCATCCTTCTTGTATCATAGGTTGTCGGGAACACTTGTCAAGCACGTTAACACATTTGTGATTCTTGAGTAATCCATTGAGGTAAGATTAGGGATGAGCATTAGGACCGGAAACCCGAAGACCGACACGAGACCGACCGAACCCGGATCAGACCGGCCCGACCCGGTTCTCAAACGGTCCGGTCCTCGGGTAGGGATATTGTGCTTTTTCGGTTATCGGTCCGGTTCGGTCTATACCCGGTTACCCGGAAAAAACCCGGAAGTGTAAGGGTTTGTTCGGGATTTTTTATTGTGTTTAATTAATTCGTTTGTGTTATTTTTGTAGAGATGGAAGAACAACTTCCACATATGAGCATAAATGGGAAAGGAATTGAGTTGGATTAAAAATTGTTTTCAAGTTATTTTTGATATTGTTTGCAAGCTATTTAGTTTTTGAAGTTGGCTGGCCAATTTGGATATTGTTTGCATTTGGCTTGTTTATGTAATTTTGGATATTTTGTTGGAACTTATGGTGGTTACATTCTGTTTGTTAGAAGTTATTTAATTCTGGAGCTGGACATTTTTCTTGTTAGAATGTTGCTTTAATTTGCTTCTTAGCTTTTTTTCTTTCTGTTCGTTTTCTGCACAGATGCACAACACATGAATTTGGAAATTCATGTTGCCATATAGGTGGGCTGTATGTTGCTTCAATGTGTTTCTTAAATTTGGAAATTAATTATGCATCTTTGTAAAATTGTAATGTAGCTCACGTAATTTTGCATCTAGGTAACAGGTGGGATGAAGCCCAACTTGTCCAGCCCAACAAAGTTCACGCAAAAACGGGCCCATTCGGGTAGGACCGAGACCGAACCGAAACTTTTCGGGTTAGACCGAACCGAACCGACCTCTAATCGGGCCGGTCTTCGGTTCCTAGTTTTTACATTTTCCGGGTTTCGGGTTTTGCCGGTCCGGTCCGGTTGTCCGGGTTCAGGACCGTGCTCATCCCTAGGTAAGATACATGAATTTTCTCACGCTGGAGGCACAACAAAATATAGTTTTCTATAATTAACCTCTTAATCGGATTATCTTATATGTGTTGGGTTTTCCGGGTTATGCGGAAGGTTATATGGGAATGTAGTATGTTGATTATAATGATGTTGCCATGTTAAGTTCAAGATATGTGATGTGATATTGATAATGTCGTTGATTTGCGTTAATGATTGACATGTGATGGCTTATATGTGAGACTTAAGTATGATATGTCTAGTTCACTAGATACACGTAAGAGTTGCCATGAATTGTGCACGTTAGTGGGATTAATTAGGTAAAGGATATACCTAAAAGTAATGTAAGATGCGGGAAACCGTTCTAGCCTTAATGTTAGTGCGTAAAAAGTAAGAAAGATATAAATACGTGGGAAATGCTAAAGCTAAATACGTGAGATTGATGTGGGAAGTGTTAAGCTTAACCCGTGTTAGTTTATGCCAAGCTAGTGCGTACGTGGTCGCTTGAGTGGCTCCTTGCGGCATAGTTACGTGGGACTAGTATTTCCGGGTGGATTGACTAACCACCAATGTTAAAAGCATAACGGGATACTATGGAAATGACATTGCCTTTCCTAAAAAATAATACGTGGGAAATCGTGCTAGTTGTAATGGTAGTGCGTAAAGATATAAGACGTGAGAATAAGTTGATTAAGATAATTATAAGAATATGTAAGAAAGATGTACATGTAATTTAAGACGTAGGATTACAATGTGACGTGAGATTTAATAAGATATGTTGTAACATCCCAATCTTTTTAATAAACGGTTGACTAGAGTTGTTAAGTCAACATAACGTGTTCGTTAAGTCTCTAGGAGATTTAATGCTTAGATGTGTTTAATGTGCTAAACGTGTGAGGCTTGAATGCCTTAATGATTGATGTGATAATGAGTTTAAGGTGTATTTATATGCCTTTAGAGGTGCTTGAAGTGTTTAATGAGTTGTAAGTAGTCCCTAAAGGTGTTTTGAGCTAAATATGAGTCGTTTGGAAGCTTAGGGACTAGTTTTGACTTATGTGGAAACTTAAAAACGGGATTTGGGGGTGTTTAAACCCTAATTCTTTCTTCATTCAGTTCCCAAAACACATTCTTCCAACCCTAGAGCCGCCCCTTCCTCTCCTTGATCGATCCTTATGCGATTTCTTGTGTTTTCGGGTAGATCAATGATCAATTGGTGTATATAATCGATCCGGCTATCATCCAAATAGGTATAGCTCAAAATCTTTGATGAATATCATTCATCCTTAAAATTCGTTCATACCTGGACCTATTGAGTAATGGTTGATTGAAATCGTTTTGTTGTTAGATTTACCGATTTCGGGTCAATCGGTGATTGTTATTGCAATCATTTGGTTTCTTTGGATTTCCTACAGGTATGAGATTATTGTTAATGTCATTTTGGTACTCAAATAGAACCAATATAGAGTTAATATCTGATCTTGATGTTTGATTTGGATTCGATTGCGTTCGTGAGTCGATTTAGGTCAAATCGGGTGTCAAAACAATTGTAAAATGTGTGTAACGAATCCATGAATCAAATGATGGTATCTTAATGATAATTAAGTCATATTTTGTGTATATTAACTGTAGAGGTCTTAGTTATGAGCCATGTATGTTTGATGGTCGAGATTGCTTTTAAAACGAGTTGGATTTCCAGGCCTGAAATTGTTGTCATGTTGAAAATTTCATATCTTTCTTATATGAACTATTTGGGAGATGAATCTTATATTTTTGAAAAGTCTATGTGTCTTCTTGAATCGATATGACTAAAGCTTCTGGTGATTTTGCCCATAGATAGGCGAAAAGTGTTGATTTTCAGTAGTAGTCGGATTTCGGGCAAGTTGTGCAGGCCTGATTTGAAAACGTCATAACTTGTTCATTAGAGATATTCAGGAGTCAAACCTTACATTTCTGGAAAGCTCTTTGAGTCCTCTACATTTTTTAAGAACTGAGTTTTCTCTCATTTGGTCGTCTTGTATGCCAAAAGTAGTCTACAAAAGAGCTGGTAGTCTACAAATGTGAAAGTAGTCTACAAAAGAGTCTGGTAGTCTACAAAAGAGTAAAGTAGTCTACGAAATGTGAAAGTAGTCTACAAAAGAGCCTGGTAGTCTACAAAAGAGTCTGGTAGTCTACAAAAGAGTAAAGTAGTCTACGAAATGTGAAAGTAGTCTACAAAGGATAAAAGTAGTCTACAAATAGATGAAGTAGTCAACAAAGACTATTATTCGATATATATATATATAGACGTAGGTCGTATAGCATCGTTTACACTCGTTGATTCGTCCTATGTTTGTTATAGGTAGTCGGGAATACTTGCTTTGCAAGGTAGCTTTTGTTATCGTTTGTGTGCGCTCTACGAGGTAAGATACACTACTTTGACACGCTGAGGGTTCAACGAAAAGATGGTTTCAAATAATAACTTCCCAACTTATATATTGAATTGTTTGTGGTTATTCGGGGTTACACGGGAGGTGATATGGGTTATGTAGTTGACCATTGAGACCTGAAATGCAGTCCCAAATGAAGTATAATGTAGTGAATGTTATGATATGAAGTATAATGTAGTGAATGTTATGATATGAAGTATAATGTAGTGAATGTTATGATATGAAGTATAATGTAGCGTTATGTTATGAAGTGATATGTAGTATCTTGTGATGCATTGAGATGTAGTATATGTAACATGTGTTGTTTTGTGCATGATTGTATGGCTTGCTCATCTAGTTCACTAGACTTGTTAAGTTGCCATGACACGTGCACGTTTAAGGGCCCAAAATGTAAAAGCAGTAAACGTAGTAAATGTTTAGGTAATGCAGTCACCTAAACTAAATGAGATGCAGGTTCGAGCTCGTTAAAAATTTGATGCAGGAAAGTGTTAAGCTTAACCCGTACTTGCCCTAACCCGGCTAAGTGCGTTGACGTAGGTTGCTTGGGTGGCTCCTAGCAACATGGTCATTGAGATTAAGGCTGGCATAACAGGTCACACGAAACCTGTTAAGACACGAACCTGTTAAGACACGAACCTGTTAAGGTCAAACACGAAAACACGACCTGTTAAGACACGCCTTTCAAACACGAACACGACACGAAAATTAACAGGTGCACCTGTTAAGACCTGTTAAGAAACCTGTTAACATATATTTTATAGAATTTTTGACTAATATTAAAAAAAAACCTTAACGATACAAAAACTCTTACAAATCTCAACTATTATATAACGATAATAATCATTACATTACAAAAGTTCATAGACATCTTACCTTATAAAAATCATATATCAAATCATAATAATCAATTCTTAGTATTTTATATATATGTATAACCTTAACAGGTCTTAACATGTCCTAACAGGTCCGGATCTGTTAAGACACGAATCTTAACCTTAACAGACCTGTTAAGACACGACCTGTTAAGACACGAAACCTGTTAAGGTTCAACCACGAAACCTGTTAAGAACAGGTCGTGTCGTGTCGTGTTAACAGGTTTCGTGTCAAAATTGCCAGCCTTAATTGAGATGCATTTGAGTAATACGAGGGGTCTGACCCGCCCTCATTTGTCTTGTACATACGAATTACTCCGGGATTGGCTTGCCATTCCTTAACGACGTTTGATGTTCAACTGAATGGTTGTCATCTAGTCGGGTGTAACTTATGTTACACATTGACGCAGTTAAAATGTAGTAAAGCAGTTAAAACGTAGAAAAGCAGTTAAATGTAGAAAGCAGTTATGTGGTTATATGTGTGTAATGAAGTAAAGCAGGATAGGCACATTTAGGGTGGTTCATCCTAATATGTTATGTTGATGACGTGGTATGTTTGATGTGTGTTGTGCCTTAATGAAGTATATAAATCCATAATGTTTGAAATGGACAAATGTTTTATAACTTAAGTGTTATCTTACTTAGCTAATTCGTTAGCTAACACTTGTCTTTTGAAATGTGTTGCTCCCTCAGGTTTAGCGTAGCTGAGGTAGTTGATGAAGAAGAGCGAGGAATGGGTAGATAGCTTGCTATTGACCTTAGCTACCCACAGATGCTGAACTTTTATAGACATTTGTTAATGTTTGTCTTTTATGAAGTTTGCATGTTATGTAGTCGGTTTGTTTTGTGTTGGGCAGCCGACGGTTTCTATTTAGACTTGTTTTGATGGTACGAATAAGTAACACCAATGAATAAGGAAACCAAACAGATTTTAATTGGTTTGGACTTTTAAAGTTTCTTCCGCTCTATTTTAACGTTGTTAGGCGAAAATTTTTGGAAACCCGTATTTTTAAACGAAGGGTGTTACAAGTTGGTATCAGAGAAATAGTTTAAGTGAACCAATGACTATAAGTGTGCCATAGGAATTGGACTTAAACTGATAGTGTACGACAAGTTACTTTGGAAGTGGCAA
>CM067170.1:116903297-116913642 GCA_034093135.1 Erigeron breviscapus
CCACAACACACTCTTTACTAAAACGATCTTGTGAGGATCGTCTTAATCAAGCCACAACTTACTGAACTAAAACGATCTTAGGAAGATCGTCTTAGTCATCTTCTTCATCTGAACACATTTCCAGAAAAACTCCATTTACAAGTTTTTAAAACTTCGATTTCTTATGAATTACTAGGAGTTAGATCACGAAATCACTTGCAAACTATTTTAATTCACGTCCGCAACACGATTATGAACAAAATTCAACACAAAACACAACAGATTCAAATCCCTGAAATTACGCGCCAAAACTCAAAATTCAATCTCGAGTTTTAGATCGAATTGGAAGTTGAAAATTGACAGAATTATGTTATCAATCACCACGAATCTATTGATGAACAAACAACTGTGATTTTATGAGATTAGATGTGTGAATTTTGAAGAACCAGTAGGTGAACTATTACGAACAGAATTTGAGATTAAAATTGATTTTGATGAAATTGTGATTGAATTCAGTTATGGATCGACATCAGATTGATGTTTTTCTCTGATACCACTTGTTATAACACGATTTTAGCTCTGAATTCAATCTAACAATGACGGTTTGATAGTGTGTGTTCTTGGTGTGTGTGTGTGTGTTTTGAGAGAGAAAGATCGAATAAACTGAAAGATTGGAATTAATGTGTGTGTAGAATTAAGTGTTTGGTATGTCCAGGTTATGATTTCTAAGGTATGAGGGCTATATATAGTCTAACAATACAACTATGCTAATTATCACAATTAGCCCCTCAACCTTAGTAATCATTTATCTATGACTTAACAACAAGAATATCTTCTAATCTTAATTACAATTTATCACTATTTTTGGATTTCTAACACCCATGGGGATTATGTGCCAATCTCATGGGGATATCAGTCATATGGTAATTAGAATGTAATAATTGAATCTATTCATGATTAAGTACCAATCCCATGGGGATTATTTGTTTTTGTTCTTTGTAAATTTTTTAACCAGTTACGGTTTAAATCTCTTAGTGATTATATGCCAATCCCATGGGGATTATGTGCCAATCCCATGGGGATATCAGTCATATGGTAATTAGAATGTAATAATTGAATCTCTTCGTGATTAAGTACCAATCCCATGGGGATTATTTGTTTTTGTTCTTTGTAAATTTTTTAGCCAGTTATGGTTTAAATCCTTTAGTGATTATGTGCCAATCCCATGGGGATTAACTGTTAAAATACACAAACAGAAATGTTTTACCCAGTTACGGTTAAAATCTCTTAGTGATTAACTTCCAATCCCATGGGGATTAACTGTTAAAATACACAAACAGAAATGTTTTATCCAGTTACGGTTAAAATCTCTTAGTGATTAACTTCCAATCCCATTGGGATTAACTGTTAAAATACACAAACAGATGTCTTGGTCATCTTTGTTATTTTCTTTGGTTTTGTAATTTGTTTAAAAACAACTAAATAAACAAAAATATACTATGGGAACACATTTCATAATCACGAAATCACTAAAATAACCAGTTACAGATTAAGCAAATATGTAATTCACCAACCGTAACATTTGTCTAAGTTTAAAGAAAGAATATAATAAAACATCCAACTGTCTACGAAGTTAAGTTTTCGGGAAAGGTAACAAAAAGTAACATTAAATTCTTCAAGGCTGCTGATCAGACTTTCCTTCAGCTTCTTTTTGTTTCTTTGCTTGTCTTTCGCAAGTCCTTTGATTGTGGTTGGCACCTCCACACTTTTTGCAAACAATTTTTCTCTTTTTGCTTTGTTCTATCCCAATCTCTTTCCCACTCTTGATTCGATTATCATGATGACATCCCTTATAGCTTCCAACTGGTGGGTTTTGAATTTCATTAGAGTCTGGCTTCTCATACCCGATCATTGACGATATAATATCATCTTTTTTCTTTGACGGTGTGTTTGGGTTATCAGCTTCTACCTCAAGCTTCAATGCTTTAAGCTTGTTAACAAACTCCTCTAGCTTTTTCTCATTCGGCCCAATTCGTTGTAAAGAATCATCGATAACTGAACTTGCTTCATTTATCAATTTTTGAACAGGTATATTCTCGTCTCCATATCTGTTTCTTCTTGATCTTAATTCTGGGGGAATAACATTCTTCATCCAACGTTTCATTACGTATTTTTTGGGCAATTCATCAATTTGGAAGTTCCTCAACACCCAAAAACAATGTCTGCATAGAAGCCCAAGCTTAAGGTACTTTTTGCAAGTACAAATGATGTCACCTTCTTGTTGGTTGAAAAGTACCTTCAGCAAACACAAACAGGGGGGGGAAAACAACTTTTATTGAAGCAATCACTTAATTATCAAATGTAATCATTATATTATTGGAAACAGTTTGCATGTTACAACTTGGTTTTGTTTACCTTGTATTGGATTGGCTTTGATGAATTGATACTGCAATCATTGATAACACAAGTAGAAGTTTTAGTTTGTTCATCCTTGATCATCTGATCCAACATACATTTGTAAAATGAACCTTCTATTTCCTCTTGGATGAACTCAAACATTGTATGTGTGTAGACATTGGCCACCCGCTTTTCCATCTTCAGTTGTGTTTTCAGTTGTCTTGTTTTTGTTATGGTAAAGGCATCCAGTTTTGATTGAGTTGATCTCTGCTTGAACATAGCAGACTCAAACCCGCTCATGAAGTTCACTAAATTTGATCCTGACTTTGTGAAATGAGAAAAGAATGCGTTCTCGCTCTCGGATCTTGAAGTTGTTCTCATCAACCCAAACATTTCTGTATCAATAAAGTATGCAGGTATCTAACTCGATCTAATTTCAAACATATGTTTGAACCATGTATCGTTCTTCAATGAGAAGTCATTCATCAGCTGGTCCCATTTCATTTCAAATTCAGCTGGTTCAATGTGCATATTCCAAACTATGCTATCAAATCTTCTTTTGAAGTCACTTTCTAACTCATCCTCTATACTAGGAATGGCATCCCTAACCTATGGCACGTATATATATTTCAAGATAATTAGAATCATTCAGTGACTGGGTAACATATTTAATACATTGTTTTGCCTATTTCATAACTAAAGTGTATGCAGATTGTCAATAATACCTTTGATGGCAGCTTTTGGGTAATGTGCCACATGCACAATCTGTGTTTTGCTTTCTTGAAAACAGTCTTTATCGCTTTCTCCATTGATTTGTCTTGATCTGTAACCACCATGATTGGCTCTTTCTTGAATGCATCCATGAAACAATCAAGAAGCCATATGTAACTCTCTGCTGTCTCGTCACGTATCAGACCTCCCGCAAAGGTTACACATTTACAGTGTTTATCAATACCAGTGAATGGAACGAACATTAAGTTGTACCTGTCAATGAAATAAACAGGTTAAGTCAATGTTATTTTTTCTGTAAACATTTTGGTAATTCTATGTTAGTCATATACCTGTTGGTCCTGTAGGTGGCGTCAAAAGATATTACGTCATGGAAACAGTTGTAGTTACACTTTGCCACCTCATCCGCCCAGAAAAGAGAGTGTAGTATGTTATCTACAGCTTTGTAATAGAAAGAAAACCCTGGAACATATTTCTTTCTTTCTAGCATTTTGTTCACAAGCATTTGCGAATCACTTTCACTGATGAACACGTTCAGATCACGTGACCAATTTCTAAAGTCGACAACTGTTCCATTCACGTTCTCTTCACAACCCTTCATCTTACAGTAGAGCTGATGTGCCTTTGTCGGACCAATATTCGCCTTTGAGGCGTTGTATATAAAGATTTGTTCGGCATACTTTAGTTGTCTTTCTTGCTTTGACAGATGCTTATATTCAGGTCTCAACAACTCATGGTTGTGTATTGGTTGTATAGCTGCTACTTTGTATTTGGAACTTCCAGTTATCTTCACAAATTTGATTTTAGCCTGACAGCCTGTACGTTCCAAGTTTGATTTTCTAACTGGTTGTTCACCGGTTTGCAATGTGTCCACTCCCATTGGCTTTGGATTACCATTTCTGTTACATACATAATACTTGCTCACAACAACCCCAAAGTTATTTGCGGTTTGAGTTGACTTTCTGACATCAAATCCTAAAGCCAATGCATACTCCTGATACATTTTGACACAATCATCTAGGTTTTCCAAAACCTGTCCAACATACGGTTTCAACTTATCGTCAACAATTGGTTCGTCATAACACGTTCCTCCCGGTGTTTGATGTTTCTTTGTTTAGAAAACTGCTTTCGGTGTGACATTCCTTCTAGAACCTGTTTCAAGTAAATGAAAAAACAAATGTGATGCAACTCTGACAAAATCAACAGCTTATTATAGTTCAATCCCAAAGTGATTGGCACACAAAGCATCCGGACATTGCCGTATATCACAATAAATACATAAACTTGCTAAAACTTGAACATGTTAGTTAAGAATTATGCAACTTAAAAAAAAACTTTCGGCAAAAAGCCCAAAAAAGAGTTCCTAAGCTTGCTAACCGTGCTGCCACACACTTCCTCAGTTATCTTATAGTACAACTATAGATTACATTAATCAAATAAAGTGATAGATCAGTCTTATTGGTTTTAAATTACTACTTTGGTTGTCTAAAATTACAAAATCTGAACAGGGAGCAAGTTCTTAAGCTACATCACAATAAATGAATGAATGAATGAATGAAACAAGGTACAATTTAATGTAAAGTAACAATCACAATCATACCATCAAAGTTTATTTCACCGAAACAGTCCACTCAAAACCATACATACTTAACAAACAATAACAAAAACAACGAGAGTTCAATTATCTAAAATATACTCGAACACTTACAATAAAGTACATTTTCTGATAGGAATGTTTCTAAGCATATGAAGTGTAGGAACAAATTATACTACATCTGCCTATTACTCTCCGATGCACCTGACTTTACTCATTGGTGTACATCAAGTAAGTGCATCAGGTACATTCAAACCATAAAAACTAAAAAGTAAGTAAATCACATGCATCGTAGTCTAAAAAGAGGTGCATAAAATCCCTTTTTTTGAACGCCAAACGTAAGTAGTTAGTATCCTCATAGTCACTAATTAACGCCAATGCCAGGGTTTGAACATAGCCTCCCACCTCCCCTTTGGACCATTAGACCAAGGGCTCATTGGCGAGGTGCATAAAATCGTTACTACCGGAACCTCAATTTTACAATTTGCACAACAACCACACTTTATTTCCAAAACAATATCAGTTTAGCAAAAAAAAAGAAACAGAAATGATATAGGCAGAAATGATATTACCAGAAACTCTTTACGATTTGCACAACACGGACCAGAATTTATTTCCAAAACAATATCAATTTTACAAGAAAAAAAATAATTTTACAGGAAAAAAAATGACATAGGCCGAATTAGAAACGAATAAATCTAAATTAGTACCATATAAATCTGGCGTCTACTCCAAGCTAAGGAACCAGAACACAACCGATCGGAAACTTCGAAAGGTTATTTAATCATAAACTTGCTGGCAAGTGGCAACAGATCAAAGACTATAAACCTATATATATATATACATGATGAAGTAAAAAATTAGCCTTCAATCTATAACTTAAGATTCAATTAACACTTAATTAGCTAAAAATAAAGCTAAGGAGTTACAGAAACAGAGATAACATAATCACTATAATTCGACAATCAATCACATGAGCTTTGAATCGGAGCTACACAAACAATATAGATACACTTACATATACATAGATATACATATATAGATATACATATATAGATATACATATATAGATATACATATATAGATACATATAACATACACATATATAGATATACATAGATAAGAATACAGATATAGATACACATACACATATATAGATATACATATATAGATACAGATACATATATAAAAAAGAGATAATTACAGTTAAAATCACCGGAGAGAGAGAAAGTGAGTGTATGTTCTGTCATAACGGACTCTGCCCTTGGTGGAGGTCGGAGATGGTGGTATGATTAGAGATTGTGGCTGTCTCTGGAGATGAGAGAAAGAGATAGTGTGTGTGTGTGTGTTAAGTGTGTGTGTGTGTGTGTGGCTGTGTTCGTCGGTGTGGAGGAGATGGAGCTGGAGAAGACGAGATAAGATAGATTCAATAGAGTTGGAGAAGAGAGGAATCACGAAAACCACAATGACCTAATTGCCCTTCCAATACTAATTGTAAATCTGATCTCCACCGTATAGTTTAGCTGATCCGACGGCTCCCATGTGATCCTTTGTGTGCACCAAAAACCCCATGTGTACATGAATACAACTCTTATTTTAATAAAGAATATAGAAAAGCGTGAGATTTTTTCATTCGACTATTTGAGTGTATGTTTTATCTAGTCAATATATCAAATCCTTACGATATTTCAAAACTCTTACAAAATTTTAAAATCTTATAGATTCACCTTTTACCATTCATTCAAATATCTTTATATAGCTTACAACACGACTTTGAACATGTTATAAATGTTAGAATATGCGAACATAAATCATATAAATATTCACATAAGCGCAACGGAAGAATCGAATATGTAATCACATTAATTAACAAAGAGAGAATCGAAACGTGTACCTTATGCAAAGCTTCCAATAAAATAAATAATAATAAGATTATTATTATTATAGGGTTTAAAGTAAAACCCCTCTACGATCGCACACTAGACACCTCTTATATCGTATGCTAGTACCCCGATCACGATCAAACAACCCTTTGTTTAAACCCTTGAAACCGAAACCCTAAAACCCGAACCCCTTGGGGTTTTCTTTGCTTCGGCCGAATAGAACAAAAGAGGGAGAGAGAGAGATTTTTTAGTTAGGGTTTTACCTTGTGAAAACTTATATTAAACCCCTAACTTTGATCTCCTATTTATAGGCTTAGGTTTAGGGTTACTAAACTTGATGGGCAAGTTTAGTTAGGGCCCAAAAACCCCTTAGAATTTTCGGCCCACCCTTCCCTTAATCCTAGCCCAAACCCAACTATCAATTCTTTTAATTAATAAACATTATTTATTTTAACATTTAAAAATGTTTATTAATCATATCGTGATCAAATTAATCAATATATTACTTTAATATACTAATTAATAATATAGAGTTACCGTGTCATTTCGTGTGACCCCGTAGGCTTAAATTATTTCCGGACATGCGTTTATTATAACGTGATCACATATCAACAGCTCCCACTTGAGCATGTTATTTATAAAGGCAATAACATTGGTTAGCGTCTAGCAACACGCCAATGTTCCCGGAAAAATTTAAGGATAGTTTCTTAAAATATCATTTGAAATGATTTAGTCTTTAATATCCCTTTGTTTCAGATACCCTTGTTAATTATGAATATGGATCAATGTCATTTCATAATTTAACGATTCTGTTTCTCATTTCTACAATTAATCAAGATTACCAAATTAGTCAAGACTACCTCTTGAGCTCATTTGGGTATGCGCATACGAACATCTTAATTAATCAATGAGGGCGCCAAATGGTATCATACTTCAGTTGCAAATTGAAGGAACAAATCCTATATTGACTACACGTGTTAGTCATGTCGTTTCACTACATTTCTGAAAATAGCCTTTTATTACTACCTTGTTCAGGACAGTTAGAACTATATCTAGAAAATGCAATCCACATATGCATAACCTGCTTGTATCTCAAGTCTAAGGATAAATAAAGCAACCATTTCACAAATTTCACTTAATGACGCCGATCCATAAAATGACAATTCGTTAAGTGGGGTAAGTCCGATATTCACCTCTTTGAATACCATGTGAGTTTGGCAGACCATCTCCAAATATTCCCTTAAATATTTCAACCAATCTCTCACATTTGTCTTAGTTTAACTATATTCCCATATAGTTAATCAACAATGGACGTTTAGAATATATCAAAAAATATTCATGGATTTAAGCATGCAAATATAGGATACAATTATTATAAAATGAAACATTCATACCAAGTATCATAATTCATTTATTAAAATAACAATCGTTTAACATCCCATTATCCAAATACCAATCACAGATTTACATGATATAACTAGCAAAATCTAAGACCTATGCCCTCGGCATGCTTATTGAGCTTTCCATTTGACAAAGCCTTTGTAAAAGGATCTGCTAAGTTACAATCTGTGTGAACTTTGAGTAAATTGATTTCACGTGATTCGATTCGCTCACGAACATAGTGATATCTTCTTTGGTAATGTCTGGCACCTTTCTGAACTCCAGGTTCATTGGCAATGATAATTGCTCCCGAATTATCACAGTACAGATCCATAGGTGAGTTATTTGAGGGCATCACGTCAAGCCCAGAAATAAACTTTCTGATCCAGACAGCTTCCATGGCTGCATCCGAAGCAGCTATATACTCAGACTTTGTAGCAGACATAGCAACTGTAGATTGTTTCTTGCTCTTCCAATCTACTGCACCTCCATTTAAAGTGAAGACATATCCTGACTGATATTTTGTATCATCTTTATCAGTCTGAAATCCAGCATCACAGTATCCAATTACTTTGAGCTCTGCATCGGGATTTCCTCCATACACCAAGAATAATTCTTTAGTTGCACGCATGTACTTTAGAATGTTCTTCACAGCAGTCCAATGATCCTCTCCAGGATTTTGCTGATAGCGGCTAACTATATTTTGCGCGAACGCAATATCAGGTCTAGTGCATCTTACCGCATACATGATAGATCCCACAGCCGAAGCATAAGGAATTCTTTTCATACGCTCCACCTCTTCAGGTGTAGAAGCACCGTTCTTGCTAGATAAATTAAGTCCTTCTTGCATCGGCAAATTCCCGCGCTTAGAATTCTCCATCTTGAATCTCTTCAAGATTTTATCTATATAAGCACTTTCACTTAATCCAATCAACCGTTTACTGCTATCTCTATAGATCTTGATTCCAAGAATAAATGCCGCTTCACCCAAGTCTTTCATAGCAAAACACTTTCCAAGATAAGATTTAACGTCTTTCAACATTGCAATGTGATTTCCTATTATCAATATGTCATCTACATACAAAACAAGGAAAGTAACATTACTCCCACTAGCTTTGCGATATACACATGGCTCATCAGGATTTTGAGCAAAACTAAACTTTTTGATCTCATCATCAAACCTTTTATTCTAACTCCTTGATGCTTGCTTCAATCCATAAATGGACCTTTGAAGTTTGCATACCTTGTCGGGATGTTTTGGATCGACAAAACCTTCTGGTTGTACCATATAGACTTCCTCATCTAGAAAACCATTTAAGAAAGCGGTTATGACATCCATTTGCCATATCTCATAGTCATAGTACGCTGCTATGGCTAAGATGATCCTAATAGCTCTAATGTCCGCAACGGGAGAAAAGGTTTCCTCATAATCAACTCCGAAAAGTTGAGTATAACCTTTTGCCACAAGATGAGCTTTATAGGTGTGTAAATTTCCATCCATGTCGGTCTTCTTCTTGAAGATCCATTTACACCCAACGGTTCTACCATTTGGTGGAAGATCAACCAAGCTCCAGACTTGATTATCTTTCATGGATTTTATTTCCACATTCGCAACTTCAAGCCATTTTTCAGATTTCGGATCTGATAATGCAGCTTTGAAATTAGGAGGTTCATTTAAGTCTCCTACTACGTGTTCTTCGGACTCAATCATAAGATTTAATCTTTCACGAGCACGTATTGTCCTTGAGGACCTACGAAGTGGAATCGCTTCATCTTCAACTTGAAGTTCATCTTGAGATTCATCTCTTTGAACATTTCCCCCCCCCCCAAGTTGATGATTGCTAGTATTTTCAGAAGTTGACACATCTTCTTGAGTCTCATCAAGTTCAACGATCCTCCCACTGTCTTCTTGAGATATGAGTTTCCTTTCAAGGAACTCAGCAAATCGAGATACCTTAACAGTGTTTTCGGTAGGAAAGTAGAAGTAGTAACCCATTGTTTCCTTTGGGTATCCTACGAAGATGCACTTAACAGATCTAGATTCAAGTTTGTCAGGCGTATCTCGTTTCACGAGTGCCTCACATTCCCAGACCTTTAAGTAAGACAACTTGGGAACACTCCCATGCCACAATTCATGCGGTGTCTTGTCAACCTTCTTGGTTGGAACCATATTGAGAATGCGAACAGCAGTCTCTAGGGCATAATCCCAAAACGAAAAGGAAGAGTTGTATGATTCATCATTGATCGAACCATTTCTAACAAGGTTCGATTTCTCCTATCCGATACACCATTATGCTGTGGAGTATATGGAGGAGTAAGCTGTTGAACTATTCCACAAGCTTTAAGATAATCTTTAAACTCTTGGCTTAAGTATTCACACCTC
>CM067170.1:116914642-116939253 GCA_034093135.1 Erigeron breviscapus
AAGGTGGAACACAATGTAATTTTTCAAGTGTATTTTATTTATGATGTTAAATAAAATACAAGGTTGTGCGGAATCAAAATAATACAAATATGTAAGTATCCTAACAACCTATGAATTACAAATGATCTATATTTGCTAAATAAACTCTTTAGATCGAGATATCTTAAAGTTGTGAAGTATCCCTGTTACGATCGAGAGTATTTAGACAAATTCACCTTTAATTGCTAAAAGTATTTTAACAAGGAAATGACTTTGTATTTATAGGCAAAAAAATTCACCAGTGAATTTGTGCCGTACAAATAAGGTTGCATGCATTTAATGAACCGACAAGGTCATTAAATGCATTGGTTAAAGTACAAGGATAAAGTCACATCAATATGACTTTATTCTTTTAACCAACCACCTTTACACACGTATGTACTTTAGTAAAGAACAAGTGGAATGTTCTTTGAAAGTGTGTAAAGGCAAAAAGTCAATTCCTCGTAATCAGTGTTCAGACTTGTAAGGTCTAGAACACTGACAAACCTCCAGTCGTAGATCTGGTAAGACTTACAGTGGACTCCGCCATTTGTCAGTCTTCTTTCTTCTAACTTCAGTCTTTGACTTCAGTGAGAATGTCTTCAGTAGAATAGATCTGGACTGGGGTGAAGTCCAGTGAGCTAATCTGGAGGATTCCAGATTTCCTATACAAGTATACAGCTCACTGTTCTTCTATTATTTCTGGACAAATCTTCAGTGTCGCTCCAGTCTTCAAGTCTGGAGTGGGTCCAGTAAATATCATTTCTGGACAAGTCTTCAGAGACTTTCCAGTCTTCAAGTCTGGAGCGAGTCCAGTAAATCTGGACCTAACAATGTGCATACAACTTAAACTAATTATAAGTAAAAACTCTTACAAAATCCACCTATCAACACCAACTAAATATTCATACAAACTTGACAAAATTATATACACGTATATATGTACATACGGATATATATTATATATATATGTGTGTACAAAACTTTTAAACAAAAATGACTTATAAAGAGAAAAAAAATGTGTTTTGCTACAACACACACACACACACACACACCCACGACACATACACACAACACATACACCCACACAATTTGAATTTTCACTACCTTTTTTAACCTTGAAACTCCCTAGACACATGCTTGATAAACTCCCAAGACATATGTTCCCCCACACTCTTTCACTCCCTCACTTCCCCATGCTTTATCTCTCACATACCTCTCATTTTTCTCTCAAAATTTTCTGCATTCTTCTCCTCCTCCCTCTTCTCTAATTTCGGTTCATTCACCACTCAAATAAAGGGGTTAAATCTTAAGTAAATTAACTCTAATAATAAAGGGTTGAAGCTAGATCATTCTAGGGTGTGTTGAAGCAAGTTATGGAGCTCATCTTGGTGCATCATGGTCGAAATATTCTGCCCCAAAACAGCCGTGAATCACAGCCCCTTCCCACCATTTTCGTGACCCAAAAAGGTTGTTAACAACATCTCTTCACTTAATAAATCTTTAGTTAATTTTGTTCTTTCAAAACCCAAATGTTTTCTTATCTTTTATTATCATTTTCTTCTTGATTTAAACTCAATGAGGGCAAAGTTTGATAGATCCTTATCTCACATGTTCATGCATGTTGAAATCAAGAGAAAGGATTCAAGGATTCAACACAAACAAGACCCAAGAGTTAGTAGTTGCAAGATTTGTTATAAAATGGTTAAATGGGTCTCACTAAAATGATTTTCTATCAAAGAAAATATGTTTATACTTCTGGATTTTTCATAAAAATGATGTTTTCAAAAAGAAGATTTAAGGTTATAGCTTATTTATATGTATAATGGTTAGATCTTAACATGCATGCATTAGATTTGTACTAGATTGGTCTTGTTAGGAGTTTGGATTTGAGATGGATCTTTGGATAATGATTGATGGAATTGAAAGGATTATAATCAGTAATATTGATGTTAAAAGTACTACAAAATAAAGTATTAATCTTGTAAGTGATAAACTTAAGTGTTAATTAAGCAAGAAAGGCCATTGGTGAGTTGATATAATCAATAACAAATCTGACAGAATCAGTCTTCTGTCTTGGAACGGATAAACTGAACATGTGAGGGCCGTTTCAAGAAAAACTTCCAAAACAAAAGTTGTAGATGAATGAGTTAAGTTTAACCACCAACTGGAATCACCCAAAAATACTGAACAAAACAAAAGATATGATTTTTCTACTAAATCGGGTCAAAACTGTATTTTTGTCTGAATATTTTACCAAATTTAACAATTTTTATCTCCTAATCCATAAGGTTCCAGGAGGCCATACTTGGTGGAAAGTAATTTCAATGTGTCTAAACTTAAAATAAAATCATGGAATTTTTATTAAGAGCAAAACCCAAAGAACTTTTATAAAACTTTCGGTATGCAAAACAGTGACTGTTTTGACCACTTCCATTTATAAAAATATTTAGAGGTAGTAAACATTATTTATAAATTAATCCAAAATTCAAAATAAGTGGACACATATAGGTTGTTGTATAAAAATCAGGAGGGTCCAAATAATTAGCTTTAACCCCGAATTAGTGGCCAACATTTCATAAATCTGTTGTATAAAAACAGAAAATTTGTAAGTAATCTTATAACTTGTGTGATGGGCTATGTAATGAACTAAGGAGTTAATGCTAGCCCGGCCCAATTAGTGAACCCACAAGGAACATAAATTAGTAGGCCCACTTGGCCCAATAAACCATATAGCCCAATAACCAATATAACTCATTAAGCACATAACCCAAATAAGGTCAAGCCCAATAACTAAATTAAGCCCAAGTCACTTAAAAGCCCATAACACTTAGGCCCAATTGGTGATGGCCCATAACACCTAAGCGAATTTCATAAACCCGAATAATCATAAGACATATTGAAGAATATGTGAGTAAAAGATAAGCGTAATCAAAGTAACACAAAAAGGATGATTAAGTAGAATGGACATAAGTAATTACGTTAACCAAACTATAAATTGATATCACAAATGCTAATTCGTATTAAAATCGGTTACACATCCAATGATGAATAAGAATAACATAACTTAACATGGCATTTCTATATGATAACCTAAGATAGGACCTTATTCGCCTTAGTTTCGCGTAGAATGGTCTTGGCTTTGAAATGCGAATGAGGAGCGTAAGGAATATATGATCAAGGAAGCTATAGATGGGAAGTACCCATTTTGGATAAGTAGATATAATGCTCGGCATATCAAGGTGAGTCATAGCCCCCTTTCAAACTCTTTTATTGTTTTACTTACGGGGTGAAAAGCATGATAAATAAAATTGATTTCTTTTATGAAATGATATTCAAAAGAATGATTATGATATGGGAATTATATTGTATGTTCAACGTGTTATATGTTATATGATGAGCTTGAGTACTGTCAAACGGTGGTCCCCTGTACACTACTATTAACTCATTGAGGCCTGTAGTTAGAGGGTTGCGCAACTAGGATTCGTCCCCTCACTCACATCAGTGGCGACAGGTTGATTAGCCGCCTACGTGGCCGCCTTCAACGGTGTCGGTCATGGGGTGCTCTAATCTACTTTATATATTATTGGTCGTCTCCATGGCACGACCCCTTTATTATTATTATTGCACGTGATTGACAGCATGTGCTTCTATTATTATCTCTTCGGGACATATTATCATTATTATTATTTGGACGTGAAAGGGTCTTAGTAGTGGCTCAAGCACAAACTCATCAAATTATACCTTTGGCCAAGTGTTATTGATATTATTTATGGTTGGTTATTATGGATTGAACATACGGTTTGGGTATTGGACCTTATATGGAATCATTGAAAGTTGTTGAAATTGGCGATATTGAAATATTGATGACCGAATGGTTTTGGTATGATGTATGATCAATCGATTTATATACTTTTCTCTCACGATAAATTTGACAAATGAGAACTTTATAATTTACCATGGATTCTCAACTCTTTGAAATGACGTTATGGTATTTTGAAAACTTGATGGTTTGATATGGAAATTTTTGCCGATCATGTGGTTTGGGTATGTTGATATCTAATAACATGTTTTCTAAGTGTTTAAAATGGTTAAGTAACGAGATTTATTTAAAAACCTATGCACTCACCAACTACGTTTTCGTAGTTGACACTTTTTCTTCATGCTTTTCAGGAATTAGCGTAAGCTTTGAGGAATTATATGCATCATGATTATTTGCATTGCACTTTGGAGTCAAAGTTCAAACCTTGTGATGGGCAATGGAATCCGCCTTGATCATTGTAGTAAATCGTTTCATGTATTTGTTAATTGTCTCGTGGACTTAATATCCAAGTACGGTGGACACATTGTACTTGGGGATTGGTTCACATGCTTGTGCATTTGTAAACTTCTTTTATCATTTAAAGCTATGGTGAATGTTATTTATAATCCTTTGTTTTGAATACTCGACTTTCGGTACATCTCATTGTTCCGCCTTAGTTGGGGTGTTACATCTGCCCTGATCTTCATTCCTTTTTTTTTGATTTTTTTTCTATCCTGTACTATAGGTCGGCTTGTTTCAATCTTGAAGAATACCAAACTTCCAAAACAGCATTTCAAGATGCTTTTGCTTTAGCTCCTGAAAATCGTAAAATCTTAATTTGGATCAACAAGTGTGACAAGCTGATTGCAGGTATTTAGATATGTATATACATGTAACAATTTGTATTTTTATCTAAGGTTATTGATTGTTTTCTTAGTCTACTCGTCTATTTTAATGTTTCTTTGTGTACTTGTCTTTACATATTACTCTTTCTTTATCAAATTTTATAGGTAAGTCGGTCAATGAAGTTGAGGATGATAAAGGGAAGTCTGTTGCTGATGATCTTCATACAACTTCTGTTAACAAGGATGCTATGATACTCGAGAGAAAAATGAGTTTAAGAAGTTGCAAAAATACGATTTTGGACGATAGCAGAAGGCCCTTTCACCAAATACTTGAAATCAAAACCAAACTATCACAGACTGAGGTGGATCTTTCTAATGCAATCTTTTCCGGAGTATCTAATTTTGAGTAAGTTTTTTAAATAATTTACTCATATTTATATTTTTTTAAGGTACTGAAATAATACATTTTTTGTTTTCAAGTGATTGTCTGTTTTTATCTCAGCATATAAGGTCTCCTAGATACATCTTTGAGAGTTTAGTGCCTGGGTTACCTTTAAATGAAGGACTTATTGATAATTGGGGTTACTATCTAAATTTCTATCAAGATCTTAAGAATCAAGAGTCAAAGACCCGCCTATTTTTCCCAACAAATATCATTGTAAGTTTTCATAAAAGCTTGTTTAATATCCATTTTAAATTTTCTTAATTTACAGGTAAAATTTAAATTTTTGAATTTTATTAAACATGGTTATGTTACAGTTTAGGGCAAAGAATATGCGTAAACTTGATTATGATACAGTGCTCGAGAAATCACTATGTATGAGACCAAAAATAGTTGATGTATCCCTGGTATGTTCTCAAGCAATTACTTCTTTTTAAAATAAATCTGGTGATCTATATCTGAGCTACTGTTCCTGAACAGCAGTTCAACAAAAATAAAAGTTGATTTTAGTTATGTTTTTAATTTTCAGATGTTTTTCCCATACCGCTGTAGTCAACATCATTTTTATCTTTTTTGTTATAACTTGGAGACAAAGAAATGCTATATAATTGACAGTTTTGCAACGTCTGATGATCATGTTCATGATTATCCTGAAAATATTGCCCAACTGGTAAGAAATTTCAGTTATTCTTCTATTTGAATCTAATAATGTATTTATGCACATTATAATAATAAACTTTTACTTATCTTTTTTTATTATTTGTAGAATGAATTTCTTGGTGATTTCATTCGTCTTAAGAGTTATCCGTATTTTGATGACATCACTTTTGAAGAAACTGAAATTGTACGGATTCCATGGCAAACAAAAGAAAGTGGCATAGACAGCGGTATTTTTGTTATGAGACATATGGAAACATTCATGGGAAATGGGCTTATTGATTTCAAGACTGGTTTCAAAAAAGAATGTGAGCTTCAGAAAAAACAGCTTAGGTGTTTAAGGATTATGTACTTGAAAACATTACTTTTTTCTAAGATTAATCGTCGTTGCAAGAAAACCGTCGAAGAAGAATTCAGATGTTATGAGGAACTATCCGTTGAAGCCAAGGAAGAAAGGAAGATCCATTCTCTTGAAAGAATCCAAAATCATCTCAACACTGTGCGTTGTGCTTATTATGTTATATATTTTTAATATTATGTAATATATAAACTAGGTTGTATTTTTGTAAAATGTGTTGTGTAAAAGTAGGTAGATCGGATATTACTTAGTTGTTTGTTGTTGTGTTATGTTAAATTGTTATTATGTACATGTCGATGTGTTTTTATTATGTGATCTAATGTTACAATATTAATAGCTTATTTATTCTTGTTCTCTTTTATTAAACAGGTACCCAAATCGGTTGATACATTTTTTTTTATTGTTGATACGTTTTTTTTTAAACGGAAATAACATATGTCTATAATAGATCCAACCCTTCCAGAAAATCAGATTCATTGTCAAGAACCCAACTCAAGAAACCTGCAGAACAAGACACTGACCAGAGTATCAACAAGAAACAAGTAGACTCAGACACAATTACAAACACCCCAGTTCTGGACCTGCAACTAATCCAGAACCTAAAAATCAAACCTACTATCCTAAACCCAATTAAATAACCCATGATTGGTTACAAAACTGGAAATGAACTTTTTACATATGCTAGTTGGAAAAAAATTACATATTTTCACTCACACTTACCCAAGCTTACATAAAAGTGTAAGCATACCATAAGACATATAGCATAGGCAACCATCCATCTCCAACAGCCAAGCCAAATGAAAATAACACAAGCTTCTACAGCTAGCACTAGACTAAAAGAAAACGTAAAACAATTTAGAATACAGAGCCTAAATAGAGAAGTCTTACATAATTAAAACTCATAAAATAACCAATTTCATAAAACAATCATCTTAACGACAATTAATATGAGAAAATGAAGTCTAAAACCAACTTTTTTCGTAATAAATTCTAAAAACAAATCTCATAACTAGATAACCTGTTAATTTGGCTAAACAATCAAGTGATAACCTTGTTAAGAAATGCATTCTCTACTCGTATCACATTCACCTTGCGTCTCACAGCTTCATCAATAGCCTTCTTTCCATGTGCGAGATCATATTTCTCTCCAAACAGTTTTCCATAATCAATCATCTTCTTCCTGTGCTTGTTGCTTTCATGAAGTAAAATCTTGGTACATGATGTGTCGAATTTTATATATATTTCCCACAATGTTTTCGGCCATTTTATGCTTGATTATAGGACATATGTGTATATATTTCGATGCTTTATGGTATGTTCGAGTGTTTCAGGTTTCTAATAGGTTTCATGGAAGAAATGGCCGAATACGGGTGAAATTGAGCTCATGGATGTTTATGGATGAATTTGAAGGTATCTTAGTGAAGGAAATTGAAGAAAAGATGGAAGAATGAAGTTATGTGGCGCATGGGGAACCTTATGTGTCGCATAAATACACTTAAAGTTGATGATTGAGTTCTTCAGACTTATGTGGCGCATACAATATGTATGTGTCGCATATATCCAAACAGTAGCAAGAGAAATTTTGAGAAAACACAAATATGTGCCGCATGCATAAGTGTATGTGTCGCATATCTGGGCTAAGCTGACAAACAAATGTGAAACACCACTTTATGCGCCACATGCTATTTTGCATGCGCCGCATATTTAGGTCGGCCAGTTTTAAAGATTTGGAAAGCATATAGATAGAAGACCAAAACCCTATCAAGGAACATCTTTCTCTCCAGCAATATTTGATGGCTTTCAAGGCATATTTCATCACATTCAATATCTTTGAAGATCACAAACAAGTTGGGATTCTTTTCATCATTTCAATTACGATTCTAGCACTTTGTTGGATTGATTTCTTCATTCGGTACAATATGAACTCATTTGTTATTGATTGTTTTAATTATTTCATTATGAGTAGCTAATCGTTTCATCATCTACCGAGATGAAATGAGACATAATGTGACGGTTGCACTATTTTATTAATTCATAGTTGATTTCAATTATCGTTGTGTCGAGATCTTGATGAATTGATTCTTTATTAATTATTATTTTGATATTGGTGATATATGTGTTCTTCGTTAGTGGTACTAGTTGAATATATATATGATTTCAATTGTTTATCTTTAATCGATTGTCGCTAGTTCATGGTATGATAGTGAATGTCATTTTAATAAAAGGAATCATTTTGTCAACGTGTTGATTAACGGTTGGTGGTACCACGTTGTCTTCACATAGATACAATTGTTAATTCGATAATCAAATAAACTAGTTGGTTAGGAAAATTGTTTTAAGCATTGGTGGTACCGGCTTTTACAAAGGAACTGATTAATTAGGTGATTTAAATGATTTTACAAACGTTGGTGGTACCAGTTTGTTTCTTTATTTGGTCACGATTATCATTGTCAACTGAATTGAATTTGAGCTTAATTAAAGTGCAACCTGAACTATTGTCGAGTGGATTCGAGGTAGATGACTTTTAATATTTCTGTTTAAAAACAAAAACTCTTTCGATTAATTCCTCGGAATTACTAACTAGATCTTTTTACTAACTGATTTCATAAGCAACGTAACAATACGGCCACAAAACCCCATTTTTACTTTGAATTGCATTATTTGAACAACTTCTGTAACAACAGTCCTTGTGTTCGACCTCGGATTTACCAAGTCAACTATATTGCATACGAACGGGTCCACTGCCCGAGAGTGTGTAGTAGTCTGTAGCTATCTAGTTCGTGGTAAGGTCTTTGACCTTGGGAGGATCCACATGGGTTCGAGTCCCACTTCTTACATTTGTGAGGGTGGATTAATAGGGGTTTTTCGAGAGTCCTGGTTTACAGGCATACGTGTAATTTAGGATTAGGAGTAGAATAGAATGCCGTTCAAAAAAAAAAAAAAAAATGAAAAGGAGGAGTTAATGATGGTGGTAGACACTTCTTGGCGAGCAAATGATTGGATTCTGACAAAGGTGAAAGGTAACTGTTTTTCACCATTTAAGGGTAGACCGCCTAACACTTTAAGTGTGGGGGTGTCGGAGACCCCACCATGGTAATTCTTCAGGGTAGGAGTCTAGCTAACGACTCATAAATAAATTAAGCGCTTCTCGGGAGGCAACCCGTGTCTTCTATTTTGTTATTTAAATTTTGCATTTTCCTTTTTGTTTGTGTTTGTGAATAAACTCTTTGATGATGGTTTTGGTTATGCTATTTGATTGGTATTCCTGTTATGCGTTGATTTGTGTGTTCATGTTGATAACAAGTTGAATGTCATATGCATATGTTGACAGTAAGTTCAACGACATATTTTTTTGGCATCATTCAAGCGTGGAACACCACAACCGACAAGTTTTTCTTGTTCTTGATTTTGCTTTTTGTTTACTTTCCCCTATTTCCCATAGTTTGCCTTAGTTCATTGGACATTGAGGGCATTGTCCAACTCAAGTGTGGGGGTGGTAAATAGGAAAAAGTCGGGTATTTTAGTGGAATTTTTAAACTTTTGCATGCTTGTCCTTGTAGTTAATTACTTTTGTCACATACATTTAATGATATTAATTAAGCAATTGACTACACCTTTGGTACAAAGTTTAATTGGTGGAATGTGTCTTGAATGATTAATTAGGCAATCCCTTCTGGATTAATAACATGACTAGCACGCTTATAGCACCAAAACACCAAATGTGTGAGAATTTTGATCACTTTTAGATTGATAGGTGTTGGAGCATACATTTTCTATGCTCATTTCTTCTTTGCTATGAGTGTGCCGGTGATTGCGTTGATTCTAGAACTTGTCCTGGTTGATCGTTTCGAGACCGCAGTGAGATCACTTCGGTGATATAGGATGACTAGATGAGGAAGGGGCAAAATTAGGATTAAAACCTTTGTTCTTTGTATGTTCACCCCTTGTTTTGTAAACATTTGTTATGTGCATGTTTTATTCATGTGCTAGTAGCAAACTACAATGGTTAGTGAACCACCGTGTGAAACCCTTATGTTGCACTCATTTTTAGTGCAGGAAACAATAGAAAACATGTTGTCACTAGCCTGTTCTTTGTTATTAAATCCACCCTAAATATAACCTTTCCTAGCCATGCCGATAGTCGAAGTCCAGGTGGGTCATTGGTTGCCTATGCTAGTGGATGGTTTGGGGTTGTCCTATTGTGTCGGGTTGATATATTCTTGGTTACTGAGAATAAATTGAGTTCGTCATAATTTTCGTTAAGTCTAGATTGTTCATATTAGCTCGTTATTACATTGTCATTGTTTTGAATTTACAAAAGAGAATACCAATTAGACAGAGTAAAAATAGTTCACAAAAAAAAAGAATAAATGAATTGAAAAATACAAAAAAAAAAAAAAGTAAAAAAATGAAAAAAATGAGCTTGGGCTGTCAGTTGGTATTTCTCACTTTAAGTCAAATCATTTTTAAGTTGGTTCACAAATTACACCAACATATGCTTCATTATTTTTACAATTTATCAAGTTGAAGTTGGTACATCTATTTAAACCAACAAAAGGATCTTATAATGCTTATATTCTTTACATATGTAGTTGGCATGTTCGTTTAAGCCAACATTGGTTAGTCATGGTTGATTGAGTAGTTTGAATGTCATACACCACAATGGTGTCGGTTTTTAATCGTTCTATTGGGGGGTATTGTCGGGACAACTTCTCGGGTTTTGGACCGTTGGCAACTAATGACATGGGTTCTATGGATTAGACTATTTTGTGAAAACTTTGTTAATTGTTGTGTTATTTCTTTTTAACACCAATTGATATCCCAAATTTCCATACCCTTTGTAATTACCCTGTTTAGCCTCAGAGTTCATTACAACCCTTTAAAGACCTCTTCTGATAGTTGTCCTGGTGCTTACGCCACGTCGGTGCAGAAATGATTCTGGAACAAGCCTATGGTAAAAGATTATGCATCACGACTAGGCCTTGAGTGATTATTCAAATATTCAACCCCAATAGTCTGTTAGTTGGAGTAGGATAGTTGAGATATCATTGTTTCGATTGATCAGTGCTTAGTCGTGTTATTGAGGCTTGTGAATCATTCAGGTATTGTCAAACATTCCAGTTTTCATTTAAGATTAAAACTGCTTAACCATTTTAAATCATTTTCGTTCATTAATGGTTTAGCTTCTTTTTGATTACTGACATGTTTCTCAAGGTTGATGTACCAAGGTAATTGAGATTTTGAAGTTTGGATTTGCTTGAGGACAAGCAAAGCTTAAGTGTGGGGGGGATTTGATGTGTCCAGTTTTATATATATTTCCCACAATGTTTTCGGCCATTTTATGCTTGATTATAGGACATATGTGTATATATTTCGATGCTTTATGGTATGTTCGAGTGTTTCAGGTTTCTAATAGGTTTCATGGAAGAAATGGCCGAATACGGGTGAAATTGAGCTCATGGATGTTTATGGATGAATTTGAAGGTATCTTAGTGAAGGAAATTGAAGAAAAGATGGAAGAATGAAGTTATGTGGCGCATGGGGAACCTTATGTGTCGCATAAATACACTTAAAGTTGATGATTGAGTTCTTCAGACTTATGTGGCGCATACAATATGTATGTGTCGCATATATCCAAACAGTAGCAAGAGAAATTTTGAGAAAACACAAATATGTGCCGCATGCATAAGTGTATGTATCGCATATCTGGGATAAGCTGACAAACAAATGTGAAACACCACTTTATGCGCCACATGCTATTTTGCATGCGCCGCATATTTAGGTCGGCCAGTTTTAAAGATTTGGAAAGCATATAGATAGAAGACCAAAACCCTATCAAGGAACATCTTTCTCTCCAGCCGAATTTGAGGGCTTTCAAGGCATATTTCATCACATTCAATATCTTTGAAGATCACAAACAAGTTGGGATTCTTTTCATCATTTCAATTACGATTCTAGCACTTTGTTGGATTGATTTCTTCATTCGGTACAATATGAACTCATTTGTTATTGATTGTTTTAATTATTTCATTATGAGTAGCTAATCGTTTCATCATCTACCGAGATGAAATGAGACATAATGTGACGGTTGCACTATTTTATTAATTCATAGTTGATTTCAATTATCGTTGTGTCGAGATCTTGATGAATTGATTCTTTATTAATTATTATTTTGATATTGGTGATATATGTGTTCTTCGTTAGTGGTACTAGTTGAATATATATATGATTTCAATTGTTTATCTTTAATCATTGTCGCTAGTTCATAGTCTGATAGTGAATGTCATTGTAATAAAAGGAATCATTTTGTCATGATAGTGAATTACTAACTAGATCTTTTTACTAACTAACTTTCAAAGCAACGTAACAACACGGTCACAAAACCCCATTTTTACTTTGAATTGCATTATTTGAACAACTTCTGTAACAACAGTCCTTGTGTTCGACCTCGGATTTACCAAGTCAACTATATTGCATACGAACGGGTACACTGCCCGCAAGTGTGTAGTAGACAGTAGCTAGGTAGTTCGTGTTATAAATTTAAGACTCAAAATTACACATCAGTACAATACTTTTCTCTTAGCCTTTCTATCCGAACCTTTTGACTAACTTGTGCTGTTGAAACCTCTGTGATAAAACCTGTAAGTCCCAACTAACTAGATGGTACTACCTGAAGACACCTCTATGTCGATGGTGGGGTTACTTTGCAATATAAACACTGAACTGGAGACGACCAGTTGCAATGAGTGTATACCAAGTTCTTGGATAGATTACTTATTAAAGTGACAATAAGTAAAAGACAATGCAATAATAGAAAGTACTTGTAAAGTAAATTGGTGAGACAATATGTATTTTTCAAGTGTAATTTATTTATTAACTTTAAATAAATTACAAGGTTGTTGCGGAACCAAGATAATACAAAGTATGTAAATATCCTAACAACCTATGAAATACAATGATCTATACTTGGAAATTCTCTAAACAATCGAAACACTTAAAGTTGTGAAATGTTCCTTTTTGCGATCGAGAGAATATTGCACAAGTTCACCAAGAATATTGCAGGTATGCAAAGTTATTTTCTTGTTGTGCAAAGACCTCTATTTATAGGCAAAGTTGACATTGAGATGTCAACTTTGGCCGTACAAATATGGTTGAGAACATTTAAGGAATAACATTTAATTCCTTAAAATGCTGTGTAAAGTTACAGAATAAAGTAACTTTTCTCAACCTGCTTTATGTACCTTTTGTACTTTATACATAGATAAATCCTTTTATCCGTGTAATAGCACATAAAGCATAAAGGTCTTTTCCTCGTAATCAGTGTAAAGCTTTGTAAGTACTTTACACTGATGTTCTCCAGTTTGTATCTGAGTAGAATGTCAACTTGGCTTCGCTGCCATTGTCATTCTTTATCTTCCACTTGTTGTCTTCGACTTCAACTGGAATGATTCTTCATCTGGTCAGATCTCAACTGGAGGAAGTCTTCAGTTGCGTTAACTGTACGTTGCAACTGGACTTCAATATATTTCTGGACAAATCTTCGTAGTCTCCAGATGCAACTGGAGACTGGCCAGTTACAGTAAAACTGGTCCTAACAAATTCCCCCTATTTGTCCTGAAATATTGCCAAGTCTTTTTCAGTTCTTGTATCTATACAAATATGAACTGGAAAGACTTGTTCGATTAAATCTATCTAAGTTTTCCAAGGCATTTTTATAGATCAATAAATGCCTTGGGTTTTTCTTTGAGTTTGTTAGATTTAATCTATTATCTACCTTGTGGTTACAAACTGGTAACTTCATTTATACAAGGAAATGAAATTTACATAAGTTATAGAATGTAAATAAAAATACAAGTAGATAAACTGGAAGGAAAACTTAATCAGATGGCCCTTTGCCAGTTCTCCTTCTCTTTGACACTGAAGAGATAGGACGAGAGTCTTCAGGATCAATGTTCAACTTCAGCTCCAGATTCTCTTTATGTTGAATCTTGCCCTTTAAGAAGTTGACCCATGCTTTCTCAAACCTATTCTTTTGTGCCTTTGCTTCCAAAAAGTTCACCATCTCCACCCATTCAGAGAACCCATATTGCATCACACCAGGATTATCAGTTTTAACTAGTGGCCCTCTAGTATAACTGACTTCAACATGAAAGAACTTGGTGCCTGGCTTGATTGTTACAAAGACACCATTTATTGCCCCACTGTGCTTTCTGGTTGCCATGATCTGGGAATAATAGTTTCTGGCTTCAGATTCATTTGAAATTTTAATAGTCCCAGCTCCAGCAGCCTGCACAGCAACTTTGATGTCATCATTTGAGACTTCGCCAGTTGGTTCAATGAAGGTTCTAAGATCAGCATCTCTGTGCAGTGGTTTTCTTGGTTGAGGGTTCCTTCTTGGAGGATTCAAGACCCTTTTCACAACCTTCTTGACATTTTCAATTCTTTTAAGTATCCCACTGGCCCGATTCTCTTTAGCCTTCTCCACTGATATGTTCAGATTTCTGGCATCATGTTCAGCTTCATCATCAGGATAGTGTCTGTCAAGTTCAATATCAAGCATTTCTTTTAACATGCCCACTATCCTTGCATCATTTTTGACCTTGGCATATTCCTCCTTTGTGATTCCCAAAAGAAGAGCATCACTTACATCAAGCATTTTTATCTTTGCAAGATGTTCTCTGGCTTCAGCTTGGTTTACTTGTTTCATCTTCTTTCTTTCTTTGATTTCATTACCAAGTCTTGCCAATCTTTTGCTATCACTTTCTGAAACTGGAGGAAGCCTATCAAGATTGCCAGTTTCTAACATTGGTACATCAGTGGCCGGCTGGGCAGATTCATCAGTTGCTTTCCCTTTGCCCTTATCAACATTCCCCCTATCAATCACATCTTCATACTCTTCAATCCTTTGCTCACCAGCTTCAGTACTGGCAGCTATCACAATCTCTCTACCAGTTGATTGTTGAGTAATCACACCTTGAATTCCAGATGGAGCACTTCCAGTTGCAATTGGTGCAAGGACTGCACGTCTTTCCCCCTTGGCAGCATCTAGACCTGCCCTTATGACTTCCCAGTCGTGATGGTTATATGGCAACCGGTCAAGAGGCTGCCATGATTGCATGTCCTTGCACTCTTTAAAAATTGTGCACATCATTCTGAAGGATCTCCACAGGTGGTTGGTCTCGTTAGACTGGGTCAGAACATTTGCTGCAACTTGTTGCTGACCAGTCTTCAGTTCTCCCAAAATCTTAGAATCTTCATCAAGACCAGAGACCACCTTTTCTTTCACCTCTTCATCCTTTTTCTTTAAATTCTCTACTTCAGTTATCAGCTTGTCAATAGACTGGGTATGAGTAGATACCTGGGTGTTTAAAGTATCTATGCTGCCCCTCAACTGGTTGATCTCAGTAGTGAGTGGGGCCAGATCAACCTGAGGAGTGGCCAGCTTGGTGATCTCAGCTATCACCTTTTCAATCAGTTGTGTTTCTCTTGCACCCAGCGTATCATCAATCTTCTGACCAACTGAAGTCATCAACTGCTGCCCAAGCTCAGTCACATTCAAGCCAGGTTTTTCAACTAAGTCTTTAACCTGCTTTTCAATCTCCTTCAAATCAACTTCTGATTGTCTAATAGTATTACATAACAAGTTAGAGATTAAAGTAGTGACTTTGGTTTGAGTGAGGTCAAAGGCCTCCTTTAGAGAAGTGGCCAGATTGTTACAGCCTTCGACCAGCTCATTGAGCTTCTTGAACACCAAATCCTCATTGTCAGCAAACTTATTTATCCCCAGATCAACAACCTTAGAATTTGTGGTGGTGTCCTTGTTGTATCTGGAGAGGGACTTGGTATTTTTATCAATTGCCTTCTGAACATCCTCCACCCTTTGAATAAGGTTTTGGATGTCGGCTTGGAAGGAGGAAAATTGAGTGTCCAGTGACGGAGGAGAACGTGTCACTGGACCAGCAGCAGCTACCACTGGAGTAACTGAAGGAGGCAAATTGAGAGAAGCCTCCCCAGTTGACATCGCAGCAGTTGAGGAATAATAACAGAAGTGGTGGAAGAAGGAAGGACAGGAAATTCAAATTGTTGGACATGCTGAGAATGCTCAGGTGTGTCCAACGGCGGCGGTGGTGGTGGCATTTCTCGAAGGAGTGAGAACTGCCCAGATGGTGATGGTGTCATACGTCTGTTTCCAGACATATAGTTATAAGTGGGAAATGGAGTTTCAGTAGGCTCATTTTCTTGAGATGGTAAAATTGAAATTGAAGCTTCTGGAGGCGAGACATGAGATGAAGGGTTTTGATCTTGTACAGAATCAAAAATCTCAATGTCTGAAGCAGTACCTTCAGAATCCGAAGATTCAATAAGGATTTCCTCGTCATTAACATTCATGTCCAGATCCATGAATGTAACTTAGGGCTGACCAGATTGGTCAGTCTCCAGATGACCTTCTCCAGTTTCCTGGAAGGTTGCATCTGTTGAAGATTCAGTTACCAGGGTAACTTCACCAGGGATAGAGGTCACTGGGGTTGCCTCAGTTATAATTGCTCTATCCACAATCATAACATCATCGTCCGCAGAGTTTGGAACCTCAGTCTCCAGCTGTGACTGGCCAGAGACGTCGTCAGTTCGTGCAAGAGAAGTGTCAGAAGATAGGCCGTGGACACTTTGTGCAGACTCTAACTCTATTCTGGGTTGGGGTACCCAGTATCATCTTCACCACCCTCTCCTACAGAAATTGCGAGGGTGGCTGCTTGCGGTTGTCCCATTTGACTTTCTCCAGGTTCCTGTTGGGAGGAAACTGGAGGGCTGGCTTGGTTTCTACCATCAGTGGCAAGTTCTGACTTATTCCTAGGGCGACGTGTTCTTTTTGCCTTTGGAGCACCTGAAGGACCTGTTGGGAGGTCTCCAGGGTAGATGGTTAAAGGGACAGACACGCTGGAGCTGGAGGGGTTAGACTGTTGCCCGGGTTCGGAAATGGTCACGATTCCAGCAGACGAACTGGTGGGTCCCTCATTGTTTTGAGGCCCGCCCAGTTGTCTTTCCGACTCACCTTGGACTGGTGCATCGGTTTTAGAGAATGCCAGCAACATTCTCTGAGGGATCTCAACCTCCCCATCGACAGATGTTAGGGAGTCAAGATTCCTCAACAACTCTGGGACAGTGTACAGTGATTGAGTATTATGATATTCTTCACTGCCCAGAAGTTGTAGAAAACAGTAGTGACAAGTACCTGGAGAAGGGGATGCATAATCCCCTGGAGCCCTTCAGTTTAATTACCAGGCTTCTGAATAAAATGTCAGCAAAGTCCACTCTGAGTCCATTCCACAAGCAGTAAGCCATCTTTGCTTGTATGGAGTTGATCTGGTCCAATCCACCAGAACTCACACCCATGATTTCAACTAGGTGAATGAAGAAGTACCTCCAGATGGTGTAAGGCCCTTCATTGTCATAGCCCCATTTTCCAAACACTCCTTGTTTCCCATATCAAGGAGTACCTGGCGAAAATTAATATTTTGGGATATCACAACTGGAGACTCACCCTGTCTCCAGTAGTTGAGGTGCAGAGCATCCCTCAAAGTTTCTGCAGTAATGGTACACTCGACTGATCCATCTTGCGTGTACCAAAACTCACACAAGTACTCATGGTACATCTTGCGTGGGTTGAGGGAAAAAGACTCGCCGAGGGGAGAATCACGAAGAAATGCTTGGATTCTCCCGATTAGTGTATCGGCGGCTTGAGTCCCTCTCAAACTAGCCATGGGATTGTTTGGATTTAATTTTATTGATGTGGAATTTGAAGGGGCACCACTGGCTCGTTTGACATTGTTTGATGGATTATAAGGGACTGTAAGCAGATTTACATCCCTACTTCTTGATTTAGGTGCCATTTTTGAAAGATTTGAATATGAAACTGAAAATTTGGGAATTAGGGTTTTGATTTATGAAGCAGAGAGAGGAATGAAGCTATTTTGATGATGATTGGAAGTAAATGAAGGAATGTAAAAGAAAGTAAATGTGATCGGAGTAAATAAGGGGTATTTATAAGGAAATTATGATCCCAATGAAATACCAAGAATTATTTTATTATCAAAACTCAATTTTGTAGATATTTTTACAAAAGTTAATTTGAATTTTGAACCAAAAATTTAATTCTCCGTGTCAGCATTAAATGCTACGACGGCTCAGCTTACCCACGCGCCCACTAACTTTCATATTCCCAATAAAAACAGTTGTCTTTTACAAAAATGACTTTAAACACGTCATATGACGATATTGAGTGGGTTAAAACACTCGAGTACCATCACGTGTCACAAATATTGACCAAGTATTTTCAACGTTATGAAAATCTGGTTGACCACCAGTTTTAAGACAAGACTGAACATTTACACTGGAGGATTAGTCCAGTGCCAGATTCCAACTGGAGAGTTCTCCAGTTGCAATTTTTCAAACTTAAGAATTTTGGTTAGAAAAATATTTTGAGTCTTTCCCCCTAGAATGATGATCCAGAAATCGATTAGTGTCAGGATAGTATCACAAAGGCGTTCGATAGCCTGGCGAGCAAGGATTATCTGGACCTCCTCAACTGGAGAACTTCATCAGTGTCACTGACGCATTCATAACAAAATCTCCAGTTTTAAGGATTTAACATTCCCAGTTCGCTGATAAGATGTTTAAAAGTTTTCTCATCAAGTGGTTTTGTAAAAACATCAGCGAGCTGTTTGTCAGTGGGGATGAAATGTAATTCAATGTCTCCTTTCATGACATGATCACGAATGAAATGATACCTGATGTCAATATGCTTTGTCTTAGAGTGCATCACTGGGTTGTGAGATATAGCAATTGCACTGGTGTTGTCACAAAAGATTGGGGTCCTAGTATACTTTTGACCATAATCTAGCAACTGGTTCTTGATCCAGAGAATCTGGGCACAGCAACTGGCCGCAAAAATGTACTCTGCCTCAGCAGTGGACATAGAGACTGATGTCTGCTTCTTGCTGGTCCAACTTACCAGTTTTCCTCAAGGAAATGACAACCACCAGTTGTTGATTTTCTATCAATCTTACAACCTGCATGATCAGGAATCTGAATAACCCATTAGATCTAACCCTGAGCCTTTAGGGTACCAAAGACCAAGGCTAGGACACCCTTTCAGGTATCTGAAAATGCGCTTAACAGCAAATGTGATTCTTTTGGGTTAGCCTGAAATCTGGTACATAGACATGTTGCAAACATTATATCTGCTCGACTGGCAGTTAAATACATCAGTGAACCAACCATACCACGATATTCAGTGGTGTTCACTGGTTTGCCAGTTGGGCCAGAGTCCAAATTTAAAGGTGCTGCAATAGGTGTGTTTTTCGATGGGATTGAATCATATTTGTATTTTCTTAACAAATCTCTGACATATTTTTCTTGGTTTATAAAATTCCATTTTCAGTTTGCTTAATCTGAAGACCCAAGAAAAATGTTAATTCTCCCATTAAACTCATTTCATACTCAGATGACATGATTTTAGAAAACCTTTTACACATTGCATCATCAGTTGAACCAAATATAATGTCATCACATAAATTTGTACCAATAAGATATTACCTTTTTCTTTCAAGATAAATAAGGTATTATCTATTGCACCTCTTTGAAAGGCATTTTTGAGAAGATGTTTAGTTAAAGTATCATACCAGGCTCTTGGGGCTTGTCTAAGACCATACAAAGCTTTGTTCAGTCTATATACCCAGTGAGGATGCTTCTCATTGATGAAGCCTAGAGTCTGCTTAACATACACTTCTTCTTCCAATGTTCCATTAAGGAACGCACTTTTGACATCCATCTGAAGACTTTGAACTGCAGATGGGCTGCATAAGCCAAATATTCTGATGGCTTCAAGTCTTGCAACTGGAGCAAAAGTTTCATCAAAATCAACGCCCTCTGCCTGACAATAACCCTTGGCAACTAATCTGGCTTTGTTTCTTACAACATTGCCATCTTCATCCATCTTGTTTCGGTAGACCCATCTTGTACCAATGGGTTCTTTCTTTAACCCTTGTGGACAAGGAACAAGTTCCCACACATTATTCCTTTCAAACTGATGAGCTCTTCTTGCATAGCTTCCACCCAGCTTGGGTCTGCCATAGCCTCGTCAATCTTCTTCGGTTCAATCAGTGATAAGAAGGTGACGTTTAAGCATTGCTCACTGGTGGCTCTTCTAGTCTGAACCCCACTACTTGGATTTCCAACAATCTGTTCAATTGGATGTGCTCGAGTCCATTTAGTGTATTGACTAGGCTGGTGTATTACAATATCAGTGCAAGTCACCTGGCGATCTTCTTCAGTTACAGCAGCTTCTGGAGGAGGATCAGCCCAAACTACTTCTATATCCTCATCAGAGTCAATGAGGTCACGATTTGCTTCATGAAATTCTTCATTAAAAGGCATTTCTTGAAGAACTGGAGAAGTTGGAGTTTGAACTGGTGCTGATATTGGAGTGGCACGTACATCAGATCCAATCACCAGTTTCTGTGGTAAGTTGAAACTGATGGAGGGATAAAATGAAGTGTCACTGGTGGTGCTCTTCTTCTTAACTGGTTCCAATTGAGTGTAACTGAAACATCTTCTGGTGAAACAACTGACTGATGAACTTGGTCAGTTTCACCAAAATTTATTGGAACGACTGGAGAAATATCAAGGCTTGGTTTCTTGTTAATTGCATCACTTGACTCGTCAAATGTGACATGAATTGTCTCGTGAACCTTTTGGAGTCTATAGTTATAAACTCTAAAGGCCTTTCGAATATCTGAATAGCTTAAAAATACACCTTCATCAGCTTTTGCATCAAACTTTCCAAGCTGACTGGAATCATTTAAAATATAAACTGGACAACCAAATACATGAAAATATCCAATATTTGGTTTTCAATTCCTGAGTACTTCATAGGCAGTCTTCTTATGTCTCTTGATGTAGACTGACCGGTTTTGGGTGTGACAAGCAGTTGCAACTACTTCAGCCCAGAAACTGGTGGGAAGACCTGATTTAGATAGCATGCTTCTGGCTGCTTCTATCAGTGTGCGATTCTTTCTTTCCACAACTCCATTCTGCTCTGGAGAGTGTGCTGATGAGAAGTTTTGAGAGATGCCAGTGTCATTGCAAAATGTTTCAAGTACTTTATTTTGAAATTCAGTACCATTATCACTTCGCAACTGACAGACTTTTCTAGTGTACTTGAGTTCAATTCTTTTGATGAGAAAGATGATTTCAGGCAGGTGCATCACTTTTGGTTCTGAGGAATACCACCCAACAATATCTGGTGAATTCATCGACCACAACTAGAGTGTACTTCTTTCCAGCTCTAGTTTGAACATTCACTGGACCAAGAGATCCATATGAAGCATGTGAAGAGGTTCAGTGATGCTAAAGTTTTGCCTTGTTTTGAAACTGGCCTTTTCTGCTTGCCCATCTCACACCCTGGACATGGCTTTTCTTTATTAAAAGAAATTTGAGGTATCCCATCCACCAGTTGTTTGCGAGACAACTTATTAATATTTTTGAAATTAAGATGGGATAATCTTTTATGCCACAGCCAGTTGGTGTCCTCATCAGCCTTGGTATAGAAGCACTGCTCTTTGGAGCTGGTTCCATATCCATGATGTACACATTTCCTTTTCTTGGTGCAACCATCACCACTTTCCAATCCTTGTTAAATATGGTGCCCTGAGCAATATCGAACAAAACTCTGTAGCCATCATCACAAAGTTGGCTTACACTGATCAGGTTGTATTTCAAACCATTCACAAATGCAACTCTTTTGAATTCGACCTGTCCGTTATTGAGCACACCATATCCTTCAGTCTTTCCATTTTGATCATTACCAAACGTCACTGCCGGTTCATCTTGGACAGTGAACTCTTCCAGCAGGGGCTTACATCCGGTCATTGTCCGTCCAGCTGCGCTGTCCAGATACCAGATATTCTTCTTTCGATCACCCTGCACACCACAAAAATCATTAGTTATTTTTGTGAACCCATCTTTTCTTGATAGGTTCACTGGACTTCACTACAGAAGTCTCAGTTGATTGTTGTGGTGTTAAACTGAAGACTGCATCTGGATCTTTTTCACCAGCTCCAGGTGCAGGAGTAAAAACGACTGGTATTTGATACTTGCTCCCCTTTTTCTTATCAGATTTTGTTCCAGATGGAACATTTTGTTTTGGTTTTGAGGGGGTTTTAATATTTTGTTTTTCAACTGGAGGTGATGAACCTCCTTCCAGATTTTTAATCCTGGCAGTGCAACTCTGAACCTGTCTAGACAAAAGTTGGAGTTGACTTTCCAGTTTGGACAAAATATTATTTTCATCAGGCTGCTGAACCTTGGACCTAGGTTCAGCTGGAGTTTTGGTCTTTTGAGTCTTGGGCTCCTTAGACTTTTGAGGTAAAGGCTTGTTACCAGATGCCTTTTTAACTGGAGCTCTAGCCTGATTGGCTCCAGGTTTAACCTCAATGGGGGTGGTCTCAATGGGTTCAGTTTTGACAATCTTAGGTTGATCATATGGAGTTTCAACCCTAAGAGCTGGAGGCAATGCATGAAGATCTGGTATGAGAGCTGCCATCTCAAGATCTCCAGATTTCCATGCATTTTTCTGGGCATCAATAGTTCTAGAAAATGCATCATAATTCTTTCCAGATGCTTTTACCCATGACTTGATAATCATTTGTTCTTTTTCAAGATCAGATTTTAATTTTTGATTTTCAAGTTCAAGTGCCTCAATTTTCAAAACTGACTCCTTGAGAGCCAACTGGACACTTTGTAAATCATTTAATTGTGGTTTAATATTTGTCAGTTCAGTTAAGATAGTTTCCAAATATCTTTCACTGTCTGCTCTAACAGTTTCCACAAATGCTAAATCACCACTTAATGATTCAGCAAGGTCCAGTTTTAGTTCTGGATCAACCTGGTTGTCATAATCACATACCTTTTTCAAAATGATGTCCACCCATCTTCCAGTGATGACATCTTCTTTTGCCACATGTTGTTGTTGATCTTCCAAGGCCATGAAACACATGTCCCTTTCCTCTTCATCATCAGCTGATGAGTCATCATAGTATTCCCATTTTCCTTCAGTATTTGCCATCATGCATTTGTTCTTTTCATTTTCTCTTTCAAATGACAAGAGGGCAATCTGGGCCTTAAGCTTTTTGTATTTAGCTTTGTAGCTATCATCAGGCCTACTAAAATTAGGGACAGGGGGACCAGTTTGGTTGTTCATCTGACTAGATCTGCATTCCTTCATAAAGTGACCTTTCTTACCGCACTTATAGCAGGTAAGATTGGTTTTATCCAGAGAGTTGGAGCTGGAAGCATTGTTTGGGCCATTAAATCTTTTAGATTTATGCTTAAACCTATTAAAGGTTTTAGAAATCATGGCTACCAGATCATCATCGTCAGTTTCATCACAACCATCACTGATTTCAGTGGTCAGGCTAGAGTTCAAGAAACTGTTTAACATCTCCTTCATTGAGTGTGACTGGACACTCTCTGCAGACATTAAAGCAGCACAAGGTCGCTCAGTTATGCTAGCAACCTTGGGACTCTGGGCATGGTTCATGGCATCCTGCTCAGCCACCAGTCTTGCTGCATTATTATCTTCAGTGAATATGAAGGCTCCATAGAGCGATGCAAGAGTGTGACTATGCAGGGTTTTACCTTGTCTTAAGACAAGAACCATATTTTCCCATTTGGAAGGAAGAATATCACAAAACTTCTCAAGAAGAATATCCTTATCCTTCTCAACACCCAAGCCTCTCAACTGATTAATGAGGCTAGAAAACCTGGTGTAAGTACCAGTTAGACTTTCATTGGGAAGAGCAAAGAAGGATTCATACTTCTTGTTCAGGGCAACCTTTCTGGTGACAATAGTGTCATCACCTCCTTCAAACTGAATGACTAATTCATCCCACATTTCCTTGGCACTGGGGAACAACACAAGTGTTGGAATTAAGTCTTCAGGGACAGCTCCAAGGATCATGTTCTTGAGTCTGGTGTCCAGATCTACAAGTCTACGATCCTCATCAGACCAATGGTCTTTGAGCTTTTCTCTGGAACCTCTTCTTCCAGTAGGATCTAGAAGAGGACTTACCCCAAGAGACATGGGTATATAAGGTCCATCCTTAAGGATTTTCAGCATATACCTCTCTATCCCACCAAAATGCAAGAGCATTCTGGCCTTCCATGTACCAAAGGTCTCACTATTTCCATCAAATTTGGGAACAGGAGTGTTAGAATAATGTACATGGACATGGTTAGGGGCATTAGGAGGAGGAGGGTTTGTATTAACATTTTGAACAGGTGGTGTATTAAGAGGGTTTTTCACCTTGACCAGAACCATCCCCACCTTCAGTAGTAGTCATCTAAGCAGATCTAGGCAAGTATATTAGCCTTCTGCTCTGATACCACTTGTAAGTCCCAACTCAATAGATGGTACTACCTGAAGACACCTCT
>CM067170.1:116940253-116955542 GCA_034093135.1 Erigeron breviscapus
AGAGAGAACACTTTCCAAAGAACAATCCACTTGTTCTTTAACAAAGTATGCGTGTGTTAAGGTGGTTGGATAAAAGGATACACTTGCACTTGATGTGACTTTATCCTTATTCCTTATCCAATACATTTAATGTTCTTGTCGGATCATTAAATGTATGCCAACCATATTTGTACGGCACAAATTCACTGGTGAATTTGTTGCCTATAAATACAAAGTCATTTTCTTGACAAAAATACTTTTAAGCATTCCTTTTGCATTTAAGTGAATTTGTTCAAATACTCTCGATCTTAAACAGGGATACTTCACAACTTTAAGTATCTCGATCCTAAAGAGTTATTTGACAAATATAGATCATATTGTAACTCATAGGTTGTTAGGATACTCACTTAATTGTGTTATCTTGATTCCGCAACAACCTTGTATTTTATTTAAACATCAATAAATGAAATACCCATGAAACATACATAATGGTCCACTTTATTTGTTTATTGCTTTAAGTCTTTTATTACTTTGTTTATATATCTTGCATCTTTATTTACAAGTAATACTAGTCCAATTTAGTGATTATTAGACTTGTTGTATTTTACACTTTCTATTGGTAAACCATCTCGTTAATTAAGGGACTCACAAAGTGTGTATGTAAAGTATGTATATGTATATATGTTTTAAGTGGGTATTTGTTTTGTAAGAGTAATATATGTTTATATGTAAGTATATATGTATATGTATGTATTTACATACTTTGTGTTTTTAATTTAGCTACTTAAGTCATTTTATGTACATTTTGTATTTGTATTAGACATATACATATGCTTATTATTATTCAAGCATTTTTATGTACATATTAGTTTATAAATATGCTTTGAGATAGAAATCTTTATTCTCATGTCATATTTACTTAAATTGGTTTGGTGATTGATTTGTTGGACATTTATAAGAATTTTGATTGATATCTCAACTTGTGAGACTCACTTTATTATTTATATAACTTAACTCCTCGAAATAAAGTTTTTGGTTCGTTGACCTTTTGTCAAGTTCAATTAGAACTAGTTTATAGCTTGAGATTGTGTTGAATGATTATAGTTATTGTTCATGTCATTTCTAAGGCAACTAGCTATCTTTGGAAATTCTACTGAACTAGACGGCAAGTATCATTATGCCTAAATGTCTGGAAGGCAAAATCTCTTAAGAAACCTCTAGGATTAGTTACTTAGATAAATGGAAGTAAATTGTCCTAGTCGGAAATTGAGGGTTGTTACACTAGGTTTGGCTTAGGCAACATGGATTGATCTTAAGATAGGCTCAACTGGCTCAATCGAAGTAGATATGAGCAACAACTTGCTCTTGTTCAGCATTAGCTGATTTATCCTGAGTGGCATGCTGATTATTTTCAGGCAGCGAGCAAGAAGCATCAACAAATGAGTCAGCTTCCTCAGTAAGAGGATCAACGAGCTCATTGAAAATGACTTCAGATGAAGAAGGTTGAATGTCCTTAAGGGCAGATGAACTTATCAAAGTAACATGAATGGATTCATCTACCTTTTGAAGACGAGTATTGAATACTCTGAAGGCCTTGATGGACGAATAGCCAAGAAAGTAGCCATCATCAGCTTTAGGGTCAAATTTTCCTAAGTGGTCCTTGTTATTTAGGATAAAAATAGGACATCCAAAGACATGGTGTAAGTCCCAACTCAATAGATGGTACTAACTGAAGGCACCTCTATGTCGATGGTGAGTTACTTTGCAATATATGCACTGAATTGGAGACGACCAGTTGCAGTGTGTATATACCAGGTATACTGGAAGTTACTTATTTAGGTGACAATGTAAAATAAGTAAAGACAATGCAATAATAGTAAGTACTTGTAAAGTAAATTGGTGAGACAATATGCATTTTTCAAGTGTAATTTATTTATTAATGTTAAATAAATTACAAGGTTGTTGCGAAACCAAGATAATACAAAGTATGTAAATATCCTAACAACCTATGAAATACAATTGATCTAAACTTGGAAATTCTCTAAACAATCGAAACACTTAAAGTTGTGAAATGTTCCTTTTTGCGATTGAGAGAATATTGCACAAGTTCACCAAGAAATGCAAATGTCTGAATATGCAAGGTTTGCAAAGTTATTTCTTGGTTGTGCAAAGACCTCTATTTATAGGCAAAGTTGACATTGGGATGTCAACTTTGGCCGTACAAATATGGTTGAGAGCATTTAAGGAATAGCATTTAATTCCTTAAAATGCTGTATAAAGTTATGACATAAAGTCACTTTATTCAACCTGCTTTATGTACTTTTGTACTTTATACATAGATAATCTTATTATCCGTGTAATAGCACATAAAGCATAAAGGTCTTTTCCTCGTAATCAGTGTAAAGCTTTGTAAGTACTTTACACTGATGGTCTCCAGTTTATATCTGAGTAGAATGTCAACTAGGCTTCGCTGCCATCGTCATTCTCTATCTTCCACTTGTTTCTTCGAGTTCAATTGGAATGTCTTCATCTAGTCAGATATCAACTGGAGGAAGTCTTCAGTTGCGTGAACTGTACATTGCAATTGGATTTCAATATATTTTTGGACAAATCTTCTAGTCTCCAGATGCAACTGGAGACTGGCCAGTTTTCAGCAAAACTGGTCCTAACAAATTCCCCCTATTTGTCCTGAAATATTGCCAAGTCTTTTCTGCTTCTTGCATCTGTACAAGTATGAACTGTAAAGACTTGTTTGACTAAATCTATCTAAGTTTTCCAAGGCATTTTTATAGATCAATAATGCCTTGGTTTTTCTTTTAGTTTGTTAGATTTAATCTGTTATCTACCTTGTGGTTACAAACTGGTAACTTCATTTATACAAGGAAATGAAATTTATACAAGTTACAAGAATGTAAATAAAAATACAAAGTGATAACTGAAGAAGAACTTATACAGATGGCCCTTCGCCAGTTCTCCTTCTCTTGGCAGCTGTAGAAATGGGTTGATTATCTACAGGATCAAAGTTCAACTTTTCCTCAACACTTTCCTTGAACTTGATTAGCTGCTGTAGTACATAAATCCATCCCGTTTCAACTTTGTTCTTTTGCTGCCTGGCTTCCAACAAGCTTAGCATCTCCACATGCTCAGAATGGCCATAATAGTTGTAAGTCCCAACTTGTTAGATGGTACTACTGAAGACACCTCTATGTCGATGGTGGAGTTACTTTGCAATATACTTACTGAACTGGAGACGACCAGTTGCAGTGGTATATACCAAGTTCTAGATAGATTACTTATATAAAAGACAATAAGTAAAGAACAATGCAATAATACAAATAACTTGTAAACAATCTTGATGAGACAATATGTAGTTTTCAAAGTGTAATTTATTTATTGATATTAAACAAATTACAAGGTTGATGCGGAACCAAGATAATACACGAATGTAAATATCCTAACAACCTATGAAATACAATTGATCTATACTCGGAATTTCTCTTCAACAATCGAAACACTTAAAGTAGTGAAATGTTCCTTTTAGCGATTGAGAGAATATTGCACAAGTTCACCAAGAATATTGCAGGTTTGCAAAGTATGAAGTTATTCGTTTGTTTGTGAAGTAACTTGAATTCTTGGTTGTGCAATGACTTGTATTTATAGGCAAAGTTAACATTGGGATGTTAACTTTAGCCGTACAAATGTGGTTGGAAGCATTTAAGGAATAGCATTTAATTCCTTAAAAAGTGTTGTAAAGTCGCATGTTAAAGTGACTTTACACAACCACCTTTATGTACCTTTTAATACTTAAATAATAAGATAAGGCTTATTATCCGGGTAAAGGTACATAAAGTATACAAGTCAATTCCTCGTAATCAGTGTAAAGCTTTGTAAGGGCTTTCCACTGATGGTCTCCAGTTTGTAACTGACTAGAATGTCAACTGGGCTTCGCTGCCATTGTCATTCTCTTTCTTCCATTTGTTGTCTTCGACTTCAACTGGAATGTTTCTTCAACTTGGTCAGTTCTCAACTGGAGGAAGTCTTCAGTTGCGTTAACTGTACGGTGCAACTGGACTTCAATATATTTCTCGACAAATCTTCTTGGTCACCAGATGCAACTGGTGAACTGGTCAGTGTGAACTGGTGACTGGCACTGGTGACTGGCCAGTTCCAGGTGAACTGGTCCTAACAAATTCCCCTATTTGTCTAGAAATATAGTCTAAGTCTTTTTCTAGTTCTTGTATCTATACAAGTGTGAACTATAGAGACTTGTTTGATTTAAATCTATTTAAGTTATCTAAGGCATTTTTATAGATCAATAAATGCCTTAGGTTTTTCTTTTATGTTTGTTAGATTTTAATCTATTATCTACCTTGTGGTTACAAACTGGTAACTTCATTTATACAAGGAATGAAATTTACACAAGTTACAACAGAATGTAAAACAAATAACAAGTAGATAACTGAAGACAGAACTTAAACAGATGGCCCTTCGCCAGTTCTTCTTCTTTTGGTCACTAGAGAAATAGGTTGAGTGTCTTCAGGGTCAATATTCAGCCTTTGCTCCAGATTCTCTTTATGTTGAATCTTGCCCTTTAGGAAATTTACCCATGCCTTCTCAAACCTATTCTTTTGTGCCTTCGCATCTAGCACATTTACCATCTCGACCCATTCACTGAACCCAAATTGCAACACACCTGGATCATCAGTTCTCACTAGTGGCCCACCAGCATACTTTACTTCAACTTGAAAGACCTTGGTGCCTGGCTTAATTGTAATATTGACATTAGTGATAGTACCACCATGTCTTCTGGTTGACATGATCTGGGAGTAGTAGTTTCTTGCTTCAGTTTCATTAGTGATTTTAATACTCCCAGCACCAGCAGCCAGTACGGCGGACTTAATGTCTTCATTTGTTACCTCGCCAGTTGGTTCAACGAATGTTCTAAGATCAGCATCCCTGGCAGCTTTGGTCAGTGGTCTTCTAGGTTGTGGAATCCTTCTTGGTGGATTCATCACTTCCTTCACAACCTTCTTTACATTGGCAATTCTCTTCAGAATCCCACTGGCCCTTAACTCCTTAGCCCTCTCCAAAGAAATGTTCAAGCTTCTGGCATCAAATTCAGCCTCATCCTCATGATAGTGTCTTTCCAGTTCAACATCTAGCATTTCATTTAACTGGTCAACTATCCTAGGATCATTCTTAACACTGAGATACTCCTCCTTAGTGATACCTAGAAGATTGGCATCACTCATATCTAGCAAATTCAATTGTGTGAGATGTGCCCTGGCTTAATTGTAATATTGACATTAGTGATAGTACCACCATGTCTTCTGGTTGACATGATCTGGGAGTAGTAGTTTCTTGCTTCAGTTTCATTAGTGATTTTAATACTCCCAGCACCAGCAGCCAGTACGGCGGACTTAATGTCTTCATTTGTTACCTCGCCAGTTGGTTCAACGAATGTTCTAAGATCAGCATCCCTGGCAGCTTTGGTCAGTGGTCTTCTAGGTTGTGGAATCCTTCTTGGTGGATTCATCACTTCCTTCACAACCTTCTTTACATTGGCAATTCTCTTCAGAATCCCACTGGCCCTTAACTCCTTAGCCCTCTCCAAAGAAATGTTCAAGCTTCTGGCATCAAATTCAGCCTCATCCTCATGATAGTGTCTTTCCAGTTCAACATCTAGCATTTCATTTAACTGGTCAACTATCCTAGGATCATTCTTAACACTGAGATACTCCTCCTTAGTGATACCTAGAAGATTGGCATCACTCATATCTAGCAAATTCAATTGTGTGAGATGTGCCCTGGCTTCATTGTAATATTGACATTAGTGATAGTACCACCATGTCTTCTGGTTGACATGATCTGGGAGTAGTAGTTTCTTGCTTCAGTTTCATTAGTGATTTTAATACTCCCAGCACCAGCAGCCAGTACGGCGGACTTAATGTCTTCATTTGTTACCTCGCCAGTTGGTTCAACGAATGTTCTAAGATCAGCATCCCTGGCAGCTTTGGTCAGTGGTCTTCTAGGTTGTGGAATCCTTCTTGGTGGATTCATCACTTCCTTCACAACCTTCTTTACATTGGCAATTCTCTTCAGAATCCCACTGGCCCTTAACTCCTTAGCCCTCTCCAAAGAAATGTTCAAGCTTCTGGCATCAAATTCAGCCTCATCCTCATGATAGTGTCTTTCCAGTTCAACATCTAGCATTTCCATTTCAGTGGCCGGCTGGGCTTCATCAGATACTTTGCCCTTTCCCTTATCCAACACATTCCCCCTTTCACTAGCCTCACCAGTTTGCTCACCAGCATCAGTACTGGTAGCTAAGCTCAATTCCCTTCTAGATACAACTGGTGGTGCAAGGACTGTACTTCTTTCCCCCTTGGCAGCATCTAGACCTGCCCTAATTGCTTCCCATTCAGAAGGGTGTGATGGCAACCGGTCAAGAGGCTGCCACGACTGCATGTCCTTGCACTCTTTAAAAATCCCACACATCATTCTGAAGGACCTCCAAAGGTGGTTGGTTTCTTTAGACTGGGCCAAGACATTTGCAATAACTTTGTCTTGACCAGTTTTCAATTCATTCAAAACCTTTGATTCTTCATCAATACCAGCAACCACCTTTTCCTTCATATCATCATCCCTCTTCTTCAAATTCTCCACTTCATTGGTCAGTTTATTCAATGTTTCAGTATGAAGAGATACTTGGGTGCTCAAACCTTCAATGCTGCCCCTCAACTGGTTGATCTCACTGGTAAGTGGGCCAGATCAACCACCTTGATATTTGTCAATGAGTCTTTGTGGTATCTGGAGAAGGACTTGGTGTTCTTATCAAGTGTCTTCTGAATCTCCTCCACCCTGGTAAGAAGGTTTTGGAGATCGGATTGTATAGAGACAACTTGACTGTCCAGTGACAAAGGAGAAGGTGTCACTGGACCACGAGCAGTTACTACTGGAGCAACTGGAGGAGGCAAACTAATGGAAGTCTCCCCAGTTGTCAGGCCAGCAGTTGAATATATAGGAAGAGTGGTAGAAGAAGAAAGGATTGGAAATACAATGTGTTGTTCATGCTGAGAAAGCTCAGGTGTGAACAACGGCGACGGTGGTGGGGGCATTTCTCGAGCAAAGGAGAATTGCCCAGTTGGTAAAGGAGCGGTATATATTGGTAAGGAAATATTTGTAGGCACATTTTGCTCAGATGGTGAAAGTGAAATTGATGCGTCTGGAGGGCAGACTGGAGATGAAGGGTCTTGTGCTTGTACAGAAGCATCAAGAATCTCCAAGTCTGTTTCAGTACCTTCTGAATCCGAAGATTCAATAAGGATTTCCTCGTCGTTAACACCCATGTCCAGATCCATGAATGTGACAGAGGGCTGACCAGTTACCTGGTCAGACTCCAGATGACCTTCCCCAGTTTCCTGGATGGGTACATCTGTTGGTGGATCAGATACCGAAGTATCATCACCAGGGATAGACGTGATAGGAATGGCTTGAGTTATGGTTGTTCTATCCTCAACCACAACTTGAGACGAACTGGAGGGTCCCTCATTATTTTGAGGCCCGCCAGTTGTCTTTCTGATTCACTTTCCAAAGGTGCATCAGTTTTAGCAAATGCCAGCCGCATCTGCTCTGGAATCTCGACCTCTCCAGCTTCAGAAACAAGAGAGTCTAAATTCCTCATTAAATCTGGCCTTGTGAACGGAGAGTCTGTATTTCTATACTCTTCTTCGCCCAGAATTTGCTTAAAACATAAAGAAAGAAATCTGGAAAAGGGGATACACACACCCCTGGAGCCTTTCAGCTTTTGTACAAGACTCTTATACAATATATCAGCAAAATCCACCCTCAACCCCTTCCATAAACAGTAAGCCATCTCTGCTTGTGAAGAGTTGATCTGGTCAAGACCACCTGAACTCCCACCTAAACTTTCAACCAGATGTACAAAGAAATACCTCCATGAAGGTGTAAGACCCTTCATGGTCATAGCCCCCTTGGTCTTCAAAACACCATCATTGTCCAAGCACTCCTTATGACCCATCTCAAGGAGTACTTGACGAAAATTAATATTCGGGGCCAAGACAACTGGAGATTCACCTTCTCTCCAGTAATTGAGGTGAAGAGCATCCCTCAATACTTCTACATTCAAGGTACACTTGATTGTTCCATCCTTTAACGTGAAACTGATGGAGGAACAATCGGAAGAAAGTGTGGCAGTGAACCAGAACTCACACAAGTAATCATGATACATCTTGCGTGGGTTCCTAGTGAATAAGGGTCCTATTGGAGAATCCTTCAAAAACTTTCTGATTCTACCAATAAGGGTATTAGACCCTTGAGAGCCTTGTAGGCTAGCCAAAGGATTATTAGGGTTTAATTTTAGGGCTGCACTATAAGGAGCACCAGGTGCCTGGGGGACATCTGGTGAGGGATTGTATGGAACAGTCAAGAGATTTACATCTCTTGAACGGGATGATCTAGGAGCCATAGAATGAAACTGAAATTTAGGATTTAGGGTTTTAGATTTGTGAAGCAAAGAGAAGAATGAAGCAATGTTTATGATTGGAAGTAAATGAAGAGAGTAAATGAAGAGAATGAAAAAGAAAGTAAATGAGTTTTGGAGTAAATAAGGGTATTTATAAGGGGATTCAAGATCCCAATGTAAACCCAAAAATCATATTTTATTAAACCAAATCAATTTGAAGATATTTTGACAAAATGATTTTGAATTTTGAAATAAAAATATAATTTTCCATGTAAGCATTAAATGTTTCCATGTCAGCATTAAATGCTACGACGGCTTACTTTACCCATGACCCCACACACTTTTTGTTTTCCCAACACAAACAGTTGTCAAGTACTAAAATGGTTTCAAACACGTCAGATCACGATATCAAGTGGTTTAAAACACTCGAGTATCATCACGTGTCACACATATAGACCAGGTATTGTAACGTTATAAAAATTTAGACAAAGACTGAACCTGGTAACTGGAGGATCAGTCCAGTACCAGTTTCCAACTGAAGAGTTCTCCAGTTGCATTTTCAAACAAAAACGAATTTTAGTCAGAAAATTATTTTGAGTCTTTCCCCCTAAAATGATGATCAGTAATCAATTAGTGCCAAGATAGTATCACAAAGGCGTTCGATAGCCTGGCGAGCAAAGATTATCTGGACCTCCTCAACTGGAGAACTTCATCAGTGTCACTGACGCGTTCAATAACAAAGAAAGCTCCAGTTAAAGGTTTTAGCAATCATGGCGACCAGATCATCATCGTCAGTTTCATCATAACCTTCACTGTTTTCAGTGGTCAGCCCAGAGTTTAAGAAACTGTTCAACATCTCCTTCATCGAGTGTGCCTGGACACTCTCAGCAGACATTAAAGCAGCACAAGGTCGCTCAATTGCATTAGCAACCTTGGGACTCTGAGCATGGTTCATGGCATCTTGCTCAGCCACAAGTCTTGCAGCATTATTATCTTCAAGTGAATCTGAAGGCTCCATAGAGCGATGCAAGAGTGTGAGTGTGAAAGGTTTTACCTTGTCTCAAGACAAGAACCATGTTTTCCCATTTGGAAGGAAGAATATCACAAAACTTCTCAAGAAGAATATCCTTATCCTTCTCTACACCCAAACCTCTCAACTGATTGATGAGGCTAGAAAATCTGGTATATGTACCAGTTAAACTTTCATTGGGCAAGGCAAAGAAGGATTCATACTTCTTGTTCAAGGCAACTTTTCTGGTGACGATTGTGTCATCACCTCCTTCAAATTGAATCACTAATTCATCCCACATAGACTTGGCACTGGGAAACAACACAAGTGTTGAAATTAGGTCTTCAGGGACAGCCCCAAGGATCATGTTTTTCAGTCTGGTGTCCAAGTCCACCAGTCTGCGATCCTCATCAGACCAATGGTCTTCTGGCTTTTCCCTTGAGCCTCTTCTTCCAGTTGGATCAAGAAGAGGACTCACCCCAATAGACATAGGTATATATGGTCCATCCTTAAGGATTTTCAACATATACCTCTCAATACCACCAAAATGCAACAGCATTCTAGCTTTCCATGTACCAAAAGTCTCACTGTTTCCATCAAATTTTGGAACAAGGAGTGTTAGAGTAATGTACATGGACGTGGTTTGGGGTAGAAGGAGGAGGAAGGTTGGTGTTAACGTTTTGAAAAGGTTGTGCATTAGTGTTCGATGGGTTTTCACCTGAACCAGAACCATCTCCACCTTCAGTAGTGTTCATCTTTGCAGATCTAGGCAAGTTTATTAGCCTTCTGCTCTGATACCACTTGTAAGTCCCAACTTGTTAGATGGTACTACTGAAGACACCTCTATGTCGATGGTGGAGTTACTTTGCAATATACTTACTGAACTGGAGACGACCAGTTGCAGGGGTATATACCAAGTTCTAGATAGATTACTTATATAAAGACAATAAGTAAAGAACAATGCAATAATACAAATAACTTGTAAACAATCTTGATGAGACAATATGATTGAAGACTGGTCAAGCACAAGTTGCTGCTAATATCTTGACTCAGTCCAGGGAGACCAACCATCTTTGGAGATCATTCAGGATGTTTTGCACGATCTTCAAAGAATGCAAGGACATGCAATCGTGGCAGCCTCTTAACCGGTTGCCCTCCAGCAATACTGACTGGGAAGTGATTCGGGCAGGAGGGCAACCGGTTAAGAGGCTGCCACGATTGCATGTCCTTGCATTCTTTGAAGATCGTGCAAAACATCCTGAATGATCTCCAAAGATGGTTGGTCTCCCTGGACTGAGTCAAGATATTAGCAGCAACTTGTGCTTGACCAGTCTTCAATTCATCTACACTTAAAGTAGTGAAATGTTCCTTTTAGCGATTGAGAGAATATTGCACAAGTTCACCAAGAATATTGCAGGTTTGCAAAGTATGAAGTTATTCGTTTGTTTGTGAAGTAACTTGTAATTCTTGGTTGTGCAATGACTTGTATTTATAGGCAAAGTTAACATTGGGATGTTAACTTTAGCCGTACAAATGTGCTTGGAAGCATTTAAGGAATAGCATTTAATTCCTTAAAAAGTGTTGTAAAGTCGCATGTTACAGTGACTTTACACAACCACCTTTATGTACCTTTTAATACTTAAATAATAAGATAAGGCTTATTATGCCGGGTAAAGGTACATAAAGTATACAAGTCAATTCCTCGTAATCAGTGTAAAGCTTTGTAAGGGCTTTCCACTGATGGTCTCCAGTTTGTAACTGACTAGAATGTCAACTGGGCTTCGCTGCCATTGTCATTCTCTTTCTTCCATTTGTTTTCTTCGACTTCAACTAGAATGTTTCTTCAACTTGGTCAGTTCTCAACTGGAGGAAGTCTTCAGTTGCGTTAACTGTACGGTGCAACTGGACTTCAATATATTTCTCGACAAATCTTCTTGGTCACCAGTTTACTGGGCACCAGATGCAACTGGTGAACTGGTCAGTGTGAACTGGTGACTGGCCAGTTCCAGGTGAACTGGTCCTAACAATATTCCCCCTGATTTTCTAGTTGTGCATTGGTCCATTGAAGTACTGAACCCCAACTGTAAAGTGTTGTGTTCCAGGCCTGATCGAAACTCTGACCTCAATGATCTTGCCTGGATGATATCGACGCTGCAAAAGTTCACTTAAGAATTCCCTGGCTTCAGACTCATTTGCCAGTTGAATCTGGCCAGTGCTCAATTTTTGCACAGCAGCTCGAATGTCTTCAGTTGTGGGCTCATTTGGTTGCACCCAAGTCCTTAGACTTGCATCTCTTGGCAGTGGTTTTAACTTTCCTTTGGACTTGGGTGGATTCAGTACTCTTCTGACCACTTTCTTGACATTCTCCATTCTTCTTTGAATTCCACTGGCCCTTATTTCTCTAGCCTTCTCCATTGACACAGCAATATTCTTGGCATCGTATTCAGCTTCATCATCAGGATAGTGTTTGTCCAACTCAATATCAAGCATTTCATTCAACATACTAACTATCCTCTGATCATTCTTAACCTTCAGATATTGATCCAGTGGAATGCCCAACAGATTGGAATCACTGGCATCAAGTTTCTTCATCCGCTCTAGTTGACCTCTGGCAACCAATTGGTTAGCTTGTTTTTGCTTCTTTCTTTCTTTAATGCCTTCACCAATTCTTGCCAGTTTCCTGCTTTCACTTTCAATTACTGGAGGAAGCTGATCAGCATTTCCAGTTTCTAGCACACTGGCATCAGTACCAGTTGCTTCTGTTTGTATGTCAGTGGCCAGCAATACTCTTTCCCTTATCAACATTCCCCCTATCAACAACATCTTCAAACTCTTCAAAAACTTGCTGGTTTTCATCAGTACCAACAACCTGCCTTTCCACCAAATTCCTTGTACCTGCACCTGGCAATCTTGGTGCAAGGACAGGCCTTTCCCCCCTTGCAGTATCTAGACCTGCCCGAATCACTTCCCAGTCAGTATTGCTGGAGGGCAACCGGTTAAGAGGCTGCCACGATTGCATGTCCTTGCATTCTTTGAAGATCGTGCAAAACATCCTGAATGATCTCCAAAGATGGTTGGTCTCCCTGGACTGAGTCAAGATATTAGCAGCAACTTGTGCTTGACCAGTCTTCAATTCATCTAAAACAGCTGGAGAGGGACCAACCTGTGCAGTTTCCCTTCCAATTTCTTTCTTTTTCAACTCCTCCACTTCAGTTACCAGTTTGTCAATTGTTGATGTATGTGAGGACAGTTGGTTGTTCAGAGCATCAATAGAACCCCTCAACTGGTTGATCTCAGTTGTCAATGGGGCCAGATCAACCTGAGGAGGTGGTATCTTGGCAATCTCAGACATTACCCTTTTAACAAGCTCTTCTTCTCTGGCAGCCAATGTCTCATCAATCTTCTGGCCAACTGAAGTGGCCATCTGTTGCCCAAGCTCAACCATATCTATTTTGATGATGATTGGGAGTAAATGAGAGAATGTGAAAAGAAAGTAAATGTGTTTCGGAGTAAATAAGGGTATTTATAAGAAATTGTGATCCCAATGAAATACCAAGAATATTTTATTTAACAAAAATCAAATTTGTAAAGATATTTTATAAAGGTAAATTTGAATTTTGAAGCAAAAATTTAATTCTCCATGTCAGCATTAAATGCTACGACGGCTTAACTTACCCACACGCCCACTAACTTTTCATATTCCCAATAAAAGTGTTACCTTTTACAAAAATGACCTTACATACGTCATGTGACGGTTGCAAGTGGGTTAAAACACTCGAGTACCATCACGTGTCACAAAGATTGACCAAGTATTTTCCAACGTTATGAAATCTGGTTGACCACCAGTTTTAAGACAAGACTGAACATGTACACTGGAGGATTAGTCCAGTGTCAGTTTCCAACTGGAGAGTTCTCCAGTTGCCATTTTCAAATAAAAAGAATTTTAATAAGAAAATTATTTTGAGTCTTTCCCCCAAAATGATGATCCAGTAATCAATTAGTGCCAGGATAGTATCACTAAGGCGTTCGATAGCCTGGCGAGCAAGGATTATCTGGACCTCCTCAACTGGAGAACTTCATCAGTGTCACTGACGCATTCATAACAAATCTCCAGTTTTAAGGATTTAACATTCCCAGTTCGCTGATGAGATGTTTAAAAGTTTTCTCATCAAGAGGTTTTGTAAAAACATCAGCAAGCTGTTTGTCAGTGGGGATGAAATGAATTTCAATGTCTCCTTTCATAACATGATCACGAATAAAATGATACCTGACATCAATATGCTTTGTCTTAGAGTGCATCACTGGGTTGTGAGATATAGAAATTGCACTGGTGTTGTCACAAAAGATTGGGGTCCTTGTATACTTCTGACCATAATCTAGTAATTGGTTCTTGATCCAGATAATCTGGGCACAGCAACTGGCCATAGAAATGTACTCTGCCTCAGCAGTGGACATAGAGACTGACGCCTGCTTCTTGCTGGTCCAACTTACCAGTTTTCCTCCAAGGAAATGACAACCTCCAGTTATTGATTTTCTATCTATCTTACAACCTGCATGATCTGAATCCGAATAACCCATTAGATCTAATCCTGAGCCTTTGGGATACCAAAGACCAAGATTAGGACACCCTTTTAGGTATCTGAAGATGCGCTTAACAGCACGCAAATGTGATTCTTTTGGGTTATCCTGAAATCTGGCACATAGACATGTTGCAAACATTATATCTGGTCGACTGGCAGTTAAATACATCAGTGAACCAACCATACCACGATATTCAGTGGTGTTCACTGGTTTGCCAGTTGGGTCAGAGTCCAAATTTAATGGTGCTGCAATAGGTGTGTTTTTTGATGGGATTGAATCATATTTGTATTTTCTTAACAAATCTCTGACATATTTTTCTTGGTTTATAAAAATTCCATTTTCAGTTGCTTAATCTGAAGACCCAAGAAAAATGTTAATTCACCCATTAAACTCATTTCATACTCAGATGACATGATTGTAAGTGCATGATTCTGTTGACAACAGCAACAGCGATTTGATCAGTATGTTTATGTTTTGTAATATGTAATCATAGACTTATGTTATGTTTAAACTTGTTATTTGGACTTAAGTAATGTGAATGATTACATATTGATCAGAGTTTTGGTAAGTTTAATGTTTACGACTTGTATGAATGTGATTATAAGTAACATACAGATACAAGTGATAAACTAGTCACGTTTTAAGTAATTAAAGTATACTTAAAAGATGACAAAAGAAAGTGTGTACAAACTCGTGCTACAGTAACACGAGTTTGACTAAACTCGTGCTACAGTAACACGAGTTTGTCTAAATACGTGGTCATCACGTGTTTACATATAAAACACGCGGTTGCTAATGGGCTTTGGGCTTTAAGGAATACGGTCCATAATTAGCACGCGTTTATGAACAGTAAGTATAAATACTCACACTTAATACGTAATTAGTAACAATTAAAAAAGAGATTACGACTAAACTCTGTCAATTAGCAAACCCGCGCGCGTTTAAGGTCTTAGGTTGTATTAACAACGAAAGACGATAATTTAATTAACCAAACAGGTTATCACGAGAGGATTCCGCACTCTCGTCATAACTATAAGCGTTCTCGTGTACGATCAGTCTACAAGGACCTACAAGTGGTATCAGAGCCAATAGATTTTTCAATCTGAAGGTTCGAGATCGCTTTGTTTGGCTTAATTTTGCCTAAAATCGTGCAAGATTTTAATCGGAAACACGTGTTTGTCTTTGTAACACGTGTTTGCTTTTTAACACGTGTTTGTCTTTTAAACTCGTGTAGC
>CM067170.1:116956542-117100437 GCA_034093135.1 Erigeron breviscapus
TCATGATCTGACGTTAATAATTCGCGTACTCATTTATTAGGCGATGTTGCTTTACCCCATATGATCTTGTAGTGATTTGATATTGTGATTAGGATAGTGTACATACAGGGAAGACGACGATACCTTTAGTGGATTATTGATGTGGTGGGAAGGCTGCGGGTGACCCTATATATAAGCATCTATGATTCCTTAAAAGTAAAGTCGTATGAAATGTATGTGCAATGTAATTATGGTTGATTCTAGTAAAGGATTGAGTTATATATATTATTGTGATTATTATTACTATTTAGGATGGACGTGCATACATGGAAGTCGGTTACGCCTTCAAAGAGTTCTAGATGTGGTGGGAAGGCTGCGGGTGACCCTATATATAAGCATCTAGAACTTGATGAAGGCAGAATCCTCCTAAGTGTATGTGCGTGTAGTTTATTTTGAGTTAATTATCGATGGTTGACGATTGTTGAATTGTGGTTGGTGTTTATTCGCGGTTCACACGCAAGCATATATATATTTATACGCGGTTCACACGCAAGCATAATATATATATATTCATACGCGGTTCACACGCACGCGGTTCACACGCAAGTATGACCTGTTTATATACGCGGTTCACACGCATGCGGTTCACACGCAAGTATACTTTGTTTGGTGTATTTTGTGACATGGTTGATACGAATTCGATATGTATTACAATAGGCGTTATGATTGTTTATGCTTTTGGTGTTTGTGTTGATATTTACATCATTTGTGCACTCTTATTTCACGCTTACTTGTTTGGTGTGATCTTGTTATTGGACGTCTTTGTGTTACCTAGAGGCTCGCTGTAAGTCAGGTCTAGCCTCTACACGTGTATCATGATTATTGGCGATGATTCTTTACGGACCATTACTACGAACTCACCAACCTTGTGTTGACTATGCTTAGTACACTTTTCAGGTAACCAGGTTAATCCAGGACGTGGAGTTTGATTGTTAGCTTGCTGTTGAACCCGGACTTGGACTTATATGGATCAAGGATCCATCTACCTTCTTTTGCATTGTACCTAGGACCGTTAACCATATTTTGATGTATGTTGTAATCTTGGGTGATGACATGCTTTCTATGTAATTTTGATACTTGTTATCTTATTGTATGGATTCACTGAATCCTTTATTTGCATTTAGTTCATGTTCTACATTAATCCCACCTTGCGCTATATGATTTCCGTGATATTCTGAGCCTTGGCTTGGGGTGTTACATTTTTTCCATCGCCATTCGTTATTTTATTGTCATTACTATATAGGATTAGTGGAAAGGTATTGAAATATATGTGATTTTGAATTCTCTATTTCATCATCATTGACTCATCGCCATTGATTGTAGGTATGCATTTGTCTTATTTCATATATTTGTTTAAAATTAATTAATTAAATTGTGGAATATAATTGTGGTTTTACAGCTATTTGGATTAATTAATTCTTATATGTTTGTTTTTAGCTGCAACAGAAAAGATTGATTTTAATATTTTGATTTCTCAAGTTTAATTCTTTGTTTATTACCAAACAAAGGAAATTATAAAATTTCTCTGCCATTTCATTTATTTGTTTCATTTCATTTCTTTGTTTCATTTCATTTCTCCAAATTTCTCCCTACCAAACACACCCTTATACGTAACATATTTAGTTTAACCATCTATGGTAGGTAACATAAATACTTCATACCATCTATGGTAGGTAACATAAATACTTCGTACTACTACCAACAATAAAGACACCAACTACTCTTTTTCATTTACACCCACCCGGCCCCCTCTCGGAGAAGTGAGTACAAGTGAACAAATTAAAAGGAGGAGGTTGAAAACACCCTAACACAATAACACATAAGGCCTGTAGTGGAAGAGAATACCAAGATTTCGGGTGTTTCAAGGGTTGTAAAAGAAGCTCGAAATTATCCAAGATAAAGTGTATGTTACTTGGTTAATTTCGTGTGAGTGTGTCTCCCTGAAAGCGAGGTTCTTTTTGAGCCTTCTACCGACCCCATTGTTCTCTCGATTTTCTTTCAAGGTAAGTTTTTTTGTGTTCATTTATTTTGTTGATATTGTATGTACAAGTTGATTAGTGAGCTTTTGGCTAAACAAAACTTAATTTTGAAAAACATTTTTCTCACTATTAAGAAATGCTTCTGCTATGATTTGAATGGCCAAACTCCAATTTATATATATTTTTTTCAAAGTTGGTCGATGATATATTTATTTTGGTTTGTATTTGTAAGCTAAAATTGTTTGTTTTTCTTGTTAGACAAAAATAACTACCGATTATATGATAGATGGTTTTGTTATTTATTTTCAGTTTTTTTAATTTGTCTCCGAGTGATCCAGAATTCCAGATTTGGTCACACATCATAGTTTTGTGAATACAAGGTACTCAACAACAACTTCACACAAAGTTTCAAGCAACAATTTCGTTTTTTTACTTGCCATATTCTAATGTTTATTTGTATGTTACTTTTATGTATACTACTATAGATAAATATATTTATTTTGTTATGATTTGGTAGGACTCTTCACTCTCGTTCAAAGGGCTTGTTTAAGACGTGTTTATAAGTTTCAAAAAAGATCTCAATGTATAATCTCCTCTATTTTTCTTGACGGTAGTTTAAGAATGTTAAGTGGGAGGACAACGACAAATACGTGGAAGAGAGATACAAGGAGGAGAAGGATGGTAAGGTGTACTATGTTCCTCGAATAGCCATACTATATTTTCATTAAACCTGACAAAAAAGTTTCAAATTTTGACATGAAATACATTGTATAATTTAGAGTCGGTCTAATTTGTTGTTTAAAAAAGACGTATTAGATGAGCCGGCCTTTATAATTTAGAGAAAGTGGTGAAAATGTTATGTAACTATATAATAATGACTGGTTGGAAATATGTCCCGAGATCTATTTATGTCGCTTTAAATATAGTTTGAATTGAATAGATGGATTATTATCTGGGTTTTCTTTTGGAGTTTAGACCATGACGCATGTAGAAGTAGTTTATTCGGACAAATTTGTAATCGAAATCCTTCAACATGTCCGCGAAGACATGATCAATGCATGGGGTTTTATTTTGCTGTCATAATAATGGCGCCTGAAGCATGCGAAACGGTCCATACAATATCGCTCAATAATTGAGAGGATATCTCTTGTAATTCTCACCGTGGTAGGAGCTGTGCCCATTATTCCATCTATCATCCAATTACCCACGACAACCTTCTGTGTAGCACCCTCTTCTTCCCCTTTCTCTAACTTTTTTTTTTTATCAATTTGCCGACACCTCGAGATTCATGGCGACATCTCGGATACATTCTTGTCACGAGGTTTTCGAAATGGATCCAAGATGTCACCATGAATCTCGAGGTGTTGATAGACTGATAAAAAAGTTAGAGACGGGGAAAGAAGAGAGGGTGCTACTTCGTATCAGAAGGTTGTCTTGGGTAATTGGATGATAGACGGAATAATGAGCGAAGGTCCTACCACTTGTAAGAATCACAAAAGATATATTCTCAATTGTTGAGCGATTTTGTATTGATCGTTTCAGATCTTCAGAAAACATTATTATGAGCAGCAAAATAACCCCCATGCAGATGATCATCTTTTCGCGGACATGTTGGAGGATTTCGATTACAAATTTGTCCAAGAAAACTCTACTTTTACCCAACTTGTTCAACTTTTGGATGTATTGCTCTCTCTTTCTTTTATTTAAATAAATATATATAAATATATTTTAAAACTAATTTTTTTTTTGAAATCAGTCGATATTCGACATCAGGGAACACCTCACCGTATAATGGTGAAGCTCTGCACGTACTTTAGACTACGAGATGTAGACCATAAGCCGTTACAGGTGATTCAAAGGAAAAACCCCAGGTTGCATCACTCCGTGACCTTGGTTAAAACAGGAGATGACTCCAGTTGATCTTTGTTAAAAGTGTAATATTATGTCCAAAATTATATATATTGCTTATTGTTTGCTTAAGATATTTGCAGATTGGATGATGATTGTAGAGGTTTTTTTGCATAAGGACTAAAGCTGTACAAGTCTGGATGATGAGTGTTAAACTTTATGGGCTCAAGGACTTTAAGTGTACAAGGTTGCTTCTCCAAGGACTAAAGATAGATTCTCAGTATTTTACTGCAGTATATATAGTCTCTTATTTTCCATTTAGGGTTTCAGTTTACAATACCCTATTTTTCGATCTATTATATCTCTCTCTCTTATTATTCATTCTAAATTCCAGATTGTAATAATAATTAGGTTTTGAGTTGATCTTGTAATAGAACATTCAACATATTTAGTTGAATGAATCTTCACTGAATAGCAGGGAAGATTGTTTCTGGTGTGTTTGATTCTAATTGAGATTAGATTCAAAGGTATTGTTGATTGATTAATTAAGATTAATCATTAATTCTGTTTTTGTTCATGGTATCAGAGCGGCGTATGATCATTAGATCACCGTTCTGATTTGTTCGTACTTTTCGATCTAAGAAGACCCTAATTTTTGAGAAAATTAGGGTTAGGGTTTCTGTGTGGTTTTTTGGGGCGTTTTTAGTTTATCTTCGTCTTCTGAAGAATAATTTCGTAGATCTGGTGATATTATTGATTGAAGATTCGAAACCCTAAAATCAATTTAAATAATTAAACAATAATAATAATTTAGGGTTTCTGTTTCAGATCTGATTGTTCCTTGTTCTGCTTGTTCAATCGACTAAGTGAATCGATTGAAAGGTAGATCCCGTCTTCCACTTGTTCAATCGACTAAGTAAATCGATTGAAAAGTAGATCTCGCCTTCTGCTTGTTCAATCGACTAAGTGAATCGATTGAGAAGTAGATCTCGTCTTCCGCTGATTCTTCAAGAAGAATGTTTGCATTCTTTTCTGTAACACCCGTCGTTTAAAAATACGGATTTCCAAAAACTTTTCACCTAACGGTGTTAAAGAATGCGGAATAACGTTTAAAAAGTCCAAACCATAAAATCCACTTTGGTTTGTTCATAAAATAGGAGGTGTTACTCGTCACATCATCAAAATAGTATAAATGGAAATCCTACGGTTGCCCAACATAAACAACCGTATACAAGTCATATCAAAACATAATAGTCATAACGAAATCAAATGTCTAAAGGAGCAGCAACTATGGGTAACTAAAAGCATCTTCAAGTATTCTACCCATGCCTCGCTCACTTTCCATCAACACTTCTAGCTTGCTAAACCTGAGGGGACAACACATTTCAAGAAACAAGTGTTAGCTAACGAATTAGCTAAGTAAGATAACACTAAGTTAAATAAACGTTTGTCCAATTTAAAACTTGGTAAAGCAGCTTTTCATATTAAAGACACATTTCACATATCATCACATACATATCATAGCATCAACGTCTTTCATGGTAGGATTAATCATCCTAAATGTGCCTAATCATCATTTCGTCATCACATATCATCACATTAGGTGTGACAGAAGTCACGCATATCATATAAGGTGTAAGTTTGTGTGTAGGCGGTCATAAGACCTAACGGGAACCTCACACCCGACTAGATGGATGAGCCATACGGCGGTCCATCAAGTGTCGTTAAGGAATGGCAAGCCACTCCAGGAGTAGTCTGTATGTTCAAGACATTGGTGGGTAATCACTCCACCCGGAGATACTTAAACCACGTAATTACGTTGCAAGGAGCCACCCAAGCAACAACATATACGCACCCACCCGGCTAAGGTGAATACGGGTTAAGCTTAACACTTCATCATATATACGAGCTCGATTTCATCACATATAGTTTAGGTGACAAAGTTACCTAAACATAACATATAATCATCTTTTACGTTTGGGCCCTTAAACGTGCACGTGACATGACAACTTATAAAGTCTAGTGAACTAGATGACCAAGGCACACATACATGCACATCATAATCAACATATACTTGCATCACATTTCATTACATTGCATATCATTTCCTAATATAACTTTGCATTGCATATAAAGGAAAATGCATTTCAGGTCTCATAAGTCGAATACATATCCCATATAACCTCCCATACAACCCGAATACCCTTAAGTATACAAGATGAGATTAGAGAAGTTATATTCTGAAAACCATGCTTTTGTTGAATCCCTCAGCGTGTCAAAGTAGTGTATCTTACCTCGAAGTAGCACGCAAATAAGGATAGCTAAGTTACCGAACAAAGCAACAACTCTCGTCTACCTATGATTAGTAAACGGCCATTAATACGCTAGTCATTAAGACCATAATCTGGAATTTCATAACTAAGAACACACTCAAGGTTTCAGGAGTAAGCTATGCGTCAAAACGAGGTTACGGTTCAAAACAATATCATTTGCTGAAAACAGATGAGTTGCGCCGCAACATAGAGTTGCGCCGCAGCTCAAGCCTCCAGTTGCGCCGCAACACTTTATGTTGCGCCGCAACTTATTCCTCTGGAATTGAGTTGCGCCGCAACTAGGAGTTGCGCCGCAACCCGTTGCGATTCTGCACAACATCGAACGATTATACCCCAAACCAACACCAAACGATTCCAAATCAAATATCAGACTTAATACATCAAAATACTTCCTTTTCAAACCATTATAATGCAAATAACTCTTTATTAAACCACACATGATTTGCATTATCAAAACAAACGTTATTTCAACATCAATTGACCCTCCAATGGTCTAGATCTGATTTCTAATGACTCAAGCAATTGAAAAGACATAAAATCAAAATCAATATACTTCTATTACCTGAAGATCACAATGGGGATGCGAATTACTTGATCAATCACTCTTAAATCGCACTTTTGAAGGATTTTCGGTTAAGAAACTTGGTAAGGGATCAAAGGGGTGGCTAGGGCTTGGGAGAGAAGTTAATAAATCTGCTAATGACACTCAAATGACTCCTCATGAGACCCTAAACCCGTTTTTGAGTTTCACCATATGTCAAATTTGGTCCCTAGGCTTCCATATAGCTCATTACTAGTCAAAAACTCCTCTAAGGACCATATACTACCTAAATACTTTGTTAATCACTCCTAATAGGCATATAATTACCTCATAAACATATTTTCATATCATGCATTAAGACTTTCAAGTCTTACATATATAACACATAAATCACATATAAGCATTAAATCTAGCAATAGACTTAACGGATACATAATATTGACTTAACGACTTTAGTCAAACGTTAATAAAAGTTTGGGATGTTACATTTTCCTTATCATCTTTATTAAAAGATTTTTTTTTTAATCAAATTTTTTTTCTCTTATCTCTCATAAAAACATTCGTGTTAAACTTGACCTATCTCCGTGAGAGGTGTGGAATCCTGTCCCTGGCACGTTTGTGAGGGAAAGATATTTTAAAATATATATATATATTTTATTTTATTTTCTATTGTTCTTTTCACCTGTTCTTGTGTTTCGTTTCATTATTGTTGTTCTTAGTTGTTAATTGAGATTAACTGCTTGAGTGTTCTCTGTGTTTGATTAAGTTGTTAATTGAGATTAACTGCTGATTGTTCTCTGTGTTTGATTAAGTTGTTAATTGAGATTAACTGTTGATTGTTAAGTGCAATTATTTGAAAATATTTGCTAAAATGGATGATGATAATCTTCGTAATTTTGGTTATGAGTCTGATGTTGGAAGTGATGATAGTGTAACAAGAATAAGTAAATTGGATTTAGGCAGTCCTTTACATTTACACCCTAATGATTCTAGTACTCTGTCTATTGTGTCTATAAAACTGAAAGGTACTGAAAATTATCAAGTATGGAGTTGTGCTATGCTACTTGCTTTAGAGGCTAAAAATAAAGTTGGTTTTATTGATGGTACATGCAGAAGATCTAATGTAGATGAAGTACTAGGAAAACAATGGGATAGATGTAATGCTGTGGTTATTTCTTGGATTTTGAATTCTATTTCTGAAGAACTGTATCTTGGTCAAATATTTTCTAGAAAAGCTTCTCTTATATGGCAAGAATTAAAAGAAACCTATGATAAAGTGGATGGTTCTGTGATTTTTAATTTGCATCATAAGATTAACTCTTTGTGTCAAAATGGTATGCCTCTGTCTGATTATTATCACAAGTTAAATGCTCTGTGGAAACAATTTGATGCTCTTGTTCAATTACCTAGATGTACTTGTCATGCTGCTCAGGATTTCACTAAACATACTCAACTGATTAAACTAATGCAATTTTTAATGGGACTTGATGATGTTTATATGAATGTTAGGAGTAATATCTTAACTAGAGATCCTTTGCCTGATCTTAAAACTGCTTATTCTATCATTTCTAGAGATGCATCTCATAGGGGTTTATCTTCTTATTCTGTTACTAAGTCACAGACTTCTGCTTTTGTGTCTAAATTTGCTGGAAAAAATTCTTTCAAAGGAAATTTTTCAAATAATAATAAGACTTCTCAGTCTTCTGGTTTTCAAAAAACTCAAGCTTCTGTTATATGTGAACACTGTGGTTTTAATGGATATTCAATTGAAAAATGCTTTAAGTTGATTGGTTATCCACCTGATTTTGGAAAAAAGAGACCATTTTCTCAAAAAAACAAAAACTTTTCCAGTAATAACAGTTCTGCTTAATTTGGATGTTTAGCGACTCCCTAACCAAATTTGGTCAAATACCCCGTGTGTACATCTTGACTCTAGGCGACGACAAACCCTTCACGTACTTTGTGCTCTATGATAATAAGGTTCTTGGCGATGAAGTGAGTACAATCTGAATACCAACGGTTAATACGGTTCTTATTTGTGTAGTAGGGTTTGCTAGTGTAAAAATATCTAACGGTAGGGTTTTTAGGGTTTCATGCAAATTGTCAAACTCAAGCGTCCTTAGAGCTACCGTCTCAAGAAATCTGAAAACTAACGTCGCCTAGTTAATCTTGAGTCTCCCGAAGCTTTTCCGAGTGACTTAACGGACTTGTCCCATCTCGATAACTTAAACTTCGTACATGCTTAACCTTCCTAACGTCGCACGCATAGCCAAAACCCTCATAGACTTGCCGCGATCGGGATACGAATTTAGACACATGACTTGAAGAGCCCCAAAGGGGAGGGGGCAACTCGTTCGTCCTTGCTAATCACTGTAAAAGCCTGTAACTCGTGTTGTAAGGTAGCACGTGTCATTTCGAAATATATGATAACTTGAGGGGTGTGAATAAGCTCATGGTGAAAGACCAGGAGATAAATTTGAAGGAAAACAAATTGTGATGGACTTCATTATGAAGTCGCCGAAGACAAGAAATGGGTTGTTGGGTGGTTGAGACCTCTAGAGTTGAGACCTAAGTACCCACATCTGTCTAACGATTGGTGATTTGCTGAATTTCGGGACGAAATTCTTTTGACGGGGGAATAATGTAACATCCGTGAATCTAGACCCATTGACTTTTTGTGTAATTTGACTAACAAACTTGTTGAATGAAATAATTGGGCCCATTTGTGATTATATGACTATGTGGTATGTTGGTCGGGTCGTTAATATATTTATTCGATGTTTAATAGTGTAACGATTGTAACTTGGCTTGAAAAGAGAAACGGGTCGGCCCGTGGGTAGTCTATGACCCACCAGCCCCAAGACCCATTTCTCCCCCCCTTATCCCTTTCTCCCCCTCTCATTTTCATTTCTATCTATCTATCTCTTTCTCTCTTTCTCTCAAAAGCAAAGCAAGACCATTTCATTCTTCTCCTCTCTACCATCTACTTAGTGTTGGAAAGATTATAACGCTAGAATCATCGTCATCTATACAACATTATCGTCATATCAAAGAATCAAAGGTGGAAGTCTTGCATTTTAGCCATTTTGACCTAATTTGGGTTCTAGCTCAAGGAGAAGTTGTGTAAGTCTAATTCAACTCTTTTACTTCCATTTATGCTTGTTCTTATGTTTCTAGTCGTTTTGATGTGATCCCAAGTCTTGTAAATGGTAAAAAAAAATGGAAATTAGGGTTAGGGTTAGGGTTTGAAGGATTATGAGTGATTATGATGTTTTGGTCGAATTTGTGGGTTGGGTTATGTGTATTAATGGTTAATGATGTTTGGTTATACTTCAAAATGGGCTAAAAGTCCTTACAAGTCGTTTTGGAATGGTTTGGGTCGAATTTGGGGGTTTTGGTTCGTGTTTCCTGCATAAACTGCTGGTGCAGACTGCAGGGGGTGGCCACTGCGGCGCAGTGAACTCAACTCTTGCTCACTGCGGCGCAGTGCCTTGTTTCTGGTCCTGGTTCATTTTAGCCACTGCGGCGCAGTGAGCATGGTTCTGGCTCACTGCGGCGCAGTGGATAGGTTCTGCAAAATTTTGCGCGTCAACTTTCAAACGTTAATAACTTTTGATCCGTAACTCCAAACAAGTCTTATGACCTATCGTTGGAATCGTAAGAGAGTCTAGTTTCTAGTAGTAACACTCTTTTGTATGAATCTCTTCTCATTTCTAAAAAGGTCGAGTCGAATGCGTCTAGTTCCTACTCGTTAAAGTTGTAAAGGTGTTTAGGGTTGTGACTTGACTTAATTGTGCTAAACCAACTTGTTTATGATTGTAGAGTTGACATTACGATATTATGATGTATAATTATAGGTTGTGGACGTGTGGATCCTAATACTCGTTTGTAAACTTACTAGCTTCTTTGCCGGACAAGGTGAGTTTCGTAGCTCCCTACTCAATAGAGGTTCGGGCTGAAAAGTGTACATATACGTGTTGTTTGTTTGGTTGGTTGACTTGATTGCCTGTCTAGTTAATTTCGGATTGACTGTAGTTTGGTAGACAGTTTTAATGGTCCTTGTGGACTGATCGTACACGAGAACGCTTATAGTTATGACGAGAGTGCGGAATCCTCTCGTGATAACCTGTTTGGTTAATTAAATTATCGTCTTTCGTTGTTAATACAACCTAAGACCTTAAACGCGCGCGGGTTTGCTTAATTGACAGAGTTTAGTCGTAATCTCTTAATTAATCGTCGTTAATTACGTATTAAGTGTGAGTATTTATACTTAATGTTCATAAACGCGTGCTAATTATGGACCGTATACCTTAAAGCCCAAAGCCCATTAGCAAACGCGTGTTTTATACGTAAACACGTGATGACCACGAGTTTAGACAAACTCGTGTTACTGTAGCACGAGTTTAGTCAAACTCGTGTTACTGTAGCACGAGTTTATACACACTTTCTTTTGTCATCTTTTAAGTATACTTTAATTACTTAAAACGTGACTCGTTTATCACTTGTATCTGTATGTTACTTATAATCATATCCATACAAGTCGTAAACATTAAACATACCAAACCTCTGATCAATATGCAATCATTCACATTATCTAAGTCCAAATAACAAGTTTAAACATAACATAAGTCTATGATTACATATTACAAAACATAAACATACTGATCAAATCGCTGTTGCTGTTGTCAACAGAATCATGCACTTACAGTCTCCCCCTTGACATCAGCTACACGATTTCTTCAGTCTTGTAAAAACATTATCCATCAAATAACAATCTCCTGCTATTCGCATGAATATTAGCATGTAAACAAATGCGCAAAATCTTCCTGTATCTGCTTTCCTCAGTAGTCCATGAAGGAATAAACAAACACTGAGTGTCGTATAACCTTCGTTGATCATCTCTGGAAAGATTCACTATCTGCATAGGATCATATATGCGCAACAAAATAACCCTCTTATTTTTATCTCCATACATCAACGCCTCACCAGTATTCTTGTGAATCTCCCAGTGATCAAGTGTACTCAATACATCTTGAGGCCATTTCTTTATTGGGACCTTCAATACACGCTTGATCGATCTTTGAACAGATTCAATAGTTCCATCATCCTTCGTAACTTTCTTTAAGGATCTTGGCGTTATGAACAAACTGGTTTTATCAAAATCATCATAAAATCTTTTCCTGTAATCATCTTGCAATTTCTTACTCCAGTAAGTTGCATACCCATTTCCACTTGGATTAACCAGCCTTTTCCTTCCTAAATCCATTAAATCGGATTCACTAAGGCTCTTAAAATATCTTTTCATCGGCTTTAAGTATTGACAACCATCATCTCTTTTAATAATAAACAAGTTCAGCTCATCATCGAAAAACCAACTCAAAATAGTAGTGACATACGTATGAGCATCTCGATCACTAATAAAATCCCAAAAGACTGATGGTTTCATACCTTCTCCTACAAATCCTCTTGCCGGTATCTTTCTATCAATTTGATGTAAGTGATCTTCATCCCTACTTGGCACTGGATACTCTGTCACATCAAATTCCTTAGAATCTTCAATATTCCAGCTTAGAGTAATTCCATCTTCATCATCTCCAACTTTGGTAAAAACCGTAAAGTGTAGAGTTCTTGAACTTGGAATAAAAACTCGCTCAGCTTGAATCTCTTGTTGATCATCTGGAACTTGTTGTTGCACAAAATCATCATCTTGAAGAACATTATCCCAGTCCAAATCAGGATTCATTTCACCTTCCTCCAAGCTTTCATCATTTTCAGAATCATCATTTCGAACCTCAGCTGTACCTACATCTATCTTTTGAAGCTTATCTGAAATATAAAAATTCAAATATTTCAAATATGCAAAGACAAACAACATTAAGACATAAAAGATAGCATAAATAAAATAAACTATATCATAAATATAATGTAACACTTGAGTACACCAATATTTATCTTATAATTTTTATCTTATTTACATTTAAGGTACACAAATCATTAATCTCTTAAGGTTCAAAAACAAAATCTGAATCTGACGAATCCGATTCTGACTCTGAAGATGTACAAGTTAACCCTAACTGCTCTTTTACTTGATCCTTATATGATCCTGGATCATGATAATCATCAGGATCCATAAAATCTGCCATAGCTCTCAAATGAGCTTGTGAATCATATCCCAATCTCTTCTCTAGTCTATGCACTATTAATGGGTGCAACTCTGACTCTGAAGACTTATTGGTAGTAGAATCAGAATTTGAGTTACCTGAATTGGAATCATCATCAATAACTACATCCGGAGCCACCATCACAGCTTTTCCTGAATCTTTCTGAGTCCCAGATGTACTAGCACCAGCTGTACCAGCAATCTCTGACTCTGTTTGGAATGGTGTCTCCCCCTGAGTTGATGCTTCTGCTTGAGCTTCAGTTCTTGGCTCACCATCAGCATTCGCATCCTCATCATCATCCTCATCCTCTTTCCTCTTCAACTCCGTTTCTCTACAAACATCTCCCCCTTGAGCCATTAACTGTCGAAGCTGTTCCCTGAGTTCAGCACTTTGACGCTTTTCATCTTCCAACTCAGCAACTAACTTCCCAACTAACCCTTGCATAGATTTCATTTGAGCTTCCAACGACATAACTCGTGTCTCCAAATGATTCACCTTAAATTGAGTCGTCATGATATGCGCAGGTTCAACTGTTGGTCTGGCTTCAAAAGGTCGAGTAGTAGACTGTGTAGAAACTGGAGGTCGACCAATCATAGGCGGTTGTAGTGGACGTAGAAGAGTAGTAAACACAGTGCTTAAAGGAACAACAGGCCGAAACGAAGCACTTTGTGTAACTTGAGGAACTGATACTTGAACAGATTCAGATTGAGTAACTGAGACTTGAACAGATTCAGATTGAGTTACAGCAACTGAAGCCTCATCTCGCTCAGGAAGTGATCCTTCCGTCACCTCATTCTGCTCAGACTCTTCTTGTTGTCTATAAGTCTCAAATGCTGCAGCCAAATGAGCCGGTAGAACCTTTCCCGATCGAGGCGCTTTCTTGCGTCTAATCAAAGGAGTCTCCTCTTCCTCTGGTTCACTTTCCACTTCAGTGCGAACCCTTTTCAATCCTCTCTCAACAGACGAAGAACCACTTGCCTGATCAACATCAGCCCTAACATAATTCAGTTGATCATCTACATCCTCCAATAAGCGATCCAGCTCCTGATCTCGTTCAGCATTAGACTCTACGAACAACTCCAGATTATCCAACGGTTGGAAATTATCCACTTGTGCAATAATATCATCTGGATCCAATGCAGCCTGTACAAAAGCTTCACCAACTTCGGGATTAGCATCTGCTGCCTGATCTAACAGATCTTCCAACGCTTCATTAGCAGCCTGAACCTCTTCATCAGCAGCTTGTACTTGCCTAACTTCAGGCTGAGCCTGTGGTTGAACCCGTGGACGAACCCGTCGTTGTCGTTGTCTTTGACGTGGAGCCACACGTGGAACTTGAACTTGAGGTTGTGGTGGTGGTGGTGGTGGTGGTGGAGGTGGTGCATCATTATTTCCTCCTTCTTCAACCTCATTTTCATCTTCCCATCCAACAGCCGGAGCACGATAGTTAGGATTGATCAAATGTCCAAACAATGGCACATTCTGAGGATTTGGATAATTCTCCTTAATCTTTAACATCATAGACCAAATCCGAGTTGGTGGAGAAACAATGTCATATATATCCTCCAAGACTGGCAGATTCTGTACAAAGTGATTAATGATTGCCATCGTTATCCTTGGCAACATCATAAACCTCTGCGCCCCAGTCTGAGTAATTTGAGTCTTCAAGATATCAAAAAAATAGTTCGAGAATGAATATGGCCTATTCAACGTCAAAGCCACCATCTGCGAACCAACTTGTTTATTTAACTGGTCGAACCCTGCATGACGATTACTAATCGCCACAATCAAAACATGCGCCAAAAACCTCCATTGGCCATAAAAACCAGCCTTCGCAATCGGCCATTTAGCACCAGGCGTTGCATGTCCCATCCTTCCAAAACATCCTCTGATCAAGGTCTCTTCAAACTCTATCGGACCATTCTCTTCTTCAACAGTCCCCAAATGTAATATCTCTCTCAAATCAGCAGCAGAGAAAGAAAAAGTCTGATTCGCCACAGTGGTCTGAAACCTAACACTCCTAGGGACAGCAGCTCTATCCCCTTGTGCTCGCTGCGCTTGAACCACCCTTACAGACGCATTGTTCCAAAAATGATGCAGATAACCTTGATATAAGACTGGATTGTGAGTGAGCACGAAATGAATGCGTGATCGTTCCAAATACCGAAGCAATCCAGTAAACTCCACATTTCTGCGATCTCTTGTCAAATCAATCAACTGATTGTGAGTGGAGAAAAAATTTCTCGGATTTCCTGCCATTTCTGTAAAACAAAAAGAGTGCAATGACAAGAATTTAGCAATAATAAATCTGCACAGGAAAACCTAGAAAATTTTGGAATTGATTGTAAACACGTGGTAAAGTCTCAAACGCGTGTTACAATGGTAAACGCGTGTGATCAATGGTAAACTCGTGTGATCAATGGTAAACGCGTGTGACAAGTAAACGCGTGTGATCAATGGTAAACGCGTGTATCAATGGTAAACGCGTGTGATCAATGGTAAACGCGTGTATACAATGGTAAACACGTGTGAACAAGGTAAACGCGTGTGATCAATGGTAAACGCGTTACAAAAGGTAAACACGTGGTACAATGGTAAACACGTTACAAAGTAAACGCGTGTGATCAATGGTAAACGCGTGTACAAGGTAAACGCGTGTATCAATGGTAAACGCGTGTATCAATGGTAAACGCGTGTGATCAATGGTAAACGCGTGTGATCAATGTAAACGCGTGTGATCAATGGTAAACGCGTGTGATCAATGGTAAACGCGTGTGATCAATGGTAAACGCGTGTGATCAATGGTAAACGCGTGTGATCAATGGTAAACGCGTGTGATCAATGGTAAACGCGTGTGATCAATGGTAAACGCGTGTGATCAATGGTAAACGCGTGTGATCAATGGTAAACGCGTGTGATCAATGGTAAACGCGTGTTACAGTGGTAAACGCGTGTGATCAATGGTAAACGCGTGCGATCAATGGTAAACGCGTGTGATCAATGGTAAACGCGTGCGATCAATGGTAAACGCGTGAAGAAGGGTAAACACGTGTGATCAATGGTAAACGCGTGCGATCAAAGGTAAACGCGTGCGATCAAAGGTAAACGCGTGTGATCAATGGTAAACGCGTGTGATCAATGGTAAACGCGTGTGATCAATGGTAAACGCGTGTGATCAATGGTAAACGCGTGTGATCAATGGTAAACGCGTGTGACAATGGTAAACGCGTGTGATCAATGGTAAACGCGTGTTACAGTGGTAAACGCGTGTGATCAATGGTAAACGCGTGCGATCAATGGTAAACGCGTGTGATCAATGGTAAACGCGTGCGATCAATGGTAAACGCGTGAAGAAGGGTAAACACGTGTGATCAATGGTAAACGCGTGTGACAATGGTAAACGCGTGTGATCAATGGTAAACGCGTGCGATCAATGGTAAACGCGTGCGATCAAAGGTAAACGCGTGTGATCAATGGTAAACGCGTGTGACAATGGTAAACGCGTGTGATCAATGGTAAACGCGTGCGATCAATGGTAAACGCGTGCGATCAAAGGTAAACGCGTGTGATCAATGGTAAACGCGTGTGACAATGGTAAACGCGTGTGATCAATGGTAAACGCGTGCGATCAATGGTAAACGCGTGTTACAGTGGTAAACGCGTGTGATCAATGGTAAACGCGTGCGATCAATGGTAAACGCGTGTGATCAATGGTAAACGCGTGCGATCAATGGTAAACGCGTGAAGAAGGGTAAACACGTGTGATCAATGGTAAACGCGTGCGATCAAAGGTAAACGCGTGCGATCAAAGGTAAACGCGTGTGATCAATGGTAAACGCGTGTGATCAATGGTAAACGCGTGTGATCAATGGTAAACGCGTGTGATCAATGGTAAACGCGTGTGATCAATGGTAAACGCGTGTTACAGTGGTAAACGCGTGTGATCAATGGTAAACGCGTGCGATCAATGGTAAACGCGTGTGATCAATGGTAAACGCGTGCGATCAATGGTAAACGCGTGAAGAAGGGTAAACACGTGTGATCAATGGTAAACGCGTGTGATCAATGGTAAACGCGTGTGATCAATGGTAAACGCGTGTGATCAATGGTAAACGCGTGTGATCAATGGTAAACGCGTGTGATCAATGGTAAACGCGTGTGATCAATGGTAAACGCGTGTGATCAATGGTAAACGCGTGTGATCAATGGTAAACGCGTGTGATCAATGGTAAACGCGTGTGATCAATGGTAAACGCGTGTGATCAATGGTAAACGCGTGTATCAATGGTAAACGCGTGTGATCAATGGTAAACGCGTGTGATCAATGGTAAACGCGTGTGATCAATGGTAAACGCGTGTATCAATGGTAAACGCGTGTGATCAATGGTAAACGCGTGTGATCAATGGTAAACGCGTGTGATCAATGGTAAACGCGTGTGATCAATGGTAAACGCGTGGTCAATGGTACACGCTGTACACAGTCAAACACGTGAAGGAAAACTCCAAACGCGTAGTCAAAATCAAACACGTGATAGGAAAACTCCAAACGCGTGGTCAAAACCAAACACGTGGAGTAGATTAGCACATGATTAAACGCGTGTTACCTGTACAATCAACCACATTTTCAATCAACACTTAGAGAATTTTCATACCCTTTACCATCAAACCTGAATAACCAGCCAACACACAGGATAGAGATAACCTGTATGAAAACTCAATGATTGAACCCCCTGAAAATCAAGTCATCATTAGCAGATAAAATTTTAACAATCAAACCTGATAATCTTGACTGTACGATATACCTGTATCAACTGAAAAACCATTACATAAACTTTGGTAATCTTACACAACAAGTTAATGTGATGTATAAAACCATGAAGTAACGGACATTTTAAAACATCGATACCAGGACTTGATTTGGACTCAATTCAGTCACCGATAATCATTAGCAATCGAAAGCCTGCAAAATCAAACTCCCCCTTAACTAATGATATCGGGTAAGATTCTTTTTAACAACTTTGGGAAAAACACACAATTCCAATATCGAAAATCCTGCACACTTAAAGAAAACTCATCAATGCATCAATATCAACAGATAACATTATTTTAAGCATGCAAAGAAAACATCGAAATGAAAACCTATGGTCAGTCAAGAATCATTGTCAAGCATATCTTTTCACCAAAAACAAATTCTTGAATCGATCGGTCCCCAGCACTTTCACCAAAAACAAATTGAAATCTCAAAAATATATCAAACTAATCTTGACTATATTTTGACTTTTCCAAAGCAACAAAATTCAGAAAGATCATTTTCTTAAACTTAAACAAATTAATGTCCATATCAGAAAACAACCTTTTAACATGATACTTCAAGCAATAAAAACTCATATAATCCAGTTAAGGACCATATAGCTGAACAATAGAATCATTTGATGATTATTAACTCTCTCGTGCAATAAGAACTAGTTTTGACACAACTACTTGACACATAAGATTGAAATACAGAAATGAAAATTTAAAAGACAAAATAAACTTTAAATTTAAACCTCATTATTTATTTACCAGAAATTCTAAGTTTCTGCGGATTAGATCAGATTAGCAATTACATAAGCTTGCAGGTGAGAAATAGTTCTCTTATTATTAGTTATGAACAGTGACTCGACAACGATTACCGGTATAGTTGTCCTCTTAAACACTCGGTACTTCCAGTTTCCTTTGATTTGTGACACTTTCGTATTACTTGGGCCAAGGACAGTCACCATGTAACCTAGTAAGTTACTCATGTCACATTATTATTAATGTAGATGTGTATCCCACAGTCAAACATACACTTAAGATCGACAGAGCATTAAAGTCCTTAACCAGATGTGTTTATAAGCGTTACAACTTGGAAGTCACCATGGTTAATGATCTTACGATCAAGGGTCAGAACAAACACATTTGATGTATAGTGCATGATTCGAATTGGCTATTCTTCATTGCTTCTTTGAACTTAACTTCATTGATATGCAGCAATTTGATACTTCGGAAATATTCGATGAAATTTCTTGACTATTCTTCATTATTTCTTTATTCTTCGGTACTTTGTTTTAGCCAATCGAGATCATGATGGTTTTAATAGTTGCTTTAGAAGCTAAAACCCATTTTGTTCTGTTTAGATTGACATACACGAATGCATGCGAATCCCCCCTATGGTTTACAAACACATCCAATCGCAAACCAAATGCTAAATCTTTCTCAAGTTTTAAGGATGGCACAATTCACTTGAAAAGTCCATATTCAAGGCCATATGCTGACATGTTACCCACAAATACGGTTATTAAACATTGAATATTCAGGGAAACCTTCGGTACTTTGTGTCTACCGATACATCCTTAGAAGTAGTCACTGAACTAAGCAGTTATATTACAATTAAGCAAGCTTAAAGCTAAAATATCCTCACTTCTAATCGTTAGAGCATCAACTTAAAACTCTATTATTTTCTTTTTGTTTTTTTTTTTTTTTTTTTTTTTTTTTTTTTTTTTTTTTTTATTTTTTTATTTTTGATGACACTAATTATATACAAACTTAAAATAGACATTCTTTTTGTATTTTCATGACTCTAGCTATTTACAGACTTAGACTAGACACAAGTAAAATAAAAAAAATATACAAGAAAAATAAATAAAAAATAAAAAAAAAAAAAAAAAAAAAAAAAAATAAAAAAAAAAAAGAGAAAAAATGAAATAAGAAAAAAAAATGAAGAAAAAAAAAAAAAAAAAAATAAAAAAAAAAAAAAAAAAATAAAAAGAAAAAAAAAAGAAAAAATAAAAAAATAAAAAAAAAAAAAAAATAAAAAAAAAAAAAAATAAAAATAATAATAATAATAAAAAAAAAAAAAATAAAAAAAAAAAAAATAAAAAAAAAAAAATAAAAAAAAAAAAAAAAAAAAAAAAAAATAGTAGAGTAAAAGTGGTTCAGAAAAAAAAAAAGTGAAAAATTGAAAAAAACAGAAAACAAATAAAAAAAAAAAAAAAAAAAAATAAAAAAAAAAAAAAAAAAAAAAAAAAAATAAAAAAAAAAATAAAAAAAAAAAATAAAAAAAAAAAAAAAAAAAAAAAAAAAAAAAAAAATAAAAATGCCAAAAAAAAATAAAAAAAAAAAAAAATAAAAAACAAAAAAATAAAAAAAAAAAAAAAATAAAAAAAAAAAAAAAAAAAATAAAAAAAAAAAAATAAAAAACAAAAAAATAAAATTCAAAAAAAAATAAAAAAAAAAAAATAAAAAAAAAAAAATAAAAAAAAAAAAATAAAAAGAAAAAATAAAAAAATAAAAAAAAAAAAAAAAAAAAAAAAAAAAAATAAAAAAAAAAAAAAAAATAAAAAAAAAAAAAAATAAAAAAAAAAAAAAAATAAAAAAAAATAATAATAATCCTTAGAAGTAGTCACTGAACTAAGCAGTTATATTACAATTAAGCAAGCTTAAAAGCTAAAATATCCTCACTTCTAATCGTTAGAGCATCAACTTAAAACTCTATTATTTTCTTTTTGTTTTTCTCATTTTTTTTTTTTTTTTTTTTTATTTTTTTATTTTTGATGACACTAATTATATACAAACTTAAAATAGACATTCTTTTTGTATTTTCATGACTCTAGCTATTACAGACTTAGACTAGACACAAGTAAAATAAAATAAAATATACAAGAAAAATAGTTCTTTGAGAGAGCTAATACGAATCAGCATTCTTCATACCATTGAGAAGAATCAGCTTTTCAAAGCGAGTTTTATCAAATGCTTTAGTATACAGATCAGCTAGATTATCATCAGTTATAACTTTTTCCAAATGAATTAACTTCTTTTGAGCACAGTCACGCAGAAAATGATGTCTAATGTCAATATGCTTGGTGACTTTATGCAAGACAGGGTTATTAGTTATGTCTATAGCTGACTTATTATCAATCTTAATAGGAGTATCAAGAAAATCCATACCGTAGTCTCAAAGTTGTTGCTGAATCCATAATACCTGGGAACAGCAGCTTCCAGCAGCCATGTACTCTGCCTCACAAGTAGACTGAGCAACAGATGTCTGCTTCTTACATTGCCACGATACAAGTCTCCCTCCTAAGAATTAACATCCGCCAGTTGTAGACTTCCTATCATTGTTACAACCTCCATAATCCGAATCAGTGTAAGCAACAAACTCAAACGTTCCTCCCAACGGATACCATAGACCAAATCCTTGGGTTCCCTTTAAATATCTGAGGATCCGTTTTGCAGCCGTTAAATGTGACTCTTTCGGATTTGCTTGAAATCTAGCACACAGACAAACAGCAAACATGATATCTGGACGCGAAGCAGTTAAATACATCAATGAGCCGATGATTGCCCGATAATGAGTAGCATCCACAAGTGTATCATTAGAATTAGAAACTCCTAGACCATGATTCAACTGAATAGGAGTACCATAAGTCTTGGATTCTAACATTTGAAACCTTTCCAAGATGTCATTCACATACTTCGTCTGATGAATGAAGAAACCATCCTTTCGTTGATCAACTTGCAGTCCAAGGAAAAATTTTAATTCTCCCATAGCACTCATTTCAAATTCCTTCTTCATACTCATTTCAAAACTCCTTGCACATCTTAATGTCAGATGAACCAAAAATGATATCATCTACATAAACTTGCACAAGTATATAATCTTGCTTCTGCCATTTGATAAACAATGTGCTGTCGATCGATCCTCTTGTAAATCCATTTGTCAACAGATGTGTTGACAACTTCTCATACCACACTCTTGGAGCTTGATGTAATCCATAAAGAGCCTTATCCAGTCGATATGCCCTTCTTGGATAATTTGGATCTTCAAACCCCGGTGGTTGACGAACATACACTTCTTCCTTAACTCTCCATATAAGAAGGCACTCTTCACATCCAACTGATATACCTTTATTCCTTTGAAACTAGCATAAGCTAAGAATAGCCTTATAGCTTCAATCCGAGCAACTGGTGCAAAAGTTTCATTGTAGTCATAACCTTCTCGCTGTGCAAAACCCTGAACAACTAGACGTGCTTTATTTCTTGTAACAATCCCTTTGTCATCTCGTTTGCATTTAAAAACCCAACGAGTTCCAATTGGTTCGATACCTCTAGGCACATCAACTAATTCCCATACTCCAAGTTTTTCAAATTGGGCCAATTCTTCTTGCATAGCCTCAACCCAAAATGGATCTTGAAGTGCTATCTTAACATTCTTGGGTTCTTCTTGTGAAATAAAACATGAGTATAAACATTCAGTAATTAAACCTGTATCCTTCACTTCACAAATAAGCTAGTCATCTCCTTATTTAACTGATTTCTAGTTCGGACAGATGCTGAGGCTTCACCAAGAATATTTTCAACTGGATGATCTTTAGTTGCTCTATGCTGAGGAGTTTTGTAACTTGGAAAATCATCACCCAGATTCGGAACAATTTGGGTGGGAGACTCTCCATCAGGTTCAGAAGAAGAAGAAGAAGATGAGTCAAGCGGGTCATCATCTGGTAGAGGAATATTAGTTGGATCACTTGAACCACTGGATTGACCAACCTCAGTTGTAGGAACAACTCTGGGTGGTGGTACATCAGCAGTAATAGGTGCAACAGGAGTAACCTCAGAATCATAATTCAAGTGATCTCTAATAATATCAACATTTTCATCAATAGGAACACCAGGAAAAGAGATTGGACCCTTAAGTGAAGTAAACACACTATCATAAGCAAAACTTGACTCAGAACCAGCATGAGTAGCCGGTTTATAACTTACAATCACGACATTAGTACCAAGATCGACTCTACCTGTCTGCGAATTGAAAAACCCGACGAATGGGAGTTCCCGGTTTATATCCCAGAAAGAAACCTTCTTCCACTTTAGAATTAAACTTTGGTTGAGGAGAAGTTTTCAGAAAAGTACAAGGAACACCAAACGGTTCCAATCCAGACAAATCGGGTTTTCGTTTGTTTAGAAGTTCATAACAAGTCTTATTAAACCTTTTAACAGTAAGCACCCGATTTAACACATGACAAGCTGTGTTCACAGCTTCTGCCCAAAACATAGTTGGTAGCCCTGAATCAACAAGCATAGTTCTGGCAGTCTCGATCAAGGTCCTATTCTTTCTCTCAGCAACTCCATTTTGCTGAGGTTCATACGGAGCACTAAATTGATGTTGAATTCCTTTAGACAAACAGAAAACATCCATCACCGAATTTTTAAACTCCGTGCCATTGTCACTCCTGATTCGTTTGATCTTCGTGTTGTAGAGATTCTCAGCTTCAGTGGAAAAAGTTAATTAGAATCTCCGTAGTCTCATCTTTGGTAGCTAAGAAGAAAACCCATGAAAACCTTGAATAATCATCAGTGACAACCAAGCAGTAGTACATTCCCCCTCTACTCCTAACATTTACTGGACCAAAGAGATCCATATGCAGTAACTCAAAGGAGCGGCAATTGAATTTTGTGTCTTGGGCTTGTGAGGCTTTTTCTGTTGTTTGCCTTTCAAGCATGGAACACATCTATCTTCCAATTCAAACTTCTTTTTAGGAACACCTTGAACCAGATCATTCTTCACAATGTAATTCATCTTCCGGAAATGTAGATGTCCCATTCGTCTATGCCATAAGAGAGAATCACTTTCGCTTGCCTTAGACAACAAACAGACTTCCTTCTGTACATTCTTGGTTCCTAACATTAAACCATAAATGTCTCTTTTACGAGGAGCAGTCAACAATATCCAATCATCTGGAATAACAAAACCCAGTTTCAAGACGAATGCAGCTTTGTCGTTGAAGAAAACTGAATTTCCTCGGTCACAAATTTGTGATACACTCACCAGATTATGAGTAAGTTCTTCCACGTAATTGACATTCTTTAAAGTAAGTTTTCCATCGACGACATCTCCTTGTCCAGTGATTTGTCCGCCCTTGGAACCAGCAAAATTTACATGTGATCCTTTAATATTTACAAATTCAGACAGAAGTCTTCTGTCTCCTGTCATGTGCCTGGAGCAACCGCTATCAAGATACCAAATACTAATAGGGATTGGTGGTAGCCCCTGCACATGAAACAAAATGGATCAGTTATCAAGGACAACCCAAGCCTTTATAGACTTGGGTTTACCATTCTCGTCCTTAACTAGCATTTCAGTCCAATATCCATTGCTCCCAATAGGTGCCTTGGATGATTGCTGAGCATGCTGTAGAGGTATATTCTCAACCCTTGATTGAGACCTATTAAGGGAAAATGGTCTATTCACTTGTGGAACCCGAGATGTGTTACGATCATTGTAGTTCTGTCGATGATGCCCTGATTTTACATTTTGTGATGACTGACCAGATCTATTTCTAGGAGAAATATATCTTGGTGAATCATTTCTTTTAGCCACAGGTGGAATATATTTACCAAAAGCTTGATTACCCATCCCATGAGAACTACTGGACACATTCTGTTGTTTACCATTCCCTCGCTCAAAAGAAACATGGGAATTAGGAGATAATCCTCTATTTTGATTTGACTTAACAGGAGAAACTGACTGTCTAGAGGACTTCCTAACTCGGTTGGGACAACAACTATACACATGTCCCTTTTCAAAACAAGCAAAACAAGATCGTTGTGCTGACTTGCTAGAAGATTGTTGAGCTAATGGTTTAGATGGAGGAGAATTCAAGATATTCTTAATCTCCTGAGTCGCTATCTCTTCCACAGTAGGAGCCTTAGTCTCAGAAGTTGAGAATGATTTGGTCAGACTAGGTTCAGGTTCAGTAACATACTTAATCTCAGTTGAACTAGTCTGAATTCCTTTCTTGACAAACTTCTGACTTAGCTTGGTATATCATGGTTTTTGGTCCTCAGTTGTCTAGGAATGAATTTGGATTGGTTAGGTTCAGTGGATGACTTAGGATAGTCAGTAAGCACAGGTTTAGTAGAATCAGACTCAGCCAAATCTGGATAAACAGGGTCTAGATTGTTGTTAAAAGGAGGTCTTACATCAGAATAATCAGCTCCTAGTCCTGTTTTATCCTTAGGATGTCTAGGTTTACCTAAAGAAGCTACTAGATCACTTCCTCTCCATTTAGCTAAAGTAGTCTCATGCTTAGTAATGGTAACCCTAGCATCAGCCAAATCCTTTTCTTTCTTTCCAATTTCACTAGAAAGAAAAACTATCTTTTCATTTGCAAGATTTTCTCTAAAAATTGATTCTTTCAGTTTGTCTTTTAAGGCAGCATTATCATTTTCAAGTGACTTAATCCTACTCTTAAATTGACGTTCTTGATCAAGTAAAGCACTATTCTTAGAGAAAAATGAACTACGTTCCTTGCTGATAGTTTCATAACTAGCGGGTTAACTCTAAAGTCTTGGATGAGGCAATACTATGTTGTTGCATCAAATCTTTAACAAACATACAAATACGACGAACAGTCAAATAAGAAAAAGTTACCTGTTCTCTCGATCATCGCAGTCAGCCATATATGCAACAAAGTCTGATATTGTCATACCTTCAGGAATATCAAAATCATCAGCTTCTGTAGAAATAGCCTTGTCCAATTTTGCACTTGAACTCATCGATTGATTATCACTCTGGCTGCTTGTCTTATCAGAAGATTCATCTATCTGCTTATCAGCCTTTTTAAACTTCACTGCTTCATCTGCATTCTTTTCATCATCAGAAACCTGTAATGCAGCATCAGTAGCAGCAGCCTCTTCACTTGTGTAGAGAGCATAATCAAATGCAGCACTTCCGTCATCAATCACATTAGCTACTTCATCATAAATTTCAGCTAGCAAAGCATTTTCAGGTTCATTTTCCTTTGTCCAAAGATAAGTACCATCTTCCTGTCTTGCCACCATGGCATTTTCAGGATTTTGAACTTGATTTTCTGTAGGAAGTTCCTGAATGATCATTCCATCATGCTCTGTAGCTTTGGCTGATTTAATTTGATTTCCAGCTTGGACACCTCCCTGATTGTAATTCTGACGATTAGCTGTAGAATTATCAAAACGCTTTGGTCGTTGACATTCCTTAGCAAAATGACCAAAACCGTCACAATTATAACATTTAACCTTGGACTTGTCAAATCCTCTATTCTTGTCAGATGCAAGATTTCTTCCAGTTCGTTGCATAAAACGACGAGCTTTAATAGTGAGCATAGCCATTTGCCACTTCAAGTCCATTTCCTCTAAATCATCAGGATCAACTTGTTCATAATCTTTATCAATCAAACTTGGATCTGAAATTTTGCCATTGATAAATGCCTCATGAGCAGAACACATAGCAGCAAATACTTGCATACGTCCTTCAGCAGATTGCATACTCATTGGCATCGAACGAACAGTTGTACTTCCACTGTTTCTTGATCCACTGCTATTCTTAGTTGAAGACGAATTGTCATAAACCATGTAACCTGCAATGCCATCAGGATCCATAACAGGATGAATGGTTTCAGTGGATAAAAGAGCAGTAGTTCCACTTCCAGAAGTAGAGGACGATGAAGACAATAGATTATCAGTGTTAGCATGATATAGACTCGGATTTTGTTGAAAAACCGAAAGCTCATCCTTTGCTTTACGTTTCATTTCCCTGTTCTTTACTTTTGAAACAATCTCTGCCAAGGTGTAAGATTCATAATCTTTCTCTTCTTGAAGACTATGCACAAAGTCATTCCATTTGTTCGGCAGAGAATCCAAAAATTTATCTACTAGTTTATTTTGTGTAAATGTAACTCCAAAATATCCCAGTTCAGTAATCAGATGATTAAAACGAGTTATTAAATCATCTAAACTTTCAGATTTCAACCCATTAAAGACTTCATACTGTCTGTTCAGCAACTTAATTCTTCCCTTTTTCATCAACTCATCACCTTCACAGTATGCGTTTAAAGCATCCCACAAACCTTTAGAGGTCTTATGTTCTCCGAGAAGATGAATTGCATCCCGAGGTAAGCACATTTCTAAGTTTGACAAGGCCTTTCCTTCAATGGCATATTCCTTCTTCAATACTTCAGACATATCCCCAATCTTGTATTTGACCTCATTTCCAAGAGCATCTTCATGAGTTGGCCACTCATATCCTTCAGTAATCATCACCCATTGATTGAAATCAGTAAGGCGAATATAGGATTCAAAACGTTTTTTCCAACTCCAGAAATTTTCAAGTCTAATCAATTTTGGGGGTGAATTGGTACGACCAACTTCATGATCGTGAAGAATTAAAGCATTTATGTATTGGGCCTCTTTTGATGAAACGGTAGGAATTCCAGACATCATCGAAATACGACAAACGAAGAAATTAAAAGAAATGAACAGTACCACGTGTTTGAGATAAACACGTGATTGGAACAGAGAGTGAACAAGTACACGTGTTTAAGATAAACACGTGTTTGAGCACGAACACGAGCTTAAAAGACAAACACGTGTTGAAAGAGCAAACACGTGTTAAGGACGGGCTAACACTAGTTTAAAAGACAAACACGTGTTAGAGAGCAAAACACGTGTTAAGATAAGGCGAACACGAGTTTACAAAACAAACGCGTGTTATAAAGCAAACACGTGTTACTAAGACAAACACGTGTTTTCCGATTAAAATCTTGCACGATTTTTGGCAAAATTAAGCCAAACAAAGCGATCTCGAACCTTCAGATTGAAAAATCTATTGGCTCTGATACCACTTGTAGGTCCTTGTGGATTGATCGTACACGAGAACGCTTATAGTTATGACGAGAGTGCGGAATCCTCTCGTGATAACCTGTTTGGTTAATTAAATTATCGTCTTTCGTTGTTAATACAACCTAAGACCTTAAACGCGCGCGGGTTTGCTTAATTGACAGAGTTTAGTCGTAATCTCTTAATTAATCGTCGTTAATTACGTATTAAGTGTGAGTATTTATACTTAATGTTCATAAACGCGTGCTAATTATGGACCGTATACCTTAAAGCCCAAAGCCCATTAGCAAGCGCGTGTTTTATACGTAAACACGTGATGACCACGAGTTTAGACAAACTCGTGTTACTGTAGCACGAGTTTAGTCAAACTCGTGTTACTGTAGCACGAGTTTGTACACACTTTCTTTTGTCATCTTTTAAGTATACTTTAATTACTTAAAACGTGACTAGTTTATCACTTGTATCTGTATGTTACTTATAATCATATCCATACAAGTCGTAAACATTAAACATACCAAACCTCTGATCAATATGCAATCATTCACATTATCTAAGTCCAAATAACAAGTTTAAACATAACATAAGTCTATGATTACATATTACAAAACATAAACATACTGATCAAATCGCTGTTGCTGTTGTCAACAGAATCATGCACTTACAGATTGATCGTGTGATGGTTTACGAAGGTGTTTGTGTTATTGTAACTCTTTAGGATAGAAGTACATACATGGAGGTCGGCTTTACTTTCAAAGGGTTTTGGGTGTGGTGGGAAGGCTGCGGATGACCCTATATATAAGCATCTGGGACTCGAAGAATGTAGAATCCTCCTAAGTGTATGTACGTATAGTTTAATTTGGGTTAATGATCGATGGTTGATAGTTGTTGAATTTGTGGTTTATGTATATACGCGGTTTACACGCAAGCATTCTATATGTATATACGCGGTTTACACGCAAGCATTCTATATGTATATACGCGGTTTACACGCAAGCATTCTATATGTATATACGCGGTTTACACGCAAGCATTCTATATGTATATACGCGGTTTACACGCAAGCATTCTATATGTATATACGCGGTTTACACGCAAGCATTCTATATGTATATACGCGGTTTACACGCAAGCATTCTATATGTATATACGCGGTTTACACGCAAGCATTCTATATGTATATACGCGGTTTACACGCAAGCATTCTATATGTATATACGCGGTTTACACGCAAGCATTCTATATGTATATACGCGGTTTACACGCAAGCATTCTATATGTATATACGCGGTTTACACGCAAGCATTCTATATGTATATACGCGGTTTACACGCAAGCATTCTATATGTATATACGCGGTTTACACGCAAGCATTCTATATGTATATACGCGGTTTACACGCAAGCATTCTATATGTATATACGCGGTTTACACGCAAGCATTCTATATGTATATACGCGGTTTACACGCAAGCATTCTATATGTATATACGCGGTTTACACGCAAGCATTCTATATGTATATACGCGGTTTACACGCAAGCATTCTATATGTATATACGCGGTTTACACGCAAGCATTCTATATGTATATACGCGGTTTACACGCAAGCATTCTATATGTATATACGCGGTTTACACGCAAGCATTCTATATGTATATACGCGGTTTACACGCAAGCATTCTATATGTATATACGCGGTTTACACGCAAGCATTCTATATGTATATACGCGGTTTACACGCAAGCATTCTATATATATATATAAGCATCTGGGACTCGAAGAATGTAGAATCCTCCTAAGTGTATGTACGTATAGTTTAATTTGGGTTAATGATCGATGGTTGATAGTTGTTGAATTTGTGGTTTATGTATATACGCGGTTTACACGCAAGCATTCTATATGTATATACGCGGTTTACACGCAAGCATTCTATATGTATATACGCGGTTTACACGCAAGCATTCTATATGTATATACGCGGTTTACACGCAAGCATTCTATATGTATATACGCGGTTTACACGCAAGCATTCTATATATATATATACGCGGTTTACACGCAAGCATTCTATATATATATACGCGATTTACACGCATGCATACTCTGTTTACGCGTCTACATGCTAGCACACCCCATTTGATGCATTTGTAACATGGTTGATACGAACTTGACATACATTATGGATATGCATACATGCGATACACGATTTGGTTATTGTCATCTTTTGCGCATATTCATTTCATGCTTGCTGGTCTTGTGAAATCTTATTGTGGATGTTATTGTGTTTTCATAGAGGCTCACTGTAAGTCATGTTTTGCCTCTACTCGTAGATTGTGATTATGGACGGTGGTTCATTGTGGACCATTACTGCGAACTCACCAACCTTGTGTTGACTATGCTTAGTACACTTTTCAGGTAACCAAGTTATTCCAGGGCGTGGAGTTGATTGTTTGCTTGCTGTTGAACCCGGACTTGGACTTATATGGATCAAGGATCCATCTGCCTTCTTTTGCATTGTACTTAGAATCGTTAGCCATCTTTTGTTGTTCTTTTGTAAACTTTGATGGTTACCTGCTCCTTATGTATTTTGATACTTGTTATTCGTATTGTATGGATTCACTGAATCCTTTATTTGCATTTAGTTCATGTTCTACATTAATTCCACCTTGTGCTATATGATTTCCGTGATATTCTGAGCCTTGGCTTGGGGTGTTACAAAAAGGCCAATTTTTAATGTAAGTTTGAATATGAATAGGATATAATTTTCTCACAGCTAAGTTTATATTTACATTAATATTCTTGCTATTGCTATGTAGATATCATACTGTATCTATCCATACGACATTTTGTTGATATCAACTCAACCAACAGCTAATCTTTTTAATTAGAAAAGCACGTTCACTATTTCATCATTAATTCATTTATGTTTATCTTTTATACATAGAATAAGATCCAAAAAGTTATATACGGAGTATATGCCAATAGATTTTTGTTTACTCATGATAATGATAATTATAAATTTAAGGTACACCCGATTATAAAAGAATTTCTTTATTTTTACATTTATATAGATAATCATTTTTAGAATGCTTTAAGCCTTTACTTAGACGTGGGCAAAAAAACCGGTTCCAAAAAAACCGATTTGGATTATCTGGGAACGGAACCGATTGGAACCTTCCGGTTCCTCAGGAACCGATAGATAGGAACCGATTCCTACTTTTTTCAGAAAACCGGTTCCAAGAACCGAACCCAAGAACCGGTTCGGAACCGACCCAGTCAACTAGCCGTTAGGAGCCGTTAGAATCTGCCGTTTTTGGTCCTTTTTGACCGTTAAGACCCGTTAGTTACCGTTTTTTTGCCCCAATAATTACCATTTTGCCATTATACAACTAGTATATATATGTAGCATCATTTAGGCTTATTTTTACACATTCCATCACTTACAAACACTCCATATATCTTACAAAAACACTATATATTCATAAATCTCTTACCAAAATCATTATATCTCTACATATTTTATATTTATATATCACAAAAATATATATATATATATATATATTATATATATAAACTATATATATAATATATATCAAATCTCTCACAAAATGGAGGCTAATTCCGCTTCACAAACGCAATCTACCGGTATTGGTTCCACAAGTGAGGCGGCAACGGTGGTGGAAATAATAACGGATCATAAAAGAACGGCTCCCGTATTTGAACACTTTCAATTGGTTAAGTTGTCGAATGGTGTTATTAAGGCTCGGTGTAATTATTGTCACAATCTCTTTGCGAAAAGTGCAAACTCGACTTTGGGGAAACATATTGCAAAACATTGTGCGGTGAAAAAAGCACAAGATGCGGGTACCACCTCACAAGGTCAACAAACATTGGGAAATTATGGCACTATTTTTCATTATTCGACGGAGGCGGTTCATGAAGGACTTTCCAACTTGACGATTAGAAAAGCTTGGCCATTCAACCATTGGGACGATCCGGAGGTCACTTCCACATTTCAAACGTTAATGCAACCAAGGTACACTACTCTAACTCGCTCTACATTAAAACGTACATGTATGAAAAATTGGAAATTGGCTAAAAAACTACTTATAACGGATTTTGAAAATTTAAAGGGTAGTTTAAATTTGACAACCGATGTTTGGAGTGCTCCTCATGGTTTGCCCGGTTCTTACATATGTGTTACGGCGCATTGGATAGATCCTAGTACTTTTTAAATGATGAAACACACAATTGCTTTTGAAAATTTTGAGGAACCTCATACCGGTGAAAATCTATACTATAAGTTAAGGGATGTGTTTGCATACTATAAAATTGAGCAAAAGATTTTTTCAATATCATTTGATAATGCAAGTAATAATACAAAAGCGGTTGACCACTTGAAAATAAAATATGCTCCTATTTGTGATGGTATTTTTTATCATGGTCGATGTGTTGCACATATTCTTAACTTGGTTGTGCAAAGCAGGTTGGGTGACGCTACAATTGAAACCGTTAAGAAAGACGTTGTTAAGATGTTAAAGGAGATATTTTTGGGGGGTAAGACTAGACATAAGAAGTATATCAAATTGTGTAAAGATACCGATTTGATATATTTGTCACCTCATTGGGATTGTCCTACTAGATGGAATTCCACTCTTACAATGTTTGAATGTGCTTTACGTCAAAAAATTACTTTGAAACATTTTCATGATGATCTAGTTGACAACCGTTTGACATCTTCTAAGTTTGACCTTTGGGAAATTATTCAAACTTTAGTAGATTTACTTGAAGTGTTTAAAAATGCCACAGTTTTGGTTTCGGGGGTTTATTATTCTACTAGTCATTTGGTGCTTCACCAAATTTATGAAATTGGTGAAAAATTGGTAGAATTTGAGTGTATGGATGATGGTATATATGAAGGCATGGTGAAAGCCATGAGAGAAAAGTTGAAAAAATATTTTATGGAAATGCCACCAATTTTTGCTTGTGTCGCCGCAATGAACCCCACTTTAAATGTTAGCGGCGTTGAGGCACTTATTGAAAAAATAAATGATAGTTTGGAGTGTTATGAAAAGGATATAAACTTTTCCATGACGGCAAAAAGTGAGTTTAATGCGAATTTTGAAAGATTGTATAAGGTTTATGAAGCTAGATATGGCTCAAGTTCTTCTACTACTCCTTCTCCCTTTGTTTCTACCAACAAAAGCAAGGATTCAAAGATAAACCTATACAATTATGTTATCCAAACAACCACCAAACGTCAAAGAAATGATGCGTCAACTTCCAACAAGAACACCGAGTATCATAGGTATATCGAAACAAACTTTTTGGCTAGCCTTGGAGTTGATGCTTTCATGAATGTGGATGTATTGAATTGGTGGAAGGAAAGGGAAGATCAATTTCTCATTCTATCTATCATGGCACGTGATTTACTAAGCGCTCAAGCTTCAACGGTTGCTAGTGAATCCGCATTTTCACAAAGTGGAAGAGTTTTGTCCATAAGAAGAACAAAACTTACACCGGCATCATTGGAGATGTGTATTTGTTATAAAGACCACTTGGACGCCATGACCCGTAAACAACACATATCAAGCCTTGAAGATACTTTGGACCTTGAAGAACATATTCACCATGAAGAAGTTGAAGAAGGTACATCCTTATCACTTTCCGATGAAGAGATTGCACTTGACGAAGCTCAAGCTCATCCAATCCCACTTGATGAAGATTGAAGATAAAGACCATTTGAAGATTATGTATTTGTTTCAATACTATGTATTTGTTTCAAGACTATGTATTTGTTTCAAGACTTTGTTTCAAGACTTTGTATTTGTTTCAAGAAGACCAATCAAGACAAATGAAGACAATTTGAAGACAAATTTGAAGACAATGATGAAGACAATGATGATTGAAGACTTTGAATTTGAAGACTATTTAATTTGTTTAAGAATTTGTATTTGTTTGAAGACTTGTTATTTGGTTTAAGACATTGTTATTTGGTTGAAGACATTGTATTTGTTGAAGACATTGTATTTGATTGAAGACTTTGAACTTTGTTGAAGATTAAGATGGTCTATAATAAAAGTATGCATTTTCGACGAAAAAGAATGAATTATAGTGAATTATTAGTGAGTTTTTAATTTTTTTCAAGTGTTTTTTGTGAAATAACTTGGAGTTTTTTGTGTTAATTCACTAGATATTATCATTATGAAGGTATTTTAGGTCTTAAGGCTCGGTGTATTAACAATCAAGTGGCCCAAAATCGAATTACGATGAAAAAAAGTGGCCTTAACGGCCGTTAAATGAATTATAGTGAATTATTAGTGAGTTTTTAATTTTTTTCAAGTGTTTTTTGTGAAATAACTTGGAGTTTTTTGTGTTAATTCACTAGATATTATCATTATGAGGGTATTTTAGGTCTTAAGGCTCGGTGTATTAACAATCAAGTGGCCCAAAATCGAATTACGATGAAAAAAAGTGGCCTTAACGGCCGTTAAATGAATTATTAGTGAGTTTTTAATTTTTTTCAAGTGTTTTTTGTGAAATAACTTGGAGTTTTTTGTGTTAATTCACTAGATATTATCATTATGAGGGTATTTTAGGTCTTAAGGCTCGGTGTATTAACAATCAAGTGGCCCAAAATCGAATTACGATGAAAAAAAGTGGCCTTAACGGCCGTTAAATGAATTATTAGTGAGTTTTTAATTTTTTTCAAGTGTTTTTTGTGAAATAACTTGGAGTTTTTTGTGTTAATTCACTAGATATTATCATTATGAGGGTATTTTAGGTCTTAAGGCTCGGTGTATTAACAATCAAGTGGCCCAAAATCGAATTACGATGAAAAAAAGTGGCCTTAACGGCCGTTAAATGAATTATTAGTGAGTTTTTAATTTTTTTCAAGTGTTTTTTGTGAAATAACTTGGAGTTTTTTGTGTTAATTCACTAGATATTATCATTATGAAGGTATTTTAGGTCTTAAGGCTCGGTGTATTAACAATCAAGTGGCCCAAAATCGAATTACGATGAAAAAAAGTGGCCTTAACGGCCGTTAAATGAATTATTAGTGAGTTTTTAATTTTTTTCAAGTGTTTTTTGTGAAATAACTTGGAGTTTTTTGTGTTAATTCACTAGATATTATCATTATGAGGGTATTTTAGGTCTTAAGGCTCGGTGTATTAACAATCAAGTGGCCCAAAATCGAATTACGATGAAAAAAAGTGGCCTTAACGGCCGTTAAATGAATTATAGTGAATTATTAGTGAGTTTTTAATTTTTTTCAAGTGTTTTTTGTGAAATAACTTGGAGTTTTTTGTGTTAATTCACTAGATATTATCGTTATGAAGGTATTTTAGGTCTTAAGGCTCGGTGTATTAACAATCAAGTGGCCCAAAATTGAATTACGATGAAAAAAAGTGGCCTTAACGGCCGTTAAATGAATTATAGTGAATTATTAGTGAGTTTTTAATTTTTTTCAAGTGTTTTTTGTGAAATAACTTGGAGTTTTTTGTGTTAATTCACTAGATATTATCATTATGAGGGTATTTTAGGTCTTAAGGCTCGGTGTATTAACAATCAAGTGGCCCAAAATCGAATTACGATGAAAAAAAGACCTTTAACGGTCGTTAAGTTCTGAAAAACAAAAAAAAAGGTAGATAATTTGGAATCGGTTCGGAACCGAACCGACTCGGAACCTATATATAGGTTCCATCGGTTCGGGTTTTCAAGACCTCGAACCGGTTCCGGTTCTGGTCAAAACCGATTCCTATTTGGTTGACCAGAACCGGTTCAGGTTCGGTTCCTGAGCCCACGTCTACCTTTACTTAGGTGGTGTTTGTTTGTAACTTAATAAAGTAAGTCCTAACTTAACTAAAAATACTTATTTCATTAAGTCATCAAAAGTGTTTGTTTTTTTGACTTAATAAACAAAAAACAATTGACTTAATACATGCATACTTTATTTATTCATTCAGTCACTTAATCAATTACGTCTTAAAAAAACAAACAGGCCCTTAATATCTTAATACTATATACTATAACTAATATAGGGCGGGCCTTGAAAATTTTAAATTTGCCGGGCCTTTGAAAACACAAAATTAAAAATCGGCAGCCACTTTTACATCTCATCCTGTGTAACGCATTCAAATCAGTTTTCTCCTCCTGATAACCAAGACCACCATTGAGTCATTGACGACCACCTGAAGCCACCATGTACTACCACAACTCGCGACAACAATCTCCCTTGGCTATTACTACTCATAAAATGGTAAGTTTTATTGATTTTTGTTTTAGGGTTTTGAGAATGTTGTCCAGTCTTTAATTTGCATTTGTTTTACGGTTATGTACTCAGTATATTGTAGTATACAAGGGCTGGTTTATGATTAGTTAGTTGGATGTTGTAAGTCAGGACATGGGTAGGGTGTGGATTGTTTGCTTTCAAGGAGTAGATTACAAATTGCCTTTATTCTTTAGGTATTGCTTAATGTTCAATCACATACTTGAAAAATGACATATAAATAAAAAGATTTATTGATTATATACGTATAATGTTCAGTCATCCTTAAAATTCACTTGATTTGGGCAATTGGGCGGATCCAGGGATGGCTTAAATTTATATTGAGCAAAACTAACTGGCATATTTGGTGGACATTTTTCTAAAGTTATATTGCCTTTAATTTATATAATAGAACACTCTATTATACTTGGAGTACCTGGTTATCAATTAAGGATTTAGGAACCTATGAGATGTTCTTACTATAGTTGTAACGAAACAAACGCACTCACATATTACAAATAGATGTTTGATCAAGCCTGCACTGTTTTTATTCTTTTTATACACTTCCTATATTAAGTTTTTTCTTTATTCATTTTCATACACTCGAACACCTCTATGCTAATCTCTTCCACTTGACCCATACTAGTCTCGTGCACATACTTAAAAGTACATACTGATGCATTGAGTTTTCATTCTTTCTTTAATTTCTTTGCATTCTTTTATACGCAAATATGTATTATCTAAAGCTATCCTTACTTGTAGATTTCTCAAGATACTGGTAGGAACTTTGTTCATTCATCCATCATGATGTCTCCTTTGTTCATGTTGAACATTTTGAGTTTTTGACATTCCAAAAATTTTTGGTCACCTATTAATGTTAACTTATTAAGTTTACTAGCATGTTAAATTTAACTTTTTAACACACATCAAATATTGTCTTGGCACTACTTAGTATACAATTAGTTCTTGTAGATAGACTAGGAATAGGCAGACTTTAGTTTTAAATTTCATCCCAAAAAAGAAAACCGAATAAGCTTTGTGTGCAATAAAAGGTTTATTCAGCCATATTACTCTTCTGTTGCTTTTCGTTTTTCTTTATTCATTTTCATACACTCGAACACCTCTATGCTAATCTCTTCCACTTGACCCATACTAGTCTCGTGCACATACTTAAAAGTACATACTGATGCATTGAGTTTTCATTCTTTCTTTAATTTCTTTGCATTCTTTTATACGCAAATATGTATTATCTAAAGCTATCCTTACTTGTAGATTTCTCAAGATACTGGTAGGAACTTTGTTCATTCATCCATCATGATGTCTCCTTTGTTCATGTTGAACATTTTGAGTTTTTGACATTCCAAAAATTTTTGGTCACCTATTAATGTTAACTTATTAAGTTTACTAGCATGTTAAATTTAACTTTTTAACACACATCAAATATTGTCTTGGCACTACTTAGTATACAATTAGTTCTTGTAGATAGACTAGGAATAGGCAGACTTTAGTTTTAAATTTCATCCCAAAAAAGAAAACCGAATAAGCTTTGTGTGCAATAAAAGGTTTATTCAGCCATATTACTCTTCTGTTGCTTTTCGTTTTTCTTTATTCATTATCATCGAAGGTTGTGTTCGTATTTACAGCTACTCTCATAAGGCTGCAAGGACTCTGTCTTTCATCGATTCTAAACAGGTGTTTTGGTTTCTTTCATGGTCAACTTAAGCTGCTGATGAAGTTTCTATTGTTTTTGTTCGTATTCAAATAAAGCTGCTAGAAGGTTTCTTATGTTTTTTTGTTGTTTAAGTATTGAAAGGCTTGCGAAGTTAAATATCAAGCTGGTGACAAACAATTTGATTGTGTATATTTAGACAACAAGGAGGCTTTCTAATCAGGTCATAGCTAAGGGCTTAAGAGTGTTGTTAATATCACATGTTTTTCTCTCAGGTATGTGTATGATCCATTTTTACTTGATCTATTAAAGTTGATAATTTGTTTATTCTGATGTTGGAGAATACTATTATTGATCCTGATTATATTTCACCTCAAGTGATAGTTATTTTATTGACTTCCCAAAAGGATTGGGTATAGTTTCTGATTGATCATCATCGACGATTCAACGCAAGGGTTACATTCTTGATTCATGATTGCAAGATGGTGGGAAGACCAAAAATCCGACTACAAAGTAACCAAACTAATAGAAAGGTAACTATTATTTTCAAAATGTTTTGTTTGAGTATATGAAACTAGTTATGATATTTGATGTTACAAACTTCCTGTTTCTCTATAAACAAAGAAACCAAAACACCCTATTGACCAGTAACTCATGGCAATATTGACCCACTAGTATACTAGCTAGCCAGGGAAACAACGCAAGCCATATGGCTGTACAGCTCCATCCTTGGGTGGAGTTACACCTGCCCAGCCAGTCACGGCACTTTCAACCCACCCCGGGCAGCCGCAGTTAATGAATATCTTGTTACCATCGGGTCGTTCTAAGAGTACCTTGGCCATCAGTCTTGTATAGGCAACATAGTTGATTTATAAAGTTCACAGAATCCTCTGATCCAGTATTATTGCGTACACCTGCATTGTTGATCTTAATCTATAATGTTTGCAATAAGTACATCTGATAGATACTAGTTTGATGAGCTTCCCCTGACCAAAGGAAATCTTGAAGCCATGAAATAACTGATAACTAAAGGTAGCCAAATGGGCGTATGTATGCATCTATCAGGATTCGAAATTCTAAGAAAGTGTATATACAATTGCTATTAGTTATGAAAATACTTTGTTTATCTTCTTGCTAGGGTTGTTTCAAGGTATATTAATAAAGGTGATCAAAAGGGTGCATGGTTTGGACAATGATTAGGTACATCATCCGATTTATATATGTGTATATGTATATTATTATATATATATAATATTATATATATATATATATTTGTTAATACAGATAATTATGTGTTTATTTGAACCTAGTTGTTGGGAGTTTAGTTACTATGTCTAGAGATGGTTGTTTGTGATTGTGCTTCAAGGTCCCAATGTAAGATAAGTGTTAAATCCTTTTTCAAATGGTTAATTTTACACCATCTCTCTCATAAAATATTTGTTGTATTTGCATGTAAATTGTTGTTAAGAATGATCTTTCCTGCTTTTCACAGGGTGAATTGGAAAAAGTTATTAATACGTGGGTCAGGTCAACAAATTTGTTGAGGCAAATCATCTACCTCAACTCCCTTGATCTTCGAATGAACTTAACTGCAATGTTGAAGTACAAGACCCGTAGATGATGAGGCATATGAGGCATCTATTATGTATAGCTAACGACATTGTATATCGTACGATAATTTAGAGTATTTTAGTTTGAATGCTTTGCTTAGAGTTACTTGGTTTATTATGCATCATAGTTATGCTTTTGTTGTAATTCAAAATGTTGTTGCTTTCAGACTTGGTTTAATTGAAAGTTTTTCTATCAGTTGGTGTGTTTCATTCTATTGTGAATTTGGTGTAATCACAAAAGTAGCTGGCGGGTTCTATTAATAATTTGGCGGTAAGGTTGAAAGCGGGTTCTAATCAGAAAGAGCGTGTTCTATCACAAACTTAGCGCCAGGATAATAAAGCGAGTTCTATTTGAAAATAACGGGTTCTATTAATTTTGGCGGTAAGGTTGAAAGCGTGTTCTAATCAGAAAGAGCGTGTTCTAATGAAAGCGGTTCTAATCAGAAAGAGCGTGTTCTATCACAAACTTAGCGCCAGGATAATAAAGCGAGTTCTATTTGAAAATAGCGGGTTCTATTATGTTTAAAAGGAACCGGTTGTTTTATCAAAGGACACGGTTGTTAAAAGCGGGTCTTATTATCATCTAAATAGGACTCCCTCGCATAGGATACGGCTGTGAAGCGGGTTCTATCACACTTTTTGACCGGGACCAATTTAAGAGCGTGTAGTAGTTCCTGAATATTGTGTGAGTTTGTTATCTGTTCATAAAGTTGCCAAAGATAGTAAAATTCTTGTTGCTTTTGATGAAATGTTGTGCTACTTCATGTATCAGGATTTGACTCAAATGAAAGTTCTAGGGACTGGTAAACAGTCAGGAGGTCTTTATTATGTTGTAGATTGTATGCAAGGTATTAACAAGAATATTTCTTGTAATGTGTCTAAATTTGTTTGGCATTGTAGATTAGGACATCCTGCTGATATTGTTCTTGATAAAATGCAATCTGTGCTTCATTTTAAACATGAAAAAGGCCATGTTTGTGACATTTGTCATCAAGCAAAACAGACTAGAGACCCTTTCCCTATGAGTGATCATAAATCTATTGAACTACGTGAATTAATACATTTGGATGTTTGGGCACCTTATAAAGTTACTAGTAGAGGTGGTTTTAGGTATTTCTTAACTATTGTTGATGATTTTACAAGGGCTGTTTGGATATATCTTTTGAAATCTAAAGATGAAGTGTTTAATAATGTAACCAGTTTTTTTAATCTACTTAAAAATCAGTTTGGAAAAACCATTAAGACTTTGAGAAGTGATAATGGTACTGAATTTGTCAATCAATCTTTAAGAACTAATCTGGGCGCAGGTGCGCCGCACCTCCTCTTTGGTGCGCCGCACCATCCCTTGGACTGCGCGCACCTCCTCTTTGTGCGCCGCACCTCCTCTTTGGTGCGCCGCACCTCCTCTTGGTGCGCCGACCTCAATTTGGTGCGCCGCACCTCCTCTTTGGTGCGCCGCACCTCCTCTTTGGTGCGCCGCACTTCCTCTTTGGTGCGCCGCACTTGGCTTGGTGCGCCGCACCTCCTTTTGGTGCGCCGCACTTCCTCTTTGGTGCGCCGCACTTCTTGGTGCGCCGCACCCCTCTTGGTGCGCCGCACCTCCTCTTTGGTGCGCCGCACCTCCTCTTTGGTGCGCCGCACCAAAAGTCTGGACTAGTTGTCCCTGATCCTTTTGTGCGCCGCACTTCCTCTTTGGTGCGCCGCACTTGGCTTGGTGCGCCGCACCTCCTCTTGGTGCGCCGCACTCCTCTTTGGTGCGCCGCACCTCCTGGCTTGGTGCGCCGCACCCCTCAATTTGGTGCGCCGCACCTCCTCTTTGGTGCGCCGCACCTCCTCTTTGGTGCGCCGCACCTCCTCTTTGGTGCGCCGCACCTTCTCTTTGGTGCGCCGCACCTCCCTTGGTGCGCCGCACCTCCTCTTGGTGCGCCGCACCTCCTCTGGTCGCCGCACCTCCTCTTTGGTGCGCCGCACCTCCTCTTTGGTGCGCCGCACCTCCTCTTTGGTGCGCCGCACCTCCTCTTTGGTGCGCCGCACCTCCTCTTGGTGCGCCGCACCTCCTCTTTGGTGCGCCGCACCCCTCATTTGGTGCGCCGCACCTCCTCTTTGGTGCGCCGCACCTCCTCTTTGGTGCGCCGCACCTCCTCTTGGTGCGCCGCACCTCCTCTTTGGTGCGCCGCACCTCCTCTTGGTGCGCCGCACTCTCTTTGTGCGCCGCACTTCCTCTTTGGTGCGCCGCACTTGGCTTGGTGCGCCGCACCCCTCAATGGTGCGCCGCACCTTTTGGTGCGCCGCACCTCCTCTTGGTGCGCCGCACCTCCTCTTTGGTGCGCCGCACCTCTCTTTGTCCCTGCACTCTCTTTGGTGCGCCGCACTCCTCTTTGGTGCGCCGCACCTCTGGACTTGGGTTCCCTGATCGTTTTGTGCGCCGCACTTCCTCTTTGGTGCGCCGCACTTGGCTTGGTGCGCCGCACCCCTCAATTGGTGCGCCGCACTCCTCTTTGGTGCGCCGCACCTCCTCTTTGGTGCGCCGCACCTCCTCTTTGGTGCGCCGCACCTCCTCTTGGTGCGCCGCACCTCCTCTTTGGTGCGCCGCACCTCCTCTTTGGTGCGCCGCACCTGTCTTTGTGCGCCGCACCTCCTCTTTGGTGCGCCGCACCTGGCTTGGTGCGCCGCACCTCCTCAATGGTGCGCCGCACCTTTCCTCTAGTGCGCCGCACCTCCTCTTTGGTGCGCCGCACTCCTCTTTGGACTGCCCTGCACTTTTGGTGCGCCGCACCTCCTCTTTGGTGCGCCGCACCTCCTCTTGGTGCGCCGCACCTCCTCTTGGTGCGCCGCACTCCTTGGTGCGCCGCACCTCCTCTTTGGTGCGCCGCACCTCCTCTTTGGTGCGCCGCACCTCCTCTTTGGTGCGCCGCACCTCCTCTTTGGTGCGCCGCACTCTCTTTGTGCGCCGCACTTCCTCTTTGGTGCGCCGCACTTGGCTTGGTGCGCCGCACCCCTCAATGGTGCGCCGCACCTCCTCTTTGGTGCGCTGCACCAAAACCTGGACTGGGTTCTCTGATCATTTTGTGTGCCGCACCTCCTCTTTGGTGCGCCGCACCTGGCTTGGTGCGCCGCACCTCCTCTTTGGTGCGCCGCACCTCCTCTGGTGCCCGCACTTTTTGTGCGCCGCACCTCCTCTTTGGTGCGCCGCACCTCTGGACTAGTTTCCCTGATCGTTTTGTGCGCCGCACTTCCTCTTTGGTGCGCCGCACTTGGCTTGGTGCGCCGCACTCCCTCAATGGTGCGCCGCATCTTTTCTGCGCCGCACCTCCTCTTTGGTGCGCCGCACCTCCTCTTTGGTGCGCCGCACCTCTCTTTGTGCGCCGCACTCCTCTTTGGTGCGCCGCACTCTCTTTGGTGCGCCGCACCTCCTCTTTGGTGCGCCGCACCCCTCTGGTGCGCCGCACCTGTTTTGTGCGCCGCACCTCCTCTTTGGTGCGCCGCACCTGGCTTGGTGCGCCGCACCTCCTCAATGGTGCGCCGCACCTTTCCTCTTTGGTGCGCCGCACTTCTTGGTGCGCCGCACCTCCTCTTGGTGCGCCGCACCCTCTGGGTTCCCTGATCTTTGTGCGCCGCACCTCCTCTTTGGTGCGCCGCACCTCTTGGTGCGCCGCACCTCCTCTTTGGTGCGCCGCACCTCCTCTTGGTGCGCCGCACCTCCTCTTTGGTGCGCCGCACCTCTCTTTGTGCGCCGCACCTCCTCTTTGTGCGCCGCACTTCCTCTTTGGTGCGCCGCACTTGGCTTGGTGCGCCGCACCTCCTCTTTGGTGCGCCGCACTAGGGCTTTTCCCTGATCTTTTGTGCGCCGCACTTCCTCTTTGGTGCGCCGCACTTGGCTTGGTGCGCCGCACCCCTCAATGGTGCGCCGCACCTCCTCTTTGGTGCGCCGCACCTCCTGGACTTGTCCCTGATCTTTTGTGCGCCGCACTTCCTCTTTGGTGCGCCTGCATCGTTTTGTGCGCCGCACTTCCTCTTTGGTGCGCCGCACTTGGCTTGGTGCGCCGCACCCCTCAATGGTGCGCCGCACTCTTTGGTGCGCCGCACCTCCTCTTTGGTGCGCCGCACCTCCTCTTTGGTGCGCCGCACCTCCTCTTTGGTGCGCCGCACCTCCTCTTTGGTGCGCCGCACCTCTCTTGGTGCGCCGCACCTCCTCTTTGGTGCGCCGCACCTCCTCTTTGGTGCGCCGCACCTCCTCTTGGTGCGCCGCACCTCCTCCTTGGTGCGCCGCACCTCCTCTTTGGTGCGCCGCACCTCCTCTTTGTGCGCCTGCACCTCCTTTTGGTGCGCCGCACTCCTCTTTGGTGCGCCGCACCTCCTCTTGGTGCGCCGCACCCCTCAATTTGGTGCGCCGCACCTCCTCTTTGGTGCGCCGCACCTCCTGGACTTGGTCCCTGATCGTTTTGTGCGCCGCACTCCTCTTTGGTGCGCCGCACTTCTTGGTGCGCCGCACCTCCTCTTGGTGCGCCGCACCTCCTCTTTGGTGCGCCGCACCTCCTCTTGGTGCGCCGCACCTCTCTTTTCCCTGATCGTTTTGTGCGCCGCACTTCCTCTTTGGTGCGCCGCACTTGGCTTGGTGCGCCGCACCCCTCAATGGTGCGCCGCACTCTCTTTGGTGCGCCGCACCTGCCTTGGTGCGCCGCACCTCCTCAATGGTGCGCCGCACTTCCTCTTTGGTGCGCCGCACCTCCTCTTGGTGCGCCGCACCTCCTTTTGGTGCGCCGCACTCCTCTTTGGTGCGCCGCACCCTCTTTGGTGCGCCGCACCTCCTCTTTGGTGCGCCGCACTCCTTTTGTGCGCCGCACCTCCTCTTTGGTGCGCCGCACCTCTGGCTTGGTGCGCCGCATCCTCTTTGTGCGCCGCACTTCCTCTTTGGTGCGCCGCACTTGGCTTGGTGCGCCGCACCCCTCAATTTGGTGCGCCGCACCTCCTCTTTGGTGCGCCGCACCTCCTCTTTGGTGCGCCGCACCTCCTCTTTGGTGCGCCGCACCTCTCTTTGTGCGCCGCACCTCCTCTTTGGTGCGCCGCACTTCCTCTTTGGTGCGCCGCACTCTGGACTTGGTGCGCCGCACCTCCTTTTGTGCGCCGCACTTCCTCTTTGGTGCGCCGCACTTGGCTTGGTGCGCCGCACCCCTCAATTTGGTGCGCCGCACTCGTTTTGTGCGCCGCACTTCCTCTTTGGTGCGCCGCACTTGGCTTGGTGCGCCGCACCCCTCAATTGGTGCGCCGCACCTCTGGACTAGTTTCCCTGATCGTTTTGTGCGCCGCACTTCCTCTTTGGTGCGCCGCACTTGGCTTGGTGCGCCGCACTCCCTCAATGGTGCGCCGCATCCTCTTGGTCGCCGCACTCCTGGACTTGGTGCCCGCACTCTCTTTGGTGCGCCGCACCTCCTCCTTGGTGCGCCGCACCAAAACCTGGACTGGGTTCCCTGATCATTTTGTGCGCCGCACCTCCTCTTTGGTGCGCCGCACCTCCTCAATGGTGCGCCGCACCTCCTCTTTGGTGCGCCGCACCAAAAGTCTGGACTAGTTTCCCTGATCGTTTTGTGCGCCGCACTTCCTCTTTGGTGCGCCGCACTTGGCTTGGTGCGCCGCACCCCTCAATGGTGCGCCGCATCTTTTGTGCGCCGCACCTCCTCTTTGGTGCGCCGCACCCCTCTTGGTGCGCCGCACCTCCTCTTTGGTGCGCCGCACCTCCTCTTGGTGCGCCGCACCTCCTCTTTGGTGCGCCGCACCTCTGGACTAGTTTCCCTGATCGTTTTGTGCGCCGCACTTCCTCTTTGGTGCGCCGCACTTGGCTTGGTGCGCCGCACTCCCTCAATGGTGCGCCGCATCTTTTGGACTTGGTCCCTGATCTTTTGTGCGCCGCACCTCCTCTTTGGTGCGCCGCACCTCCTGGCTTGGTGCGCCGCACCTCCTCAATTTGGTGCGCCGCACCTCCTCTTTGGTGCGCCGCACCTCCTCTTTGGTGCGCCGCACCTCCTCTTTGGTGCGCCGCACCAAAAGTCTCTTTGTGCCCTGATCGTTTTGTGCGCCGCACTTCCTCTTTGGTGCGCCGCACTTGGCTTGGTGCGCCGCACCTCCTCAATGGTGCGCCGCATCGTCTTTGTGCGCCGCACTTCCTCTTTGGTGCGCCGCACTCCTCTTGGTGCGCCGCACCTCCTCTTTGGTGCGCCGCACCTCCTCTTTGTGCGCCGCACTCCGTTTTGTGCGCCGCACTTCCTCTTTGGTGCGCCGCACTTCTTGGTGCGCCGCACCCCTCAATTGGTGCGCCGCACCTCCTCTTTGGTGCGCCGCACCTCCTCTTTGGTGCGCCGCACCTCCTCTTGGTGCGCCGCACCTCCTCTTGGTGCGCCGCACCTCCCTTTGGTGCGCCGCACCTCCTCTTTGGTGCGCCGCACCCCTCTTTGGTGCGCCGTACCTCCTCCTTGGTGCGCCGCACCAAAGCCTGGACTGGGTTCCCTGATCAATTTGTGCGCCGCACCTCCTCTTTGGTGTGCCGCATCTGGCTTGGTGCGCCGCACCTCCTCTTGGTGCGCCGCACTCCTCTTTGGTGCGCCGCACCTCCTCTTTGGTGCGCCGCACCTCCTGGACTTGGTGCGCCGCACTCTCTTTGGTGCGCCGCACTTCCTCTTTGGTGCGCCGCACTTCTTTGGTGCGCCGCACTCCTCTTTGGTGCGCCGCACTTGGCTTGGTGCGCCGCACCTCCTCAATTGGTGCGCCGCACTTCCTCTTTGGTGCGCCGCACCTCCTCTTGGTGCGCCGCACCTCCTCTTTGGTGCGCCGCATCCTCTTTGTGCGCCGCACCTCCTCTTTGGTGCGCCGCACCTCCTCTTGGTGCGCCGCACCTCTCTTTGTGCGCCGCATCCTCTTTGTGCGCCGCACTCCTCTTTGGTGCGCCGCACTCCTCTTTGGTGCGCCGCACTCCTCTTTGGTGCGCCGCACTCTCTTTGGTGCGCCGCACCCCTCTTTGGTGCGCCGCACTCCTCTTTGTGCGCCGCACCTCCTCTTTGGTGCGCCGCACCTTGTATGAGTGGTGATTATCGGTTTATGATTGACGATTATTGATTGATGACTCAGGTTTGGCGAATATTGATTATTGATTCATATTCATCGTATATTGATCGTCGGTTTATGAATTATGCATTTACATATGATTGTAAGCACTGCATACATTGTTGATGGACCCTCGGCAGGGGATTTGCCGGCATCCTGGTGCATAGATGTATGCACCCATTTTGGATGTAGAACGTGACCCCGAGTATATAGACATATATATCTCGATGATTTTGAGATACAGCCTTGTTCATGGTAATGACAGAAGGGTATCGTTGCATAAGTGACTGGAGATCACGCATAGGATAGGCATGTTTGCTTATTCATGCATTTGGCACTTACATTGATTCATATATCATTCGTGCATTCATTTACACATTTTGCTTGTCTTGTGTAATCGTGTTGTGAGACGATATTGTGTTGCTTAGAGGCTCGCTGTAAGTCACGCCTAGCCTCTGTTCTTATATTGTGATTATTGTTGTTGGTTCTTTATGAATCATTACTACGAACTCACCAACCTTGTGTTGACTATGCTTAGTACACTTTTCAGGTAATCAGGTTCTTCCAAGGCATGGAGTTTGACTGATTTGTTTAGCTTGCTGTTGAACCCGGACTTGGACTGTATGGATCAAGGATTCATTGGCCTTCTGATTGCATTATACTTAGGATCGTTTGCCATCCTTGGATGTGGTTTTGTTAACTTTGATGGCTATTTGCTCCTGTTGTATTATGTTGTCTATTTTGCATTGTAATGGATTCACCGAATTCTTAATTGCATTTAGTTGGTTCTATTGTAATCCCACCTGGTGCTATGTGATTTCCGTGATATTCCGAGCCTCGGCTTGGGGTGTTACAGAATGGTGGCCCATGCGTGGTCGTAGAGAATTAGGCGGTTTGACCTAGACTACGGCTTAAGTTAAAAACTCTTCATATAGCATGCATGGTTAGGAATTCGTGTGCAATGTGAATTATGTGAATCCCCGTGTGAGTTCGTAGTTAAGACCTATTGTATGAAAACTTGAACTCAATGTGATGAATGTGAATTGTAGTTGACGTGGGTTGTTGTTGTAAATTGTTGGAATTAATGTGTTGATTTAGGGCAAAATGAAAGGATGCCATTAACTTAGTATAATATTGTGGCAACCCTAAAAGAACCCGATCAACTCTTTTATGGTTACCCGATATTATAGCAAGTTCATGACATCGTGGATTGCGCACGTGTGGCTTAAAGTATGATAAGGAACCGATATGCTTAATGGAAGTTGATTAGGTGGAAGGTTAGCCGTTGGTACACCTTGTATACATACCCGGTCAATAACTAGAGAGCATATCGAATTCGGATTATACTTTGAATCATTCGTGTTAGTTGTTGATTGCATGACGTAATGAGCATGATTACTTGATGTTATGATATGTAAAAATCCCTTATGATGCTAACACTCTTGCTTTAACTTAACGATATGAAATGAGTATGTAGTATCGGTTTGAGAGCATTGACTACTTGTGTGGCTAACATGTGAGCATTTGAGACTAACTCTCGGGTCAACGTGTCACTTGTTTTATAGAAATGGAGAGACCAAGGAGAGTCCGAACGAACTATAGGGCTGAAGAGGAAGAACCTCAACCGGAAGCTCAACCGGAAATACAAGGAGGTAGGGGCCGTGGTAGAGGTCGTGGTAGGGGCCGTGGTAGGGGTCGTGGTAGGGGCCGTGGTGGGTCGTGGTAGGGGCCGTGGTAGAGGTCGTGGTAGGGGCCGTGGTAGGGTCGTGGTAGGGGCCGTGGTAGAGGTCGTGGTAGGGGCCGTGGTAGGGTCGTGGTAGGGGCCGTGGTAGAGGTCGTGGTAGGGGCGGAGGTAGAGGTCGTGGTAGAGGCCGTGGTAGAGGTCGTGGTAGGGGCCGTGGTAGGGGTCGTGGTAGAGCTCCTGAGCCAAACTTGGCTGAGGTAATTGCTCAAACAGTCGCCGGCATCATGCCAACCATCATTGCTCAAGTCACCGCAAGTCTTGGGCAAAATAATGTGGCTCAAGACAACGAAGCTCCAGAAAACGAAAATAATGAAAATGCTCAACCTCATGCCGTAGAGGATGAAGAAGAGGGACCGGTGGGAGTTGGTATCGGTATGCCCATGAATAATCAGTATGGCGGATACCGCCAAGGGTGTATATTTAAGGATTTTAAAAGTTGTGGGGCACCGGAGTTTGATGGGAAGGGTGGTCCCACGGAATGTATAAGGTGGTTTGAGGCGATAGAGGCGGTGATAGAAAGGAGCCATTGCACCTATGATGACCGGATTTCCTATGCATCCGGCATGTTTAGGCATGACGCCTTGAGTTGGTGGAACCAGGAAATAACTTTGGGGCGGACTCAAAATTTGGAATGGATTGACTTCAAAGACAAAGTAAAAGCAAAGTTTTGTCCTCCATATGAACTACAAAATCTAACCATTGAATTCGCAAATCTAAACATGGAGGGAGCCGACTACAAGGGCTATGTGAGACGATTTCAAGAGTTGTCCACCCTCATTCCTCACTTGGTGGGTACCGAGTCACAGGCCATCCAGAAGTTTGTATTGGGCTTGAATCCTCAAGTTCGGTCTTATGTAAACTCCAACATGCCTACTTCCTTGGCTAATGCGGTCAACCAGGCCGGGAGCGTGACCGAAGATTTATTGAGAAGTGGTGTTTTGAGTAAGTCCTCATCAAACAAGAGGAAAGAAGTGGGGGAGTCTAGTGGGGTAAAGAAAGCGGGAAGGTTTGATCCCAAGAATGCTTATAGGGGTAGGGTGATGGCGGCGGTAGAACCGGCTAGGAAAACTTTCCCGGGACCTCATCCTTTCTGTGGAAGGTGCAACCAACATCACCCCGCAAATGCCCAATGCAAAACATGCTTTAATTGTAACCGGGTCGGGCACCTCTCTAGGGATTGTAGAGCTCCTGAGCCAAACTTGGCTGAGGTAATTGCTCAAACAGTCGCCGGCATCATGCCAACCATCATTGCTCAAGTCACCGCAAGTCTTGGGCAAAATAATGTGGCTCAAGACAACGAAGCTCCAGAAAACGAAAATAATGAAAATGCTCAACCTCATGCCGTAGAGGATGAAGAAGAGGGACCGGTGGGAGTTGGTATCGGTATGCCCATGAATAATCAGTATGGCGGATACCGCCAAGGGTGTATATTTAAGGATTTTAAAAGTTGTGGGGCACCGGAGTTTGATGGGAAGGGTGGTCCCACGGAATGTATAAGGTGGTTTGAGGCGATAGAGGCGGTGATAGAAAGGAGCCATTGCACCTATGATGACCGGATTTCCTATGCATCCGGCATGTTTAGGCATGACGCCTTGAGTTGGTGGAACCAGGAAATAACTTTGGGGCGGACTCAAAATTTGGAATGGATTGACTTCAAAGACAAAGTAAAAGCAAAGTTTTGTCCTCCATATGAACTACAAAATCTAACCATTGAATTCGCAAATCTAAACATGGAGGGAGCCGACTACAAGGGCTATGTGAGACGATTTCAAGAGTTGTCCACCCTCATTCCTCACTTGGTGGGTACCGAGTCACAGGCCATCCAGAAGTTTGTATTGGGCTTGAATCCTCAAGTTCGGTCTTATGTAAACTCCAACATGCCTACTTCCTTGGCTAATGCGGTCAACCAGGCCGGGAGCGTGACCGAAGATTTATTGAGAAGTGGTGTTTTGAGTAAGTCCTCATCAAACAAGAGGAAAGAAGTGGGGGAGTCTAGTGGGGTAAAGAAAGCGGGAAGGTTTGATCCCAAGAATGCTTATAGGGGTAGGGTGATGGCGGCGGTAGAACCGGCTAGGAAAACTTTCCCGGGACCTCATCCTTTCTGTGGAAGGTGCAACCAACATCACCCCGCAAATGCCCAATGCAAAACATGCTTTAATTGTAACCGGGTCGGGCACCTCTCTAGGGATTGTAGAGCTCCAAGAGCCGGCCCAATGAATGCGGCTCCTATTCGGGCCGTTCCTCCTCAAGGTAATCAAAGAAGAGGCGAATGTTTTGAATGTGGTAGCCGTGACCACTACCGTAATAATTGCCCTCGATGGGTGGGGCAACAAGTGCAAGTAGCCGTCCACCCCAACCAACTACAAATGGTCGGGCCTAATCAAAACCGGGGACAACAAGGCCACCAAGTGCAACCACGCGGCCGAGCCTTTGCGGCCAATGTAAATGAAGCCCGCAATGATCCCAACGTTGTAGCAGGTACTTTTCTCCTTAATGGTCTCTATGCCACCGTTCTATTTGATTCCGGGGCCGATTTTAGCCTCGTGTCTTCTAACTTTGTTCCTTTGATTGATGTGCATCCGTGTGCTCTAAACTATGTGCTTGACATTGAAATGGTAAATGGGTCACTAACTAGAATTAGTCAAATACTTCGGGAATGTGTCTTGACGTTAGAAGATGTCGACTTCTTCATTGACCTTATGCCCCTTGACATTGGTAGTTTTGATATTATAGTGGGTATGGATTGGTTGACGGCGGTAAATGCAACCATTGATTGTGGCGAGAGGGTTGTTAAAATACCTTTGGCTAACGGTAAAATCCTTAGGGTTCAAGGTGAAACCTCCGATTCTTCAACTTCTAAAGTCTTTAGTGCTACCATCTCAAAGGTAGAATTGAAGACCGTCCCTATCGTTTGTGATTTTCCCGATGTTTTTCCGGACGACTTACCGGGGTTGCCTCCGCCCCGTGAACTTGATTTTCGTATCAATCTTATTCCCGAAGCCGCGCCCATAGCAAAAGCTCCATATAGACTAGCCTTAACTGAAATGCAGGAGCTACAAACTCAACTCAAGGAACTCCAAGAGAAGGGTTTCATTCGCCCTAGTCAATCTCCTTGGGGTGCTCCTGTTCTCTTCGTCAAAAAGAAAGACGGATCCTTCAGAATGTGTATTGATTATCGGGAATTGAACAAGCTCACCGTGAAGAACCGATATGCTTAATGGAAGTTGATTAGGTGGAAGGTTAGCCGTTGGTACACCTTGTATACATACCCGGTCAATAACTAGAGAGCATATCGAATTCGGATTATACTTTGAATCATTCGTGTTAGTTGTTGATTGCATGACGTAATGAGCATGATTACTTGATGTTATGATATGTAAAAATCCCTTATGATGCTAACACTCTTGCTTTAACTTAACGATATGAAATGAGTATGTAGTATCGGTTTGAGAGCATTGACTACTTGTGTGGCTAACATGTGAGCATTTGAGACTAACTCTCGGGTCAACGTGTCACTTGTTTTATAGAAATGGAGAGACCAAGGAGAGTCCGAACGAACTATAGGGCTGAAGAGGAAGAACCTCAACCGGAAGCTCAACCGGAAATACAAGGAGGTAGGGGCCGTGGTAGGGGTCGTGGTAGAGCTCCTGAGCCAAACTTGGCTGAGGTAATTGCTCAAACAGTCGCCGGCATCATGCCAACCATCATTGCTCAAGTCACCGCAAGTCTTGGGCAAAATAATGTGGCTCAAGACAACGAAGCTCCAGAAAACGAAAATAATGAAAATGCTCAACCTCATGCCGTAGAGGATGAAGAAGAGGGACCGGTGGGAGTTGGTATCGGTATGCCCATGAATAATCAGTATGGCGGATACCGCCAAGGGTGTATATTTAAGGATTTTAAAAGTTGTGGGGCACCGGAGTTTGGAATGGATTGACTTCAAAGACAAAGTAAAAGCAAAGTTTTGTCCTCCATATGAACTACAAAATCTAACCATTGAATTCGCAAATCTAAACATGGAGGGAGCCGACTACAAGGGCTATGTGAGACGATTTCAAGAGTTGTCCACCCTCATTCCTCACTTGGTGGGTACCGAGTCACAGGCCATCCAGAAGTTTGTATTGGGCTTGAATCCTCAAGTTCGGTCTTATGTAAACTCCAACATGCCTACTTCCTTGGCTAATGCGGTCAACCAGGCCGGGAGCGTGACCGAAGATTTATTGAGAAGTGGTGTTTTGAGTAAGTCCTCATCAAACAAGAGGAAAGAAGTGGGGGAGTCTAGTGGGGTAAAGAAAGCGGGAAGGTTTGATCCCAAGAATGCTTATAGGGGTAGGGTGATGGCGGCGGTAGAACCGGCTAGGAAAACTTTCCCGGGACCTCATCCTTTCTGTGGAAGGTGCAACCAACATCACCCCGCAAATGCCCAATGCAAAACATGCTTTAATTGTAACCGGGTCGGGCACCTCTCTAGGGATTGTAGAGCTCCAAGAGCCGGCCCAATGAATGCGGCTCCTATTCGGGCCGTTCCTCCTCAAGGTAATCAAAGAAGAGGCGAATGTTTTGAATGTGGTAGCCGTGACCACTACCGTAATAATTGCCCTCGATGGGTGGGGCAACAAGTGCAAGTAGCCGTCCACCCCAACCAACTACAAATGGTCGGGCCTAATCAAAACCGGGGACAACAAGGCCACCAAGTGCAACCACGCGGCCGAGCCTTTGCGGCCAATGTAAATGAAGCCCGCAATGATCCCAACGTTGTAGCAGGTACTTTTCTCCTTAATGGTCTCTATGCCACCGTTCTATTTGATTCCGGGGCCGATTTTAGCCTCGTGTCTTCTAACTTTGTTCCTTTGATTGATGTGCATCCGTGTGCTCTAAACTATGTGCTTGACATTGAAATGGTAAATGGGTCACTAACTAGAATTAGTCAAATACTTCGGGAATGTGTCTTGACGTTAGAAGATGTCGACTTCTTCATTGACCTTATGCCCCTTGACATTGGTAGTTTTGATATTATAGTGGGTATGGATTGGTTGACGGCGGTAAATGCAACCATTGATTGTGGCGAGAGGGTTGTTAAAATACCTTTGGCTAACGGTAAAATCCTTAGGGTTCAAGGTGAAACCTCCGATTCTTCAACTTCTAAAGTCTTTAGTGCTACCATCTCAAAGGTAGAATTGAAGACCGTCCCTATCGTTTGTGATTTTCCCGATGTTTTTCCGGACGACTTACCGGGGTTGCCTCCGCCCCGTGAACTTGATTTTCGTATCAATCTTATTCCCGAAGCCGCGCCCATAGCAAAAGCTCCATATAGACTAGCCTTAACTGAAATGCAGGAGCTACAAACTCAACTCAAGGAACTCCAAGAGAAGGGTTTCATTCGCCCTAGTCAATCTCCTTGGGGTGCTCCTGTTCTCTTCGTCAAAAAGAAAGACGGATCCTTCAGAATGTGTATTGATTATCGGGAATTGAACAAGCTCACCGTGAAGAACCGATATCCTCTCCCTAGAATTGATGACTTGTTTGATCAACTTCAAGGAGCTAAGCACTTCTCAAAAATCGATCTTCGCTCGGGTTATCATCAACTCCGGGTACATGAAGATGACATCCCCAAAACGGCTTTTCGCACAAGGTATGGCCATTTTGAATTCACCGTGATGCCATTTGGGTTGACTAATGCACCGGCGGTGTTCATGGACTTGATGAACCGGGTGTGTCAACCATATTTAGACAAGTCCGTTATTGTGTTCATTGATGACATACTTGTATACTCGAAGACAAAGGAGGAGCATGTTAAGCACTTGCGTGAAGTGCTTGAATTACTAAGGAAGGAGAAGTTGTATGCGAAATTTTCCAAGTGTGAGTTTTGGTTGGAAGAGGTCCACTTCCTTGGTCACGTAGTGAGCAAGGATGGTATCCATGTGGACCCAAACAAGATTGAAGCGGTCAAGAACTGGAGAAGACCCGAAACGCCATCCGAGATCCGTCAATTCCTTGGATTGGCGGGTTACTATAGAAGATTTATTGAGAAGTGGTGTTTTGAGTAAGTCCTCATCAAACAAGAGGAAAGAAGTGGGGGAGTCTAGTGGGGTAAAGAAAGCGGGAAGGTTTGATCCCAAGAATGCTTATAGGGGTAGGGTGATGGCGGCGGTAGAACCGGCTAGGAAAACTTTCCCGGGACCTCATCCTTTCTGTGGAAGGTGCAACCAACATCACCCCGCAAATGCCCAATGCAAAACATGCTTTAATTGTAACCGGGTCGGGCACCTCTCTAGGGATTGTAGAGCTCCAAGAGCCGGCCCAATGAATGCGGCTCCTATTCGGGCCGTTCCTCCTCAAGGTAATCAAAGAAGAGGCGAATGTTTTGAATGTGGTAGCCGTGACCACTACCGTAATAATTGCCCTCGATGGGTGGGGCAACAAGTGCAAGTAGCCGTCCACCCCAACCAACTACAAATGGTCGGGCCTAATCAAAACCGGGGACAACAAGGCCACCAAGTGCAACCACGCGGCCGAGCCTTTGCGGCCAATGTAAATGAAGCCCGCAATGATCCCAACGTTGTAGCAGGTACTTTTCTCCTTAATGGTCTCTATGCCACCGTTCTATTTGATTCCGGGGCCGATTTTAGCCTCGTGTCTTCTAACTTTGTTCCTTTGATTGATGTGCATCCGTGTGCTCTAAACTATGTGCTTGACATTGAAATGGTAAATGGGTCACTAACTAGAATTAGTCAAATACTTCGGGAATGTGTCTTGACGTTAGAAGATGTCGACTTCTTCATTGACCTTATGCCCCTTGACATTGGTAGTTTTGATATTATAGTGGGTATGGATTGGTTGACGGCGGTAAATGCAACCATTGATTGTGGCGAGAGGGTTGTTAAAATACCTTTGGCTAACGGTAAAATCCTTAGGGTTCAAGGTGAAACCTCCGATTCTTCAACTTCTAAAGTCTTTAGTGCTACCATCTCAAAGGTAGAATTGAAGACCGTCCCTATCGTTTGTGATTTTCCCGATGTTTTTCCGGACGACTTACCGGGGTTGCCTCCGCCCCGTGAACTTGATTTTCGTATCAATCTTATTCCCGAAGCCGCGCCCATAGCAAAAGCTCCATATAGACTAGCCTTAACTGAAATGCAGGAGCTACAAACTCAACTCAAGGAACTCCAAGAGAAGGGTTTCATTCGCCCTAGTCAATCTCCTTGGGGTGCTCCTGTTCTCTTCGTCAAAAAGAAAGACGGATCCTTCAGAATGTGTATTGATTATCGGGAATTGAACAAGCTCACCGTGAAGAACCGATATCCTCTCCCTAGAATTGATGACTTGTTTGATCAACTTCAAGGAGCTAAGCACTTCTCAAAAATCGATCTTCGCTCGGGTTATCATCAACTCCGGGTACATGAAGATGACATCCCCAAAACGGCTTTTCGCACAAGGTATGGCCATTTTGAATTCACCGTGATGCCATTTGGGTTGACTAATGCACCGGCGGTGTTCATGGACTTGATGAACCGGGTGTGTCAACCATATTTAGACAAGTCCGTTATTGTGTTCATTGATGACATACTTGTATACTCGAAGACAAAGGAGGAGCATGTTAAGCACTTGCGTGAAGTGCTTGAATTACTAAGGAAGGAGAAGTTGTATGCGAAATTTTCCAAGTGTGAGTTTTGGTTGGAAGAGGTCCACTTCCTTGGTCACGTAGTGAGCAAGGATGGTATCCATGTGGACCCAAACAAGATTGAAGCGGTCAAGAACTGGAGAAGACCCGAAACGCCATCCGAGATCCGTCAATTCCTTGGATTGGCGGGTTACTATAGAAGATTTATTGAAAATTTCTCCCGTATTGCACAACCACTCACCCTCTTGACTCAAAAGGAGAGAAATTTTGAATGGGGCGAAAGACAAGAGAACGCCTTCCAAACACTTAAGGATATGCTATGTGATGCTCCTATTTTGACACTTCCGGATGGGATCGAAGATTTTGTGGTTTATTGTGATGCTTCGGGGCAAGGATTGGGTTGTGTCCTTATGCAAAGGGGTAAAGTCATCGCTTATGCCTCTCGGCAATTGAAGGTGCATGAGAAGAACTACCCGACACATGATTTGGAATTGGGGGCGGTTGTGTTTGCTTTGAAGTGTTGGAGGCATTACCTCTATGGCACCAAATGTGTGATTTATACCGATCACAAAAGTCTCCAACACATCTTCAACCAAAGTGAATTGAACATGAGGCAAAGGCGTTGGTTAGAGCTATTTAGTGATTATGATTGTGACATCCGTTATCACCCGGGCAAGGCAAATGTAGTAGCCGATGCCTTGAGCCGAAAGGAGAGAGTGAAACCAAGACGGGCTAGAGCTATGAGCCTCACGGTAGGGCCAAACATTCGTGATCGGATCATTGAAGCCCAAATTCAAGCCACCCTACCGGAAAACTTTGGAAACGAAAACCTAGATGGCATGGAACAACTATTTGACCGAAAGAATGATAATGGGCTATACATGGTTGAAAGACTTTGGGTTCCTATTTTCGGCGACTTAAGAACGCTTATTATGAATGAAGCTCACCTATCGCCTTATTCGGTCCATCCCGGGTCGGATAAGATGTACTTTGACTTGAAGGAATTATATTGGTGGCCGGGCATGAAGCGTGATGTGGCAAGGTATGTGAGTGAGTGTCTTACTTGCTTACAAGTCAAAGCCGATCACAAGAAGCCACCCGGATTGTTGGTGCAACCGGTGATGCCCGAATGGAAGTGGGAGCATATCTCAATGGACTTCATCACTAAACTACCGAGGACGAGAAGCGGCCGTGACACGATTTGGGTGATAGTAGATCGGTTAACGAAATCGGCTCACTTTCTAGCCATTCGTGAAACCGATAAATTTGACACTTTGGTTCGATTGTACATCAAGGAAGTAATATCTAAGCATGGAGTGCCGATTTCTATTATTTCGGATAGGGATGCCCGTTTTAAATCTAAATTTTGGGAAGCCTTTCAAAAAGCCATGGGTACTCGACTCGACATGAGCACGGCGTTTCACCCTCAAACGGATGGACAAACCGAGAGAACCATTCAAACACTTAAGGATATGCTATGTGATGCTCCTATTTTGACACTTCCGGATGGGATCGAAGATTTTGTGGTTTATTGTGATGCTTCGGGGCAAGGATTGGGTTGTGTCCTTATGCAAAGGGGTAAAGTCATCGCTTATGCCTCTCGGCAATTGAAGGTGCATGAGAAGAACTACCCGACACATGATTTGGAATTGGGGGCGGTTGTGTTTGCTTTGAAGTGTTGGAGGCATTACCTCTATGGCACCAAATGTGTGATTTATACCGATCACAAAAGTCTCCAACACATCTTCAACCAAAGTGAATTGAACATGAGGCAAAGGCGTTGGTTAGAGCTATTTAGTGATTATGATTGTGACATCCGTTATCACCCGGGCAAGGCAAATGTAGTAGCCGATGCCTTGAGCCGAAAGGAGAGAGTGAAACCAAGACGGGCTAGAGCTATGAGCCTCACGGTAGGGCCAAACATTCGTGATCGGATCATTGAAGCCCAAATTCAAGCCACCCTACCGGAAAACTTTGGAAACGAAAACCTAGATGGCATGGAACAACTATTTGACCGAAAGAATGATAATGGGCTATACATGGTTGAAAGACTTTGGGTTCCTATTTTCGGCGACTTAAGAACGCTTATTATGAATGAAGCTCACCTATCGCCTTATTCGGTCCATCCCGGGTCGGATAAGATGTACTTTGACTTGAAGGAATTATATTGGTGGCCGGGCATGAAGCGTGATGTGGCAAGGTATGTGAGTGAGTGTCTTACTTGCTTACAAGTCAAAGCCGATCACAAGAAGCCACCCGGATTGTTGGTGCAACCGGTGATGCCCGAATGGAAGTGGGAGCATATCTCAATGGACTTCATCACTAAACTACCGAGGACGAGAAGCGGCCGTGACACGATTTGGGTGATAGTAGATCGGTTAACGAAATCGGCTCACTTTCTAGCCATTCGTGAAACCGATAAATTTGACACTTTGGTTCGATTGTACATCAAGGAAGTAATATCTAAGCATGGAGTGCCGATTTCTATTATTTCGGATAGGGATGCCCGTTTTAAATCTAAATTTTGGGAAGCCTTTCAAAAAGCCATGGGTACTCGACTCGACATGAGCACGGCGTTTCACCCTCAAACGGATGGACAAACCGAGAGAACCATTCAAACACTTGAAGACATGTTAAGGGCGTGTGCAATCGATTTTGGTGGGAGTTGGGAAGACCATTTGCCGCTAGTAGAATTTTCATACAACAATAGCTATCATGCTACCATTCAAATGGCACCCTTTAAAGCATTATATGGTAGGGTATGTCGTTCTCCTTTAGCTTGGGCGGAAATTGGAGAGAGTCAACTTATCGGGCCAGAAATTGTGATTGAAACAACCAAGGTAATATCTCAAATTAAGGAGAAGTTGCAGTTGGCCCGTGAACGTCAAAAGAAGTATGCCGATGTGAGGCGAAGACCGTTGGAGTTTGAAGTTGGTGATTATGTACTCTTGAAGGTATCACCTTGGAAGGGTGTTGTACGTTTTGTGAAGCGGGGAAAACTTGCGCCAAGGTATATTGGTCCTTTCAAGATTCTTGAACGGGTTGGGAAGGTTGCTTATCGGCTAGAATTGCCTCAAGAGCTTAGTGGGGTGCATGATGTGTTTCATATTTGTAATTTGCGCAAGTGTTTGGCGGATCCTACACATCATGTGCCTATGGACGAAATTAGGGTTGATTCGAGCCTAAACTTTGTTGAAGAACCGGTAGAGATTTTGGACCGTCAAGAAAAGAGACTCAAGAAGAAGCGCTACACCATTGTGAAGGTAAGATGGAACGCTAGACGTGGAGCCGAGTTCACTTGGGAGAGAGAAGACCATATGAAGTCTAAGTATCCGCATTTATTTAATATTTAGGGTTTTGTTGAATTTCGGGACGAAATTCTTTCAACGGGGGAATAATGTAACATCCGTGAATTTTGACCCGTTGACTTTATGTATAATTTGACTAACAATTTGAGTTAATGAATTAATTGGGTCGTTTTGAGAGTTAAATGGCAATGTGGAATGTTCGGGTCGATAATATGGGTTAGTTGATATTTAAATGTGTAGCTTTTGTGTTGTGATTTGTGTAGGGAAGCGGGTCGGCCCGTGGGTAGTCCATGACCCACCAGCCACCCATGACCCATTTCCCCCCCCCTTATCCTCTTCTCCCCCTCTCATTCTCATTTCTATCTATCTCTTTCTCTCTTTCTCTCTTTCTCTCAAGAACAAAGCAAGACCAATTCTTCTCTTCTCCCTACCATCTACTTAGTGTTTAGAAAGGTTATAACACTAGATTCATCACCATCTATACCACATTATCGTCATATCGAAGAAATCAAAGGTGGAAGTTCTCGCATTTTGTCCACTTTGACCTAATTTCGGGTTCTAGCTCAAAAGGAAGTTTTGGTAAGTCAAATTCATCCCATTTACACCTACTTATGTTTGTTTATGCATTTCTAGTCATCTTGAAAGTTTGCAAGTCCTAAATCGGCTTAAATCTTGATTTGGGTCAAACTAGGGTTTAATTAGGGTTTGAAGGGTTTGGATGTGATTATGATGTTTTGAATCGAAACTAAGATAGGGGTTATGTTTATTTATGTTGAAATATGTTTGTATAAGCTTCAAAATGAGTCTTGAAACATCACTAGTCGATTTGGTGACCAAAAATGGAGTTTGGGTTAAGTTTGGTTCGTGTTTGAAGTGTTTTGGAACTGATCTGGGCGCAGGTGCGCCGCACCTCCTCTTTGGTGCGCCGCACCCCTTGGTGCGCCGCACCTCCTCTTTGGTGCGCCGCACCTCCTCTTTGGTGCGCCGCACCTCCTCTTTGGTGCGCCGCACTCCTCTTGGTGCGCCGCACCCCTCTTTGGTGCGCCGCACCTCCTCTTGGTGCGCCGCACCTCCTCTTTGGTGCGCCGCATCCTTTTGGTGCGCCGCACCTCCTCTTTGGTGCGCCGCACCGCCTCTTGGTGCGCCGCACTCTCTTTGGTGCGCCGCACCTCCTCTTGGTGCGCCGCACCTCCTCAATTTGGTGCGCCGCACCTCCTCTTTGGTGCGCCGCACCTCTCTTTGTGCGCCGCACTTCCTCTTTGGTGCGCCGCACTCCTCTTTGGTGCGCCGCACCTCCTCTGGTGCGCCGCACCTCCTCAATTTGGTGCGCCGCACCTCCTCTTTGGTGCGCCGCACCTCCTCTTTGGTGCGCCGCACCTCCTCTTTGTGCGCCGCACCTCGTTTTGGTGCGCCGCACTTCCTCTTTGGTGCGCCGCACTTGGCTAGGTGCGCCGCACCTCCTCCTTGGTGCGCCGCACCAAAACCTGGACTGGGTTCCCTGATCATTTTGTGCGCCGCACCTCCTCTTTGGTGCGCCGCACCTCCTCAATGGTGCGCCGCACCTTTTTGGTGCGCCGCACCTCCTCTTTGGTGCGCCGCACCTCCTCTTTGGTGCGCCGCACTTCCTCTTTGGTGCGCCGCACCTCCTCTTTGGTGCGCCGCACCTCCTCTTTGGTGCGCCGCATCCTCTTTGTGCTCGCACACCCTCTTTGGTGCGCCGCACCTGGCTTGGTGCGCCGCACCTCATCATTGGTGCGCCGCACCTTTCCTCCAGTGCAGCAAAAACTGTTTTAGTTTGAAAGGTCGTAACTTTTGATCCGTAAGTCCAAACAAGTCGTATGACCTATCGTTGGAATCGTAAGAGAGTCTAGTTTCTAGTGGTAACACTCCTTTTGTATGAATCTTTTGTCATTTCTAAAAAGGTCGAGTCGAATGTTCGGGTCGATAATATGGGTTAGTTGATATTTAAATGTGTAGCTTTTGTGTTGTGATTTGTGTAGGGAAGCGGGTCGGCCCGTGGGTAGTCCATGACCCACCAGCCACCCATGACCCATTTCCCCCCCCCCTTATCCTCTTCTCCCCCTCTCATTCTCATTTCTATCTATCTCTTTCTCTCTTTCTCTCAAGAACAAAGCAAGACCAATTCTTCTCTTCTCCCTACCATCTACTTAGTGTTTAGAAAGGTTATAACACTAGATTCATCACCATCTATACCACATTATCGTCATATCGAAGAAATCAAAGGTGGAAGTTCTCGCATTTTGTCCACTTTGACCTAATTTCGGGTTCTAGCTCAAAAGGAAGTTTTGGTAAGTCAAATTCATCCCATTTACACCTACTTATGTTTGTTTATGCATTTCTAGTCATCTTGAAAGTTTGCAAGTCCTAAATCGGCTTAAATCTTGATTTGGGTCAAACTAGGGTTTAATTAGGGTTTGAAGGGTTTGGATGTGATTATGATGTTTTGAATCGAAACTAAGATAGGGGTTATGTTTATTTATGTTGAAATATGTTTGTATAAGCTTCAAAATGAGTCTTGAAACATCACTAGTCGATTTGGTGACCAAAAATGGAGTTTGGGTTAAGTTTGGTTCGTGTTTGAAGTGTTTTGGAACTGATCTGGGCGCAGGTGCGCCGCACCTCCTCTTTGGTGCGCCGCACCCCTTGGTGCGCCGCACCTCCTCTTTGGTGCGCCGCACCTCCTCTTTGGTGCGCCGCACCTCCTCTTTGGTGCGCCGCACTCTCTTTGTGCGCCGCATCCTTTTGGTGCGCCGCACTTCCTCTTTGGTGCGCCGCACTCCTGGCTTGGTGCGCCGCACCCCTCTTGGTGCGCCGCATCGTTTGTGCGCCGCACCTCCTCTTTGGTGCGCCGCACCAAAAGTCTGGACTAGTTTCCCTGATCGTTTTGTGCGCCGCACTTCCTCTTTGGTGCGCCGCACTTGTTGGTGCGCCGCACCTCCTCAATTTGGTGCGCCGCACCTCCTCTTTGGTGCGCCGCACCTCCTCTTTGGTGCGCCGCACCTCCTCTTTGGTGCGCCGCACCCTTGGTGCGCCGCACCTCCTCTTTGGTGCGCCGCACCTCCTCTTGGTGCCCTGATCGTTTTGTGCGCCGCACTTCCTCTTTGGTGCGCCGCACCTTGGCTTGGTGCGCCGCACCCCTCAATGGTGCGCCGCACTCCTCTTTGGTGCGCCGCACCTCCTCTTTGGTGCGCCGCACCTCCTCTTTGGTGCGCCGCACCTCCTCTTTGGTGCGCCGCACCTCCTCTTTGGTGCGCCGCACCTCCTGGACTAGTTGGTGCCCTGATCGTTTTGTGCGCCGCACTTCCTCTTTGGTGCGCCGCACTTGGCTTGGTGCGCCGCACCCCTCAATGGTGCGCCGCACCTCCTCTTTGGTGCGCCGCACCCCTCTTGGTGCGCCGCACCTCCTCTTTGGTGCGCCGCACCTCCTCTTTGGTGCGCCGCACCTCCTCTTTGGTGCGCCGCACCTCCTCTTTGGTGCGCCGCACCTCCTCTTTGGTGCGCCGCACCTCCTCTTTGGTGCGCCGCACCTCCTCTTTGGTGCGCCGCACCTCCTCTTTGGTGCGCCGCACCTCCTCTTGGTGCGCCGCACCTCCTCTTGGTGCGCCGCACCTCCTCTTTGGTGCGCCGCACTCCTCTTGGTGCGCCGCACCTCCTCTTTGGTGCGCCGCACCCTCTTTGGTGCGCCGCACCTCCTCTTTGGTGCGCCGCACCTCCTCTTTGGTGCGCCGCACCTCCTCTTTGTGCGCCGCACTCCGTTTTGGTGCGCCGCACTTCCTCTTTGGTGCGCCGCACTTGGCTTGGTGCGCCGCACCCCTCAATTTGGTGCGCCGCACCTCCTCTTTGTGCGCCGCATCGTTTTGGTGCGCCGCACTTCCTCTTTGGTGCGCCGCACTTGGCTTGGTGCGCCGCACCTCCTCTTTGGTGCGCCGCATTCTTTGTGCGCCGCACTCCTCTTTGGTGCGCCGCACTTGGCTTGGTGCGCCGCACCCCTCAATTGGTGCGCCGCACCTCCTCTTTGGTGCGCCGCACCTCTGGACTGGGTTTCCCTGATCGTTTTGTGCGCCGCACTTCCTCTTTGGTGCGCCGCACTTGGCTTGGTGCGCCGCACCTCCTCTTTGGTGCGCCGCACCTTCTTTGGTGCGCCGCACCTCCTCTTTGGTGCGCCGCATCCTCTTTGGTGCGCCGCACTTCCTCTTTGGTGCGCCGCACCTCCTCTTGGTGCGCCGCACCCCTCTTTGGTGCGCCGCACCTCTCTTTGTGCGCCGCATCGTTTTGTGCGCCGCACTTCCTCTTTGGTGCGCCGCACTTGGCTTGGTGCGCCGCACCCCTCTTGGTGCGCCGATCGTTTTGTGCGCCGCACTTCCTCTTTGGTGCGCCGCACTTGGCTTGGTGCGCCGCACCCCTCAATGGTGCGCCGCACCTCTCTTTTCGCCGCACCTCCTCTTTGTGCGCCGCACTTCCTCTTTGGTGCGCCGCACCTCCTCTTTGGTGCGCCGCACCTCATCAATGGTGCGCCGCACCTTCCCTCCAGTGCAGCAAAAACTGTTTTAGTTTGAAAGGTCGTAACTTTTGATCCGTAAGTCCAAACAAGTCGTATGACCTATCGTTGGAATCGTAAGAGAGTCTAGTTTCTAGTGGTAACACTCCTTTTGTATGAATCTTTTGTCATTTCTAAAAAGGTCGAGTCGAATGCGTCTTGTTCCTACTCGTTTTAGTTGAAAAGGCGTTTAGGGTTTGTGACTTGACCTAATTGTGCTAAACCAACTTGTTTATGATTGTAGAGTTGACATTATGGTATTATGATGTATAATTATAGGTTGTGGACGTGTGGACCCTATTACTCGTTTGTAATCTTATTCTAGCTTCTTTGCCGGACAAGGTGAGTTTCGTATCTCCCTACTCGCTTGAGATTCGGGCTGAAAAGTGTAAACCCTGCTTGTTTACTTGCAATTATTGATTCATTGATTGATGGTCTTAGTTGTTAGACTTATGTGTTAGTTCCTTTCGTTTGATTGGGTTAAATTGGTTCGAGTATTGGATTGTTGAGACGGTTTTCATGTTTGAATGACTTAGTTTATGTTTGTTAAGTATCTAGTAATAATAGGATAGACGTACATACATGAAAGTCGGTTATGCCTTCATTGGGTCTTAGATGTGGTGGGAAGGCTGCGGGTGACCCTATATATAAGCATCTGGGACTCGAAGGAAGCAGAATCCTCTGAAGTATATGTACGTATAGTTGGTTTGAATTGTGGTTAATGGCTTATGGTTGTCGAATGTTGATTATTGGGTTAAGATTGACGATTATTGATTGATGACTCAGGTTTGGCGAATATTGATTATTGATTCATATTCATCGTATATTGATCGTCGGTTTATGAATTATGCATTTACATATGATTGTAAGCACTGCATACATTGTTGATGGACCCTCGGCAGGGGATTTGCCGGCATCCTGGTGCATAGATGTATGCACCCATTTTGGATGTAGAACGTGACCCCGAGTATATAGACATATATATCTCGATGATTTTGAGATACAGCCTTGTTCATGGTAATGACAGAAGGGTATCGTTGCATAAGTGACTGGAGATCACGCATAGGATAGGCATGTTTGCTTATTCATGCATTTGGCACTTACATTGATTCATATATCATTCGTGCATTCATTTACACATTTTGCTTGTCTTGTGTAATCGTGTTGTGAGACGATATTGTGTTGCTTAGAGGCTCGCTGTAAGTCACGCCTAGCCTCTGTTCTTATATTGTGATTATTGTTGTTGGTTCTTTATGAATCATTACTACGAACTCACCAACCTTGTGTTGACTATGCTTAGTACACTTTTCAGGTAATCAGGTTCTTCCAAGGCATGGAGTTTGACTGATTTGTTTAGCTTGCTGTTGAACCCGGACTTGGACTGTATGGATCAAGGATTCATTGGCCTTCTGATTGCATTATACTTAGGATCGTTTGCCATCCTTGGATGTGGTTTTGTTAACTTTGATGGCTATTTGCTCCTGTTGTATTATGTTGTCTATTTTGCATTGTAATGGATTCACCGAATTCTTAATTGCATTTAGTTGGTTCTATTGTAATCCCACCTGGTGCTATGTGATTTCCGTGATATTCCGAGCCTCGGCTTGGGGTGTTACAAAACTACTATAGCTCACAGTTCTCAACAGAATGGTATTGTAGAAAGAAAGCTTAGACATTTACTCAATGTGGCTAGGTCTTTAATGTTTCAAGGGGGTATTCCTCTTAATTTGTGGTCTGAATGTATTCTAACTGCATGCTATTTGATTAACAGATTGCCTTCTTCTGTGCTTCTTGGGAAATCTCCGTATGAACTCATTTATAATAAAGTCCCTTATCTCTCACACTTAAGATCTTTTGGGTGCCTATGTTTCTCTAAAAACTTAAATAACTTTGATAAATTTTCTAGTAGATCTACTAAATGTGTTTTATTGGGTTATTCTAACTCAAAAAAGGGTTATAAATTGTTATCCATTTCTGATTATAAGATTTTTTTCTCAAGAGATGTCAAATTTTTTGAAACCATTCTTCCTTTAAAAAACAAACAAAACTTTAAAACTTCTGACCTAAATACTACAAGTAACTTAGATCAGTTGAATTTTTTTGATTCATATTCATCGTATATTGATCGTCGGTTTATGAATTATGCATTTACATATGATTGTAAGCACTGCATACATTGTTGATGGACCCTCGGCAGGGGATTTGCCGGCATCCTGGTGCATAGATGTATGCACCCATTTTTCCTTTAAAAAACAAACAAAACTTTAAAACTTCTGACCTAAATACTACAAGTAACTTAGATCAGTTGAATTTTTTTGATTCATATGAGTACCCTTCATCTCCCAATGATGAAGTGAGAGAAACAGATGGTGAAGGTAGTAGTCCTTCTCACTCTGGCAGTGTTCCTATGAACTCTACCATTGAGGATGAGACTACAGCAACACATGATACTAGCAGTGATGAATCTGAGGGAAATGACAATGATGTCATTCAAGATGAAGGTGTACCCATATTTGATCAACCTGTTAATATGGATAATAATGAGGAAATTATTAATAACAATGACACTGTTGCTCTTAGAAGGTCAGAAAGAACTTCTGTATTTCCTCATAATAAAATACAAGGACTTTGTTGTTAACAGTGGTGTCAAATATGGAATTGAGAAGTTTGTTTGCTATTCTAACTTATCTGCCAATGTGTTTTCTTTTGTCACTGAATTGAATAAAAGTGTGGAACCTAAGACTTTTAATATGGCTAGCAAAGATAATCATTGGTTAGATGCTATGAATAAAGAAATGGATGCTTTATATAGAAATAACACTTGGGATTTAACTGAATTACCTGAAGGTAGAAAACCAATAGGATGTAAGTGGATTTATAAAATAAAGTATAAGTTTAATGGTGAAATAGAAAGATATAAATCTAGACTTGTTGCAAAAGGTTATTCTCAACAAATGGGAATTGATTTTGATGAGACTTTCTCACCTGTGGTCAAAATTGTTACTGTTAGGTGTTTGATTAACTTGGCTGTTCAAAAAGGTTGGAATATGTATCAACTTGATATCAATAATGCTTTTTTATATGGTGATTTAGATGAAACTGTTTATATGGATCTTCCTGAAGGGTATTTTGATAAAGATGATAAAAGGGTTTGTAAGTTGAACAAATCTTTGTATGGTTTAAAACAAGCACCTAGGCAATGGAATGCTAAACTTACTGAAGCTTTGCCTAAAATTGGCTTTGAACAAAGCAAAAGTGATTACTCTTTGTTTATTAAGAAAGAAAAGAATGTGTTTATGGCTTTACTGGTTTATGTTGATGATATAATAATAACTGGTAATGATGAAAGTAAATTTGACGAGTTCAAACAGTATTTAAGAACTCAACTTCAGATCAAAGATCTGGGCATTTTACAATAATTTTTGGGTATTGAAGTCATTCATACTACTGATGGTGTATGTCTTAACCAAAGAAAGTATTGTTTGGATTTATTGTCCGAATTTGGGCTTCTTGCTGGTAAACCTGTTAATGTTCCTCTTGATCCTAATGTGCATCTTTCAAGTCAAGATTCTGTAAAGATCATGTTCTTAAGAATATAACTGAATACCAAAAGTTGATTGGAAAGTTGATCTATTTAACTCATACTAGGCCAGATATTGCATATACTGTCCACTGCTTAAATCAGTTTATGCATAAGCCTTTAATCTCTCATCTTAAAGTGGCATTAAGAGTTTTGAAATACTTAAAGAATGCTCCTGGAAAAGGTATATCTATATCTAGATCTTCTAGTCTTTCTCTTGAAGCTTATGTTGATTCTGATTGGGCTAAATGCATTTCAAGTAGGAGGTCAGTTACTGGTTTTTGCATTTTCTTGTGTGGTTCTTTAGTGTCTTGGAAAAGTAAAAAACAAAATACCATTTCAAAATCTTCAACTAAGGGAGAATACAGAGCCATGACTTCTATCACTTGTGAAATTATTTGGGTTTTAAAATTTTTGAAAGATTTAGGAATTGACAATGTTCTTCCTGTTAAGGTATTTTGTGACAATAAGTCTGCTATTAAGATAGCTTCCAACCCTATTTCCATGAAAGAACTAAACATCTTGAAATTGATCTTCATTTTGTGAGAGAAAAAATTCTTGCAGGAGTGATCAAAACTGAGAAAATAGAGGCTGCAAATAACATTGCAGACATTCTTACAAAAGTGTTGGATACAAGTTCTCATAATTTTTTGTGTGGAAAAATGAAACTCTATAACTGTTTTGAGAATAAGATTAAGGGGGAAGTTAAAAGTATAATCATATGTCCAAAATTATATATATTGTTTATTGTTTGCTTAAGATATTTGCAGATTGGATGATGATTGTAGAGGTTTTTTTGCATAAGGACTAAAGCTGTACAAGTCTGGATGATGAGTGTTAAACTTTATGGGCTCAAGGACTTTAAGTGTACAAGGTTGCTTCTCCAAGGACTAAAGATAGATTCTCAGTATTTTACTGCAGTATATATAGTCTCTTATTTTCCATTTAGGGTTTCAGTTTACAATACCCTATTTTTCGATCTATTATATCTCTCTCTCTTATTATTCATTCTAAATTCCAGATTGTAATAATAATTAGGTTTTGAGTTGATCTTGTAATAGAACATTCAACATATTTAGTTGAATGAATCTTCACTGAATAGCAGGGAAGATTGTTTCTGGTGTGTTTGATTCTAATTGAGATTAGATTCAAAGGTATTGTTGATTGATTAATTAAGATTAATCATTAATTCTGTTTTTGTTCAATCTTGCCTTGTAAAAAAAAAAATTGTACTTAATTTTCGGAATAAGTATGTTTTGAAAACGGAAAGCACAAAGGGCAGCTATACATAGCTGCTAATGTGTGATTTGGAATAATGTTCATTGTTTATTTTTTCTTCATAATTAATTATTTTCTCTTTTTCATATTAGGCCGCTATCCAACTCGACATCAAAAGCCTCCATGACTTGACGATTGCTGCTATTAGACTTGATGGGATGTCTTGCGAGCAGATTCTCAAGAAGTTCTAATTGTCAAGACTCGATGTATTTTCTCCTGAACAGGAAAAACAAATAGTCGAGGGGTGTAGGGACATCACAATGCTATTATTTCGGTAGTGGTTTTGCATCTTTGGAAGCTAAATATTAATGTTGCATATCGCCCATAAGAAAAAGTAAGTAAGTAAACACCCTATGCCGTTATCCACAGGTTTTGGGTCTCAATACCTCGACGGTGTATGGGGGAAGTTAAGATGCAGAGAGCCTTACTCCTACCACCCGTGGTGTAGAGAGGCTGCTTCTAGGTTCTATTTAAGATAGAATAGGATCTCCAGCCTTGCAAGACATGAGGATAGAACCCTTGACCTCTGTCTCCAGAGGCAAGGGACTTCACCACTTATCCAACCTTGTTGGTTTTCATGTTGCTTATCAATCTAAGGACGAGTTTAATTTGTTGTTGATTTTTATGTATATGTGTGTATGACTGATTGTGTTACTTTAACTATGAAAGTAGTACATTTGTATTCAAGCTTTAATAACCATCGTTTATATAAATTCCTCCTTCTGGCCGGAACGGCTTAATTATTGGTTTATAATTGAAGTGTTTATGTTTACAAGGTGCTCTGGGGACTTTATACCGTTAATCGTTTTAAATTAATAGACAGATCCTGGTGATGATTCTAATTGTTTTTAATCCATCATGGAACTATGTATTTGTTTGTTTTGGAATTACATATATATTTTCAAACTATGTGTTTTTGAAGTGTAAATGTCATTTGATATTATGCGTCATTAGTTATTTACAAATTTAATTTATCGTATTTAAAGCTTCATTGGAAGGTTGTTCTGGTAATTGAAGGAAATGAGGTATTGTGTATCATCTTTTAAAGATAACCAAGAAAAATGAAAATGTTCTGATTATATTCTGCTATAATTCATGGTGCAAGTAGACTTACATAGTAATTGGGAGCTGAAACAAAGTATGTTATTTACTTGTTTTGCTTGGTTTTTTCTAGGTGAGTTCTGATTATCGCAGAGTATGTCGATGGTAAGAACTGTTCGCACATTCTGTCAGTACTATTGTGTGGATTTTGGTTGTGTTACCCGCAGTGCTGAAGCCTAGATTTTCGGTCTCGGCTGGCCAAACCGTTTACAAGATATTAACAAGTGTATGATTTGTGAGATTCTAAATGTATAATTTGTTGGGTGACCAATTAGGTTTAAACCAGATTAACACATAAAAATAATACTAGAAATATCGAGTTTGATAAGCCTGCAAACAATTAGCTACACATTAGCTTTCTTTTGTATATGTTGGACCAATAACGATTTTTATTTGAGTTGAAATTACTATAAGATTTATCCTCTTCTCTCGGCAAAACAAAAGGCATGAACAAGAGTTCCGAAGTGTTGTATTACATTATATGTAAATCATGCATATTCTATAATTTGCGATGCATCAATGATAAATCATTGTTATCAACCGGTGGCTCTTGTATATTATGTCAATGTTTAGATTAATAAATGGAAAATTGATTTATATTGATATATTCGAATACTTTTACATAAACCTAAGCTTCTATTTATACTGATAATGAAAAAACCTAATTTGTAACCAACCGACTCTCTTTTCTTGGGCTTGGGCCTTTACTGGACCGGATCTTGTTACGGGCTTTCTAACACTCCCCCTCAAGTTGAATATTGGGATTACCGAAATTCAACTTGCTTAAACACTTATGAAACATAGATGTCCCCACAGCTTTGGTTAAAATATCAGCAAGTTGTTCTTCAGACTTAACAAAAGGTAACTTGATGATTCCACTTTCCAACTTCTCTTTTATAAAATGACGATCAACTTCCACATGCTTAGTTCTGTCATGTTGAACTGGATTCTCTGAGATCTGAATAGCAGCTTCATTATCACTCATGATTTTAATGCTTTCTTTGGGAGCAAAACCTATTTCAGACACCAGCTTCTTCAACCACAAAGCTTCTGCTAGTCCTCTAGCTATACCTCTAAACTCAGCCTCAGCACTAGACAAGGAGACAACCTTCTGTTTTTTACTTTTCCATGTAACCAAGTTACCACCTATCAATGAGAAATACCCTGAAGTGGACCTTCGATTACCTTTATCTCCTGCCCAATCTGCGTCTGTATATATCTCAATCTTTAGATCCCCATTAGCCTTAAATAACACCCCATGACCTGAAGTCCCTTTAAGATACCTGATAATTCGTAGAACCGCATCCATATGATCTTCCTGAGGTTGGTGCATAAATTGACTAACCACTCCAACAGCATATGCTATGTCTGGACGAGTATGAGTCAAATAAATAAGTTTCCCTACCAACCTTTGATATCTATTTTTATCAGTGGCTCTAGCATCTATCTTTATAAACAATTTCTGATTGATGACCATGGGAGTGTCTGCTGGTTTGCAATCAACCATTCCTGTTTCAGCTAGAAGATCCAATATATACTTCTTCTGACAAATAAAAATTCCATGTTTAGACCTTGAGACTTCTATTCCAAGAAAGTACTTCAAATCTCCCAAATCTTTCATTTCAAATTCTGCAAACAAAGCTGTTTTTAGTTGATCAATCTCCTTTTCATCATTTCCTGTAATAATCATGTCATCAACATAAATTATTAGACATGTTACTAGATTTCCTCTATGACGAAGGAACAATGTGTGATCAGAATTGCTTTGTTGATATCCATATTTCTTCATAGCAAGAGTAAATCTTCCAAACCAAGCTCTAGGTGACTGTTTAAGTCCATATAAGGATTTCTTCAACCTACAAACTTCTCCATGTTCAAAGTTACGAGAAAAACCTGGAGGAGGATCCATATATACTTCCTCCTTTAATTCTCCATGCAAAAAAGCATTCTTCACATCGAACTGATGAAGAGACCACCCCTGATTTGCTGCTATTGAGAAAAGAACCCTTACTGTATCTAGTTTTGCAACTGGAGAGAAAGTTTCTGAATAATCAATGCCATAGGTTTGAGTGTACCCTTTGGCAACAAGTCTTGCTTTATATCTCTCTACATCTCCATTTGGTTTATATTTGATGGTATATATCCACCTGCACCCTACTGGATCCTTTCCTTTTGGAAGAATACACTTCTCCCATGTATCATTTTTTATAAGAGCCTCCATTTCACTATCCATAGCATCTTTCCAATTTTTTAACTTCAAGGCATGCTCTACATCTGACGGGAGTTCTTCTGAATATAGTTTTGCTGCAAATGCTTTTGCTTCTTTGGAGAACAAGCTTTCTGCAATATTAGCAAATTTGTCTACCGGATACTTAGTCGACCGAGAACTCTTTTCTGGAGAGTATCGCTTTGCAGGAATGCCTCTGGTAGACCTTGGTGGAAGAACATATCTTTCTGGGGCACTTTCTGGAGCATTTTCAGGAGGGGTTACTTCTTCTACATTTTCTGACTCTCCATTAACATTTTCCTGTACTTCATTGACTGGAATACTCATATTATTCAAAGTACTCAAAATATGGTTTGGGTCAGAACTACTTACCTCGGATATCAGGTCCGGATTTGGGTTGTCACTTTGAGAGGAGGACTGTAAATTTTCATCTTGAATCTGATCTTCAGGTGGGGTAGTGGACTGAACTTCTGATGAATATTGAAGCCAACTCAGTGTGTCACTTTGTTCCTCCCCCTGACCACGGAGTTCCTGTAAGTAAAAGTACTTGGTCTCCAAAAAATCACAATTCATCGTAGTAAACATACGATGAGTTTTAGGATTATAACATCTATACCCCTTTTGATTAACCCCATATCCCACAAATACACATTTTTCAGCACACGGTTCGAGTTTATTACGATATGATTTTGGAATGTGAACAAACACCGTACATCCAAAAACTCTAGTGGGCAAAGTGAGAATAGATGGAAGTTTATGAAACTCAGATAGGGCTTTCAAAGGGGTTTTCATATCGAGAATCTTTGTAGGGAGACGGTTGATCAAGTAAGTGGCAGTAGCTAAAGCTTCGGGCCAAAAACTTTTAGGGACTGAGGACTCAATAATAAGTGCCCTAGTCATTTCTAAAAGAATTCTATTTTTCCTTTCAGCCACACCATTTTGTTCGGGGGTGTGGGGACAAGTGGTTTGATGGATTATCCCTTTGGATTGAAAAAACAGGTTCATTTGTGAATTCACATACTCCCCACCATTGTCTGTTCTCATGACTTTGATTGATTTTTGAAATTGAGTTTGAACCATATTATAGAACACCGTAAATCTATCATAAACTTCATCTTTATTTTTCAAAAAATAAATCCATGTCATTCGGGTGCAATCATCAACAAAAATCACAAAGTACTTGAAATTATGACCTCCATTAACCGGTGCAGGGCCCCACACATCAGAATGTACTAATGAAAAAGGAAAATCAACTCTAGTATTGCGAGGTTTAAAAGATTGCCTATGACTTTTTGCCAAGATGCAAGTTTCACAATCAATCTTTTTATTCAACGAAAAAAGTTTTGGAAACAAAGCATGTAAATAACCAATTGATGGATGCCCCAATCTTCTATGCCATAACCATGCTTCTCTTTCACTAGTTCCATGAGAAAGCATGACAGTTCCACTTTTAGTAACTTCATCAACATAATACAGTCCTTCTCTCTCAGTGCCACGCCCAATAATCCGTCCCGTCCTGATATCCTGCAACAAACAGAAGGTTGGATGCATGAGAACTGAGCAATTAAGTTCTTTTGTCACATGACTTATTGACAAAAGTTTGTGTGATAAGTCAGGAACATAGAGACAATTGGACAATTGAATGTCTGTGGAGAATTTAATTGTTCCACCACTTTTTACATCCATTTTCCCTTTATTTGCGGCTTTGATATGAGTTTTCCCAGGTTTTGATGTTTTTATAAAATCCGATAACTCGTAAGTCATCGTATCCGTCGCGCCGCAATCAAAGATCCATGGGCCGTTAGAATCCTCCTGAACATTAAAGGCTTTCCCATTTTTATCCTGTGGGCTTATTTGACCCAAGTCACTTGTATTTGGCCCACACCCATCCAAAACACAATCCTTATTATTAGTTTTACTATATAATGGAGAAAAAGAGTTATGTAAAGGAAATAAAGAGTTAAAGGGTGGGCCGATCGGTTTATCTTCCCAAAATTGGTTTCCCTTTTTACCTGTCACCACTGAGAATTCACTTTCACCTCCCCTACTTTCATTTCCGGCCGCCGCTACCCCACCAAAACCACCAGCTTTCTGGTTACCATGGTTGGGGTTAGTGTTTGTGGTAGGTGTGATGATCTTATCCTTCTCGGTTTTTGTGGATCTGGTACTTTTCTTCGGTCCGATCCACCAGTCCGGGTAACCCACAATCTCGAAGCATTGATCCTTTGTGTGTCTTGACATGCCACACTTTTCACATGTAAGATGAGATTTTTCATCTTGGAATCCTTTTTTCTTGCCGTCGATCCTGCGAAAGCTTTTTGCAGCAAACCCGCCGCCGCCGCCGCTGTCGGTATGGTCACCGGCTATCAAGCCGGAGGCAACCCCATGTGTTTTGTTGACTGTTGCTCCCATAATCAACTGGTGAGCGGCTTCTTTTCGAACCGTGGCATATGCAGCTTCGACGGTAGGAAGAGGGTCGATTCGGAGGATCTCACGTTTGATGGGTTCAAACTTCTGATCCAAACCATTAAGAAACTGAAATAGTTTTTGATCGGATCTGATTTTGGCAAACGTCTTGATGTCATCTGGACATTTCATGGGATTGGGATCGATCCGATCGATTTCTCCCCAAATTCCTTGTAAGGCGATCCAGAAATCTTCGAGGGATTTGTCGGCTTGTTTTAGTTCATTGGATCTAACATGAAGATTGAAAGTTTGTAACTTGTCTTTCCCGCTGCTGTAAGTGATTGCTAAGGCATCCCATAGTTCTTTGGCTGTGGAGAACTCGGTGAGATTTCCGGCCAATATGGGTTCAATATTCTGAATAAGCCACGAAAACACGATCAGGTCTTCTTGTTCCCATTTTTCATATTGTTCAGTAGTTGCTTTTGTTGGTGGTTCGTCGGTTAAATGATTTAATAATGATTTGGACTTTCCTCCTATGGCAACTCGAATCATCCGAGTCCATAGAGCGTAATTTTGGTTGCTTAGTTTGAGGTTGATTTGCAGGTTGTCGGATAGTTTTGGATTTTGTGATTGATTGTTACTGTTTTGTAACAGGTTGACTAATTGTATTGCCAAATCATTATTGGAGCTGCCGGCCTCTTCTCCGGCCATGGTGGCTTTGGTATTGATTTAGGCGATACAAGTTTGGACGGATTATTGGGTAGATGATGAACCGATTGACGGCTCTGATACCATGTTTAGATTAATAAATGGAAAATTGATTTATATTGATATATTCGAATACTTTTACATAAACCTAAGCTTCTATTTATACTGATAATGAAAAAACCTAATTTGTAACCAACCGACTCTCTTTTCTTGGGCTTGGGCCTTTACTGGACCGGATCTTGTTACGGGCTTTCTAACAAAAGGAACTCTCTCCAATATTGTTTAAAGTAGCTGTCACCCTTGTCGAATCCGTCAGCCTGGAAGCCTAAATAGTTGTTACTGTACACAAATTTCTTGTATTCGTAATGCTTTTTCAAATGGAACCTCAAAAACTGATCCTTTAGATGGTTTGTCATAGCCATTGATTCACAACATTTTTATATTTTCTGTGTCATTCAGGGTGGTATCCTGCACTTAGCAGCGGTTTACTTGTAGCAGTAGTTGCATCTAGTCCTGCAAAAGGGATGGAGTGAACGAAGTTTAGGTCTTCGTCCTCTTTTCTTCACCTTCTCTCAAAAATACCATCCATCACCAAAGACTATAAAGACTCCTGCTATGCAAGTCACTGCTGACGACTATGAGATATAGTAACGACTTGCTTACATATGTCAATAACCATTATCAATCGCTAAGAAAACATCAAATATTGTCAAAGATTTGAGAAGCCATTAAATACTATTAAGCATAATGTAGAGCGCTTTCATTTTGGCACATGAAACCAACAACTTTAATTATTACTTCAAGAATTACCAGATCGAACCAACCGAATACCAACATATCGTTTGCATAACTACATCAAATATAGAACATAACAAAACTAAGGAGGGCAGGTTATAAGCTACATTCCTCAAGCCATAAATAAAGTTCATTAATTATATACTAACTAGTGCTTAGACCCGCGCGATGCGCTTGCAGTCGTAAACAATTTTTTAAACTTTATTCTTTAAACAATTATACACATAAGCAATAAGAAACATAATTATGTAAACCAATAACATCATAAATAGGAAGATAAATTACATTAACGTCGATTAGAGATGCATGTGAACATCTTTATATATACTATATAATAGATAAAGAATAATAGCTAATACATATCCAATAGAATAATAGATAATATATATTCAATAGAATAATAGCTATTATATATCATAATTATACGTTTTATCATATAAATATAAAACTAATTACTAAAAAATAAATAAAATTTAATGTAAATATATTAAGGTTTTAAAAGTAATTGTACTATTATTTATTGTTTGAAGTTTTTTAGTAATTGTCATGACACATATACGAAAAATAAAGCATGTAAAAATGTAATATTTATAGGAAACACATATAATATAACATAGTTATATTCTAATTGAAATATTTAGAATATGTTTCATATAAAAATAAGATATATTTTTTAAAAGTGTAAAATAAGAATGTAAGATCACCTTGTGTAACAATAAATCAAATAAAATGATAGTGACCTATTATGATTTTTTCATATTCAAATATCGTTAAGTATGTCACAATCTATAACTTTGATGGACATATTATGATTTTGTAATATTCAAATATCGTTATGTATGTCACAGTAAACAACTTCGATGAACATATTTTTAAAAATATTTCACTATAAAACTCAAAGTTTTATAATATAGATCAATTTTTTATTACTAAAAATTTTAAACTAAATTTTAAATAATAATAAACTAACATCTAATATTGATAAAATTGTAAGCCCGTGTATTTGACACGGGCCTAAAATCTAGTAATATTACCATATAACTAAACATAAAAAAGCCACAAACTACATACTTAAACATTAAATTCTTAAGTTAACTTCATGCTTGATTTCTTCCGTTTCATTGACTTGGCTACATCTTCCTGTGAAATTTAATCAACTTCTTGTATACCAGAGACATTATTGTAAGAACATGTTGGATTATTTGATCCATTTTCAACTGCATAAATCTCGTCTTGTGGAATAAAATTTGGCTCAGATATGGAAGACGGATTATATTGATTCAACATGATACCATATATGGTACGGGGAAATATAATAGGATGAAACTCATCATACGTCTCACAAATTTTAGTTATTTGATCAAAAATCAATGATCCAATATTATAAAACTTACCATTACTATCACCAATAGCATACAAAACTCTACCCATCAATTTAGAAACCAAGTTGGTATTTAAAGATGGAACCCAATTAAAAATACCAACATCGAAAAGAGCCATAAACTTTGAAATTAGTATGTTAGAAGTAGAACTTTCTTTAGGCCTATTTGTTATAAATTTATATTATTATAACACCAACTTTTAACCGTACACCACCAAAAATTCATTAAGGTGTTGTACAGTACAATAATGTGAAGCATATTTGGTGGTGTTTGGTTAAAAAATAATGGTGTACAGATCACCACTCTTATATTATACTTTGTCCCACGCGAATTCACGTACAACCTTAAATAATTTCTGTAACATTGGTTCAAGAATGTAGCGAAGTAAATGTATTTTCTATTATTAAATCATTTAATGAATTAACATAATGATCCAAACAATTGAAGATCAGCAATAATATAAACATTCTTGAATATAATTCCCATGGCATACCATTAGCAATGGCAGGTCAATTACAATCTCCTATAGTAAATTCAAAACTCTATTGAAAACGAAAATAATTCTAGCTGTCGTTGTAGCCACTCATCGTTCTTTAATTAGTATCCTTCACGCTTTTAGACCCTGGCTTTCATTGCAAACAAAAACAAAACATACAGTAATTAATGCAAGACAACTATAAATAAGCAACTGTGTGAAAATGTGGAAAAAAAAATAAAAAATAATTATTTAAAGCATTGCCTCCCTCAAATGTAACACCAGGGTAACAAACATGCAAAAACAAAGCAAGAATTGAGAGTCATTGCTCACATCCAACTTGAGAGAAACTGGTTATATAGTTATAGAAAACATAGAGTTGTTAGTAAGTTCAACTTACATCTTGGCTACATGTTTACTCAGCCCTTTGGCAGCATTTGTACATGTACATCCTTCCATTGACTGCCCACATTCAGTGCAACTTGTTGCAATGATGTTGTGGCTTGTTTGAATCAAGATAAACATTTAAAGCCGGCAAGAAATCACATACTGTTCTTTGGCAAAGCATCTGGGTTTGTTATGGATGTATCACAAGGAGTATGAATATCTGTTTCAAGTTTCTGTCTGATGTGAAAAGACTTAAAGGCCCGTGAAATTGAGGGATAGTAAAGTATCTATAGGGTTCGTTTACCTTAAACCATTATTGTTTTAGGGCTTTATTTGAAGTTACCTATTGTAGAAAGTCAGCTACCCCCTTCCGTTTGGGGAACCTGAACCCCATCCAATAAAAAAATTTCAAGACGTTTTCGCAAGGATCTTGATTCACAATCCAACCTGCTGACATTAATATGAAATCATCAAAAAGTTTGTATGTCTTGGGGTCAGGTTGTAAAAGAGAAATAACCATTGTGAAATACATTTCATGAACCATCTATCTTAAGAACTTGGTGATACGCCAAATGGTGGAGCTGTCAACTCCAGTTGATATGTCGTCCATGAAAAAGACATTCGCAGGCCCAACTTACATCTCTCTTGTATCAAATTTTTTCTACCATTTATATAATTTTTGTGGATCGCTGAAACTTTTCAAGATGTAAAAGCAGAAGTGGCTAGATCAGTGAGTACGGATTTAAGCAATGGGTCAAAAATGAGTCGCCAAAATGGGTGGTCATTAAGTGAGAGCCATGATGGGTCAACCAACCCACAACCACTTATTTAGTCTGCATTTTTTTTTGTCTCTTTAAGCAAATTAATCCTGAAAATAAGCTTCTAACAACACTTGTTTATATATTTCTAGAAATAATCGATACTTTCTAATAAAACTTCTACGTAGGTTTGTATACATTTGGCATGTTGTCTTTTAAATAAATCTTCTTAGCTTCAGCTGTTAAAAATAAACATTGATCCAAACCCTCTTAAGTAATTCTAATTTGATTATAAATAACACTTCTATGTAAAAGGGTCTCAACAGCCCACCAAGTCTATTAAAAGAAGTATCAAAATGATGAAAAGTTTTATTTGCAAACTTAAACTAATAGATATCAGCAACAATGTAGAACATACCAGTAGTCACACGCATCTTTTCTCTGCCGGATATACCTCTTCTCATTTGAACCATAGTATCGGCACAAGCTTCCAGCCCAATAATAAATCGATATCAGAATCACGCTTGGTTCCTTCCTCTTTATCCATCTTCAAGAGTTATGTAAGTTGCTTGTATATTGGCCCAACACCTAAACATTGTCCTGAAAAATCTACTGTCGCTCTCACCGCCATCTCCCTCGGTGTGAAGGTAATTTGGACTTATATAAGCACATGTTCTTTGAGAAATGAAGTCAGATAGTTTGTGGCCACAATATGTGACATCTTTAGACACCTGCTAGCCATTTAGCAGCAAACAAACGCAATGTAAATAACATTGAACCCCCGATCACTTCCATCATGTCTTTGACCACCTTCACTGTTACCAATATCATGTTGGCCATGCCATTGAAGCATTGACCCCGACCAAAGGAACTAACACTATAAGAGGGTACCCAATGCCCAGGACTCATCCACCAAAGACTAGTCCCTGTCAGCGCCACATCAGCAAAAAACACTCCAAGGACTAATCCCCCCAAAATACACCCAATGCACTCATCCACCAAAGACTAGTCTTGGACCTACCAATTATTTAATTATACCCTTTTATCCAAAGTTTACACTTTTAACCCTTCAAAATTAATAACAAACTAAAACATACACAAATAAGAAACACTTCATTAAAAATAAAAACATTACAATACTTATTAAAAATAAAGAAAACACACATTAAAAAAAAAAACATTACAATAGTTTATTTTAAAAAAACACGCATTAAGCCGGGAGGCGCCATATATGCTCCGTAAGATCATGACGAAGAGCATGATGCATAGTGCGATCTCGAAGCTCCTTGCCGGTTCGTTGGTGAACTGCCATCCTTTCCTGGAACGTACGCTCAGGTAAGACGATTGGATCATTATCGTCTCCATCCTCGAGTGAGCTTATGGCGTACCCCGCGTCTTCAACCTTCATGTTATGCAATATAACACACGCGTACATTGTTCGAGTTATTCGATTCACGCTTTTTGATCTTGCTGGTTGGCTTAGAATGTGCCATGAATTTTGAAGCCCTCCAAAGGCACGCTCGACATCTTTCCGAGCACTTTCTTGATACTTTTTAAATTTCTTCCGCTTCTCATCTTGAGGGCATGAATACGACTTTACAAAAGTCGACCATTCGGGATAAATGCCGTCGGCGAGATAGTAACCTTTTTTGTAGTGGGTGCCATTAACAGTGAACGAGCTATCAGGCGCACAATCTTCTATGATTTCCCTAAATAAGGGCGACTGGTTGAGAACATTTATATCGTTGTTCGAACCAGCTGTGCCGAAAAGGGCATGCCAAATCCACCTATCGTACGAAGCTACCGCTTCAAGCATGATGGTTGGATGACCGTGATCACCACGCGTAATTGACCTTGCCATGCCTTGGGACAGTTCTTCCAAGGCCAGTGCATGCAATCAACGCTTCCAAGCATGCCTGGGAAACCATGAAGCTCCTCATGTCGAGCATACAAGCGTTGTATGTCCTCCGGTGTTGGTCTGCGCAAGTATTCATCCCTGTAAAGTTCAAACACACACTTACAATAATAGTCTAGATAACATCTTGCTGTTTCTTCACCCATCTGTAGATACTCGTCAAGCGAGTCGGGATTGTAGCCATACGCCAACTGACGTATGGCGCATACACACTTTTGGATTGCACTGAAACCAACCTTTCCTCGACCATCAACCTGCTTGTCTTGCATTCTTTGAAAATGCAAAGGCACAGGACCTGGATGTCGAGATGGGTATGATATTATGTCGTTCACAATGCGCATGAACATAGGTCTCGACATACGGAAGCGTCGCCTAAAGTTCTTCAACGAATACGTTGGGTTTTCGTTAAAATAAGCTGCCATTAGGCGCTCTTCAGCACCATATCGATCTCTCTCGACGGGCATACGGGGTATGAATGGTCTTGATGATTCACCTTGTTCAAGCAAATCAACACATTCGGCCATGATGCCCATAAGCTCATCATCATCGTCTTCATTAGGAAACAAATCGGGTCTCATGTACGTTGATAAACTCGAACGAAACTGGTTGTTCATGATGATTTTTGTGTATACAAAAGTGTGTTTTGGTATAATATAACTGAATATATGGAAGAGTGGTGTGAAATGGTGGTTCAATTGAAGTGTATATATAGCCATTTTGAAAAACTAGCCGTTAAGGACTAAAGTTGACACTTTTTTGAACATGTTTTGAACAAAACAGCCGTTAGAGGGACTAAAGTTGCCAAATGGGGAAACTTTAATTTTGTCTCCTTCTTTTTTTTGAGCCGTTACAATTCAAAAAAAAAAAAAAAAAAGAAAAAAATTAAGACTCGTCCCTGCAGGAACGAGCCAGCCGGACGAGAGCCCCGAACGAGCCAGGGACGAGTCCCACCCAACGGTGTGGACTCGTCCGAGGCCCTCGAACGAGCACCCCAAACGAGGGCATTGGGTATGCTCTTAATCTCTCCTTTGTCTACTTGGATCTTGACTATTAAATTGGTTCCAATACCATCAGCAATTTGTACCACCTCCCCATGAAAAATCATTATTTCTGGAATTTCTTCCGTCTCCCCATGTAACATCCTTCTGCTATAAATTGCACTACCTCTCCATATGGTTTTTATTTCTTTATCGTCTTAGTAATGCCTCACTCCCAAGGGTCAGAATTGTTGAGTCAAGGATTCGCTGACCAGACTTGGTCGCTGACGTGGGTCGTCAGCGAGTCATCAGCGAGTCATCAGCGAGTCATTGACTTGGTCGCTGACGTGGGTCGTCAGCGAGTCAGCGGGTGGTTTGCTTTCCAAATTGTTTGTCAAGGCGGGAAGATTTCAAACCAACAAGAAGACAAGAAGTCACATGGTGGTTCTCCTAACTGAATGTTACCTTATATGGCAAAGGTACAGTTGGGACCAAAACAAGGGTTTCTCTCTCTCATACCCGTTTTGGTATAGAAGACAAAGGCTCCTGGATCAAGTACAAAGAGCCTATTAGAAGTCGACAACCACCATTCTATCACTATCATTGTAAGGCTGTGTTGCCCTAATTCATCCCCTATATAAGGAAACACAACCGCATCATTATAGTTGTTCTTGTTAACCAAAAAGTGTGTATCACTTTATTTGTAATTGTTTAAGTTTTCCTTCTTTCTAGACTTAGCAATTACATAGTTCATTTGTAGTCTTGTAAGACAAGTTGTAATCTCGACCATGTATTCATCGTTTAATCAATGAGACATATGACTAGACTTGCTTAGACATTACACTTGAACTTATTCTTGTTCTTTACTTTCTGTTCTTTACTTTATTGTCTTGTTAAAACTAATTTAAGTGTGCAAATCCTGGACTGTCAATTGGTATCAGAGACTTAGTTTCTAAGTCATTGAAACTAGATCCGTTTGCATACTTTTTCTTTCTAAACTTTCTTTTCTAAATCTTCTTTTAAAAACAAGAACATGTCTGCTGTTCCAACCCTAGTGAACATACGTGACTTCGGTTACGTATCTGTCCCTCCAAGATTCGAGCCCGATGACTTTGGGTCTTGGAAGGAAAGAATGTTACTACATATAGTGGGTGTGGAACCCTATCTTATGTCTTTACTGACCGTCGGTCCTTATATTCCAACTCTGGTTCAAAGAACACCAGGAGCAACTGTTGATGCTCCTGAGATTGTGATTGACATTGTCAAACCAGAAGTTCAATGGACTGACGATGAAAGGAGACTTGTTAATCTTGATGCAAGGCTCAAAAACATGATTGTCAGCACTCTTCCCACTGACCTCATGAAAGTGGTGATTAGATATCCCTCTTCAAAGGAAGTTTGGGATAGATTGGTTAGCATGCATGAAGGCTCTGCTGCTACCATTGCCACTAAAAAGATAGACTTGAAAAGAGCCTATGAAAATTTCTTTTCCCTTCCCAACGAAGGTCTAAATGGTTCATATACCCGATTTAAAGGGTTGCTGAACGACATGACCACTGTTGGTATTTCTCATGATGATTTTGAAGTCTGCCACAAATTTCTTGATAGTTTACCTATCAAGTGGCAAGGACTGAGACAAATCCTCAGAACCACTGAGCGACTCAATGGCCTTAACCTTGAGTCTCTCTTTGGCATGCTACAGTTTGAAGAAAGAGCTCTTGCTCAAAATCTTAGAGCTGCCGCTGATGCACAGCATCGTGCGGGTCCCTCTTCTTCTTCTGTCACCTCTTCTGCACATTCTGCCCTTGACCCTCTCGCCCTTATCTCTGCTGAGCCCAGTAATCTTAATACTGGTGCTAGCTCTTCTACTCTTCCACAACCTATTCAATCTCTTGTTGATGATCTTAATGCTGAAGAGAAACAAGAGATGTTCAGCGACTTCATGGATTTTGCCTTAGTCGCTGGCAAGAAATACTCCCGAAATGGAACAACCGTAGGTCGGTTGCTCCATACAAGCCTCCTGTTGACAAAGCTCAAGAGGAGTGCTGGAGATGTGGCAGAAAAGGCCACTACCAAAAGGATTGCAGAGTTGCCTTACCAACTCCTGCAGCTCCTAAAACTAACCTTAACCCTTCTAAACCTGCTGATGAGTACAGGAATAAATACTATCAGCTGAAGGCCAAGGTTGCTGAAATGGAGGAGGCCAAAACACCAGCAAAAGGGCTGGTTGCTGAAGAGCACGACTGGGCTGAATCAGATGATTCAGACAGTGAAGAATATGTTGACGCCATGTGCCTTATGGCGCTCGCTGATGGAGATGCTTTGACAAGAGATCAAGTCTCCTCAAGTCAGTGGGTAAACGTCACCATTAAAAAGGGCTCGCTGGGAAAAGGTGTGTGGTACTTGGACAGTGGCTCAAAGACCTGCTGGATAACTACGTAGAGGCTGCTGGCCCTACTGTAGTGTTTGGTGACAACTCCACTGGACAAACAGAAGGTTATGGTCTTCTCTCTAATGGACTCATAAAGTTCAACAAAGTCGCTTATGTCAATGGATTAAAACATAATCTCATCAGCATAAGTCAACTTTGTGATGCTGACTACAAGGTGATTCTTGATAAACATCAAGGCACTGTGGTAAACATAAACAAGGAAGTAGTCTTGGTTGCACCAAGAAAACGAGATGTATATCTAGTTGACTTCACTCCTATCAAGACTGATAGTGAGACTTGTTTCTTTGCCAAGTCGGCTGCTGAACTAAACTGGTTATGGCACAAGCGTATGTCGCATGTGAATTTCAAAACCATTAACTCCCTGGCCAAAAAGAACCTTGTTCGTGGCCTCCCTCATCTTTCATTTGAGAAGGATAGACTCTGTGGTGCTTGTGAAAAGGGTAAAAGCCATAGAGCAACCTTCAAAACCAAGCAAGCCAATTCTATCTCTGGCTGCTTTCATCTTCTTCACATGGACCTTTTTGGTCCAGTGAATGTCCAAAGTCTAAAGGGTAGCAGATACACTTTAGTAATCGTGGATGAATACTCACGATACACCTGGACTATCTTTCTTCATTCCAAGAGTGATGCTGCTGAAGAGATTATTAATTTCATTAAGAAAATGGAAAATCTCAACAGCATAAGGGTGAAAGAACTCAGGAGCGATCATGGTACTGAGTTCAGAAACCACACTCTTGAAACATTTTGTGCTGATCAAGGGATCTCACAAAATTTCTCTTCTACTAGAACCCCTGAGCAGAATGGTGTAGCTGAAAGGAGAAATAGAACTCTCATCGAAGCTGCTCGCACCATGCTCAGTGAGTCCTCTCTACCCAGCAAGTTCTGGGCAGAAGCTGTCAATACAGCTTGTCACACTCAAAATCGCTGTCTCATTGTCAAAAGACATGACAAGACAGCGTATGAGGTACTGAAAGGAAAGGTACCTCAAATCAAATACTTCCATGTTTTTGGATGTCCTGTCTTCATCTTAAACAACAAGGATCATCTAGGAAAATTTGATCCTAAAGCTGATGATGGATACTTTCTTGGGTATTCATCCATCAGCAAGGCATTTAGAGTATTCAATACTCGCCTTCAGAAGGTTGATGAATCCATTCATGTTACTTTCGATGAAAGCTCATCAGCCCTAAAGGACATCCAAGCTAACTCGTCTGAGGTTATTTTCAATGAGTTAGCTGACCCTCTCACTGAGGAAGCTGACTTATTTGTCGATGCTTCTTGCTCGCTGCCTGACGATATTCAGCATATCACAAAGGATAGTTCAGCTGATGTTGAACTAGAGCAAGTTGCTGCTCATATCTATTCGATTGAGCCAGTTGAGCCTATCATAAGATCAATCCATGCAGCATCAGCCAAACCTAGATCACTGGCTGATGACGTGCATGCTGATGACCCTACTGACGAAGAGTTTCATGATGCTTCAGCAAATGCTGAAGAAATGGAGTCTGCTGAAGACTCCGCCATCAATGATAACTCAAATCAGTCGAATGGCTCTGCTGATCATTTCCCTGAACCCATTCTTACCATTGACCTCTCTTCTTATAATGCTCCTGCTGATCCCATAGCTCCAATTTCCGCTGCCACTCAACTAGGTGTCTCAAGTGCTCCAGCACTCAAATGGACATCTAGTCATCCAGCTCACCAAGTCATTGGAGATCTTCAGCAGGGGATTATTACTCGATCAGCGACAAGAAATACATGTCTATATGTAAACTTTTTGTCTATGATCACTCCCAAAAACATAGGAGAAGCAATGGTTGATCCTTCATGGGTCGCTGCCATGCAAGAGGAACTTACCCAGTTCCAAAGACAGCATGTCTGGTTCCTGGTTCCTTTACCTCCTGGAAAAGAACCAATTGGAACAAAATGGGTTTATCGAAATAAAATGGACGAAGATGGTGTTGTTACACGTAACAAGGCTAGGCTGGTTGCACAAGGTTACCTTCAAGAAGAAGGTGTTGACTATGATGAAACCTTTGCACCAGTGGCCAGACTGGAAGCCATACGCTTATTTTTGGCACATGCTGCTTACAAAAACTTCACTGTATATCAAATGGATGTAAAGAGTGCCTTCCTAAATGGAAAACTCGATGAGGAAGTTTATGTTGAGCAGCCACCTGGCTTTGAAGATCCAGCCAAGCCACACCATGTCTATCGTCTCTATAAGGCACTTTATGGTCTTAAACAAGCTCCCAGAGCTTGGTACGACACTCTCTCCGAATTTCTTCTCTCCAATAAGTTTCAGCGAGGATCCATTGATAGCACCCTCTTCATCTATAGAAAGGGTGCTGATGTCCTATATGTTCAGATATATGTAGATGACATCATCTTTGGTTCTTCCAGCAAGAAACTTTGCTCTAAGTTCAGCTCCCTGATGTCCTCTCATTTCGAGATGAGCATGATGGGTGAGCTGACCTTCTTTCTTGGTCTACAAATTCGCCAACTCCCAAATGGGATTTTCATAAACCAAGAGAAGTACATTCGAGACATGCTGGCCAAATTCGACTTATCGAATGTGACCACTAAAGCCACCCCCATGTCTCCTCCAAATAATCTCCATGCTGACCTTGATGGTAAGCATGTGAATCCTACTCTCTATAGAGGAATGATCGGCTCGCTGATGTACCTCACAGCGAGTCGTCCTGACATCATGTTTGCTACTTGCCTATGTGCACGATATCAGGCCTCTCCCAGAGAGTCTCATCTTCTCGCTGTCAAGCGAATCTTCAAATACCTAAAAGGTACACCCACACTGGGTCTCTGGTATCCCAAAGACTCCAGTTTTGACCTTGTTGCATATTCTGACTCTGACTATGCTGGATGCATGTTAGATAGGAAAAGCACCAGTGGTGGATGTCAACTGTTGGGGGGGAAGCTGACTAGTTGGTCTAGTAAGAAACAGCATACAGTTTCCATCTCCACTGCTGAAGCAGAATATGTATCAGCAGCGAGTTGTTGTGCACAAGTCCTCTGGATGAAAAACCAACTCGCTGACTATGACTTAGAATTCTCTAAGATCCCCATTATGTGTGACAATACGAGTGCTATTGCTATCACACATAATCCCGTTCAGCATTCTAAGACCAAACACATAGATATTAGGTACCACTTCATTCGTGACCATGTCATGAAAGGGGATGTGGAAATCTATTTCATACCCACCGATGACCAACTTGCTGATATCTTTACCAAACCTTTAGATCAAACAAGATTTAAATATTTGGTCAGCAAGTTGGGAATGCTGAATGGTGAATCAGCAACATGACGTGTCATGTCTGCTGATGCTTCAACTTATCTCTCAAGTTGAAAAATGATCTTAAGGTCAGTGATCTTAAGGTCAATAATTTCTTTTAACCATGTTCAAAGGTATATTACTTGCTGAACATCAAGCAATGGAGAGCTAGTCTTCATCTAGTCCAGCAGCAAACGGCTGCTGGTAAAGACATCTCAAATCCGTTGATCCCTTTTGCTTTGGGAAAAAGCAAACAAAAGCAATAGAGGGCTAAAAGCCTCTATCTAGTCCAGCAGCAAACGGCTGCTGGTAAAGACATCTCAAATCCGTTGATCCCTTTTGCTTTGGGAAAAAGCAAACAAAAGCAATAGAGGGCTAAAAGCCTCTATCTAGTCCAGCAGCAAACGGCTGCTGGTAAAGACATCTCAAATCCGTTGATCCCTGTTGCTTTGGGAAAAAGCAAACAAAAGCAATAGAGGGCTAAAAGCCTCTATCTAGTCCAGCAGCAAACGGCTGCTGGTAAAGACATCTCAAATCCGTTGATCCCTTTTGCTTTGGGAAAAAGCAAACAAAAGCAATAGAGGGCTAAAAGCCTCTATCTAGTCCAGCAGCAAACGGCTGCTGGTAAAGACATCTCAAATCCGTTGATCCCTTTTGCTTTGGGAAAAAGCAAACAAAAGCAATAGAGGGCTAAAAGCCTCTATCTAGTCCAGCAGCAAACGGCTGCTGGTAAAGACATCTCAAATCCGTTGATCCCTTTTGCTTTGGGAAAAAGCAAACAAAAGCAATAGAGGGCTAAAAGCCTCTATCTAGTCCAGCAGCAAACGGCTGCTGGTAAAGACATCTCAAATCCGTTGATCCCTTTTGCTTTGGGAAAAAGCAAACAAAAGCAATAGAGGGCTAAAAGCCTCTATCTAGTCCAGCAGCAAACGGCTGCTGGTAAAGACATCTCAAATCCGTTGATCCCTTTTGCTTTGGGAAAAAGCAAACAAAAGCAATAGAGGGCTAAAAGCCTCTATCTAGTCCAGCAGCAAACGGCTGCTGGTAAAGACATCTCAAATCCGTTGATCCCTTTTGCTTTGGGAAAAAGCAAACAAAAGCAATAGAGGGCTAAAAGCCTCTATCTAGTCCAGCAGCAAACGGCTGCTGGTAAAGACATCTCAAATCCGTTGATCCCTTTTGCTTTGGGAAAAAGCAAACAAAAGCAATAGAGGGCTAAAAGCCTCTATCTAGTCCAGCAGCAAACGGCTGCTGGTAAAGACATCTCAAATCCGTTGATCCCTTTTGCTTTGGGAAAAAGCAAACAAAAGCAATAGAGGGCTAAAAGCCTCTATCTAGTCCAGCAGCAAACGGCTGCTGGTAAAGACATCTCAAATCCGTTGATCCCTTTTGCTTTGGGAAAAAGCAAACAAAAGCAATAGAGGGCTAAAAGCCTCTATCTAGTCCAGCAGCAAACGGCTGCTGGTAAAGACATCTCAAATCCGTTGATCCCTTTTGCTTTGGGAAAAAGCAAACAAAAGCAATAGAGGGCTAAAAGCCTCTATCTAGTCCAGCAGCAAACGGCTGCTGGTAAAGACATCTCAAATCCGTTGATCCCTTTTGCTTTGGGAAAAAGCAAACAAAAGCAATAGAGGGCTAAAAGCCTCTATCTAGTCCAGCAGCAAACGGCTGCTGGTAAAGACATCTCAAATCCGTTGATCCCTTTTGCTTTGGGAAAAAGCAAACAAAAGCAATAGAGGGCTAAAAGCCTCTATCTAGTCCAGCAGCAAACGGCTGCTGGTAAAGACATCTCAAATCCGTTGATCCCTTTTGCTTTGGGAAAAAGCAAACAAAAGCAATAGAGGGCTAAAAGCCTCTATCTAGTCCAGCAGCAAACGGCTGCTGGTAAAGACATCTCAAATCCGTTGATCCCTTTTGCTTTGGGAAAAAGCAAACAAAAGCAATAGAGGGCTAAAAGCCTCTATCTAGTCCAGCAGCAAACGGCTGCTGGTAAAGACATCTCAAATCCGTTGATCCCTGTTGCTTTGGGAAAAAGCAAACAAAAGCAATAGAGGGCTAAAAGCCTCTATCTAGTCCAGCAGCAAACGGCTGCTGGTAAAGACATCTCAAATCCGTTGATCCCTTTTGCTTTGGGAAAAAGCAAACAAAAGCAATAGAGGGCTAAAAGCCTCTATCTAGTCCAGCAGCAAACGGCTGCTGGTAAAGACATCTCAAATCCGTTGATCCCTTTTGCTTTGGGAAAAAGCAAACAAAAGCAATAGAGGGCTAAAAGCCTCTATCTAGTCCAGCAGCAAACGGCTGCTGGTAAAGACATCTCAAATCCGTTGATCCCTTTTGCTTTGGGAAAAAGCAAACAAAAGCAATAGAGGGCTAAAAGCCTCTATCTAGTCCAGCAGCAAACGGCTGCTGGTAAAGACATCTCAAATCCGTTGATCCCTTTTGCTTTGGGAAAAAGCAAACAAAAGCAATAGAGGGCTAAAAGCCTCTATCTAGTCCAGCAGCAAACGGCTGCTGGTAAAGACATCTCAAATCCGTTGATCCCTTTTGCTTTGGGAAAAAGCAAACAAAAGCAATAGAGGGCTAAAAGCCTCTATCTAGTCCAGCAGCAAACGGCTGCTGGTAAAGACATCTCAAATCCGTTGATCCCTTTTGCTTTGGGAAAAAGCAAACAAAAGCAATAGAGGGCTAAAAGCCTCTATCTAGTCCAGCAGCAAACGGCTGCTGGTAAAGACATCTCAAATCCGTTGATCCCTTTTGCTTTGGGAAAAAGCAAACAAAAGCAATAGAGGGCTAAAAGCCTCTATCTAGTCCAGCAGCAAACGGCTGCTGGTAAAGACATCTCAAATCCGTTGATCCCTTTTGCTTTGGGAAAAAGCAAACAAAAGCAATAGAGGGCTAAAAGCCTCTATCTAGTCCAGCAGCAAACGGCTGCTGGTAAAGACATCTCAAATCCGTTGATCCCTTTTGCTTTGGGAAAAAGCAAACAAAAGCAATAGAGGGCTAAAAGCCTCTATCTAGTCCAGCAGCAAACGGCTGCTGGTAAAGACATCTCAAATCCGTTGATCCCTTTTGCTTTGGGAAAAAGCAAACAAAAGCAATAGAGGGCTAAAAGCCTCTATCTAGTCCAGCAGCAAACGGCTGCTGGTAAAGACATCTCAAATCCGTTGATCCCTTTTGCTTTGGGAAAAAGCAAACAAAAGCAATAGAGGGCTAAAAGCCTCTATCTAGTCCAGCAGCAAACGGCTGCTGGTAAAGACATCTCAAATCCGTTGATCCCTTTTGCTTTGGGAAAAAGCAAACAAAAGCAATAGAGGGCTAAAAGCCTCTATCTAGTCCAGCAGCAAACGGCTGCTGGTAAAGACATCTCAAATCCGTTGATCCCTTTTGCTTTGGGAAAAAGCAAACAAAAGCAATAGAGGGCTAAAAGCCTCTATCTAGTCCAGCAGCAAACGGCTGCTGGTAAAGACATCTCAAATCCGTTGATCCCTTTTGCTTTGGGAAAAAGCAAACAAAAGCAATAGAGGGCTAAAAGCCTCTATCTAGTCCAGCAGCAAACGGCTGCTGGTAAAGACATCTCAAATCCGTTGATCCCTTTTGCTTTGGGAAAAAGCAAACAAAAGCAATAGAGGGCTAAAAGCCTCTATCTAGTCCAGCAGCAAACGGCTGCTGGTAAAGACATCTCAAATCCGTTGATCCCTTTTGCTTTGGGAAAAAGCAAACAAAAGCAATAGAGGGCTAAAAGCCTCTATCTAGTCCAGCAGCAAACGGCTGCTGGTAAAGACATCTCAAATCCGTTGATCCCTTTTGCTTTGGGAAAAAGCAAACAAAAGCAATAGAGGGCTAAAAGCCTCTATCTAGTCCAGCAGCAAACGGCTGCTGGTAAAGACATCTCAAATCCGTTGATCCCTTTTGCTTTGGGAAAAAGCAAACAAAAGCAATAGAGGGCTAAAAGCCTCTATCTAGTCCAGCAGCAAACGGCTGCTGGTAAAGACATCTCAAATCCGTTGATCCCTTTTGCTTTGGGAAAAAGCAAACAAAAGCAATAGAGGGCTAAAAGCCTCTATCTAGTCCAGCAGCAAACGGCTGCTGGTAAAGACATCTCAAATCCGTTGATCCCTTTTGCTTTGGGAAAAAGCAAACAAAAGCAATAGAGGGCTAAAAGCCTCTATCTAGTCCAGCAGCAAACGGCTGCTGGTAAAGACATCTCAAATCCGTTGATCCCTTTTGCTTTGGGAAAAAGCAAACAAAAGCAATAGAGGGCTAAAAGCCTCTATCTAGTCCAGCAGCAAACGGCTGCTGGTAAAGACATCTCAAATCCGTTGATCCCTTTTGCTTTGGGAAAAAGCAAACAAAAGCAATAGAGGGCTAAAAGCCTCTATCTAGTCCAGCAGCAAACGGCTGCTGGTAAAGACATCTCAAATCCGTTGATCCCTTTTGCTTTGGGAAAAAGCAAACAAAAGCAATAGAGAGGTCATATCCATACCATATATATGTAAACCTTCTCCCTTTACCATCTTTCACGTTCATTTTTCTTTCTCATCCTCTCCTAAATCTCTCAATACTTCAAATATCTTTTCCATTTTCTTTCAATCTTTTCATCTTCTCTACTTCATATCTCATCCTCCTTCCTATTATCTTGATATAAAATGGCCTCTCATTCTGATCAAACTCCAGAAAACATTCCCTCTTATCTCACTTCTGAAGTCTTCGATAATGAAGGCATTCCTCCTTCTAACCAAGTCTCTTTTCAAGCCCAGAAACTAACTGTCAAAGCAAACAATTACTTGGGATCTGAAGAAATCCCTTCTAAAGTCAAAGGATATTATTCTATGCTGGACTTCATCAAAGGATGTCCAGTTAGAAGGGCAATATATAAAAATCCCCATGAGATGTGTCTTCATCTCTTAAGGGAATTCTGGTGGACGTGTAACTATGATGTGTCAAGCAGTACCATTAAAGGCACAGTCATGAAAGGTAAGCACACCATCACCATCTCTGCTGATCTTCTAAGAGATGTACTCAGGCTTCCTAAACAATCCAATGACAAGCCCTTTGTTGATTTGGTCCCTACCTCTGTATGGAAAGAATGGTTGTTAACCATTGGGTATGGGACAAACATGGTACCAGCCCTTCCTGTTCACAGCAATCCTCAAAAGAAGTATATTCCAGGTGTATGGAGGTTGCTGTTCACACATGTCATTCAGTGCCTCGGTGGGAACAGTGGATCCTTTGATCAAGCCACTGCTGCCCAGATGCAAATAATTTATGCACTGGCAAAAGGAAGAAACATTGACTTCGCAAATGTAATATTTGAAGATTTGAAGTCAAAGATTACCATAAGAAATCGATCAAGCTCAGTGCCCTTCACACGCTTTCTGTCTTTGATATTCAGGCATGTGTTGAAGGAAGAATACATGCCAAATGGTGCTCGATTCATTCTTTCTCCAAGGGTTGCAAGTTCTGTATATAAAATTCCTGCTTGCGACCCTGAGCACTTCGATTTAAAGTATGCTGCGCTTACTCCAGCAATGAAGCAGGTACTGTTTACCATGTACCCTGAAATCTATAAGCAAAACCCTGCTGGAGCTGGTATGCTGATAACCCCTCCAACATCTTCAAAAACTCCCAAAATGGCCAATAAAAGACAAGCTCTTCCTAAAAGGAAGAAAATAGTAAAAAGAGTGGAACCTGAATCTTCCCCCAATCCAATCAGCTTCTCTATTGCTGAAAGGACCGCAACTGCTGCTGATGTTCCTGAAGTGCAGGTTGCTGGGGGAGAGGTTATTGAAGAAGCGGTTGTTATTGTTGATGCTGAAAAAGAGGTTATTGATGTTGATAAAGTTGTCACTGAAGAAGCTAGTGATGATGAAAGTGACTATGAGTTGGGTGGGATTGTGGCAGAAGATTTTCAACTTGATCTTGATAGTCACGCTGAAGAAGATGCCAGTGACATGGATGTAAATGCAAATGATGATGGTGCTGCTGGTGAAAATGCAGCAGCCATAAATGAAAATGTTGAGGCAGTGACTTTTTGTACAAGACCTCCTACTCCTCCTACTCGACCAGTGAACACCATGCTCTCTATGGGTATGCCCTCCTCCTTTCAAGCTGTTCCTGGTTATTCTTCTCACAAGACAGCAGAGGCCAAGTCTCTCACTGCCAAGGACTTGGGCATTTCTTACTCCACCAACTCTGCTGATAGGTTGGAAAGAGTAGAACACCAATTAAATGATCTTACCAAGGCTGCCAAACTCATGGTAGACATTAAAGATAAAGCTGATGATCAATTGGTGAAAACACTACAAAGCTGGTATGTTAAACAATCTGAGAACAGTGCCAGCATCGAGGAAATCAAAGAGAAATGTGTCTCTATGGTTGCTGATCAAGAAAAACTTCGCACCGCCACCAATATCATCAAAAAGGATCAGCAGGCCATCAAAAACTCTACTCGTTCGCTGTGCAAAATTGAAAACTCTACTCGATACTCAGCTAAAAAGGCAGCATCCTCTAGTCAATCTGCTGCTGCTGAAGTGAAAAAGTTGAGTGATCTCATTCCCTTACTGACCACTCAAGTTGAAAGCAACACCAAGGCTATTCAAGCCTTGGAAAAACAAGTGGCTGATCTTCCAACTCCTTCTTCATCCTTCACTGAGGAAGATCGCCAGAGGCATGTTCATCTGGAAAAAGAAGTGGATGAAATCAAGACCCTGCTGTCACAGCTTGTTAAACAGCAATCAGAAAAACCGGCCACTGTGGAAGTTGTTATTAACAATACAACTTCCAAGGGGGAGAAGGTTGATAATGCTGTTTTAGATCTGGTTACTGAAGCAGTGAACAAGGCAGTCGCCCAAATCTATGAAGACACTGCTGAAGAAACCTTGGATGAAAATGATGATGAAATGGTGGTTGTTAGTGAAGTTCCCCCTGCTGGTGTTGAGGGGGAGACTGAAAAAGAAGCAAGTATGGAAGTTCCCCCTGCTGGTGTTGAGGGGGAGACTGAAAAAGAAACAAGTATTGAAGCTCCCCCAGCTGATACTGAGGGGGAGCAACAAATTGTAGATGCTGCTGAAGAGCGTAGTGACCAAGAGACGGTCAGAGCTTCATGGGAAGCTGGATTTGCTGAGAGAATGGCCGAAGATAGGTCAAGGGAAATGTTGCCAATCTTTCACAGCATATATCTGGCAAATGCTGAAATAACCCCTCTCTCTGACACTCGCCGAAGACAGCTTATTGATTCTGGTTTCTTCAAACCTCCCACTGCTGATCAACTCTCTGTACAATCCTCAGCAGGCCATCAGCATCAACTGATTGATGTATTGGCACTAACTGCTGATGGAAGAACTCAAGATGATGCTATCAAAGAGCTGGATAGAATCAAACAAAATAAAGAGAATGAGAAGAAGAATCTTGAGTTTATAAGACAGCTACCTTTACTTGAAAAGGATCAGCTTGATGATGAGCAAAGAATGTTGCTAAAATCAAGTGGTGCTGAAGCTCTTTACAGGCAGAAACACAAGGATGTTGAGATGCAGCTTACTGAAAAAAGAGCCAAGTTTGAGGGGGAGAAGGCTAAATGGCTTAAGTTGATGGAGGATAGAAAGAGGCCTCAAAGAATTATAGCTGCTGAGGCCTTCAAAGCTGAAATGGGTCTTAAGACTAATTTAAAGATCTTGAGAGAAGGTGCTGATAAGCCAACCAAGTTGGAAGGAGTCAAACCAACCAGCTTGGGTGCTTCAGAGTGGGCTGAGGTGTACATGCTGATAAAAGACAAAAAGGCAGCCAGCTACCAGCAACTCCAGAACATGCTGAAGGACTATTTCGAGAAAGCACTGGAGTATGAGACCAAGTTTAAAGCAGATCTGCCTATGCTGAGGCAAGTATTTGGTACTCCTGCTGCTATCTCCTCAGCAGGTCAAAGGGCTCAAAGAAAAAGAAAGGAAGAGCAGCGAACTCTTAGACTCGATCTTCCACCTATCTCTGGTGATGCATCTTTAAACACCAGACTACCTCCCAGAAGTGTTTTTGAAGAAGGGAGAGTACTTGAGACACCTGCTGGCATCTTCTTCACAAACTTCCAGAACACTCAATTGTTCTTCCGCCTGGACGAAATTGAGAAAGCTTCAACCGGGTTTCTCATAAACATAAGAAGAAGATGTGCTGAAACATCTAACAATAGATGGTTCATCAGCAAGGTGGATGAGGAGCTGGCTAAACCTCATCGATTTAATGACCCAGCAGTTCAGACTGCCAAGCAAGAACACGCTTGGGAGTTTGAAGCTGAAAGTTTGTAGATGTCTAATGTAAATGTTGATTGAATCAACTTGTAACTTTTGAAAGTTGATATAAAAAGACATCTTTCCTTCATATCTTTTATTCTTTACAAATACAATCTATTCAGCAAGTCTTCTCAGCGAATAGGGGGAGATTGTTGAGTCAAGGATTCGCTGACCAGACTTGGTCGCTGACGTGGGTCGTCAGCGAGTCATCAGTGAGTCATCAGCGAGTCATTGACTTGGTCGCTGACGTGGGTCGTCAGCGAGTCAGCGGGTGGTTTGCTTTCCTAATTGTTTGTCAAGGCGGGAAGATTTCAAACCAACAAGAAGACAAGAAGTCACATGGTGGTTCTCCTAACTGAATGTTACCTTATATGGCAAAGGTACAGTTGGGACCAAAACAAGGGTTTCTCTCTCTCATACCCGTTTTGGTATAGAAGACAAAGGCTCCTGGATCAAGTACAAAGAGCCTATTAGAAGTCGACAACCACCATTCTATCACTATCATTGTAAGGCTGTGTTGCCCTAATTCATCCCCTATATAAGGAAACACAGCCGCATCATTATAGTTGTTCTTGTTAACCAGAAAGTGTGTATCACTTTATTTGTAATTGTTTAAGTTTCCTTCTTTCCTAGACTTAGCAATTACATAGTTCATTTGTAGTCTTGTAAGACAAGTTGTAATCTCGACCATGTATTCATCGTTTAATCAATGAAACATATGACTAGACTTGCTTAGACATTTACACTTGAACTTATTCTTGTTCTTTACTTTCTGTTCTTTACTTTATTGTCTTGTTAAAACTAATTTAAGTGTGCAAATCCTGGACTGTCAGAATAATTCTTATTTTTAAGATTATTCGAACATCCCAACCCTGCATCTTTTTCATTATGTCGCCAGGTATTATGATTCAATCCCAAAATGCATCCATGGCCAAAACCTACTAAAATGTAGAATCTTTCTTCCTATTATAGTTCCGCATTTTTCCACACTTCTGTTGAGATAACTAAGATTAGGTTTAACGCAAAATCTGTGAATATATGTAAAGCATGTGGACATAAACATGTAGAGGTGACAAAATGGATATTGATCTGAATGAGAAAAACGTGTTCCAGACGGGTTAACGTATAAACTACTTATATCTATTTTGTTGGAAGGCATATATTTCACACATATCACAATAAAATTAGACAATTGTCCGCAATGGTACTTAAAACCAAATTGAATATAAATCAGCATAATTTAGGTTGCAAAATTAGGACACTATCTTCCCAACAATTGCATGAAATAGAAATAACAGTTCATATTATTATACAAATTATGTAGTTCTAGCACTCATTTTTAAAAGAAGTAAAGAAGAAAAATGTACTTTGAAGCTTGATATGAGGACTATTAGAAAGAATTGCATACGTGACATGCCTCTTTCTGGTCTCTTTTCATTATCATGTAAGGTCCTGAAAAAGCAATGCTTAATTGTGCTCAAACAGATTTTACCTTCGCACTATGCAATATATCTATACTCCTTATTTTAGCAAATAACCAAATACATATAAAAATTTGGTGATAAAGAACCTCAACTTGAACCATAAACATAAAAAAAAAACTTAGTATAATGTGGAAAATAACCACATCAGCAGACTTTACCTCAAATTCTAGCACTTTGAAGCCGGTATGTGTGGTGCGATGCTCCAGCTTAGGAGTAACTTTTTTGAGTTTTTTCATAAATCAAATGTTGTTTCATCCTAGGAAAACTGCATTTCATTCCATTGATTTGACAGAGGCTCCAGCTTTTATTATCCATGTACATGTCAAAAAGAAAAAAGAGTGTCGTTCAGAAAAATAAAAATAAAGAGTCTTGTTGATTAGTTATCATGATGAAGAAATGTTTCTCAATCTAAATTAACTTCAAGGATACCAAGAACTTCAAAAAGAAGTTGTACTTGTGCATACTAAATATTAGTGTATAATAAGTGTAGAATTGCAGTATCTAGAATCTTGGAATTGAGAACTACCAAGATAATGGAAACATCAACCTTGGTCAACCGAGACCTCAACATCATCGTAAAATCATATATTAAATCACTGAAAAGCCATTTGAACAAATCCAATAACACAGACATAAATAATGTTGTAAAAAGGGTCAAACATTTGGGCGTTAAGTATAATGAAAGAGCCAATAATACTCACTTTCATCTAATAATCTGCTGTAGAAAGTCTTCCTTTTCTTTCCCCACTTTCCCATTAATGGTTGATCCATTCTGAACATGCAGATTCTGCCAGTCTGTTGCAAACAATATAAAGAGTTTATCACCCACTTGTTTTGTAAACACTTTGATCTAGAGGTGACAACTTCAAACACATTAGATAGAAATGGCTATCTTCCAGGATATTGGACAAAAACGCCATCTATTCAGTTGCAGGAGTACTAATGTCACTTCCCTCTAAGTCATCCAGTATAGGTAATCAAAAACATTAACACAATATCACCCTAAAAGGCTATAGAAGAACCACACATTAAAGATTTCAGACAAAGATCCAATATACTATGTATAAAAATGAAGCGTAAATATAATGTGACCCCACACATGGACATGATCTGCACAAAACCATTTTGGTGTCCATGGGATTTTGGCATGTGTTGTGTTGGTTTGTTATGATTAGAATTACATATGAAGTTGCATCAATAATATTTAATTTGACAGTAACCATAGTGTATATCGATCAGCATTCACCCAAAATCATTCAACTACTTAACTAAGTCGAGCCTCGTGAAGTTGTATGACTTGATTTTAGCTCTCGAAAAGGGTTTAAAGTTACTATACATTGATAGTTGCTTAAACCCCAACAACAACTTCAGGGAAGGTACTTGTTTTTGCAAGCAAACCAACACTCTCACCATACTTAACTTAAGTAGCCCGCATACAACCTCATATAATTTCTATAACTTTAATTCAAGAACAAGAAATTTAACCCGGACGTTGCCACGGGAGACATATCGCCGACGCATCATGCAAACATACATCTAGCATTAACCAAAAGTTTGGACACTTAAAGTTTACTATAAGAAGTAGAAAGTAATGGATAGCTAAAGTTGAAAAAACCGAGAGTTCGATGGTAAAAGTTAGAAACCTTATAATAAGAGATAAAAAGTAAAAAATAAAGATTTGATGATTAAAGTTAAAAACCCAAAAGTCAATTGGTAAAAATTAAAAGCTTTGTTACTTAAGTTTGTATAAAAATGTTAAAAAAACATAACATCATGTACGTTACTGCAAAAACGTTTTTATGTAATATAAAGTTGTTATTTTTATTTCTGAAAAAAATTCATATGATACTATACGTTTTAAACTTTGTAGGAAACTGTTGCTGCACTCCCTGCACTCCACTTACAATTTGCAAGTTAGTAATACAAATTTTTCATAACTTTTTTTATTGGGCTGTAGTGGTCATTTTATTTTGGGCCAGTAAAGTTTAACTTAAAAACCCCAACATCCAATAATAATGGTCAATCGGTCAATCTATAATAAGATCAATAAATTAATATGAGTTAATTACAGAAATCGTCCTTGTCGTAGACCTCTACTTGCAGCTTTCGTCTCTAAGTTTAATAAATTACAGTTTTAGTCCAAAAAACTTTTGCTCTGTCAACACTTTTAGTCCTAACTACCAACGTCCGTTTAAAAACCCATCATGTGACCTGCACATGATGGGTAATTTAGTCATTTCATCTATACAAGGACCAAAACTGTAATTAACGTTTGCATCTACCTTTGTATACCAAGCCCAGATCTAAACCTATTTTATATCTATATAATCAACAATCTATAATTTCACAATTCAGAATTCAATCCAAACCTAAATCTAAAACATTCTAACCCAATTATTATCACCCATCATGAAACATACATCTAGCATTACCCAAAAGTTTGGACACTTAAAGTTTACTATAAGAAGTAGAAAGTAATGGATAGCTAAAGTTGAAAAAACCGAGAGTTCGATGGTAAAAGTTAGAAACCTTATAATAAGAGATAAAAAGTAAAAAATAAAGATTTGATGATTAAAGTTAAAACCCAAAAGTCAATTGGTAAAAATTAAAAGCTTTGTTACTTAAGTTTGTATAAAAATGTTAAAAAAACATAACATCATGTACGTTACTGCAAAAACGTTTTTATGTAATATAAAGTTGTTATTTTTATTTCTGAAAAAAATTCATATGATACTATACGTTTTAAACTTTGTAGGAAACTGTTGCTGCACTCCCTGCACTCCACTTACAATTTGCAAGTTAGTAATACAAATTTTTCATAACTTTTTTTATTGGGCTGTAGTGGTCATTTTATTTTGGGCCAGTAAAGTTTAACTTAAAAACCCCAACATCCAATAATAATGGTCAATCGGTCAATCTATAATAAGATCAATAAATTAATATGAGTTAATTACAGAAATCGTCCTTGTCGTAGACCTCTACTTGCAGCTTTCGTCTCTAAGTTTAATAAATTACAGTTTTAGTCCAAAAAACTTTTGCTCTGTCAACACTTTTAGTCCTAACTACCAACGTCCGTTTAAAAACCCATCATGTGACCTGCACATGATGGGTAATTTAGTCATTTCATCTATACAAGGACCAAAACTGTAATTAACGTTTGCATCTACCTTTGTATACCAAGCCCAGATCTAAACCTATTTTATATCTATATAATCAACAATCTATAATTTCACAATTCAGAATTCAATCCAAACCTAAATCTAAAACATTCTAACCCAATTATTATCACCCATCATGATCATCACTTATTACCTAATCTCAATCGCATTCATCTCAATTTACTTCCAATCTTCCATTATATACAATCTTTTAAAAGCCTTCAAATGATTTTGGGCTTTTCATATAATGTAGGCTTCCGATTAAATATATTCAAATTAGTTGAATAAATAAACAAGAAGTTTGAAGAAAGTCGGTGGCTTACATATCATGGGAAATACCAACATAAGAAATTACGGAGTATTCAAAAACAAACATTCTTCATATCATCTTCATTAGTATATAACTAAAGTCCGTTTTCTTGAATTATTTGTACATAAATGCATGAAAAGCAGACTACCACCACCACATGAATATCACTATCACCACCACCATGCGAATTTCCGGCCACCACCTATATAATGTCAGATCTGAGAAGCTACAACCATTTTCAGATACATTTTCATGACAACTTCGTGAAGCAGCAACTACTTTGGCAACGTGTTTGGAGATAGCGCCAGATCTGACAATGGTGGCGGCGGATCTGATGACGACTTGTAATTTCAAGTTACATCAAGATCCGGCGGTATATATTAAAAAATGACGATGGCGGAGTAGATACTCGTCGGATCTTAATCACCATCACCACCGGGACTTCGCAAAACAACTTGACTGCACCCTTACTTTTCAAAAACCAGCGGTGATGGTCGTGGTGTCCGGTGGACCTACGGCCGGGAAATCAGTGCTTTATCATTATATGTTTTCCTTGAAATTTAGGGTTTTTAAGTTCAATTTTGTTGCTAAGTGAAGGTTACAAATGGATTTTGCATTTTGATTTTGATCAGATCTATTGAATTATAATTGTAAGATTTGTGTTGTGATTTTGAGAAGTATTTTAGTTTTCTTTTGGTGGTCAATAATGTTCTTTTGGTGGTCAATAATGAACAAGATAGATACTGATTCTATATATTGTTTTATTAATTAATTAAAAAAGGTTTGTTATATATTTACACTTTTAGTCCTTGTCGTATGAATATATGGGTTTAGAGTTAATGTCACTTTTGGTCCTTGTATTAATGAAATGACGAAATTACCCATCACGTGGTTAGCACGTGATGAGTTTTTAAACGGACGTTATTAGTCAGGACCAAAAGTGTTGACGGGACAAAGTTTTTTGGACTAAAATTATAATTTATTAAACTTAGGGATGAAAGCTGCAAGTGGAGGTCCACGACAGGGACGATTTCTGTAATTAACTCAATTAATATTTAGATACTTAAAAATACAGAGGCGTGAAATAAACCGACCGATAGATTTGAAAACCTGTGGGTGGGTAGTGTCATTGTTTCTTTCACTTTTCTCACCCCACAATACATTGAAGAAACATTTTCTCTCTGTTGTTTTCTTCCATGAAGTTCATTGCAACAACAAAGAGTTAAAGAACAAAATGGTACGGCATCATTTTCACTTAAATTTTTTTCCAGAAAATTTAGTCTTTTTGCTTCTTTAATTCCTTATATATGTTTTTTTTTTAATGTTGGTGACGGTCGAGATGTTATCAATTTTGGAGTTTTTGTTCTTTTCCGTTTGGGGATTTATGTTGGCGTTACAACCACCAAAGATACCAGCCGTTTTTTTTATAAGGCGGTTATTCCAATGATGGAAAGAGCATTTATTCCGATGATTATGGCCGTGAATTTGTGGTGGCGACGATGAGATCAGCGGTGGTTACCGGTGGTGGTTGTTCCCCTGTGTTCGTGGCTGTAAATTTGGTGGTTTATGGTGGTCGACGGTGGCCACTGGTGGCGGTTGTTGCAGGGTTCATATTGTATATGCTATGTGTATATGGTTAATCTTCAAGCATAAAAAGAAGAAGCAGATTGATTATGTAAGAAAGGAAAAGATATAAAGAAGAGAAAAAGTTGGGCCAAAAAGGAGAACCAAAAGTTATAATTAACAAAAAGAAAAGAAAAAAAAAATGCTACAGTGCATGACACTGTACACGGTAGAGTAAAAGCTACAGTACACGCTACAGTGTTCTGTGAGAGGGGAGGGATCCACGGGAATTGTTATATATAATTTTAACCCCGGGCGTTGCCCGGATCGCCGTCGCATCATGCAAACATACATATAGCATTACCCAAAAGTTTGGACACTTAAAGTTTTACTATAAGGGGTAGAAAGTTAAAATAGTGGGCTGTCAAAGTTGAAAAAACCAAGATTTCGATTGCAAAAGTTAAAAACCTCATAATAAGTGATCGAAAGTAAAAAATAAAGATTTTATGATTAAAGTTAAAAACCAAAAAATTAAAAAAAACAAAAAAAAAAAAATAAAAAAAAAAAAAAAAAAAAAAGAATTAAAACAAATACTTACTGTAAAAGTAAAGTATTTATTTTTCTCGAGGTATTCGATTTAAAAGGGTATTACCATAAAAACAACAACATGTTGTTGTTTAGTTCGAAAGTAAAGGCTTAAAAAAACCTGTAAAACAAATGCCAAAAAAACTATAAAAAAAATTAAAAAAGGAAAAGTATAAAAAAGAAATAAAAAATAACAATTAAAAAAGATAAAAACAAAAAAAACAAAAAAAACAAAAAAAACAAAAAAAACAAAAAAAACAAAAAAAACAAAAAAAACAAAAAAAACAAAAACAAAAGTTAAAAAAAAAACGGGAAAAAAAATATATATAACAAAATACAAAATTAACAAAATATTACAAAAGTTAATTACAAAATACAAAAACAAAAACAAAAACACAATAGAAAACAGGAGGGCCAGGAAGCAAGAAAACAAAGTGGAAGGGGGAAAAAGAAAACTTATGAGGGGGCAAAGTGTAAATTAGAAAATCCCAAAAAAGAACAAAAAAAGAAAAAAAAGGAGAGGCGGTGTCGAACCCCTGACCTCTCACACAAAAACCCGCGCGCGGACCACCCCACCAAATGCCTACTTTGTTTCCTTACTCGCAAACTAAATATATATCTTAGTCTTTATTTAAAAAAAAAAAAAAATATTACTGAATTGTGACGTCAGCGTGGTACTGTAGTGCTACAGTAAATGCCATACAGGGAGGCCACAGTAAATTTCTATATATAATGTAATGATGTACATTATTCACCTTATAAAATAATTGTATTTCTATTGTTAGTTCATCTACTAATGATTCAAAAAAAATAAAAAATTATACTGCCCGTTTTTCAATCTCAAGTTCCAGTATTTTCTTCCCAAAATGTTGCTTTAAAGTCATTATATCAAATCCACCAAAAAGTTTATTCTCAGAATACACAAAAAAAAAAATATATGTATCACTAACTTTGATAATCTAATGTAACCAACACATTTTGTCCATTAATAGATTTTATCTTGATTAGTAGATGCAATAAACCCATCAGGTGATCAGTTTCATGTTTATAAAAGCACAAATGCAGATATAGACATAATTGCCACACCTCCTTCTTATCACTAAAATTTTGATATTTCTTGTAAAAAACTAATTTGAAACAATAATATTACCATTTACGGATTCACAATCTCTTAAACATTTATAACACAAGTTTCTTTCCTGCTACGGGTATCCTAATCATTGGTGTATCTTCTATATAAATATATAACACAATCTGTTCATAAACACAACTGAATCACACACTTAGTATTGCACAATCTATCAAACCCTCCAATTCTGCTTTCAGCATTTTCTCAAGGTTGGTAGGCACCCAAATTAATAATTTCTTGCCATTATCTCAATCAAACCCTAATTTTCAACAACTAATCAAATAAATCAACACAGATCTTAATTCTAATCAAACTATATATACACATACACATACACACACGATCAATACTTACACAAAACATACCAGATCATTAAGTTAGAAATAGCAAGAGATAATTTGGAATCCATGGCCTACCTTGTAACTGCTTTGAAGATGTAAATAACCGATCCTTTAAAATAAACTGCTGTTAGAATTAGAGAGAGAGAAGTGTTGGATGAATAATATAGAGAGAAAGAATGAATTGAGCAAATAAAGGAAAGGGATGGCGGTTTATATTTTTGGATTGGTAATTCGGAAATAACTGCTTGGTGGGGAATTAGAAAGTAACCGATCCATCAAGTTCCTATCTACTTGCCATGTTGAAATTTTTGGGCTTTCTTGCATTCTAAAGCATGCCACATAGGCAATAACTAACTTTTTTTGAAGTGACATTTATATTATATGTAGATTGCTAGATTATTGACCCAGATCGGGTCTCACAAAGTCGGCATCTGCAGGCACTGAGATATCAACAGCAGGTCTCAACTCTGCACACACTTTAATAACCTTGTGCACTGGATTTTCAACAATTCAAAGAAGTTTTTCACCAGTTCCTGGTTATAGGGGTGCCATTATCTATGGCAACCATGGCCTAGCCTGTTGGGTTAGTATGTAGTCAAAACACGGAGCCCATTTCCTTGATCCCAATCTTGCAGTCGTTGAACAGTTGTCCACCATAAAAGAAACACCTCGAGAATGGATGAAAGGGTTCAAAGAATCCACTGACTTGATCAAACTTTCATTTATGATGTCAGAAAAAGAATGCCCTTCTTCCTCAATACCTCAATCTGTGTTATTATAATCAACATTTTGGAAATATGTAAATCAACTTCAGTTAGTGAGTTATGATAAGCAGGCTGATCACCTGGGCCACCATTAATCGCACATAGACAGCTGCTGTGGAAGAATATAATGGCCCTAAATCGCCAGCAGGTCGAGTAGCACGAACCCGTTCACCAACTTTCCACATTGGTGTCTCATCAATTTTGCCCATTGGGAAGGCTGGCAAAGAGGCAGACCCTTTTTTTCCTGGTTAACATTTGTACATCAATATCATTATATTCTGATATCACCATGATCACATTTTATGGGCAGTAAACTTACATGAAAACGACAACCAGCCAAGACTATACACCTTATCTTACTGCGGCTACATCCTTATAATAATCGTACAAGATTTCCATGCAGTGTTGATAGGAAGAACTGTATGATGTCAAGAAATCCTTTTTGCCTGTTTCCGATAGTTGCTCTTAGACAGCCTTCATACCCTGTTTAAAAAGCAGTTCTTTTCTTTATTGTTGTAAGACCTTAGGCATAACTATCAAGCATCAAGGGTATACAAGTAAACAAACCAAAATGTGGCTTCAAATGAAGATGGCTACAAACCTTGGTCGATATTGTATACGACATGACCTCCAGTAATGCACTCTACAGTGTTCCTGTAAGCCGAATCTTCGCTCATACCATTTTACGTGTACCTTGTAAATAATGATTCCTCAATACCGTATGCACAAAACCAAGTAGAATACTTAATGTTCATCATAAGAGAATGGGTATTGGTGACATTTCATTATCTTAGAAAATGCAAGGCCTATGAGTGACTATAGTGCAGGTAATATTGATCCATTTATCTATGAATGGGTCAATTTGGGTTGTATTTTATCTCAAACAGGTCATTTAAGTTAACGGAAGGGTTTACCTAAAAATAGCCATAAGGGGACAGAACATGTCAAAACTCAAAGTGTACTCAGATGCATAAAAACTTCGTAACTAGCTTTATCAAGAAAAAAGCTGAAATATTTTATCCAAAGAGTCTACGTGTAGGCCCGAGCCACCCTTTTTTAGAACCTACTATACATGTTCTGACACAAACCGATTTTGACCTGTTACCCAATCTCCTAGACCCACCGATTTTGTGGCCTCTAAGTGAGAGGCTTACCTCTCTCACCAAATACCGCTCTTGTACTCTTGCTCTTACGTAGTTGCAAGTGTAAATGGTGAACCAAAGAGCAACTGACCACCCAAGCGCAACATCACTGTCTCTACCATCAGCATTTTGCAGAAAACATCTTACTAATGATTATATTCTGTAATACCCAAACATAAATGAAACAGAGCAAACAAATGCCTGGTGACCGGCAAAACTCGCATTGATCCCGACTCCATTGATCTCCTATCCTTGGTGATACGGCCTCCTAACTGATGGAACCATTCCTTTGGGACATACAACAACGACACCGACATTCTTGGAAAAATCATGACCGATTGATTGCAAATGGGGAGAGGGAAAGTCTAAGTATGCTGTTAGGCTTCATCTGCGAGAAGGTCTTCTCATAATTATCAGCCTGAAATAAAAATGTAGATTAGCAGCATATTTATTTTAAAATGGTCAATAAACGGATCCACCAATAGTTTTTAAAAATATTGAAGTTCACAACCTAAAGGCCAATTAGTACATCGCTATTTAATTTTGTTAAACGCAACTGGCATTAATCATATAGGTAGATAATACATAAGGCAGCTGATTATGATTAACTCTCTATGGCCACAACATTGTATTGGTCGCAAGATTGTCTGGTACCACTACAACAAAATGATTGATTTATCACATCTTTTTAATGCATATATTCACACTTAAAAATGGGTTAAAAAATATAGTTCACATTTGAATTGAGCGTGAAAAAAGTAGATGTTACAAAATAATACCAAATACTCACACTTGAAAGTGTGAACACATAGTTATAATTCTTCGCACTTAAAAGTGTAAATATATTGTCATAATTCTTCACATATAAAAATGTGAACATTTTATCATATTATTTCACACTTAAAAGTGTGAATATTTGCCATAATTCTTCACACTTAAAAGTGTGAAAGATTTGCCACAAATCTTCACACTTTTAAGTGAACAAATTTGAATTAATTGTTCACACTTTTTAAAGTGTGAAGATATTTGCGTTAATTTCATAGCTCGTAGCTCTCATATAACTTTCTGGAATTTCAATTTCATATACAAACAGGAATATAAATCCAAACACCTCATTTATTTGCAATGAAAACTTACAAACAGAGAAACAATGAGATTTACAAACTGAGTTTCAAGCATGACAAATCATATTCATATAAAATTGAAAGAATCATAAATGTATACAGCTAAAAATCACTCCAGCAAAAATCCCTACATATGCACAGAATCATTGACGATTAGTAAAGATCCTCATGCTAATCCTCGTTGACACTTTTAAACTGGGTTTCAAGTAATGTTAATCCTCGTTGCAGCTAAAAATCCCTGCAAATTATTAAAAATCCCTGCAAAAAATAAAAAAATTCGATCAGGAGTCAAAAGCGTATAATGTATATGGTGTTTCCAGAAAATATCAGCTATGTCATCATGGAGGTTATTGAAGTATAAGGTCGATCAAATACAGTCTCAACAGCTGGGGAATACTTACGCTTCGGATCGGCTTTCCAACACATAAGTTTAGCAAAAGGATTGAAAAAGCTATGATATTGACGCAGTACATAACTTCATGAAAGACAGAGTACTAGAGTAGGACTACTAGAAGAGAGTATACTTCGTGAAAGGCAGTGCATAACTTCGTGACGCAGTACATAACTTCGTGGAAGACAGAGTACATTGGGCCATAATATGCCTGTAGACAGATTTTGCTGTCTAACAGCTCCTTTTAACCCGATCAAAATTTCATCCCTCCCCCAGTGACGAGAATATAAATGATCATTTTTTAATAATTAGTGCATGCAAAAAAAAATTATGGTGAGAAATCTAGACAATTGGCAACCCAAACCACATACACAAATACTTACAATGGAAATTGTCGTTAGTTTTAGTGTAAATACTCACTGAATTAAAACCCATACTGGGTGCGTATGAGTTCCAGGTATCTTTGGCTGACTGCGTTGCATGCTTGCATCAGACGCAATCAATATCTTGCCAAAAGTGCTCGTACTAACCTTCTTAGGAATAGTTGGAACAACTTATTCCCCGGGTTCTTCAAGCTATATGATCCAGTTTTCCAAATCAATCCATATTTAAACATATAACAAGACCCTGTTCTTAATGAACTATTTATCTAAAAAAAATGCAAGTTCGTTCCATTTTATAGCAAGACAACTTGATCAATACAATACTACAAATCCAAGATCAAATCTCAAATATCTTAGATCTCTAAAACCAACAAAATATCCAATATTAATATATAGGGATAATGACCTGTGGATGTAGTGAACTATGACAAAATGTCTATGTTATGTATTGATCTAATCGGGGGTCTATGTTATGTAACGAACTTACCAAAACTGTCTAAGTGATGCATGTTACCGGGTAATCTACAGGTAGCCGGTTACCATCCACAGGTCATTACATAAGTTCGTTACATAACATAGACCCCCGATTAGATCAATACATAACATAGACATTTTGTCATAGTTCACTACATCCACAGGTCATTATCCCATAAATAAATTAATTATTAAGATTAAAAAATAAAGGGAAAAAAATTGATGACCGGCTTTAGCCTGTAACATGCATCACTTAGACAGTTTTGGTAAGTTCGTTACATAACATAGACCCCCGATTAGATCAATACATAACATAGACATTTTGTCATAGTTCACTACATCCACAGGTCATTATCCCTAATATATAACAAGCAAGTTTCAACACAAAATCCAAAACTTCCTGTATCTAGAACTTTTGAGAATGAAATGAGCATCTAAATAGCCACTTATAAAGATTCAAACTTCTATTCTTTGCATCCAGTCAAATAGCCACTTAAATGATAATAGCATAACCTAGTTCAGTTTTTTGTTTTGTTATAATTCAAATTCAAACTTGCAAACTAGACTACACATTGCATCCTGATGAAATTATAAGTAGAATATCAAAATATACAAATATCGTAAGTATGTAACCTTTACGCTTTTCTCTTTACATGATTAGACAGCCTTGATCCAGTGTATGCTTTCCTAGACTCTTGGTCCTTATCTGCACATAATTAAACCACACAGACTTGGCATCCAGATATATATATATATATATATATAATATCCATATTTATAATATATAAACACGCACAAATCACACAAATACACACAAATCACAAATCACAAATATACAATATATATATATATATATATACACATATTATATATACTGCACCAGATGAAATTCCAAGCTAGGGTTCCTATAATTGAGAGCCGAGTTTAAATCGAAAGTATTTATATATACATAAACACGCACAAATCACACAAATACACACAAATTTATACATATATGCATACAGATATGTATATATATATATCGCACCTGATGAAATCGCCAGCTAGGGTTCTGTAATCACAAGTCGAGTTTGAATTGAAAGTAGATACGAGATTGAATTGAACGTTTATATATACTTATTATTGAGATGGAAAAAAATGATTTATAAAATCAGGGTTCTTGAATTGTTATCAATTTTTGAGGAAAAGGTGAAAAGGGGGAGGGGTTATAGTTTGGAGCTTGATGAAACTGTTATTATTAATTATTTTTTATTTTCATTTTAATTTTATTTCACATGTAAAGGCGTGAACTAATTTTTCCCATATTGTTCACAGGTTTATATGTGAAAAAAATTCCGTTTAATTCCTCACGCTTACTTGCGTAAAGTTCTTGTTCAAAATTTTTCACCCCTCTTCACGTGAACATTGACAAATTTTCACATTTGAAAATGTGATAAAATATATTTAGTTTTTTTACATTTAAATATGTGATAAAATTTTATGTATCTTCACATATATAAGTGTGAATTAGTTTTACAATATCTAATTCACTCATATAATTGAGAACATTTTTGTTTACATTTAGAAATGTGAATTTATTAATAACCTTTTATATATTAAACACTTATAAGTGTGTATAATTTTAAACGATTTTAAATGTGAATTTTGTGACAAAAATTTTTCACACTTCTATAAAATGTGAACAAAAATAAGTGAATAATTGATAAATTTGTTGTAGTGTACTCATAAACATTTGATAAAAAAATGCATAATATAGAAACCATAAAAGGTTCCAAAAATCAAATTTCATATTCACCAACTTTAAAAGGAAAGGAAAGGAACTGCCTACTGCCGTCGTCTTTCACAAGTTTTGGCCCCAATACCCCCGACAGTGTATGGGGAGGTTAAGATGTAGACATACCTTACCTCTACCTAGGTTGAAAAGCTGGTTCCAGGTTCTACCTAAATGATATAAAAGGATCTCTGACCTTTGCATGAGATGAGGATCGAACCTCTGTCTCTAGAGACCAGAGTGTTTAGCACTGATCGAACCATGCTGCTTTTAAACAAAGATAGAGTAACAAAGAACTTTTAAAGTCAATAAACAATCAACCAACGTAAGCTCAATCGAATATTAAGAGCAGAACAAGTCACTACCCGAGATGGTTGGATAAATCTCACCAAGAGTCCCATTTTCTTTAGTGATATACTTGAAATGTAATAGTCATAAGAAGTTAGTACTAAGCGTGTAAATACTCTATAGTTGAAGGATTGAAAGCATCACGTGTAGAAGTTAGTTTGTTGGATTTTTTAGTAGCCGTTATTATTTGTTAGAGTTGTTTTTGAAGGAGTAACCGCCAAGCTTGTGTATAATAACAAATTATTATATATAACAAAACACCTTGGTCCGTGGACACTCACATAACACTGTAGCTGCTACAGTACCATTTTTTTCTTTTTTTTACGCTTCTTCTTCCCTGTCTCACGTCTGCTCACCTTCTTTTCTACTCCCCCATTTTTTTTCTTTCTCTTCTGCGATTCCCTTTTCTCCTATCAAAACCAAACGTGTCACTTGCTGCTGGGGTGGAATCCACAAGGTTCTTCAAACCAATCAAACTTTCAAAACAAAAAAGAAACCCTAAAATAACAAGACGATTATGTCGCCGGGGTGTTCAGTCAGTCCACTTGCCTCAAAGCTCCATTCCTTCTCCGAGCGATTGATTAGAAGCATGTGTTTTATACTTGCTTATGTATTCCGTTTTTATTTTCTGATTATTAATATACACACACATATAAATAGGTGCTTAATTAGTCTTTGGTGTGATCTTATTCTTATATTATTCCTATATAGTTCTATTGTTGTTAAGGGCATTACTTTTATTAGATTTCTGGCACAATTATAAACGTATCATACCAACTGATGAAATGGGCAATGTCTTCTTCATTCACAATAATTACATAGAAGGAACCTTATAGACTACATGATTTAGGTTACTTTTAAGATTTGATGTTTTACAATCGGGCAAGCAGATATAGTTTTCTACCTAAAACGAAAAAGCGAGTGCTTACATTTACTACTGTTCAGTTTGTTTTGCTCTATGCTTACTAAGTTCTGCCCAATTTATCGTACCGTCTATAAAGCTAGGTGGCTAAATACACCTTACAGAAGAGAAAATCCATGAATAAAGCAAAAAATGAAAGAGCATATGTTTTATAACTAAAATGATACCCTGACCTTACAAGTGGGTGGATGTATTGCTCTTGATTGTTTAGCTCACCCAATCCACAATGCTATGTTCTTCCCCAAATAACGAAAACCTTAATCGGCTGTGATTTTATTATTATCAATGTTCGATTACAAATTAAAGAAGAACACTGAATATCTAAACAATAAGTTTAGATATCAATTACAGAATAACAACTAAATGACCAGATGATCAGAATAATCATAAGATCAAAAATTACAAAACCCTAATCGAACCCTAATCGAACCAGAGAGAAAATATTGATATAAAAAATATGTATTTGTGAATCTTCTCCACACCCTAAATGGCAGTATATATATCATGTTCAAAACTCCACAAAGACCCCTTGAACTCTTATCCAACTTCAGCTTGGACTCCTTATTTCCCAAATCTTCATCTTTAGTCCTTGTCAACTTCCTTAAGTCACATTAAGTCCAAAACATACCCTGCACACATTTAAACAACAAAACTAGAAAGTGTGTAAGGAAAATGTATAATTATAAGTTAAGGTTGATTTTATTTTGAACATTCCCCCTCAACCTTAACTTGAAAGAAATCTTTTAAACCCAACTTGTTACAAAGAACTTTATGATGTTCAAAAGACAAGCTTTTGGTCATAATATCAGCAACATTATCAATGGACTTAAGTTTAACCACTTTGACCAATCCTGCACAAATCTTTTCTCTTACCAAATGTAAATCAATTTCCAAATGTTTAGTTCTCTCATGAAAAACAGGATTACCAGCTATTTGTATAGCAGATTTATTGTCACAAAAAATCTGTGCAGGAATAATATTTGTTACCTTTAGGTCATAAAGCAGGTTAATAATCCAAAGAATTTCACAAGTAATAGAGGCTAAGGCCCTATACTCTGCTTCAGCAGAAGACCTAGCCACTGTGGGTTGCTTTTTGCTTTTCCAGGAAATCAAGTTTCCACCAAAGTAAATGTTAAAACCAGTAACAGACCTCCTTGTATTCAAACACCTTCCCCAGTCAGAATCAACATATCCACATAAGTCCATCACTTTGTTTTTACTTAATTGAACACCATTTCCTGGAGATGTCTTAAGATACCTTAAGACCCTAAAAGCAAGTTTCAAATGTTCAGCAGTAGGTGCATGCATGAATTGACTCAATGCATGAACAGAATAACTTATATCAGGCCTAGTGAGAGTAAGGTAAATCAATTTACCCATTAATCTTTGATAAACAGACATGTTATCCAAGATTTTATCATTAGAAGTAGTTTTAGAAATAGAATAATTTCCTTCCATAGGAGTTTTCATAGGTTTACAACCAAGTAAACCAAATTCATTCAACAATTCCATGCAATACTTTCTTTGAGTTAAGCACATACCAGAGTCATTATAAAGAACCTCAATACCAAGAAAGTATTTAAGTTTCCCTAAATCCTTAATCATGAATTTAGTTTGCATAAACTGTTTAACTTTAACAATCTCATCAGAATCATTTCCAGTTAAAACAATGTCATCAACATAAACCAACAAGGCTACAAACACAGAATTCTTTGTAAAAGTGTACAAGGAATAGTCACTTTTGCTTTGCACAAATCCATACTCAAATAAAGCATTAGAAAGTTTTTCATTCCATTGTCTAGGGGCCTGTTTAAGCCCATATAAAGACTTAACAAGTTTACACACTTTATTGTTTTGACTATCATAGTATCCTTCAGGCAAATGCATATAAACATCCTCATAAAGATCACCATATAAGAAGGCATTATTCACATCTAATTGATAAAGAGGCCAATCATGGTTAACAGCCAAAGATAACAAACATCTGACAGTGACCATCTTAACAACAGGAGAGAATGTTTCATCAAAATCTATTCCTACTCTTTGACTATAACCTTTTGCAACAAGTCTAGCTTTATATCTTTCAATAGATCCATCAGATTTATACTTGATTTTAAATATCCATTTACAACCTATAGGTTCTCTTCCTTTAGGAAGATCAACTAAGACCCAAGTATTGTTTCTATGCAAAGCTTCCATTTCATTGTTCATAGCTTGAACCCAATTTAAATCCTTACAAGCCTCATTAAAATTTTTTGGTTCACTACTTTTATTAAGATTAGTAATGAAACAGAAATTTTCAGTATTTAAACAAGAATAATTGACCACCTTTTCAATACCATACTTGACCTTTCCATCTAAAACAAAATCTTTGTATTTATTTGGAAAAACTGAAGATCTTTCAGACCTTCTCAAATTTGCAGAATCAACAACATCATCAATGTTCACATGTTCAAGAACATTCTGCTCTTGATCAGTGTGACTACCCTCAGAATTATTAGTATCTTCACTTTGTGTTGCAGGACTATTAATTCCTGGACTGCCAAGCATAATGGGTGAATGAACACTAGGTGTTCTATCTCCATCATTAGCAGTAGTCCTAGGAGTATTAGTCTTACCTTCACAATGAGTATTATCTCTCACATCATCATAGGGTATAGGTTCAGAGAAAAATGTGTCAAAAAAATTTAAATGATTAATATTTTCAAAATCAGAATTATCAATAGTTTTAGAAATATTTTTCATTTTAAAAGGAAACACAGTTTCATAGAATTTAACATCTCTAGAATAAAAAATATTTTTATTGTCCAAACTATAAAGTTTATAACCCTTTTTCTGCTCTACTACTAAACTTGTCCAGATTATTAAGTATAGTAGCAAAACAAAGACACCCAAAAGATCTTAAGTGAGAGAGAGAAGGTTCAGAATTGAACAACTTAAAATAAGGAGAATGACCATTTAGCACAGAAGAAGGAATCCTGTTAATCAAATAAGTAGCAGTAAGAATACATTCAGTCCACATAACAAGAGGTAATTCCCCCTGAAACATAAGAGATCTAGCAATATTAAGCAAGTGTCTATGCTTTCTCTCAACAATTCCATTTTGTTGAGGAGTATACACATTTGAGGTTTGATGCAAAATTCCTTTTTCTGAACAAAACTTATTGAACTTTTGATTTATAAATTCAGTCCCATTGTCAGACCTAAAAGCCTTTATCCTTTTACTAAACTGGTTTTCAATAAAAGACACAAAATCAAGAATTTTAGAGAAAACATCTTCTTTTGACTTAAGTAAATAAGTCCAAACAGCTCTAGAAAAGTCATCAACAATAGTTAGAAAATATTTAAACCCTTCTTTGCTAGTAACTTTATAAGGACCCCATAAATCCAAATGAACAAGTTCTCCAACCTCCCTTGAAACATGACTGCTCAAAGGAAATGGTTCTCTTGTTTGTTTGGCTTTATGACAAATGTCACAAGGTGAATCAATAACTTTATTATCAAGGTTAAGACTGTGCTGTAAAACTTTTAAAACTTGATCACCAGGGTGACCAAGTCTGCTATGCCACAAAGAATGAGAAACATAACACACAGAAATGCAATTATTAGACACACCTTGGCAATTTGAGATATCATCCACAACATATAAACCATTCCTTTCACTACCAGTCCATAGAGTTTTTGTTAGGTCGAGAATCGACCAAGTATAATTTGTTCAGAAATAGCTTGAAGTTTAGTGAAGACGTTTTATCAGAATTCTGAGATGTCTCAGAATTCCTTCACTGAAGCTTCACTTCAGTTCAGATCAAGACAAATCTGAAGCATTCATTCTGAAGTCAAAGACTGAAGTATGAAGAAGAGAATCACCTCAGAAGCGAGCATCAGAGTGATTCTACCAGATCGAAGACTGAAGCATCTCAGTATAAAGTATTTACAACACTTTACACTGATTACGAGGAAGACTTTTACTTTACACCTTTATCCAGTTAATAGATTTATCTATTAATAAAAGGTACAAAGTATAGGCTTGGAACCTAGTACTATAAGTCACATCAAGTGACTTATATACTCTTCCAAGTGCAGCATGTAAGGAATTATGGTTTAATTCCTTAAATGCTCACAACCACCATTTGTACGATCTTGTCCACATCATCATGGACTTGGTCTATAAATACAAAGTCTTCTCACAACTTGCAAAGAGCTTGAAACTTTGCATTGCAACTTGTGAGATATACTCTAAGTAAACTTACGAGTATTTCCAAGTCAATTAGATCACTTGTATTTCGGGATTGTTTAGATACTTACACTTTGGTGTTTATCTTTGTTCCGCAATAATCCTTGTATTTGTTTATACATCAATAAATCAAATACATTAGAAAACAACGTGTCTCAATGCTACATACTTGATTATATTTATATATATCTTTATATAGTTTCTGCCATTTGTTCTTGCATTATTCATATTGTCAATTGTTTCTTGTTATCCATATCTGGATCGTAAACTGAACTTGTCCATCAAGATTAGTTGTACTTGCCAGTCGGGTTTGTTAATCATCTATATATTTGGGACTCACAATTGGTATCAGAGCAGCAAGGTTGAATTTTATATCAATTCATTAACCTTTGATCTGCATAGATGGCTGACTTTGAACAAGAACGACCTGACCCTAATAATGCCACCCACCCCCTATCATCAACAACAATATACCCTCACACAATATTCACGTACACTTTCCAAATAATCCTGTTCCCAAGTTTGATGGGAACAGTGAAAACTTTCAAACATGGAAAGCGTGCATGCTTAAGTATATTGCTGGTGTTGAGAGACATTTACCAGATATCCTAAGAGAAGGACCCTTTGTCCCTATGAATGCTTCTACTGTTGTCAGAAATGCCGATGGGACTCCTAGGCTGTCACCTAAGGAGAAGGATCATTGGTCTGAGGAAGATCATAGACTTGTTGACTTGGATACCAAGTTACAAAATATGATTTTATACGCAGTTCCAGAAACCCTAATGCCCACTCTTGTTTTACTTGATAACTCCAAATTAATGTGGGAGGAACTTATGACACAGTTTGAAGGCACTAATGAGACTATTGTCACAAGAAAAGTTGCTTTAAACAAAAGATATGAGTCTTTCTTTGCTATCCCTGGGGAATCTTTAACGCAAACTTACATCAGATTTACAAATCTGGTCAACCAACTGAAAGCCCTAGGTGTAACCAAAGACAAAGAAATTTTGTTAGAAAAATTTTGTGACATTTTACCTTCAAAATGGGAAAACCTTATCTTGGTCTTGAGACAAGGCAAAACATTGCACAGTCATACTCTTGCTTCCCTTTATGGAGCATTTAGGTATACTGAAGAGAACAAAGCTGAAAGAGCTTTGGCTGAGCAGGATGCCAAGAACCATGTGTCTACTAGTTCTGGTACGGTTCAGTATTCTGAACCACATAGTACTGCTCTACTATCTTCTGAGAGTGATATTTATGACTCAATGAAGAAGATTGTAACACCCGTCGTTTAAAAATATGGGTTTTCAAAAACTTTTCACCTAACGGTGATAACTTGCGGAAGTAAAGACTGTAAAAGTCAAAACCGATAAAAACATTTCGGTTTCTGCATTTATTTGGTGTTACATGCCATATCAAACAATAGTTCAAATGAAAACCCAACGGTTGCCCAACATAAAACAACCGTTCACACATCACTACATAAATTCGACATTAAATACGAAATGTAACGAATGTCTAAAGTAAGCATCGTCTAAGGGTAGCTAAGGCTCCTGCATTTCATCTACCCAAGCTCACACGTCCTGCATCTAGATTCCATCAAGCTAAACCTGAGGGAACAACCACATTAAGAAGCAAGTGTTAGCTATAAGAATAGCTAAGTAAGATAACACTTAATTTAAAAGCATTTGTCCAATTAAAACAATCTTCATTATTAGACAAGTTTTATTAGGCACAACACACATCACACGTTCACACATATACTGCATTTCAGCTTCATATCAATTAGGATAATCATCCTAAATGTGCCTATCCTGCATTAGTTCCCACATTATCACACATATCTTCGTTATCTGCATTATTAGTTCACACATTGTCACACGTATCTTCGTTAACTGCATATAAGTGTGCCCTGCATCACACCCGACTGGATGATTAGTCAAAAGACTACTCATCTTACGTCGTTAAGGAATGGCAAGCCAATCCTTGAGTAATCCGAATGTGGAGGTTGGTCAAACCTCTCGTATTACTCGCCCTGCGTTAATAAGACCACGTTGCGAGGAGCCACCCAAGCAACAACTGCATCTACGCACTCGCCCGGCTAAGGCTAGTACGGGTTAAGCTTAACACTTTTCACTGCATCTGTTTTATGAGCTCAATTTCACACATATAGATTGGGTCCCTGCATTCCCAAACATTCACACACATATAGTCTAGGTAACACACATTCCTAGACATTCACACACTTTAACTTCATTACGTTTGGATCCTTAACGTGCAAGTGACATAGCAACCTAGCAAGTCTAGTGAACTAGGCGTACAAGTCAAGCATGCATATCACACATCAACTCCATTTCTATATATCATGCATATCAAGATACTACATTAAACTACATCAACTGCATAGCTACATACTACATTAAGCAATACTGCATTACACTACAATAGGGACTGCATCTCCGGTCTCATGGTCAACTGCATAACCCATAATACCTCCCAAGTAACCCATATGCCCACATGCAATAATAAGGTACCGAATGGAAGTGTTTACGATTTGAAACCAGCTTTTAGTTGATCCCCCAGCATGTCAAAGTAGTGTATCTTACCTGGTAGTAGTGTACGCGCGCAAACAAATAGCTAATAGTGCTTATCAGTAATCCCCGACACCTATCGCACATTAACATATAAAGTATAAGTCATTTAGGACCTTAAATGGACCCTCGTACGAACTTAAGACTGACTACGTAAAATTCCAGAATTACACCTTACGAAGATAACCTTCGTACGAACTTAAACTTCGTTCAATATACTTTACGAAAATAGCTTCTTTACGAATTTAACCAACGAATTTGACTTCAAACGAATTTAAACAACGAATTTGGCTTCAACGAATTTAACCAACGAATTTGACTTCAAACGAATTTAAACAACGAATTTGGCTTCAACGAATTTAACCAACGAATTTGACTTCAAACGAATTTAAACAACGAATTTGGCTTCAACGAATTTAACCAACGAATTTGACAAAACTCCTTCTTACGAACTTGGCCAACGAAAATAGCATTAGGACGAACTTAACATAACTTACGAAGATAGTCATAAAACGAAGATTAACTTCGTTCGAACGCTGGTTCGACTGCTTTTCAAAAACGACTAAGTTCTTCGATTTTCCAGAAAACGATCCATCTAGGCTTCACCCAAAACATGATTTTGACACAATTAAACACATTTTGATCATCCGGATCGATTACAAACTCGTTTAACATCGTTTTGCACGTTAATTGACCAAAACACCATCTAAGCCCTAATTACGTGTATAATCCAATTTTGATCAGATCTATATCATAATTAACCAACCCCTAAACCTGAAAATACAACCAACGATTCAATGATTACCTGCTTGCTAGATGGTTGATCGAATCCAACACCAAAATACCCAATCGTTAGACCCAAAAACTAGATTAATTGCTTTAGAAATAGATTCAAGAAAGGATTAATTGCTTTATTATTTGCTAATGGCTGCTTAATCAACCCTAATTACACCCTTCAAAGTCTTAATCCCGTTTTTTGATTTCAACCTATGTCAAAATCAGTCCCTGGACTTCTAAACCCTTCATTATTGGTCACAAACTGCATTATTGATCATATACAACATTAGTCCTTCATTAAAAGGCACTACATAGCCTTTAAGCGACATTAATCACACTTTTATTCGTCATTAAAATTTAGGCTTTTAAACCTAACTACTTTATCTACGTTAACCACACATAACTACATTCAAATATTAAGTAAAGACTTAACGACACCCCAAATTGACTTAACGGCATTAGTCAAACATTAAATAAAAGTTCGGGATGTTACAAAGATGGTTTCTCAAATGTTAAAAACTGGTGTCTCTGCTAATGTCACTCATGATTGTGATGAGAATGACAATGATGATCTGGTTGCCATGCTGGCTAAAACGTTCAATCGTTTTAAGGCCAAATCAAATCGATCTGGCAAACCTTTTGCTTCCAGTGCTTCTATTGACAAGTCCAATCTTGAATGCTTCAAATGCGGCAAGAAAGGACATTTCATGAAGGAATGCAGATCTAGTCAACCTTCATCATCACAATCTGCTCCTAACCATTCTATCTTTCAGAAGTCCGATGACAGCTATAAGGCCAAATACAAGAAGTTGAAGGCACATATGGCTCTTTTGGCACAAGACAACTCAAGCAACAGTTGTATGATTGCCAAAACTGAAAAGTGGGAAGATTCTGATGAATCATCTGATGATGAGGAAGAAGTTAGGGACATGTGTTTCATGGCACAAGAAGACCAAGGTCATTTGGTCAAAACCGATGTTGAATCTGGTCGCTGGGTGGATATAGTGATGAAAAAGGTCAGTAATATTGTCTATGAAGAAGATGAGGAACACAAACTGGACCTTTTGGTTCTTTTAGAGGCTGACATCTCATTTGTTGAGACAGTGCGTTCAGAAAGCATAAAAATGTTTGAAAACAATACTTCTGAACTGAACGCCAGTCAGACCAGACTAAAGGAACTGAAAGATGTTCATCTGGCCCTAAAAAGTTACCAATCTATGGTTGCCACTTTAGAGTTGGAAAAAGAAGAGCTAAAAACCATCCTTGAAAAGGAACAAAAAATAATTAAATCTTGGATGAGTGCACCAAAACCAGATGCTGCAATCAAAAACACTTTTGCAAATCAAAAAAACAGCATATGAATCTGGTGATCTTCACATGGCATCTATAATCACTGATTTAGATGCACTTCCAAAAGAAATGAAACCGGAAATTATTTTTCCTAAAGTTGGCAAACAAAAAATTGTGACTAATAAGGTCAAGGAACATTCTGAGGGAAAATCTGAAACAGCTCAGACAACTGTTTCAGAAAAGAAGGCTAAATCCAATAAGCCATCCCCCCAGACTTCTTCTAAGGTTCCAAAAGGCCAAAAGAAGAAGAAAACCATCTCCCCCACTGAGCCTTCTACCTCAGATTCTGGTAAGGCTCAGGTGTCTAATGAAGAATCTATTTTGTTAAGGTTAGAAAGTCAATTTCAACTATTGGCTAGACAAGTGCAGAGTTGCAATGCACGTTTAAAAAATGTTGAAACCACACCTCTTCAACCTAAACAAAATGCAAAACCTTTTTCTAAGCAAATCAAGCAGAAAACTGAGCAGAAAAAGGTTGAGCACCCCATCAAACCAACAATTTTTTTGTCATCTGAAATTATGACTGAAATCCCCTTTGACCCATCAATTCCTCATAAACCAAAGAAATCTGAGACTGCTAAGGGAGAGTCTAGTGAACCCATCCAAAGATGGGTTCCCAAAAAGAACTAACTTTTGTTTATGTGCAGGGAGACCGAAAGAAGAACATATGGTTTCTGGACAGTGCTGCTGGCCGAACCATGACTGGTTATCAGACCCTGCTAGAGGAATATAGGGTGCAAGAGGGGCCCTCAATTGTTTTTGGGAATGATGGTAATGGAAAAACTGAGGGATATGGTGTTGTGAATAATGGTCAAGTCAAATTCACACGAGTTGCATATGTGAACGGTTTGAAATATAACCTGATCAGTGTCAGTCAACTATGTGATGATGGCTTCAAGGTTTTATTTGATATCTCACAAGGCACCATATTCAACAGAGATGGAAAGGTGGTACTGATTGCACCAAGGAAGGGAAACATTTATGTCATTGATATGAATCCATCTATCTCTGAACAATGTTTCTACACAAAGGCTGATGAAGACACAAATTGGTTGTGGCATAAGAGATTATCCCATCTAAACTTCAAGAACATTAACAAGTTGTCAAGAAAACAACTTGTTGATGGGATACCCTCTATGTCTTTCAATAAAGACAAGCCATGTCCAGGTTGTGAAATGGGTAAGCAGAAAAGAGCTTCATTCAAAACTAAGCAAAGCTTTAGTATAACTGAACCTCTTCACATGCTTCACATGGACCTTTTTGGACCAGTGAATGTTCAGACCAGAGCAGGAAAGAAATACACCCTTGTTATCGTAGATGAATATTCAAGATATTGCTGGGTGATTTTCCTCAAGTCTAAAAGTGAAGCTGCTGCTGAAATCATTGCTCTCATCAAACAAATTGAACTCAAGTACAAGCGAAAAGTTTGTCAGCTCAGAAGTGACAATGGCACTGAATTCAGAAATGCCACTCTGGAGTCCTTCTGCACTGAAACTGGCATATCTCAGAACTTCTCCTCAGCACACACACCAGAGCAGAATGGTGTTGTAGAAAGAAAGAATCGAACGCTGATTGAAGCTGCTAGAAGTATGTTAAATGAATCTGGTCTTCCCAAGAATTTCTGGGCTGAAGCTGTTGCAACTGCTTGCTACACTCAGAACAGATCTATTTATGTCAAAAGACATAAGAAGACCTCCTATGAAGTACTCATAAATAGAAAGCCTAATATTGGATACTTCCATGTATTTGGGTGTCCAGTATACATTCTGAATAACACTAATCAGCTTGGAAAATTCGATGCAAAAGCTGATGAAGGGTACTTCTTAGGATATTCATCAAATCGCAAGGCCTTTAGAGTCTTTAATAAGAGACTTGAAAAGGTTGATGAGTCAATTCATGTTACCTTTGATGAATCAAATTCTGCAATCTTTAAAAATTCCATCCCTGTACCACCCTCAGAAAGTCCAATTAGTTTTGGTGATTCTGATCCCATTGCTGAATCTGATCAGTCACCTGAACATGCTTCTGAACATCTCCGTTCAGAACCAGAAATAAACAAGCCAAGCAACATTGCATTTTATCCTCCAGTTAGTTTCAAACTACCTTCTGAACTAACTATTGGATTAGATGTATATGCTGCTTCTCCAATGATATCAGACTCCACTGAGCAACCTCAATCTGAAGAATTTCATGATGCAAGTCATGATCTGCAGGAAGAAGAAGAAGCTGAAAATGTATTTTCTGAAGCTCCTCCTGAAGTTACTCAGAGAAGTTCTTGCACTGATATCATTTCTCATCCTGGTCAATACTCTAAATGGACAAAGGCACATCCGATCGAGCAAATTATTGGAGAGTCCAGTAGAGGGGTTCAGACCAGAAGAGCCACAAGCGATCAATGCTTATACGTCAGCTTCTTATCTCTAATTGAACCCAAGAAGATTGACGAGGCTATGCAAGACCCAAGCTGGGTTGAAGCCATGCAAGATGAGCTCAACCAGTTTAAAAGAAACGATGTATGGGAACTCGTTCCTTGTCCCAGTAACCTGAAGAAGGAACCAATTGGGACAAGATGGGTCTTCAGAAACAAGATGGATGAAGATGGTCACATCATAAGAAACAAAGCAAGACTTGTTGCAAAGGGATATGCACAAGAAGAGGGAATAGATTTTGATGAAACTTTTGCACCAGTTGCTAGACTTGAAGCTATCAGAATATTCTTAGCTTTTGCAGCTCATCATCAATTTAAAGTCTATCAAATGGATGTCAAAAGTGCCTTTTTGAATGGCGAACTAGAAGAAGTAGTGTATGTGCATCAACCACCAGGGTTCATCAATGAAGAAAAACCACATTGGGTGTACAGACTGAACAAAGCCTTATATGGTCTGAGACAAGCACCCAGAGCCTGGTATGATACTCTCACTAAACATCTTCTTAAAAATGGTTTTAAACGTGGTGCAATTGATAAAACTTTATTCATATTGCATGATAAAAGTGATATCCTTTTAGTACAAGTTTATGTTGATGACATTGTGTTTGGTTCTACTAATGAGAAGATGTGTGAAAAATTTTCAAAAATCATGTCTTCTGAGTATGAAATGAGTATGATGGGAGAACTGACATATTTTCTGGGACTTCAAGTAAAACAAAATGAAGATGGTATTTTCATTAACCAAGAAAAATATGTCAGAGATTTATTAAAGAAATATCAATTTGATTCAGTCTCATCAAAAGATACTCCTATTTCTGCTCTATTAACTTTGGATTCTGATCCACATGGAAAACCAGTGGACCATACAAAATATCGTGGTATGGTTGGTTCACTGATGTATTTAACTGCAAGTAGACCAGACATAATGTTTGCAACATGCCTTTGTGCTAGATTTCAATCTGATCCCAGAGAAGCACATGCAAATGCTGTTAAAAGGATCTTCAGATACCTTAAGGGTGTCCCCAGATTGGGTCTTTGGTATCCCAAAGGCTCCAGTCTAGATCTAATGGGTTATTCAGATTCTGATCATGCAGGTTGCAAGATAGACAGGAAAAGTACCATTGGTGGGTGTCATTTCCTTGGTGGCAAATTAGTAAGCTGGACTAGTAAGAAACAGACTGCAGTATCACTATCCACTGCAGAAGCTGAGTACATTTCTGCAGCAAGCTGTTGTGCTCAGATTCTATGGATGAAGAACCAGCTGACTGATTATGGTGTTACTTACACAAAGACTCCAATCTTTTGTGATAACACTAGTGCCATTGCCATATCTCACAATCCTGTGATGCACTCGAAAACCAAGCACATCGATCTCAGGTATCATTTCATTCGTGATCATATTCTGAAAGGAGATATTGAATTGCACTTTATTCCACTGATAAGCAACTCGCTGATGTTTTTACAAAACCTTTAGATGTCAAAACCTTTAAACATCTAGTCAGTGAGTTGGGTATGTTAAATCCTTAGACTGGTAATCTTGTTATGAACGCCTCAGTGACACTGATCTGGTTCACCAGTCTGAGCGATCCATGCAATTTTGCTCGCCTAGCTATCGAACGCCTTAGTGATACTATCTTGGCACTTATTAATTCATGGATCATCACTTCAGGGGGAATGTTAAACATTTTTCAAATTATAAAATAAACCTTCATTTTTGAGGGGGAACCTTTTTGCTCAGAAAAATGTATTTAACTGAAGCACTTCAGAATATCAAAATATTTCAGTTGAATTTTAATAACTGAGATGGTTCAGATCTCTTTGGAACTGACCATGCTCAGAATCTGTTTAGTCATCTCTGAAATACAAAAATCTTTTCAAAATATCCTTGATACTTGATCAATTGTGTGTACACGTGGCATACTGCATACTAGGTTTTGAACTTAGGATTGGTCATGCTTATGTGTCACACAAGTGGCGCCGTAAAAAGAGAAGAAAATGAGTACTTTTACTGAAAAAGTGTACAGGGTGGGGTCCCTCAAACGTCTCTGCATTAAATGAGGACGTGACCCCAGAAATTGTTTTTAATTGGAAAAATCCTTTTGTTCCATCTTAAATACAAATTCCTTATTCATTCTTTCATTTACTTCGTTTTTCATTTACTCTCTAATCATCAATCTCTCTCTTCTTTACTTTCAAATTCATTAACTCCTCATATTTCCTTTTCATTTTCACTCTCAAAATCTAAAATGTCTCATAAGTCGCTTATTAACTTTGAATATACTCCTTCTAATGATGTGAAAACATCTGCTAAATGGCCAAAGAACTTCACTCCATCACAAATCCGATTCAATATGAGCAACTTTTTGGCTCAATTGAATGTAAAATCTGAAACCTTAATGGGAAGGTTAAACAGTTTTTGGGAGCAATCCCCTTTCCATTATGCGCTGACCGCTAATCCGCAAGCAATGTATCATCGATACTTGCTTGAATTCTGGTATACAGCAGTGGTGAATGTGGATGAACAATCCATCTCCTTTACTCTCAATGAAGGCACCAAGAAATGTGTCATCACTCTTGAGGGGTTCAGAACTTCCCTTCATCTGAACTACCTCGAACCTCCCCAGGTGTTTGTGAAAAGACTCAAAGGAGTCAATTTTAGGGAGGTTCTGGTCGCCACTGGTCATGGTGATATGGAGGATGCTGATGGAAATTTGAAGACCTCCGGACACATCTTTATGTCTGGTTTTGGTATTTGTTGGAGGTTCTTCTGGACTCAAATCGTGGAAAGTCTTGGTGGCACCCATGGAGGGTTGGACCAACTTTCACTACCCCAAGTTGAGATGGGGTATTATATCTGGAATGGGATGCAAGTGGACTTTGCTGAGATTCTCTTCTCTCAGTTGATTACAAAGTTAAATGGGAAGAGAAGTCTACATGTTGCCTTCCCAAGATTTCTGAGCTTGTGTTTCAAAGATATACTTGGAGAAGCTTATGATCAAGCTGGACCTGAAGCTTCGGTACCAGAATATAGTAGGGATTTCTCAAAGGCAACAATCACTGAAAATGAGCCTGAACTCTCCTCTGCTATGATTCAGGTATTTACTAAAACTGTCTCAGCCACACTAGCTGGTTCAGAAAGGTTACTAAGTGGGCCACAAAAGAATGTGGGACCCATTAGTGTACCTATGGTTGAAATCATTGAATCTGGTGATGATGCAACTGCTTCTGCAGCTGTTGAACCAGAATCTGGTGAGGGTACTAGTGACCCAAACCAGGGCATATCTGACCAGATCGCAAAAGTGAATGCCTTCTGGGATGACGATGAGCTACCTCAGGAGAATCTCGATTCTTTTGCTGACTTTGAGTTTGACGAGGGCTTATTGGAGGCGAATCAATCTGATTCTGAGCCAGCCCCCATCCTCGCAAACGCCCCTCCTCCCCCAGAAATTCAAGATAATGAGCCTTATGTTCCACCACCACCATCTCACCAAAATCCTATCTTTCCACCAGGCACCACTCCCGCATATGTAACCGATCCTTCTTTCACTCCTTCACTTCAATTTCTACACCCACAAATTCACAACATACCACCACCGATTAACTATGATGCCCCTTCAGAAAAAGACTTAGATCTGAGAGTCCAACAGATGTTCAAATGAACAAGGTATTAAAAGGGCTTGGTAGTTTACCTTTTGTGGCTCCTGCTTCTGCACAACCCCCACCTCCTTTCAATGTGGAAGCCCAGTTAGAGAAAACCCAAACCGAAGTCCAAGGCCTTATTCTTAGGGTGGAGGACTTAACCAAATCTCTAACTGCCAACACTAGTTCCTTGGCTGATATGAAAGGTGCTCAGATGTTCCTTGGAACTGAGTTGACCAAAGTTGCTGGGAATGAAGGACTAGTGGTTGGAAAATTGAATGAGTTGGTTATGACGTGCAATAAGGTGAGCTCTGCAATCAGAGAAGCCTTCAGATTGACAAAGAGAGATGTGCAAGCTTCAGTAGTTGCGAACTTGACATCTGGTGTTGAGCTGTTGAAGCAAGAGGTTATGGTAGTTGGAAATGAAGTTCGTGAGCTGGTTCAGAAGCCAAGTGTCAATGAAAAAGAACTTGGAACTTCTATTAGGGAAGTGTTAATGAGAAAGAACTTGGGGCTTCTATCAGTACTGGTATTGTGGAAGATCTGAAGTCTGAGCTATCTCAGAATTTGGCTGCTCAGATTTCAGAGTCTGTCTCTCAGAGAGTTGGAGAAGAGGTTAGAAAGATGATTGCTGAACTGACCAAAGATACAAATGACAAGGTGGAAAAAGCTGTACATGAAGTTAAAAATTCAGTTTCCACGCTTGAAGGTGCAGTTCAGAATCAGTCAAAGCAGTTAGATGATATTCTAACACTTCTGAAGAAAGATACTGTTGTTGCTCCTCCTCCCCCTGCTTCTTTCACTGAAGAAGACAGAAAAATGTTGAAGGATTTAAAGGATCAAGAAGCACTGAACCTTAGTTCATCATTCAGACTAAAGGCTCAGTTTGCTACCATGGCAAAAGGTATTTGTGAGTGCCTAGAACAACAAAGTTGGGAACCACTGAAGGCACTTAAATCTACAATTGATCTCTATGCTAAAATGCCTTCAGAGATTCCCAAAGGGGGAAGTGGTGTGCCTATTGGTTTGCTATCTAGCACTCAAGAAATGATTCAAGCAACCAAGAAGCAAACTGAGGTACCTTCTGGTAGTGCCTCAGTTCAGGGGGAACAACTTCAGAAGGATAAGGGAAAAGGCAAGGCCCAAGTGGGAGAAGAACCAAAGAAAATTGTTAAGGGTTCTGGTCTGGTTATTGGAGAAGATGTTGATGAACAAGGCTATCCACTTCATGATCTGAATGCTGACAGCAAGAAGTTAGAGACTCTGCAGAAGCAAGTCTCTAACCAATTTATCATGTGGAGTGAGAATAAGGAAAGGGAAAGGGTTCAACACCAGAGTATGGGAACCCTGGATCACATTGATGCTGCATCTCTTGGTCTCTCACTGGAAAGATTTCAGAAAATCAAACATGATCCAAGAGTGCAGAAGGCAGTTAAAGAAATGCTCAATTATGAATATGGGGTGAACTACTCTCCTTTGGAACAAAAGCTGGACCATCTCACCTTCAAGATGTCCATTGATGACTTAGTGAAGAATAGAGAAAATGAAATGGCCAGAAAGAAGAAAGAGGTTCTGGCTGGAGTTCTGCAGGTAGAGAAAGAGTTGTTCAGACCACCAACGAAGCCCAGAACTGGAACAAGGACTGCAAAGAAAGATTCTCGTGATGTTGTCCATACTTCAATCAAACCAATTTCTGATGATGCTGCTGAACTCCAAAGAAACCATGAAAAGGTTCAGTATGATCACTATATGAACCATTGATCGCATCCAGCCAAAATCATTGATATGGTAGTTGCAAAGGCTGATGGATTGAAGCTGTTTGATTTGGTTGTGAAAAGAGAAGGAAGGGCTACTGAAGAATATAGTCAGGTTTCAGTGCATGAATTTGGGATTTCAGAGCATAGGGAGATGATCCAGATTCTGAAAGGAAAGCCAAAGTCTGCCTTGACTGGTGCATGGTTAGCAAGAATTCAACAAAAGATGCAAGCCAAGGTAGAAATTGAAAGCAGGTTGTTTGGGAAAAAGGATCACTCTCCACTGAAGAGAAAATCTACTGAGGCACCTTCTGGTTCAAGGCCTGTCAAGAAGTAGTTTTCTTCTCAGATTATCATGTACTTGTAAAATATTTGCATTTGTAACTATCATTTCAGTTTGTATATATATGTTGCAATTGTAACAAATAAGTAGATGATAAGTTTAAGTTAGAAAACCACAAGTAAAATTCTGAGACATCAATGATCTATAAGATGTACTTAGAAAATTTTTACAACTTAAACAAAAACTTGCATTTCAGACTTAAAAACATGTATAGATAGAAGTCTGAGATGCATGCACTATTTCAGAACAAATAGGGGGAATTTGTTAGGTCGAGAATCGACCAAGTATAATTTGTTCAGAAATAGCTTGAAGTTTAGTGAAGACGTTTATCAGAATTCTGAGATGTCTCAGAATTCCTTCACTGAAGCTTCACTTCAGTTCAGATCAAGACAAATCTGAAGCATTCATTCTGAAGTCAAAGACTGAAGTATGAAGAAGAGAATCACCTCAGAAGCGAGCATCAGAGTGATTCTACCAGATCGAAGACTGAAGCATCTCAGTGTAAAGTATTTACAACACTTTACACTGATTACGAGGAAGACTTTTACTTTACACCTTTATCCAGTTAATAGATTTATCTATTAATAAAAGGTACAAAGTATAGGCTTGGAACCTAGTACTATAAGTTACATCAAGTGACTTATATACTCTTCCAAGTGCAGCATGTAAGGAATTATGGTTTAATTCCTTAAATGCTCACAACCACCATTTGTACGATCTTGTCCACATCATCATGGACTTGGTCTATAAATACAAAGTCTTCTCACAACTTGCAAAGAGCTTGAAACTTTGCATTGCAACTTGTGAGATATACTCTAAGTAAACTTACGAGTATTTCCAAGTCAATTAGATCACTTGTATTTCGGGATTGTTTAGATACTTACACTTTGGTGTTTATCTTTGTTCCGCAACAATCCTTGTATTTGTTTATACATCAATAAATCAAATACATTAGAAAACAACGTGTCTCAATGCTACATACTTGATTATATTTATATATATCTTTATATAGTTTCTGCCATTTGTTCTTGCATTATTCATATTGTCAATTGTTTCTTGTTATCCATATCTGGATCGTAAACTGAACTTGTCCATCAAGATTAGTTGTACTTGCCAGTCGGGTTTGTTAATCATCTATATTTGGGACTCACATAGAGTTTTCTTGGTTTTTAAGTCCTGAATGTAACATTTAAACTCATCAAACCCTATAAATCTTTTACTATCTCTAGCAAGTTTGTGAACAGAAAGCAGACTGACACAATATTCAGGAACAATAAGGACATCAAACAAAGTAACCATATTGTTTAATTTTAAGTTTCCAATCATTTTAACTTTAGCTAAAGTTCCATTAGGATGTCCTACTGTAAAGTTCAAATCAGACACATCAATGCCATTTTCAATATTCTCACATGAGTAAGTCATATGCTGGTTAGCACCTGAGTCACTTATCCATCCAATATGTTTTTGTTTAGAATTCTGCTCACTTGAAGAACAAAAAAATTTTCCAAAATTGTTATTAAAGAAAGAATTAGAGTTAAAATAAGTACCAGACATATGGGAGAGATTGGCAGAAACAGAAGGTTTATCATTCAGCAGATTCAAAAGTTTTGACATCTGTTCATTAGTAAGAGACAAAGCAGAAGGAGTGATAGAAGAAGAAGCAGAAGACTCATGCATTTTTCCTTTGTCAGAGATTGCATTGTTATTATAACTATGCCTAGAATTTGACTGAGATCCTTGAAAATTAGTATTTCTTTTATAACCAGGTGGATATCCAATCACTTCATAACATCTATCAACAGTATGACCAACATTTTTACAATGAGTACAATTAAGACTAGTATTTGGACCTCTGTTAAGATTCTGATTTCTATTTCCAAAGTTATTTGAATTAAATCTCCTTTTATTATCATTAAACTTAGAAACAAAAGCACTAGATGAAGCTTTATTAGATCCTGTTGTGCTAGAAGTATTTCTATGTGACTCTTCTCTTGACAACAAAGCATAAGCACTTTTAACAGATGGTAAAGGATCATAAGTAAGAATGTGACTTCTCATTGAATTATAAGACTCATCTAATCCCATTAAAAACTGCATTAGCTTAATTAGTTCATTATGTTTATGAAAATCATTTGCAGCATGGCATACACAAGCAGGCAGTTTAATGAGAGCATCAAATTGTTTCCACAATGAATTGAGTTTATGATAATAATCAGATAATGTTGAGTTATTTTGAGACAAAGAATTAATCTTATTATGCAAATTAAAAGTAACCACTCCATCAACTTTATCATAAGTCTCTTTAAGTTCATTCCAAACAATAGCAGCATTTTTAGAAAAAATTTGTCCTAGATATAATTCTTCAGAAACACAATTCAGAATCCATGAAAGAACTACAGCATTACACCTATCCCATTGATGGGCTAAAACATCATTATTAACAGATTTCACACAAGAACCATCTATGAACCCCTTTTTATTTTTAGTTTCCAAAGCTAGTAACATAGCACAACTCCAAATATTATAATTTTCAGTACCTTTCAATTTTAAACTAATTAAAGGAGTATTAGTTATATCACTAGCATGTAAATACAGAGGATCACCAAAGTCTAATTTGCTTATTTTAGTATTAATCATTTCAAAATCATTTTCATGATCAGATTCTTCATTATGAACAGAATGTGGAGGAGTATTTCCATGAACAGACCCAGGAGGAGTATTAACCATTTTAAACAATCAAACAAGAAAATCAACCAGAAACAATTAGATAGACAACAGATAATAAGGAACACACGAAACAAACTAGATCAATTAAAACCACACAAAAGCAAATAATCACAGAAATTTCAACAAAATAACCAGATAATAAAGAACTTTAAACAACCAACTTTAATAAAAAAAATTTTAGAAACAGAATCTATTCTCACGAATGTGCCAGTGACTAGATTCCTAAGCCTCTCAGATGAAGGCCGGACAAGGATAACACACTCGTTTTTATGAGAAATAGAATAAAAACAAGTTTTAATCAAAATATTAAAAGTTTAAGGGAAAGAATCACAATACAGTGCTTTATTGCAGAAGGTTGAAGAACCCTAGATCTGATTTTGATTCACTTAGTCAAAACAGATCCAGGATCAGAAGAGATCTACGATAGATTGAAGATCTAATATGCAGCGGAATATCAACGATCGAAGCAAGAGAAAACCCCTAAAAATTAGGGTTTCTTCGACTTAGAGTTTCAGGATGAAATACGCTCTAAATCACAGAAAACCACCAGAAATAACACCAATCAGAGATAACCTGGCTCTGATACCATGAACGAAAACCTTAATCGGCTGTGATTTTATTATTATCAATGTTCGATTACAAATTAAAGAAGAACACTGAATATCTAAACAATAAGTTTAGATATCAATTACAGAATAACAACTAAATGACCAGATGATCAGAATAATCATAAGATCAAAAAATTACAAAACCCTAATCGAACCCTAATCGAACCAGAGAGAAAATATTGATATAAAAAATATGTATTTGTGAATCTTCTCCACACCCTAAATGGCAGTATATATATCATGTTCAAAACTCCACAAAGACCCCTTGAACTCTTATCCAACTTCAGCTTGGACTCCTTATTTCCCAAATCTTCATCTTTAGTCCTTGTCAACTTCCTTAAGTCACATTAAGTCCAAAACATATCCTGCACACATTTAAACAACAAAACTAGAAAGTGTGTAAGGAAAATGTATAATTATAAGTTAAGGTTGATTTTATTTTGAACATTCCCCCAAATAACGAATCCACTGATCTCTTTTTGCTAATGTGTTCCATTAACAGTTTGTCACAACACTAAACTTGAATGGTATTAAGTTTATGGTTTGCCAAACTAGCCACCAAATAGTGAGTCTTTCGATCCTCTCAAGGACTTTTATTCCTTACGATATTGAACTTTCTAACATTTTTTTAACCGTAAAATGTTTCTTATTTTTGGATGTATATTATTGGGAAAGTCGTCTAGCACTGTAGGCGTCTTTGATTCGGTTCTTGGCTCTGGTATCTTAACCATTAGGATATTATTACAATCAACGCTTCTCTTTTTTTTGGTTGTGACAGCGATAGGAAATATTGCAGCACACCATCCCGAGTTATTGTCTAGACCATGTGTGCTAAAAGTTAGGAACTGCTTTGCTACAAGAAACCTCTTTCATATGATGTTTGGTTTTAGTTATTTGTTTGAGACAAGGTGTAGGAGCCTGTAACTACTTCCCTCAAGTGGTGCTTTACATGTTATAGATGAGCAGGAGAATTGCTTAAGATTCGACTCATTTGTGATTATTAGATATGTATAAATTCGTATCCAATACAAATAAGTAATTTGGGTTGTGATACTAACATTGTATTCATTTACATGTATACAAGTAAACAACACATTAAAACATCTACAAGTTCGATGACTTCAGTTCCATAGCTACTGAAGTTTTTGCTGCCTTGGTATATTTTTATGACTTTTCGCATATGGTTTTCTGCTTTTATGTTTTTTGACATGGTTCCTTATGAAACAATAGACATTAGTTCAATTTTTGTTTGGAAATTAGCTTAAAAGCAAAACTAGCCTAATGTATGTTTAAATTGCAGGTTAATTCTAAAAACTATAAAGCTTTGGAAACAAGATCAAGACATAGCTCCACTTTTGCTCGGTGCAAACACAAGAGGACATTTTAAATGCAAGGCTTAGATTGTATGAAGATGATGAACAGGTAAAATCTACCTATTATTTGTTGATTTATTTGGATGTATATTATTTCTATTGGGAAAGCCGTCTACACATCTTTGATTTGGATCTTGGAGCCACAAAATATCAACATAATTTAATACTTAGAAGTAGGAAGGAGTACGCACAAGAAACGTACTTTATTTGAGGATATCTGATCTGTAGAAGTGGGAAGATGGGTGGTGTAACTAATCAAAGTAGGGCTTCAAGGTAATACGAGTGAATGCTCAAGTAGCTAAATCATTTCGAGTACAGGTTAGATTGGCCTCACATATTTTTGCATTTGACTTATTTTTGAATTCAAAACAATTGTATGAGAGTCCTTATGCAGAATTTTTTTTACTTTTGGCACGAAAGTTTTGTTTTATTTAGTTTTTAAACTTTCATTTTTCTAACTTTTGACACGAAAGTTTCATTCTCTTTAGTTCTTATCACTTAAACTTTCATTTTTTTACTTTTGCCACGAAAGTTTTAACCTTTTTACTTTTTGTCACATAACTTTATTTCTTTTACTTTTGGCACGAAAGTTTTGTTTTATTTAGTTTTTAAACTTTCATTTTTCTAACTTTTGACACGAAAGTTTCATTCTCTTTAGTTCTTATCACTTAAACTTTCATTTTTTTTACTTTTGCCACGAAAGTTTTTTCTCTTTAGTTTTATCACTTAAACTTTCATTTTTCTAACTTTTGACACGAAACTTTTCCTTTTTACTTTTTGTCACATAACTTTATTTCTTTTACTTTTGGCACGAAAGTTTTGTTTTATTTAGTTTTTAAACTTTCATTTTTCTAACTTTTGCCACGAAAGTTTCCCTTTTTACTTTTTGTCACAAACTTTATTTATTTTACTTTTGGCACGGAAATTTTGTTTTATTTAGTTTTTAAACTTTCATTTTTCTAACTTTTGCCACGAAACTTCATTACTTTTTACTTTTTATCACAAACTTTATTTCTTTTTCCATTTTTGCCACGAAACTTTTAACCATTTGACTTTTTGTCACAGAACTTTATTTCTTTTACTTTTGGCACGAAACTTTTGTTTTATTTAGTTTTTAAACTTTCATTTTTCTAACTTTCGCCACGAAAGTTTTGTTTTATTTAGTTTTTAAACTTTCATTTTTCTAACTTTTGCACGAAAGTTTTGTTTTATTTAGTTTTTAAACTTTCATTTTTCTAACTTTTGCCACGAAAGTTTTGTTTTATTTAGTTTTTAAACTTTCATTTTTCTAACTTTTGCCACGAAAGTTTCATTCTTTTACTTTTTATCACATTAATTCACGAACGCAGGTATATCTTTTTATATGTTGTATATATATATTATATATATATATATAATATATATATATATATATATATATTTATTCCTTAGGAAAGTAAGTTTTGCTTTTCTTTTTGCCACGAAACTTTTAACTTTTTACTTTTTGTCACATAATTTTATTTCTTTTACTTTTTGTCACAATCTTTATTTTTTACTTTTGGCACGAAAGTTTTGTTTTATTTAGTTTTTAAACTTTCATTTTTCTAACTTTTGTCACGAAAGTTTCATTCTCTTTACTTTTTATCACATAACTTTTTTTTTTTATTTTGCCACGAAACTTTTAACCATTTGACTTTTTGTCACAGAACTTTATTTCTTTTACTTTTGGCACGAAAGTTTTGTTTTATTTAGTTTTTAAACTTTCATTTTTCTAACTTTTGCCACGAAAGTTTCATTCTCTTTATTTTTTATCACTTAAACTTTCATTTTTCTAACTTTTGTCACGAAATTTTCATTCTCTTTACTTTTTATCACATAAAAACTTTTTGGCTTTATCCATTTCTGCCACGAAACTTTTAACTTTTTGACTTTTTGTCACATAATTTTATTTCTTTTACTTTTGGCACGAAAGTTTTGTTTTATTTAGTTTTTAAACTTTCATTTTTCTAACTTTTGACACGAAAGTTTCATTCTCTTTAGTTCTTATCACTTAAACTTTCATTTTTCTAACTTTTGCCACGAAAGTTTCATTCTCTTTACTTTTTATCACATAAACTTACTAAAGTTTTCGCCCTTTTACTTTTTGCCATATCACTTTCGTTTCTTTTACTTTTCGCACGAAAGTTTTGTTTTATTTACTTTTTATACTTTTATTTTTCTAACTTTTGTCACGAAAGTTTCATTATCTTACTTTTCACCACATAACTTTTGTTTTTTTAACTTTTTGACTTTTTGTCACATAACTTTATTTCTTTTACTTTTGGCACGAAACTTTTAACCTTTTTACTTTTTGTCACCTAACTTTTATTTCTTTTACTTTTGGCACGAAAGTTTTGTTTTGTTTAGTTTTTAAACTTTCATTTTTCTAACTTTTGCCACGAAAGTTTCGTTCTCTTTATTTTTTATCACATAAACTTACTAAAGTTTTCGCCCTTTTACTTTTTGCCATATCACTTTCGTTTCTTTTACTTTTCTCACGAAAGTTTTGTTTTCTTTACTTTTTGTACTTTTATTTTTCTAACTTTTGCCACGAAAGTTTTATTATCTTTCTTTTGACCACATAACTTTTGTTTTTTTAACTTTTGTCAACTGCATGAGTTGTAAATTTTACGTATCGTTATGTTTCCCGGGGCAACGCCCGGGTACAAAAACTAGTTAACTACTAAGCTACCACTTGTAGCTTGTTTTGGATAATAATCGCACACATATCACTTAGTCTTTCGATCAAAACATTTTTGTTGCTGTATTATATTGTTTCCTCCCGAGATTTTTTACCTAAAATTCCATAATATAATCAAAGGTTTTTTTCGTCTACAAATTTTGATGTTATTTACTTTTTTACACGTTATTTTCTTTTAAGTTTCATCAAAATCACTTTACCGATCTTGAGATTTTCTTATGCTTATTTTGAAATTATTTACTTAGTCTTCATTAAAACATATTTATAAAATCTTTAACAAAGGATTTCTATTCAAATATTTTATTTATATCGGTCTATTTTCAGCATCGGTATTCACTTACATATATATTGGACAAGAAGTTATCTTGAGTCTTTACATAAAATTATCTTGAGTAATTTTTGTTCAAAACAAATGGTTAAAGTGGTGGAGTGAGAGGTTACGCATAAGCTATTTTTTTATAATTATTTAACTTTATTTAAAGAAAGAAAGAAAGAAATTGTTTAGTCCGCCTTCCGTGAGTTTGAGCCCCAATATCTTGACGTTGTATGAGGGGGGTTAAAATGTAGATTGACCTTACCTTTACCTAAGTAGAGAAACTCCTTCTATTTTCTACTTAAATGGTAAAAAAAACACTCCAACCTTTGCATGAGATGAGGATTGAACTCATAACCTCTGTCTTCAGAGATTAAGATGTTTACTACTGATCCAAACCATGCTGCTTTTATATTTAAAACTTAATAATGTAGGGGTGAGTTATTTTGAGAACCACTAAAAAAAAAGAACGCGAGAACCAATCTCAGCCCTCCATTCATCAAGATCAGGAAGGGCATGATTGTCATTATGAAAAACTTGTCCAGCTCTCTCTCTTTCTCTCTCCTCTTATTAAATTAAAAAATATCTAATTCTTTAAAAAACTTTTATCTCACAAACCGTACACCGTTAGACGGAAAAAAAACATGGGTAGTCTTGAAATTTCGTCCTCTTTCATTAGAGATGCAATTCGGTATACTTTTGAAGACTTTTTAAATTTCGTTTTTTTTCATCACGTTCATCCTACACATGTGTAGGACAAGTAGAAACCACTAAAAGGTTCATCCTACACATGTGTAGGACAAGTAGAAACCACTAAAAGGTTCATCCTACACATGTGTAGGACAAGTGAAAACCACAAAAAGGTTCATTTAGTATTTTGTCCTCTTTCATTAGAGTGGTCATCATAAATACTTTCGACGACTTTTTAATTCAGATGGCGGATGGATACGGTACGGGCGGTAGCCCTTAGTCGAACGGGCGTTGCCCGTTCAGGGGGGCTTCGCCCTTCTCGGTAGGCTACCTCGAGGCATTTATAAAGGGGTTGGAAGCCGGACGCATTTGGGAATGGTTTGGATTTGATGGGCGGCGATCCATGAGATGGTGGTGGTTGGATACGGTACGGGCGGTAGCCCTTAGTCGAACGGGCGTTGCCCGTTCAGGGGGCTTCGCCCTTCTCGGTAGGCTACCTCGAGGCATTTATAAAGGGGTTGGAAGCCGGACGCATTTGGGAATGGTTTGGATTTGATGGGCGGCGATCCATGAGATGGTGGTGGTTGGATACGGTACGGGCAAAGCCCTTAGCCGTACGGGCTCCGCCCGTGCAGGACAAGTGGAAACCACTAAAAGGTTCATCCTACACATGTGTAGGACAAGTGGAAACCACTAAAAGGTTCATCCTACACATGTGTAGTACATGTCCTACACATGTGTAGGACATCAAAGAATAATAACTTACACATGTGTAAGATGAACGTGATGGAAAAAAAACAAAATTTAAAAAGTCGTCAAAAATATGTCGAATTGCATCTCTAATGAAAGAGGACGAAATTTTAAGACTACCCATGCTTTTCTTTTCGTCTAACGATTTACGGTTTGTAAGATAAAAGTTTTTTAGTGAATTAGATAGAATTATATTAAAGTAAGAGAGAGAAAAAAAAGGAGCTGACAAAAATACCCCTCTAGTGTTGAGAGGGGTTTTTTATTTTTAATCTGGTCCATCCATTTTTTTTTATCCAAAGGTGTAAAGGAGTTCTTGTGTTCTTTTTTTTAGAAGTTCTCAAATAACCCCTCCTCTATAATGTATATCTAAAAGCCATAACTATTAGAGTTAATTACAGAAATCGTCCCTGTCGTGAACCGTTACTTGCAGCTTTCGTCCCTAACTTTCAAAAATTACAGTTTTGGTCCAAAAAACTTTACTCCGTCAACACTTTTAGTCCAAATGACTAACAGACTTTAAAAACCCCATCATGTGAGTTGCACGTGATGGGTATAATTGTCTTTTCCTTCTCACAAGACCAAAAATGTAATTAACCATCATCATCATCATCAAATAACAACAAAACAACAAAAAGTCCATCATCAAATCCAAACAAATTCATCATCCCCTGATCTTTTTATCAACCATTATCATCATAAAGAACAAATCTTTACAAATTCATCATCTATAACAATAACAATAAAAAAATCATCAGATCTAACAATTTTCTTTTTCAAAACTGAAAATAATTCAAAAAAAAACATAAACCAGATCTATATTCAGTCATTATCCTTCATCTTCTTTTCTTCTCTTGATTTCTATAAGAATTAGTCATCCATAACAAGATAACCAAAGAGGTAATTAAATTCAACCACAAATATCCCTAACTATTCTTAGCATCTTATATTAGATCGAAATTAAAAAAATGCTATCTTCTTCTTATATATATATATATATACTAGATTTTAGACCCGTGTCAAATACACGGGTTTACAACATTATTAATATAAGAATTAATATATGGAACAAAAAAATACTTATACGTTAAAAGTAAAAATATACTTAAAAAAATTGAGATATTCAAATGTAAATACTGAATGCTAAATTATATCAAGGGGATGGTGTAGCAGAGTTTCTTTTATACAAACTCTTCTAGAAAGGGAATATCTTAACCTTGATTACACAATTGACCGAGTTCTCATTGATGACTTGCAAAAAAGTAATTTTGGTTTCGTGAGCTATGGTTCTTTAGAACAATAAAAGTAATTTAGAGAAATACATGAATATATATCACTGTATGAAATGGTATATATGAGATATATCTAGATTATAATGATAATATATTATGCAATAAAGTATTAATTATATTTAAATTGGGTTAAAGTGTAAATTGGTGATAGAAATCTAAAAAGTGTAAACTAATTATTTTTAAATTGGGTAAAGTGTAAATTGGTGATGGAAACCAAAAAGTGTAAATTAATTATTTTAAATTGGGTTAAAGTGTAAATTGGTGATGGAAAACCAAAAAGTGTAAATTAATTTAGACATGTGCTAATTTAATTAATTTTGAGAAATTAAGGGTTGTGATTGGTCAATTGAGGTTAGGTCAGTTGCCTTTTAGTATATATTAAGATTAAGATGGACTATTTTATAATATTCATATATATATACAAAAGTTTTTATATAATATATATATATATATGTAAGAAGAAGGCTAACAAACATCAACAGTTGTTGAGTGTTAAGGGAGCTGACGATGTTGATAATAAAACAACCGGTGTGAAAGCTTTTTTTGCTCGTAATATACCCAAGATTTTATATCTTCAAATGAGGGTTTTTACCTTTTTGGTAGATATTTGTCTAGTCGTCCACACCATCAAAATGATCAAAACAAAGAATATAAAAATAGGTCTTCTGCTTGTTTTCTTTCCAACGCACAAAGCATTAATGAGCTTATATGTTTGAATTTTTTATATTAGTTTGTTGTTGGTGAAATAATTATTTAGTTAGAATACTAGTAAACTTACCCGCACTTTGTTGCGGGCGTAACATATTGTAAGTAAACTTCGTTAAATCAAAAGTCATGTAATGGTCGTTGACGGCTATTAGAGAAAAAGACCTGTTTTGCAGCACATTTTTTGACTACACTTAACAGTTGTTAAACTTTTTATTGTTTTTTGTTTTTATCCACGTGATACATAGTTGTACCTCAAGCTATACTATTAACTGCAGTTAAAGTTATGTCAAGTAATGTAATGGCCGTCAACAACCGTTAGAGAAAAAAACGTGTGTTTGTAGCAGATTTTGTGACTACACTTAATGGTCGTTAAAGTTATTTATTGTTTATGTTTTATCTACGTAATACATAGGTAGACCTGAAGCAATAAAATCTATATTATTAGCTACAGTTAAAGTTTTGTCAAGTAATGTAACGTTCGTCGATGACCGTTAAAGAACAGGACTTGTTTTGCAATAGATTTTGTGACTATACTTAACGACCGTTAAGTTATTTATTGGGTTTGTTTTATCTATGCAATACATACTTGTACCTTGTATGCATAGAGAACTTGTAAAAGCATATAGCTTTTTAGTATATAGATAATGTGTATGAATATTTGAGAAAAGAGAATAACAAATAAAGTTACACTTATAGTCCTGTGTAAAGGTAAAGACAAATATGCCCATCATGTGCAGGTCATGTGACCTATCATTTAAAGTCTGTTAGTCATTTGGACTAAAAGTGTTGACGGAGCAAAGTTTTTTGGACCAAAACTGTAATTTTTGAAAGTTAGGGACGAAAGCTGCAAGTAACGATTCACGACAGGGACGATTTCTGTAATTAACTCTAATATTATTAGCACCGATTTTATTCAACGATACAATAAAAAAAAATATATATTTGATTAATCAATAAAATCTAAAATCCCTTATTTATCTATAAATCTACGGTCTACCTACCATCCTCTTCCACCTATCTCCTCACTAAATTTGACCATAAAATTCCTTTACAACAGAATTTACAAAACACATATGATAAATCTAAAAAATTCAGTAGGTATAGAGGACAGACTACTTGAATAACAGATCAACATTGAATATGGGGAATTACTGTAAAGATTGTGTCTGGTGGCAAGCTTTCCGGTGACCATAAAGGACGAGCTTTCTGGCGATTTCATCAAAGTACAGAAAAAGAGGTATGTGTAAAAATGGTGATAAAATGTATGTGTATATATATATATATGTAAAAATGAAAAAAGGGAATAGAAAAAGGGAAGGAGCCGGTGGGGGGAAAGTCGGAAACTAGTCGTTGGTCAATGATATATTTATTTTGGTTTGTGTTTGTAAGCTAAATTTGTCTTTGTTTTTCTTGTTCACAAAAATAACTACGGATTATATGATGGATGGTTTTTTATTTATTTTCAGTTTCTTTTTTAATTGTCTCCGAGTGATCCAGAATTTCCAGATCTGGTCTCGCATCATCATTTCGTGAATACAAGGTACTCAACAGCAACTTCACACAAATTTTCAAGCGACAATTTCGTTTTTTTACTTGCATATTCTAAGGTTTATTTGTATGTTACTTTTATGTATACTACTATACATAAGTATATTTATTTTGTTATAAATTTACAGGACTCTCGCACTTATGAGGTATCTTAAGATCTATAAAGCACACCTTCAATGGCGTCTTATTCAACGCCATCCGTTCAAAGGGCTTGTCTAAGACGTGTTTTTAAGTTTCAGAAAAGATCTCCATGTATAATCTCCTCTTTCTTCTTGACGGTAGATTAAGATCGACAAATATGTGGAAGAGAGATACATGGAGGACGAGAAGGATGGTAAGGTGTACTATGTTCTCGAATAGCCATAAGATATTCTCATTAAACCTGACAAAAAAGTTTCAAATTTTGACATGAAATACATTGTGTAATTTAGAGTCGGTCTAATTTGTTGTTAAAACATATTTGATGAGCTGGCCTTTATAATCTAGAGAAAGGGTGAAACTGTTATGTAACTATATAATAATGACCGGTTGGAAATGTCCCGAGATCTATTTATGTCGCTTTAAATATAGTTTGAATTGAATTGAATAAATGAAATATTATCGGGGTTTTCTTTTGGCGTTTAGACCATGATGCATGTAGAAGTAGTTTGTTCGGACAAATTTGTAATCGAAATCTTTCAACATCTCCGCAAAGAGATGATCATCTTCATGGGGGGTTATTTTGCTCATCATAATAATGGCGTATGAAGCATGCGAAACGATTGATACAAAATGGGCGAAGGTCGTACCACCGTGAGAATCACAAAAGATATCTTCTCAATTGTTATCTTCTCAATTGTTGAACGCTTTTGTATTGATCATTTCGCATGCTTCAGTCGCCATTATTACAATCGACAAAATAACTCTCCATGCAGATGATCATCTCTTCATAGACACGTTAAAGGATTTCGATTACAAATTTGTCCAAGAAGAACTCTACTCTTACCCAACTCGTTCAACTTTTAGATGTACTGCTCTCTTTTTCTTTTAATTTTAAGTATATATATACTTTAAAATTAAATTGCTCTCTTTTTCTTTTAATTTTAAGTATATATATACTTTAAAATTAAATTGCTCTCTTTTTCTTTTAATTTTAAGTATATATATACTTTAAAATTAAATTAAATTTTTAGCAGGTAATATAACCTTCTATATATTTTATAATTGTTAACACATCTCGTAAAATAACTTATAACTTGCTAATTAAATTAATATTTTAGCAGATCTCTAAAATGAATGTCGCGAAACCAACACACATGGTCGAAAAAAGTCAATCACAAAGATCCTTTTATGGACTTCATCCCAAGTTCAACATGTAACTACTTGCTTTTTGTCGAAATAACACATAAATACTTGTTAATCAAATTAATTCTCATATTCAATGTAGGTTCAAAATGAAGATACTGAGGTGCATTCAAAGAGGCAAAAATTGTCTCAAAAGTCTAAAGTGAAGCCATCAATCGGCTTCAATATGCCTGCTAGAATGCGTTCTCGACCACTATAATTACAGAGGTTTTATACCCGTTTAAACTCCAATGATGAATGGTGTCGAATGGGGGTTACAGTTGAAGCTGAGAAAGGGGTTTTTGGAGTTGAGAGAATGTTGATTGCATTATCTTATGATGACTTGTATGACCTATTGAGGAAAGGTTGGCTGGAGTCGGGCATCATAGCCGCATTTATGAGGTAAGTTAAATATATGTTTTAATTTTGTTGTATCTATAAAGTGACTTCACTAACTATTGAAGTTTTTAGTGGACTGCATTTGTTATGTCCTAAAAGGCAAGGAACAACCGTTGTGCTTTTATACATCCGGATTCAATTAGCTATCTTCAGATACAGTTTTCACCATCACATGTGGCGGATATAATCTATAATGCATTTACCTTGAATTTTTCATTGCACCATATATTGATAGGTGAGTTTCATTAACTTTTGTACGACTTTGAGTTTATAGTTTTAGTTTTATTGAGAATAGTTATCATTTTGAATCAATTTAAATGATAGGAATCATTGGTTGCTGTTACGACCATGGACGACCCACGTGGCAACTTACGGACAGCAAGACGACTTGACGGACCATGAGACGACCTTAACCATTCGACAAGCAACTAACCAACTCGACCAACGACTCACAAGCTTAACAACCGAACAACGACATGACCATCCACAACCGACGACCAACTCGACTCGCACGACCAACATAACCATTTATAATCAAAGTAATGACTAGGATTCAACTTGTGCATAGCTCTCATGTATTATATCTAAATGGACAAAGTAATACTAGCCAAGTGGGGGTATTAACTAAGGGTTCTAGTAGGTAATGCAAACATTGGATTTGGTTATGTATCTTTTGCACCAAGAATCGTTTTTAAAGCTTATTTTCAAAAGACTCATTTTGAATATTCCTTAGACAACCATTTCGATCATTCCATATTAAATTTTTAGTTAGGCATAGTTGATCAGGCTATGCATAAGTAAACAAGAATACTTTATGATCGACTCAATATTCGACTCGTTTTGAAAATACGTAGGTTATAGCAAAAATTCTCTATAACCTTGTCTCTGATACCATTTTTCTGTAACACCCCGACTAAGGCGGAAACACGAGATGTCACAGAACGACATGGTACAAAAGATTTAAATATAAAACATCAACATAAAGTTT
>CM067170.1:117101437-117212847 GCA_034093135.1 Erigeron breviscapus
CTCAATGGGATGTTATGTGTATATATTTATATACATTTGTAATTTAAAATTGTTACTTGATCCAATTAGTTATAATCTTGCATTTATATTCGTCATGTACTTATATACTTATTATTATTCAAGCATTTTCATGCATCTAAGGAGTTATAAATAATTTGAAGGTGCTCAAGGTATTTTCATGCCAAATATTATTTAGTTGGCTTGATGATTTAATTTGTTGGTCATTCATAAGAATTTTTGATTGTTATCTCAACTTGTGAGACTCACTTTATTATTTATAGTTTGATCGAACATTAATAAGGTTTTTGTTCAATGGTATTTCATTTGATTAAATTAGAACTAAATAATAGCTTTAGATTGCTAATTTAGGGGCATTATCTACTAGCTTCCAATATAACTATGGCTTGCGGGATCATAGGCAACATAACTAGCACATATATAATATTAAAAAAAGTAGGGTTGTTACAACTAGCCTGGTATTTCTATAGTTAGGTAGCCGGGTGTAGTAAACCGGGTAATAATGGTGGTAATCAAATTGTTCCTCGTATAGCCGTAAGATATTCCCATTAAACAAAAAAGTTTCAAATTTTGACATAAAATACATTGTATAATTTAGAGTCGGTTAAATTTGTTGTTAAAAAAAAGACATATTTTATGAGTTGGCCTTTATAATTTAGAGAAAAGGGTGAAATTGTTATGTAACTATATAATGACTAATTGGAAATAAGTCCCGAGATCAACTTATGTCGCTTTAAATATAGTTTGAATTGAATTAATTAATTATTATCAGGGCTTTCTTTCGGCGTTTCGACCATAATTGATATCGAAATAGTATACTCGGACAAACTTTGGTATCCTAGTATGGATCGTGAGGAGGTTTATGAACTTGATCCGAGATGTCGCCATGAATCTCGAGGGTGCTACTTCGTACTAGAAGGGTAATTGGATGCTAGACGGAATAATGGGAGAAGCAACTAAGACGTGTTTTTAAGTTTCAGAAAAGATATCCTCTTGGATACTCATCCGTTCAAAGGGCTTGTCTAAGACATGTTTTTAAGTTTTAGAAAAGATCTTCATGGTTAGCGAGGTGGTAACTTCTTGATGCCCCTTAGAGATCTAATTTTTTTTCTTTGCAATTCCCACCTTTCTTTCAACATTAAGTTTGTTATTTGTACGGGGCTTGCTTGCTCATCCTTGTTGCTTTGGCTTCTTTTATAGTATGTTATATTTATGTTAGTTTGTTTCTAATTTTTTTAGGTTTTACGTCAAGATTATAAGGACCTCCTATGTCATATGCCGACTCATAGGTTGAATTCGTCAACGCGTGTGGAGCGTGGTTCGATCCTATAAATATCTTTGTTTTGAATTTATGTAGAACTCCTTGCTTCTTTGGCTTATATTCCACTTTTTTTTTAGAGTAAAGCCTATTAAATTTATTGTTACGTTTAGTTATTTTTGTCTTTTATTTTTGAATCTTTGACATTTCCTTTCTTTAACAAAGTTAATAATTGTTTCCACTATTTTTGGTTGATAACAACAGTTTCGACTTGTTACTGCAGAATATTTTCGAAATAGCTTGGGGGATACTATCCTTTTCTTGGAAATACTTAAAGTAAAAGATAGTGTTAAGAAAGACAAATTTCAGTACAATTTCAGTTCATATATTTGTTACTGCAGAACATTTGTTACTCTTGTTGTCCTATAAACTGTCATTTTGTCTCTCTGTACCTCAAGTTTGATGTATTCGCATATATTTGTTGCCTATTGGTGTAGGCATAGCGACTTTATGTAGAACTAGATCCTATTATGTTGCTAAACAAATTGCTTGTTCTATTTTGCCGTCTCTTGTTAAATGTATGGTAGATATGGATGGGTAATCATTCACATCACTTGTCATTATGTTCATGGTGCTGATACGTTTTCTGACTAGCAAACAATATGTTGGCGTAAGGTTCAATCGGACGCAATTAAAGCAGTTGATCTGTTCTCGCAAAAAGTGAAGCAGTCTATGACCAGGTTTGTATCTTTTTATTCAAACACTGTTGCTGTTAAAGAAATTTAGGGGTCACGTGGTTCCATCTACTTATAATGAAGAATATATTGTAGACCTGAAGTTAAACAAATCTGATGGTGATATACTAAAAACATACGTACTTAAAGACTACATAATAGGATTAATGGAGGACATGAATGTTGAACAATATCACGAGATGATGAAGCAATTTCAAAAGAGGCAGAAAAGAAGACTTGTTTGATGAATTTGTTGGTTGTAGAAGAATGTTTGATGATCGATCCGCATTTAGCCCTAGAACCTATCGCTTTATTTCAATCTGGTGAAAGAAGACTATTTCAATCTGGTGAAAGAAGACTAGTTAGAATTCCATCAACTTTGTTTCTTTTATCATCCATCTATATTTTTGTTGGGGGAGACTTGTCTTCAATTATATGCTTTTGTCTTAAATTCATTTAGGACTTTTGATTTGCTTCTTATAGTTGGTGCTGTTATTGCTTCTTCTTATATTTATGTTGCTTATTCTTAAAGTAGTTATGGTCTTATGGACAGTTTATAAACCTTCAATATCTTGTTCTCGATATATAGATTATATATCATATCAAGTATTGGAATATACAGCAAAAGCTGAAAGATAAAACCTTGTTAAAATGATGGATCAAATGGAGTGTTACTATGAAGCACTCGTACAAGAGCTTGAAGACCTCCCCTATTTCCACTCGCAAAGCTGAAACCAAGTCAATACGGAGGAAAATGAATGATATGAGTTTGGTTAATAATGCGCTTGAAAATCGGTCACAATTTCAGAATCAACATTCAAACGGGCTCGTTGGAATTAATTACTCGATTGCAACCAGTGAACTTCAAACAGATCTTGACTTGCTTTTATTCCAAGTTCTGTCCATGTTTGAGACCAATCAGACTATGATTAAAGAAGCTTTTACCAACACTTCACAACCGTCTTCTAAACATCTCTCAGGTGGTGATGTACTTTCAGACAACCTAAAGAAATTTATTAGAGAGTTTGTAAAAGAAAGTCAAAGAAGAGCTTCGGGAATTGTGCTCTGCAAATTTACAGTTTGTATTTGGCAACACTCGAGGAGATACTCGTTGAATCAAGTGGCCGGTCATTCACAAAGAATAAACAAGAAATTACAAGAATTTGGCAGAGCAGTTGCAACTTTTCGAACAAATTGAGACCTGTTTTGTTTGATGACGAACGTCTTCAAACAAAACGGGCAAAATGCATATTATCTCGCGAAATGCAATGATTTGCATCTGCAAAACCAAATGTTGGAAACAGATTTGGGAAATGTTTCAAACGAGAACTTTCTTCTAATGGAGAAGATTACCGATGTGAAGCTTTGCTCACGCGTTACAAAGTTAACAAAGGAAAACACAAAATGATATTTCATATTTGTGAAAGAAGAATTAGAAACTCTAAAATCTGAAGTTCATGAGCTGACAATATCAAAAGAAAACTTACAGAAACCAAGAGATATGGCTGAGATATCATTGAGTAGCGCCAGATATCAAGTGAGAGGAATTTAGTTAACATGTACACTTGCTGGTGAAAGACAACACTATATATATTGTGCTTTACCTCAACCAACTACATTTACTATATCATATATTTCCTCAGTCAAAACTTGATATCATTTTGTAAATTAAAAACGGATTCTGGAAGCAAGAGAGTAATAATGGCTTACTTAATCTAATCTTTAACTAACTCCATTGAGTGATAAATAATTCTACATATGAAGATAATATATGAAATAAGGAAATTGAGCATTACAAATGATGGAATGATTCAAAACCAATAATACAAATATTAATCCTACAAAGCATTAAGTGTTTTCTTTTGCCAAAGAAAAAGAAACATATATGTTGCATGCTGTGCAACAAGTTGGAAAAAATCTTAGAATTTTCCATTTCTCCATCTGATGCAACTTGCTTCACATGGCCAAGCTCTGACCTTTGACTTTCAAATTCAGAGAGGTCAAGCATTTAACCATACCCTCTAACTTGTTTTTCAGACCTTTGTCAACATGGATTCGTCGCCCTAACCATTATACATCGATGTGTCTGTATGTGGTGCTATCTCTCTTACCTTATCTTGTTATGGTATATATTTTGTGCATATTGAACTCAATGTTTTAAAAATCGTTTTTTAAGGCGAACATGTTTTTTTTTCCCTAAGCTGGTCCGGTAGAACCACTCAAACATGTCTTTGGGTGTATATATATACGAGAGAAAGATACTCGCGCGTTGCGGCGGTGATGGAGGTGATGACGGGGTGGTGATGTAATGGTGGTGGCGGTGATGGGGTGATCTACCTGACGGGCTCCGCCCTCGGATTTAAAAATTCGTTCGAAAGTATATCGAATGACTTCTCTAATGAAAGAGCATGAAATTTTAAGAACACCCTTATAATTTTTATAATTCATCGATGTATGGTTTTTAAGATAAAAGATTTTGAATGAATTAGAGGAATAAAATGATTTATGGAGGAGAGAGAAAAAAATGAGTGGTTGAGATTTAAGAAGAGAAAAAGGGTATTATAGTTATTTTAGATAAATATAGAATAGATAGGAGGGGCATTTTGGAGAAGTAAATGTTGAAACTTAAAATTTTAGACATGAGCTATTTGCTTTATAATATAGTATAGATATAGATAATATTATAAAAATGCTACTAAATTTGTTAAACAATCCAACAAAAATAGTCAAAATATAATTTAATCAATTAATGTCAAAAATAAAACAGATAATTATAATCCAAAAAGAATTTAACTTTTAAGTTTCATAAACAACTAAAAGTAACATTAAAGTATACACATAATCATAAATCTAAGAAAGTATGTTCAGAAAAACTGGTTGAACCGGAAAACACCAACCAAAAACATGAAAACCACCCGATTCAAAACAGCTAAACCAATGAGGTTGGTGACTTGGTGGCCTAGCTGTAAGATTAATAAGGAGTATTTCGAGAATCTGGGTACCATCCTATGCGCTCGTGTAATATAAGAGTAAGAATAGATTAATATACCGTTTAAAAAAAACAACTTCTAAGAAACGGGACTTATAAAAAAAGGGCTAATTGCTTGGAAAGTACTTCAACTTTGACACTTTTGTTTTTGTGAGGCTCCAACAAAAAAAAGTTCTATTTGAGGGCATAAAACCGGATAAAACTTCTTTTGTGGGGCTCCGTACAGGTAGCCAGTTGAAAATATTTTTGAAACTAATTTTCTATTTTTTTTCCCACTCCTTTATTATTACATGTGAATATTCCATGTCATTTATACAAAACACTATTATCTTTTACCAGTAAACATCATTCAGATGGTGAAAGTAGATCCGTTTACAGTTTACACCCCCTTAATAACCGCCCCATCTTTCCCTCTTTCTCTTTCAATACTTTCACACCTCACTTCACATCACATAATAATAAATTTTTATAATTTTTGTTTTGCTGCATATATACATGAATTAAAGGTTTGTTTTCTTTTACAACATCTGCTAGGAAAGAAAAAAGGTATAACAATAACTTTGAAGATTTGCCATTCTATTAAATATCATCGAAGAAAAAAATGGAAAATAATTACCAATTCTCATCATTCAACATCATCAGACAAAAAATGGAAAAAACCAAACGTCGGGCTACCAATTCTCATCATTCTACACCAATTCTCATACTTCAATTCTCTTTCGGAATATAATTCGAACAACCAAACGCATACAACCACAAAAAATGCCCAGATCTCACCATCGAAAATCGAGATGAACGTACAAGCAAACACATACAACCACAAAAAACCCAGATCTAAACCACCGGTTTAAGCCAAGAACCACCACCACCACCACCGGCGGCGCAGCCGCCACCACCACTTTCGGTTTCTTTTATTATTTATAAATCAACTCAAACCTAAAAACTAAAACTTAATACTTTTCTCTTCTCTTCTTTTTAGTTCTATACTAAAACCAAACCGCCAAAGAAACAAATTTCCCCACTTACCGCAGCCATCGACATTAGATTGATGTTGATGGAAAAAGGATGTCCGATGAAGAAAGCTCAAGATTTAACAGATTAGATGATGTTGATGGTGATTGGCGTCTGTTGTATTGAAATCGAGAATGGAAATAACGACTTGTGTAAAAGAGATGGAAATGGAAATAATGATTTGTGTGGATGAATTTTGGTGTACTGGGTTTGTTTTTATTTTTGGGTTATAGTATATATATTTAAATAGAATCCACATGGAAAGGGAAATGGCACATGATGTATTAAAAATAAAGATAAACCGGCTAGTTACATGACATCAGCAAAAAATGGTAGTTGTCCCACAAAAAATGGTAGTTGTCAAATTGAAGTATTTTCCAAACAATTAACCCTAGAAAAAACTAATAATATATATTTCAGTCGCCCCTTCTTTTTTTTCCTCTCAAAATTCCACTTACATAGTTTTTCTTAACGGGATACCCAATAAGTTCAAATTGATTGAAGGAAATCAACCAAATCGAGAAGATATCTAGAAATATATATGAATAGCAATAAAGATATTCTGATTATGCTGACAAAAAAGTTTCAAATATTGACATGAAATACATTGTATAATTTGTTGAGTAGGTCTTTATAATGTAGAAAAGACATTAATTTGATGAGCTGGTCTTTATAATTTGTTTAGTTGGTTGATTTTATTATTGTAAAAAAAAAAAGACATATTTGATGAGCTGGTCTTTATAATTTAGAAAAAGGGGTGAAAAAGTGATGTAACTATATAATAAGGATTGGTTGGAAAAATATGTCCCGATATCGATTTCTGTCGCTTTATATATAGTTTGAATTTGAATTGGATAGATGAGTTATTAATTAGTAGGGTTTTCTTTTTGCTTTGTCGCACGTACGTTTCGACTTTCGACCATGACATCTAGCGACGTAGTTTATTCGGACAAACTTTGGTATCATTGTTTGGATAGTAACAAGGTTTTCAAAGTGGATCCGAGATGTCGCTATGAATCTGCACATGTCGATGGTTTGTACGAGAAGGCTATGTTTGGTAATTATATGCTAGATGGAGTAACTGGAGAAGCTCCTACCACTTTGAAAATCTAGCGACGTAGTTTATTCGGACAAACTTTGGTATCATTGTTTGGATAGTAACAAGGTTTTCAAAGTGGATCCGAGATGTCGCTATGAATCTGCACATGTCGATGGTTTGTACGAGAAGGCTATGTTTGGTAATTATATGCTAGATGGAGTAACTGGAGAAGCTCCTACCACTTTGAAAATCACAAGCAAAATCTTATCGATTGTTGAACGATTTTGTATTGATCGTTTTGAGATCTTCAGAAAACATTATTATGAGCAGCAAAATAACCCCCATGCAGATGATCATCTTTTCGCGGACATGTTGGAGGATTTCGATTACAAATTTGTCCAAGAAAACTCTACTTTTACCCAACTTGTTCAACTTTTGGATGTATTGCTCTCTCTTTCTTTTACTTTTAAATAAATATATGTTAAGAAAACTTGTTTATTTTATTTTTTGAAGCGTACCATATACTACGAGATGTAGAGCATGAACGTTACAGGTGATTCAACAAAAAAACCCTGACCGCGTCAATGGAGAGTTAACCCGTAAAACCGGGGTTAACTCCAACCGGTTGATCTAGCCTTCATTGTCAAAATTAAGTATTTATCTATTTATTTTTCGGAGTAAATATCTTTTGAAAATAGAGAGAAAAGAAAAGCAGCTATATATAGCTGCTGATATGTGATTTGGAATAATGTTCATTGTTTAATTTTTCTTCATAATTATTTTCTTCCAGGCTGCTACCCAGCTGGAGATCAAAAGCCTCAATGACTTGACGACTACTGCTATTGCTGGTAGACTCGATGGGATGTCTCGCGAAGAGATTCTCAAGAAATTCCACTTGCCAAGACTCGATGTATTTTCTCCAGAACAGGAAGAACTGATTGTCGATGTATTTTAGTTGTGGTTTTGGATGTTTGGATGCTTTATTACTTATTTATCTAAAGACGAATTTGTTGTTAACTTTTATTTATAACTGATTGTGTTATTTTTTAATTATAATGATATTGTGTGTTGACATCTCTAAAGCTAACCAACGAAACTGAAAACAGAAATTTCATATTATATATATGTTGCTATAATTCATGATATGCAAGTATGCTCGGAGAAGATTATGCATAACATCAAGTCTCTCGGGTATCTTTGGTATAAGTGTAGGGGCAATCATAATTTCTTATTGTTGGAAGATTCGTGTAATTTCAATGTATAGTAGTTTTGTAACACATATATTGTAAATGATTTTAATGGCTCCTTGCAACTTTTGCGGGAGTTGAAGTAATGAGGTATTGTGTGTTGACATCTCTAAAGCTAACCAACGAAACTGAAAACAGAAATTTCATATTATATATATGTTGCTATAATTCATGATATGCAAGTATGCTCGGAGAAGATTATGCATAACATCAAGTCTCTCGGGTATCTTTGGTATAAGTGTAGGGGCAATCATAATTTCTTATTGTTGGAAGATTCGTGTAATTTCAATGTATAGTAGTTTTGTAACACATATATTGTAAATGATTTTAATGGCTCCTTGCAACTTTTGCGGGAGTTGAAGTAAATAACAGTTAACTTTTCAAAAAAAAAAAACTAATTGGGAGCTGAAACAAAGTATATATGATGCTTTGCTTGGTTTTTTCTAGGTGGCTGCTTGCAGTTACTGCCAGCGGCACGTCATCATGTCAAATGATGTTGCTTGGCTTGGCTTACCCCGTTGAGTTCTGATTATTGCAGAGTTTAGATAGTTTTTGAACTGTTTGCACATTCTGTCACTTTTGTGCGGATTTTGGTTGGGTTACTGGTAGACATACACACGCAGGATCATCAAAATAAGTAAAATCTGTTTGGTTACATATATTGTCATTCACATCTGACATCAATAGTTGTTACTGCACATAAATTTCTTGCATTCGGAAAACCTCAAGAACTGATTCTTTGGATGGTTTGTCATAGCCATTGATTTTTGAAAATTTCCACAACATTTTTATGTCTTTTTGCATCATTCAGGGTGGTATCCTACACTTAGCAGCGGTACTTGTAGCGGTAGTTGCATCTAGTCCTGCAAAGGGATTGAGTGGACGAAGTTTAGGTCTTCTTGATCCGCAACTTTGTTGTCTCGTCGTTGCTGGGTGCTTTCTATGTGGTAAGGCAGACTTTGTTCCTTCCATCACTATATTCAATGGTTATAATTAATTGAGTTAATTGCAAAATTGGTCCCTGTGGTTTGTCTACTTTCGCAATGGGGGTCCCTATTTGACTTTCCTCGCAATGGGGGTCCCTATTTTGACTATTTTTCGCAAATTTGGTCCCTTTTTGACGGATCCGTTATGAGGGGACGTTAAGTAATCACGTGATGGACACGTGCATGAACATAAACGTAATAAACCACCCCATCAATCATCATCTTCATCATCAAATAACAACTCAACCCAGATTTATTGATCTTTATTATATCTTTTTCTTTTTCACTCATGCCCAATTAAATTAATGTTATTTCTAATCATTTCAAATTATTAAAACACAATCTAGAAATCAAAAATATTTCATCAACAACTACAATATATCCGAAATATAAATAATATTCAATAATACTCGTATTATATGACAATAAATAATTCTAGTATAATAGATTCATGATTGTAAGGCCTCTCACTAAGCTATCCTCATCAACACCTCTTCCACACTGCCACATCAGCTTTTCTCTCTCTTCATCCACCTCTTCCACACTCACTCCCTATAACCCCTCTTCCACACCTTTTATTTATTTTATTTTATATTTACACAAAAAATAAATAATTCAACATTTATTTAAAATTAAACATTACAATACATAATTAAAAAAGACAGTACATGATTAAAACACGAAATAGATAATAATGCTACGATTACTCTTCGTCATCTTTGATTGACATACTTCCTAAGCCACGGTAAGCTTTTTCGTTGAGCCACCACTAGTCGTGTTGCGGGCATTTAACTTCACACTTCCATATCCAACACATCGACAACAAACGATTTTCGGATTCAGTCCACATTTGTCTCGGCATTTTGAAATGGAATGGTTATGGAATGGTTTTATGGAATGGTTTGAGGAATGGTTTGATGAATGATGTATGGAATGGTTTGAGTTTAAAAAAAGATTGAAAATAAATAATGGATTGTGAAAGATAGTATATATAGAAGGATAGTATATATAGAAGAAGGATTGAAAACAAAAAACAAAAAAACTGGTTAGTTTTTAAAATTTTGAATTTTTTTTTTTTTTTTTGTTTTGGCGTTATCCCCCGCTCCACCTCGTCTATGCTCATCGATGCAACGAAATGAGAGGATGGAAGAGCCGGTCGACGAATTGCTCCCTATGGTGTCCACATGGATGAGGCGTCGACGAAGTGGTCGACGAAAGCTTAGTGACCGGCCTAATAAACCATATTTTATCCAATACCACATGGCTCTCGTAATAAGTCTCTATGGTTCCCAATAAAATTGAATAGTAAAAGGAACTAAACAAGCTTTTATGGGTGTAACCTGAAACTCTATTTTCATACTTAATCTCACATATAATAAGAAATAAACAATGCTGAAAGTGGATGGAAATAATCTAATCTGACAGTTAGTATTAAATTACCTTTTTCTTTGAGATGAAAAAGGTATCACCATCCCCAATCTCATTGCTTTCTTCTTCCTTTTGTGACAGTTAGCCCCCATGGTTGTTGGAAGAAGAAAAAAAAGAGATATTAGAATTCAATCGGAAGTACACGCCGTTCTGAAAAAGAATTCAATCGGAAGTAGATCTTTGGATACCAATAATAAATACACTTTCCAAACCCAACAACAAATACACTTTCCAAGTGATTGTCTGTTACTATCCTATCACACACATATCTACAAGAGTACAAGGATTGATGTAACGTTGACCACCACCGCTACCAAACACTCCGCCGTTGTTATCACCCGCACTACCACCGACATCACCCACCACAACTGCCTCTACCTCTTTCTCTCCCAACTCTCTTTTCCTTAACCGCCACTGAGATTTAAAAACCCAAATTTTATTTTTTAGGGTTCTTCAAAAGATCGAGAGTGACTAGCTGGTGGGGTGGTTTATTACATTAATGCCCATGCACATGTCCATCACGTGATTACTTAACGTCCCCTCATAACGGATCCGTCAAAAAGGACCAAATTTGCGAAAAATAGTCAAAATAGGGACCCCCATTGCGAAGAAAGTCAAATAGGGACCCCCATTGCGAAAGTATACAAACCACATGGACCAATTGCAATTAACTCTAATTAATTGCTTCTTTTTTCTGACTTTTGTTAGCCATAATCAGAAGTTATTAAGATGTTTCTCTTTCTTGTTTGCTACAATTGTTACTCTTTAAACGAAATCAGTGCTTAAAATTTGCCTTCATAACATGTACAAATAGATTTTATGTTTGTTCATTTCAATATTTATTTTTTATTTCTATATTCATGTTCTTTCGTTTAGATTACTTTTTGGCCAAGTATCAGCTGCCTACATTAAGAGTAATGGGGAGTGTCCACAGCGTTTGGGCTGCTGCAGAGGGGGGGCGTGGGGGCGGAGGGAGGGGGGGAGGGAGTGTCCACAGCGCGGGGCTAGAGGCATATTCAGCTCCTTCAGTTGTCCTCTCATTCACATGATGGACTTCTTGTATTTGATGATTTCATAGAGGCTCCTCTCAAGCATAATCCTAGTTGATGTTTGAAAACAAGAAAGAGAAATGAAATTTCAAAAGCCTTTATACTCCAAATGAATTCAATAATTCTTTAAGCATCATCAAGTTGTAATCTACATTCAAAGTCCAACATATCAAAGCTCAAAAGTGAAAAGAATTTTAAAGATGCATTTAAAAAATTTGTGTTGTAGATGGAAAAACAAAGATTAATGATTAGTCTTTAAAAAATGTTTTGAGAATACAAGGTCAAGGACAATGTTGATTAACAATCTTCAAGACAATGAGAAAACTTTGAACTTTTTTAAAAATCAAAGATATTCTCAACTTATGGGCTTATTACATAGATTAAAAGATTAAAAACGATGCACATTTAAATAAAATTTAACGGCTGAATATTATGAATAAGAAGCATCTACCAAATTACTTGATGCCAAAATAAAGGTACATTTACAATTACATTATCTAGGAAAAGAAACATGAAAGTAGCGAATTCTTAGATACCTTTTGAGACTTGAATTGCGAGGATTGCAAAAAGTGTAAAAAAACTTATGCCAATTACGAGATGAGACATAAGAAAAACCTTACCCGCAAAGGTTGAGGCATCGGTTTTCACTTTGTAGTGTTTTGAATTCAATCTCATATGAGCCCCAAGGAACGAAACACAACTTACAAAAAAAAGAAGGTTTTGGAAGCACTCATCCTTTGAAATAACAAGTATCTTGCATGTGCTCATTGACCCCACGTGTGATCAAGTCATAATAAAATCAAATAAAAAAAATAAGATCGGTTAAAACTAAAATTATAAGGGAGACGATAATGGAACTCATACCACACCATTCTTTTTTTTTTTTGACAGGTGTACATCTTTCATGATGCCGACACACTCTCCCCCCATCACATGGGGAGGACCATCTCAGCAGTGTGTAATCGGTTGTCTAAACCGGAACCGTTACGTCCACACTGAGATGTGTTAGAATATGTGGGATCAGATTCAATGTCATCATCTCCCGAGTATACAAGATCATGGGTCTCAACAAGTGTATCGGCCCAAGAAGGGTCCAAGTCCAAGAATTAGAGTCGGTTGTGTTTAAAATAAATTGCCAAAACTAGTTTTCAATTCTAGTATAAATATAGGGCTATTGTATGTCATTCGATATCAATAAAAAATATAATTTCGATACTATCATTTAAACATGGTATCAGAGCCCTCAATGGGCTTCATCATCTACCTTTAAATCCCTCTTTTGATTTGTATCACCTAAATCAATACCTAAGCCACCATGGCCGGAGAAGAGGCTGGCGGCTCCGGTAACGATTTGGCATTACAATTAGCAAACCTTTTACAGAACAACAAACATCAATCTCAACATCCCAAATTAACCGACAATCTCCAAATCAATTTAAAATTAAACAGTACCAATTACTCCCTATGGACCCGTATGATTCGGGTTGCCATAGGAGGCCGATCAAAACACCTTTTGACACACTTAACCGAAAAATCACCAGAAAAATCATCAAGTGAACAATATGAGTCATGGGAACAAGATGACCTGATCGTATTCTCGTGGCTCATTCAAAACATAGAACCAATGTTAGCCGGAAATCTTACCGAATTTTCCACCGCAAAAGAACTCTGGGATGCTTTAGTAATTACTTACAGCAGTGGGAGAGACAAGCTACAAGCTTTTAATCTGCACATCAAGGCCAATGAACTCAAGCAAAGCGACAAGTCACTCGAGGACTTCTGGATTGCATTACAAGGAGTCTGGGGTGAGATCGATCGACAAGATCCAAACCCGATGACATGTTCTGAAGATATCAAAACTTATAATAGGATTCGATCCGAACAAAAATTATTTCAATTTTTGAACGGATTAGATCGGAAGTTTGAATCAACCAAAAGGGAGATTCTCAGAACCGACCCACTTCCGGCGGCTGAAGTCGCATATGCCACCATACGAAAAGAGGCTGCTCACCAAAGGATTTTGGGAGCAACCGTCACTGATATCGAAGGAGCACGAGGCATAGCCACCGGTTTGATGGTGAAAGAAGAAGACGGGTTCGGGTTTGCCACCAAGAGATTCAATCGGGTTAATGATAAACAAAAACCCATGATTAAAGATGATAAATCGGATCTCACGTGTGATGAATGTGGTATGGAAAGACATACCAAAGACCAGTGTTTCCGATTAGTCGGTTATCCGTCATGGTGGACAGAAAACAAGAAGGGTCGTCGATATAACCCATCGGAGAGAAACAAGACTTCTACCGCTCGAACTAACCCCACCAAAGAAAGTAGCAATAGCGATGGCCGGAAATTAGAGAAGGGTTTCGGTGGGGTAGCGGCGGCTGAAGCTGAAGATGGGGGTGGTTATTCGGTGGTTGATGGTAAGAAGAGAGGTTTTTCTCTCTCACAAATACAGCCACACACCCTTATCAGTAAAAACAATAACAACTTTCCAAAATTATCTTTTTATATAAATAAAAATGATTATATAAAAAACCCTAATAGATTAGGTGTTGGGCTCAAAAAGGCTGTTGGGCCAGGAAAAATACATGGGCTAGGGTTAATAGCAAATGGGTTTATGGCCCAATCTGATCACTCTAAAACGAATGGGTCCTGGATTTTCGATTGTGGTGCATATGAGTTATCAGATTTTACAGTTTTTTCAAAACCTAGAAAGACCCATATTCGAGCTGCTAATAAAGGGAAAATGGAAGTTATGAATGGAGGAACTGTTACGATCTCTCCAAACATCAATTTAACTAATTGTCTTTATGTTCCATCTTTATCTCACAAACTTCTGTCAATAAGTCATGTGACAAAAGAACTTAATTGCTCAGTTCTCATGCATCCAACTTTCTGTTTGTTACAGGATATCAGGACGGGACAGATCATTGGGCGTGGCACTGAGAGAGAAGGACTGTATTATGTTGATGAAGTTACTGAAAGTGAGACTGTCATGCTTGCTCATGGAACTCGTGAAAGAGAAGCATGGTTATGGCATAGAAGATTGGGGCATCCGTCAGTTAGTTATTTGCATATTTTGTTTCCAAAACTTTTCCCTTTGAATAAAAAGATTGAGTGTGAAACTTGCATTTTAGCAAAATGTCATAGGCAATCTTTTAAACCTCATAATACTAGAGTTGAATTTCCTTTTTCATTAGTTCATTCAGATGTGTGGGGCCCTGCACCGGTTAGTGGAGGTCATAATTTCAAGTATTTTGTGATTTTTGTTGATGATTGCACCCGAATGACATGGATTATTTTTTTTGAAAAACAAAGATGAAGTTTATGATAGATTTACTGTGTTCTATAACATGGTCCAAACTCAATTTCAAAAATCTATCAAAATCATGAGAACAGATAATGGTGGGGAGTATGTGAATTCTCAAATGAACCTGTTTTTTCAATCTAAGGGTATAATCCATCAAACCACTTGTCCTCACACCCCCGAACAAAATGGTGTGGCTGAAAGAAAAAATAGGATTCTTTTAGAGATGACTAGGGCACTTATCATTGAGTCCTTAGTTCCAAAAAGCTTTTGGCCTGAAGCCTTAGCTACTGCTACCTATTTGATCAATCGTCTTCCTACAAAGATTCTAGATATGAAAACCCCTTTAAAAGTCCTCTCTGAGTTTCACAAGCTACCATCAGTTCTTACTTTGCCCACTAGAGTATTTGGATGTACAGTTTTTGTGCATATTCCAAAATCATATCGTAACAAACTTGAACCATGTGCTGAAAAATGTGTCTTTGTGGGATATGGGGTTACTCAAAAGGGGTATAGATGTTACAATCCTAATACTCATCGTATGTTTACTACGATGAATTGTGATTTTTTGGAAACCAAGTATTTCTACTCTCAAGAACTCAGTGGTCAGGGGGAGCAACAAAGTGACACACTGAGTTGGCTTCAATTTTCATCAGAAGTTCAGGTCACTACACCTGATAAAAATTCTCCAGATAAAGGTTTACAGTCCTCCTCCTCTCAAAGTGACAACCTGAGTCCTGACCTGATATCCAAGGTAAGTAATTCTGAACCAAGCCATACTTTGGATATTCCAGCTAATGAAGTGCAGGAAAATATTAATGGAGAGTCAGAAAATATAGAAGAAGAAACTACAGAAAGTGCTCCAGAAAGATATATTCTTCCACCAAGGTCTACCAGAGGAATACCTGCAAAGCGATACTCTCCAGAAAGAAATTCTCGGTCTACTAAGTATCCGGTAGATAGCTTTGCTAATATTGTAGAAGGTTTTTTCTCCAAAGAAGCAAGAGCATTTGCATCAAAATTGTATTCTGAAGAGATCCCATCAGGTGTAAAGCATGCATTGAAATTAAAAAATTGGAAGGAGGCTATGGATAGTGAAATGGAGGCTCTTATTAAGAATGATACGTGGGAAAAGTGTATTCTTCCAACAGGAAAGGATCCGGTAGGATGCAGGTGGATATATACCATCAAATATAAACCAAATGGGGATATAGAGAGATACAAAGCAAGACTTGTTGCCAGGTACACTCAGACATATGGCATTGATTATTCAGAAACTTTCTCAGTTGCAAAGCTAGATACAATAAGGGTTCTTTTCTCAATAGCAGCAAATCAGGGTTGGTCTCTTCATCAGTTTGACGTAAAGAATGCTTTTTTGCACGGGGAACTAAAAGAAGAAGTGTATATGGAAGCTCCTCCAGGTTTTTCCCACGAATTCAAACATGGGGAAGTGTGTAAGTTGAAAAAGGCCTTGTATGGGCTTAAACAATCACCCAGAGCTTGGTTTGGAAGGTTTACTCTTGCTATGAAGAAATATGGATATCAACAAAGCAACTCAGATCACACATTATTTCTTCGTCATAGAGGGAATCTTGTGACATGTCTAATAATTTATGTTGATGATATGATTATAACAGGGAATGATGAAAAGGAGATTAACCAACTAAAATCAGCTTTGTTTGCAGAATTTGAAATGAAAGATTTGGGAGATCTGAAGTATTTCCTTGGAATAGAAGTTTCAAAGTCTAAACGTGGAATTTTTATTTGCCAGAAAAAATATATATTAGATCTTTTGGCTGAAACAGGAATGATTGATTGCAAGCCAGCAGACACGCCCATGGTCATCAATCAGAAGTTGTTTGTGAAGACAGATGCTAAAGCTACTGATAAAGGAAGATATCAAAGGTTGGTGGGGAAACTTATTTATTTGGCTCATACTCGTCCAGACATTGCATATGCTGTTGGAGTAGTTAGTCAGTTTATGCATCAACCTCAGGAAGATCATATGGATGCAGTTCTGCGAATTATCAGGTATCTTAAAGGGACTTCAGGTCATGGGGTGTTATTTAAGGCTAATGGTCATCTCAAGATTCAGGTATATACAGATGCAGATTGGGCAGGAGACAAAGGTAATCGAAGATCCACTTCTGGGTATTTTTCAATGGTAGGTAATAACTTGGTTACATGGAAAAGTAAAAAACAGAAAGTTGTCTCATTGTCAAGTGCTGAAGCTGAGTTTAGAGGTATAGCTAGGGGACTAGCAGAAGCTTTATGGTTGAGAAAGCTGGTATCTGAAATAGGTTTTGCTCCCAAAGAGAGTATTCGGATCATGAGTGATAATGAAGCTGCGATCCAGATCTCAGAGAATCCAGTTCAACATGATAGAACCAAGCATGTGGAAGTTGATCGTCATTTCATAAAAGAAAAATTGGAAAGTGGAATTATCAAGTTACCTTTTGTTAAGTCTGAAGACCAGCTTGCTGATATTCTAACCAAAGCAGTGGGAACGTCTATGTTTCATAAGTGTCTAAGCAAGTTGAATTTCGGTAATCCCGATATTCAACTTGAGGGGGAGTGTTAGAATATGTGGGATCAGATTCAATGTTCATCATCTCCCGAGTATACAAGATCATGGGCCTCAACAAGTGTATCGGCCCAAGAAGGGTCCAAGTCCAAGAATTAGAGTCGGTTGTGTTTAACCTAAATTGCCAAAACTAGTTTTCAATTCTAGTATAAATATAGGGCTATTGTATTTCATTCGATATCAATAAAAAATATAATTTCGATTCTATCATTTAAACAAGATGACTGCCAAGGAAAAAACTCCAGGAGGCTCCCGCACATGGGAAATTTAACAGAGGGTCGATTCTGCGCCTGGCAGGGATCGAACCCTCCACCTCAAAGATAAAAACCTCGGCGACTCACCACTGGACCAGTGGATCATACCACACCATTCAACTCATACTTTCAATCAATTTTCTTATCTGAATTTCACTTTTATTAACTCACATCTCCTAATTTTGTTGGCATAACCAACTAACAGTATATCTCAACCAACATTACACTTATTTAATTTTCAGAATAAATTACACACTTTTAATGGTCAAAGGTTTTTGATTTATAGCCATCAAATAAAGCCAACACCCCAAACCACTATGGCTTCACAACCCATGGATATGATCAACCCATGTCAATGGCAACGGTGCTCCCACATGGGTTGAGTGAATCAGTGCAACCCACATTCTAACCCACATATGTTGCCATCGCCCCAATGGTATTAAACTGTATAATTTGGCTACATTTACCTTTAAATTAAATCTACCTTGTAATAATAATAAGATGAGCAATGCTACATTTACTAACAAATTTTTACAAACAAAATTTACAAACACACCTGGCATCAATAACTACCAACCAAATTATATATATTTTCTCTTTCTTGATTTATTTTTCTTTTTCTATTGGTCCACATGTGTTTGTAAATATTGTTAGTATACTTTTGTTTGTAACTATATCATTTCTCTAATATGATTATATAAACCCACCTTCTCTCCCCAACTTGAGAATACACCTTTACGCGCTCCATTATTTTCCGCCAATAAAGCATCTATCGAATCGAGTTCAAAGGTAACAACTTTTATACTTCTCACCTTGCTAGCAAAATCTAGAAACGAATTTATAATATCATAATCTAATTTACTGTTGCAATTGATTATTTGAGTACATTGTCGTTAGTGTATACAGTATAATTTCACAGCCCAACCTATGAAAGTTGCACATGAGTGACATTAGGGTTTTGAACGTACCTTTTTCTTTCTGATATATTGACAACCATATATATATGTAGGAGTATTTGATTTTCATAAATTCCTATCTTTTGCACAAAAACTTTATCATTATTTGCTGTTTATATTTCTTTTTATCAATAAATACGTACATATATCTGTTTTCATCGAATTAGTTCAAGCTATTATTATTATTGTTGCTAATATTTACTTTCAGTTGATTGTTTCCTGTAAATCCGTGATAAAGTGAAATAGATGTAATGGCGGTACCAGAAAAAAAATTTTGGAACAAAACTAAAAAATCCATGGAAAAAAATTAAAAAGGGGCAAAAATTTTAAAATCCATGAAAAATTTTGAAATTTCATGACAATATAAATTGAGAGGGTCCCCCCTTTTTACCGCCCTTGGCCATGCATGAGGTGATTCTTTGGAACACAGGGTTGCCCGAGTGGGTAGGGTCGGAGTTACTAACAAAAGAGGGTATGCACTTGCACACCCTGCAAAGAAAAATACCATTGTTAATTTTTCGGTTAAATAAAAAAAGTGTAAATACGGTATACAACACACTGTATACATCTATTAAAAAGGAGATTTCATACTCAAATACAATTTCTTAAATCCACCATTGTGGGTAGGACTACCGGAGAACTACTTGGGATTGTGTATTTTTGTTGTAGTGGTAGTTTTTCTTGTATTATACAAGTACTTTGTTTATCTGACGCTGAATTTTGATCATAACGTTAGCAAGTCATTCAATCGACCCGCTTTGCTTATATATCATGGCTAAAGAGAAGGCTCATATCAACATTGTGGTCATTGGACACTTTAATTCTGGGAAGTCAACCACCACAGGTCACTTGCTCTATAAACTAGGTGAAATCGACAAGCTTACAATCGAAAGATATGAGAAAGAGGCTGCTGAGCTGGACAAACGCTCTTTCAAATATGCTTGGGTGTTGGACAAGCTCAAGGAAGAGCGTAAACGTGGGATTACTATCGATATTTCTTTGTCAAAATTTGAGACCACTCGCTACATCTGCACTGTCATTGATGCTCCTGGGCACCGTGACTTTATCAAGAACATGATTACTGGAACCTCCCAGGCTGACTGTGCCCTTCTCATCATTGACTCGACCTCTCTTGCTTTTGAATATGGAATTTCCTCTGGACAGACTCGTGATCACACTTTGCTTGCATTCACACTTGGTGTCAAGCAAATGATTTGCTGCTGTAACAAGGTACTTAGTTGCAGGCTTGCAGCTTATTTCTTTAATGTAAATTATAGCTTTGTTATTTGTTGTTTTGCAGATGGATGCTACTGAACCCAAATACTCACAATCCAGGTTTGAGAAAATTGTCAAAGAGTTGTCTTCCTTCTTTAGGACAGTCGGATTCAACCCCAATAAAGTCCCATTTGTCCCAATTTCTGGTTTTGAGGGTGAGAACATGACTGAGAGGTCACCTAACCTAGACTGGTACACGGGTCCAACTCTACTTGAAGCGATTAACCAGATCAACGAGCCAAAAAGACCATCTGACAGGCCTCTCCGCCTTCCACTTCGTGATGTCTACAAGATTGGTGGGATTGGAATCGTGCCAGTGGGACGTGTTGTAACTGGTGTTCTCAAGCCAGGTATGGCGGCCACTTTTGGCCCAATTGGTTTGAGAACCGAAGTCCAATCCGTGGAGATGCACCACAAAGCATTGGCTGAGGCATTGCCAGGAGACAATGTTGCTTTAAGAATGTTACCATGAACGATCTTAAGCGTGGGTATGTTGCTTCAAACTCTAACGAGGACCCTGCAAAGGGTGCTGCTAGTTTTACTTCTCATGTCATTGTCCTGAACCACCCGAGTAAAATTAAAAAAGGGTATACACCAATGATCCACTGCCATACTTCTCGCATTGCTTGTAGATTTGATGAACTGTTGACTAAGATTAACCGGTATACTTTTGAGGAGTTTGAGCCACTACCCAAGTTCTTGAAAAATGGTGATGCTGGAATGGTGAAGATGGTTCCAATAAAGCCGATGGTGGTTGAGACTTTCTCTGAGTATCCTCCATTGGGTCGGTTTGTTGCGAGGGACATGCAACACACTGTTGCTGTGGGCGTGATCAGGAGTGTGGATAAGAGGGATTCAACTGAATGATTGTTTGTTTCTTGAATAACTTGAAACTCTGTTTTAACTATTTTGTTCTGGTGTTTATTTTTAACAGGCTTGGTCTTGTGGGTATGATGATTCCGAATGTCTTTTGGGGTTGCTCACTTGCTTGATAGTTGATGTTGTCTTGTGGTACTTTCATTGAGTTTTGTTGTCTAATTAACAGATACCCAGTCTTTAAATAGTTACAACCTTTTAGAATTGCTTTCTCAATAGATTAGATCGATGCTATTATTGATTTTTGTCTCTGCTTGATTTTGTCTAATGCGCTTATTTGTCATATTTTTTGAAAAGAAAAAGACTTTGTTGCCTAGTCAACCCGGACAAAGTCTTTTTCTTTTGCCTGATTATATAAGTTTTTTCTCTTTTGCCTGATCCACCCATTATGCGCTCTGCGCAACCTGCCTAGTTGGTTCGGTTGTGTACTGCCGATGCTGGTGTCATGAGTGTCATCAAGCTTAGCAAAAAAAATAATAGTTTGGGTGCATTAATGTTAAGAACCGAGTCTTTCAAACTCGGGTGATGGCTTGGTGATGAGGATCCGAGTTTCCCAAACTCGGATCATGTTCTCACAATTACTCTCATCTGCATCTTTGTGCCCCTAGCGCCATGGTATACATGTTAATATTGTTATAAACCTTAAGTTTGGGCTTTAAAATTGTCACTTATCACCTTGCAGACTTCATTGTAATTATTCATAGTAGGTCTTAATCAAGTGGTAACCTAGTTATAAAATTGTATAAATACCTTTTTTGTAATTTTTTACATTTGAGATCAATGAATATAACTTTTCAAATTTTTTTGAGTTTCACAGACTTAGCCTTACCTTGCAGTGATAAAAATCCAAGTTAAGTGGTTTCTAAACTTTGCAATCTCAAGTGGTTTCATTTTGTTGACAGGACCATAATCACAAAATTTCAGAACTTCAAGTAAAAGACACCAGTAGATAAATTAAGTCCCCAATGCTGGCGCTTTCAAATCTGATATGCTCCTATTCTAAGCTCGACAGATTTGGAAAACCGCAAAAACTTGGTGGACAAAAATGACATTTGTCGAGTTTGAACTTTAGACAAGAGATACGATGGGTAGGCAATCTAAGTGGTGTACTAATGTATTAATGAGACTGAACTCCTTAATTCCTTTTATGGACTAACAACCAAATGAACAAATTAGTAAGGCATATCGTTGAGATACCTGCCTGGTAGATCTATGTATTTTTATCACCATCAAATATAAGATTATTTCTAAAGCCGTCAAATTGGCAAAAGTCCAGAAAAAAAAATCAGGAATTAAATCATAGGTTCACAAACCTGAAACTACTTAAGTTAAACTAATTAAGGCGAGGATCACAGTAGTCTCAAGAGTCAGGGAAGCCTCGAATCATATCAGAAGCACAACACATTTATGTCATTTGAATCTTTGATAAACAAGTGTAGAGTAGTGAGACTTCCATGTTTGACGTCTTCTAATCCAAGCAATGATCATGTTTCAGTTTTCTGCATAGTCTTCTACTGATACATAGACATAGAATACCAAAATTGAAAGTTGAAACGCATAAAATCATCATCATAGTATCAAACTATATAATGATCAAATCTTCATTTCATGTCAAATGTGAGGTCTCAATCATGTTTCCTAGATGTCAAACGCTAACTTAATTACATTAAATTACTGGAGAGAAGGTACAGGAGGAGGAGGATGAGGAGGAGTACTATGTTCCTCGATATACATCGCCTTAAGTAGCATATATATACATTCATTTGGGGGTCTCGTGTATCCATCTTCTTATATTGGAGAAATTTTTATAGACAGAGTTGTATAAATCTTATGATGATGAAAATTTAAAATCGTACGTACTTATGGGCCACACAGATAAATTTAATGAATCTGATGATGATGGAAAACTAAAAACGTAGTAATTAGGGGTGACACAGAAAGTTTAATAGAGATGAAGGGGTAAAGAATATCGGAAGAAGATGGACCAACTTAGGGAGAGGCGGAAACAAAGATTGTTTGATGAATATGTTGATTGTAGAAGGATGATATGATATGATGATTGATCCTCATTTGGCCCTAGAACACCTAGGTTTTTATTGTAACGATGAAAGAAGACTAGTTGGTTTTCATGAAGCTATGTGTCTGGTATCATCCGTACATTTATGGTTTTGTTGGGTAGACTGTCTTTATATGTTTTTTGTGTCTTAATTAATCTAGTATTTTTAAGCGTCGGCTTTTAATTACATGTAGGGGTCACATTATACTTAACTAGATGGGTGCCCGCGCGATGCGGCGGCTACCTCTGAAAAAATTACGGTTAAAAAAAAATGTACATCCTAATCATGTCAAAGCTGCTACACAATTCTGGTTAAGTACATCTTGCCTATAGGTTAATTAAAGGATAGTGGCATGTAAATAATACAATTAAAAATGAGGCAATGAGTAATCTAATGCACAATGTCACAACCTAAAAGATAGATCCTCTTGAGCAGTTTCGTCTCTCAAAGTCGCAAATCACAAAACAATAATGAACCATATATCTTTTCAACCATGGCTTGCCAAAAAATTAATGATACCGAGGAGATTGTGCAAAACTCCACATCTACAAGGACAAAAACGAATATCAAAACATGGTTGAAGCATAATGTAGTGTCGGGCAGTCATACAAAGGAAGATTGTTAGTCAAACGGGTTAGCTGGACAAACACTAATGTCTACAAGTAACGGGTAGCAAGATCCATAGGTACTAAAACATAACTCTTTATCAATTTTTACAAATCAGTCCAACCTGACTGGTGACAGTTTAACCTTGTAGTCGACACAACTTAACCCATGTTGACATGTTGCCCAGCCAGGGCTAACCCGAAGTTCAATAATAGGGCGTATTCTCAACTATAACATAAACAAATAAGATGGGAATCGGAAAAACTGGCTTGATGGAGTAAAACATAATATAAAAATTATGACTTTGCACATAATCATTTGATTATACCCATTCGTCTAAACAATATGAGTCTACTTTACACCTTTCCCAAATTAGATTGTAAAGTCTTACAAACTTGTATATTTGTTCCCTTTATGAGTTCAGCATATGTTGCTATTTTGGGCATAGAACTGTAGGAACTACTTCATTTTATGGGATGTTTATATAGTTAATATAAAAACATACAAAACATTCCCATAGATTAATCCATGTAAGCAATTACATGTATGGTGTTTTATATATAAACTGTCATTATAATCTTCTATCCAAGTAAAAGATTATTAAGGTTTTATACATAAACTCATATTTATAATGAACTCATTCTGTACAGGATAGCAAGTTTTGTACAGGAAAACAAAGTTTTGTAAAGGTCCTAATAAAGAGTTATGACTTATGTAGTTGTAAATTGTAATGAGATGAAAAATATGGAGGCAAGAGAGCAAGCATTGTATACACTTAGTATAGTAATTAAATTAAGTAGGCAGACATGGAAAGCATAAACTATGAACAACTTTCTTTCTTAAAATGACAGGCTAGATAGATGTAAAACTATAGTAGAATCAATTCTAACCTGTTCGGCTTTAAATGAGCCGCAAACATTTCGGTTCTCCCCAGCTGTATATAACACCAAACGTCGTTCCCGTTTGGGATCTCGGTATTTTATATTTTCTACTCTTTTTGCTTACCTTTGAGATCCTAGTATAACAGACTCTCTCATATTATCTAATTATCCAAGCACCCCTATTATAGGATATCGATTACATCTAAAATAAAGTATTATAATTGCCACGAATAAACAAATAAAACGCAAGAATATACCTGAATTTTGTTTAATCCAATCCATCGAGGTTAGACTATCAAAGCTCATGCTTTTTGGAATTTGATATGATGGATTAACATGTTCCTTCACAACAGAATTTTCATCTTAAATTATAAAATACCAATGCGAAAGTTACAAATCTTTAATAAATATATGAATAATGTGAAAATTCAGATAATGAGGTCTGATGTGAATTGAATTGGCAGATAATCAACGACAACAAAGAAAAAGAATTAGATATGATTTGTATAGCATTTGACAACAAAGAATTCATTGATAGTTAATCAAAGAAAAATTATTAAGAAATCAAACCTAATTGATGAACCCCAAAAATAAGAAAATTGAATCCCCCTTCTTGAAGAAACGGATGAGAACCGAAATTTGATTAAAAACATTGAAAAAGCCTTCCGATTCTAATGATGGTGATTGCGTGCCGCGGGAATGATGGTGGCGATGGCGGCCGGATATCAAGAGGGAGGGGATTAGGGTTCTTGGAGGCTGGAGCGAATGATGAGGGTGTTCTGGGTGGGAGTTCTTAGAGCGTGAGATGATATTAGAGATTTTAAGTTAAAGGGCATTTTAGACATTTCAAGTTCTGAATAACTTAAAAAGAAAAAGGAAGTCTCTTTTATAAAGTGTATAGATTATTTATAGAAAAATATCTATTTTTACATGAACATTGGTCTTTTGCAATTTTGGAGCAATGATATATTGATATACAATTTAGCCTGTACATATATTTTCTACATGACTATTGTGATTACTATTATATAATAATTTGAAAAGAAAATAATATTTTCACATACAACATAATACATTTACCCAAACAAAGAAAACACTTTCTTCATTAACCCCTCAAGTAACCTCTAACTTGATGGAATCCCCACCCTTCTTCAACCTCTATTTTCAACTCTATTATAAATTAAAACAATTCAAGATTTTTACTCTACTAATAGAGAATTTATTTCAAAACTAATGCTTCCAACATAAGTAACGTACTTGCAAAGAAAAAGTTATGACAATGACGGTGACATTTGTTGTATTTTCTATTTATTTATTTCAAATATACCTCTAAAAAATTACATTGTACCAAAATTGGAATGGGGGCAGTTGCCCCCACTGCCCCCATTGTAGAACCGTCCCTGGTTGTATATATAATATATAGATTTATTTATAAACATGGTCCCTTTTGGTGATGTACCAAGTCTACCCTATCAAGAATTGGAAATAGCAAAAGCTGAAAGGGAAAATCTTGTTAAAAAAATGGATCAAATGGAGTGTTACTATGAAGCACTTGTGCAAGAGCTTGAAGAAAATCAGAAACGGATTCTGCGTGAGTTTCAAGACCTCAGAAACGAGCATTCGACATGTGTCTACACTATTTCTACTTGCAAATGTTAAAGAGACAGTGGCGAAGCTAGAAATTTTTGAGTGGGGGGTCGGGATATAAAATTTTCTTTTCCTAACGCTATAAAATTTAAAATGGGGGTCGAAACCGAGTATATCGAAATTTTTCTACACGAAAACAATATACCCCTACATCGTAAAAAAAATTTCGGGGGGTCGGGCGCCCCTCCGGCCCCTATATAGCTGCGCCCATGCTTAGAAATGAACGATTTGAGGTTAGTTAATAACGAGCTTCAAAAGCGGTCCACAACTTCAGAATCAGCACTCAAACGGGCTCGTTTAAATTACTCGATTGCAGTGAGTCAACTTCAAAAGGATCTTGACATGCTTTCATTCCAAGTTTTGTCCATGTTTGAGACCAATCAGACCGTGATTAAAGAAGCTTTCACCGATACTTCTCAACCATCTTCTAAACATCTCTCAGGTGGTGATGTACTTTCAGACGACCTGAAGAAATCTCTGAGTTTAAATATACAAGAAAGTCGAAGAAGAACTTGGGGAATTGTGCTCTGCAAACTTACAGTTAGACGTGTATTCAGGAACTCTCGAGGAGACATTAGTTGAATCAAGTGCTCATATACAAAGAACAAACAAAAAGTTACAAGAATTGGCAGAGCAGTTGCAACTTTCGAACAAATCGAGGGTTGTTTTGTTTGAAGATGTTCATGCACTAAATGGGCAAAATGCATATTATCTCGCAAGATGCAATGATTTGCATCTGCAAAACCAAATGTTGGAAACAGATTAAGCAGAAACTCTAAGATTCGGAATTCATGAGTTAACTTTGTCAAAAGAAGCCATTCAGAAAGAAAGAGATACGGCTGAGCTGTTGTTGAAGGCCGCTCAATCCAAAATTAAGGATACTACTTTCATGAATATGGCTGCCAAAATGAAATTCCGAATTTGTCTTTGCAGAAGCTTCAATTGCAGCTTGATTCCGTTCAAAAGTAGCTTGGAGTCTGAAGAAAGACATTTGGAAAACAGCGAAATGGTTTTAACACATCTTTCTTCCTTGGAACTCGAGCTTCAAAAGATGTCACTTGTTCCACCTTTAACCAACTCAGCTACACATCCAGGGGCTACACAATACACATTATTATTATAATAACAAGGTTATTATGTAACTGGCTATTATAGTAAGACCATTATAGGTATTTGTATAGTTGTATTGTAAGGTAGTTTGTGTGACTGGTATTTGTATAGTCAGGCTATTTAAGCAAAACGGGGGAAGCTAATTCACGCAATTATTCTCTCAGCGGTTTGGTATTTGGCGCGTAAGAAATGAGAAAGTATTCAACCACAAGGCTGTCACTATGGAACACTTGCCGGACCAGGTCAAAGGCATTAGTTTTCTTATGGGTCAAGAACAGAGATAAACTCATTTTAACTTCATGGGAAGCAGTTGAAAAACTTTTGATACCTTAAGTTTGGGCTTTAAAACTGTCACTTATCACCTTGCAGGGGGTGTAGAGATATGTTATAAACCTTAAGTTTGGGCTTTAAAATTGTCACTTATCACCTTGCAGACTTCATTGTAATTATTCATAGTAGGTCTTAATCAAGTGGTAACCTAGTTATAAAATTGTATAAATACCTTTTTTGTAATTTTTTACATTTGAGATCAATGAATATAACTTTTCAAATTTTTTTGAGTTTCACAGACTTAGCCTTACCTTGCAGTGATAAAAATCCAAGTTAAGTGGTTTCTAAACTTTGCAATCTCAAGTGGTTTCATTTTGTTGACAGGACCATAATCACAAAATTTCAGAACTTCAAGTAAAAGACACCAGTAGATAAATTAAGTCCCCAATGCTGGCGCTTTCAAATCTGATATGCTCCTATTCTAAGCTCGACAGATTTGGAAAACCGCAAAAACTTGGTGGACAAAAATGACATTTGTCGAGTTTGAACTTTAGACAAGAGATACGATGGGTAGGCAATCTAAGTGGTGTACTAATGTATTAATGAGACTGAACTCCTTAATTCCTTTTATGGACTAACAACCAAATGAACAAATTAGTAAGGCATATCGTTGAGATACCTGCCTGGTAGATCTATGTATTTTTATCACCATCAAATATAAGATTATTTCTAAAGCCGTCAAATTGGCAAAAGTCCAGAAAAAAAAATCAGGAATTAAATCATAGGTTCACAAACCTGAAACTACTTAAGTTAAACTAATTAAGGCGAGGATCACAGTAGTCTCAAGAGTCAGGGAAGCCTCGAATCATATCAGAAGCACAACACATTTATGTCATTTGAATCTTTGATAAACAAGTGTAGAGTAGTGATGTGTCGTATTTTATACCCATTTCCCACATTGTATTTAGTTGATTTTGCATGGTTTATGAGTCGTTTTAGTATACATTTGGTGCGTTTATGGTATTTGTTAGTGTTTCAGGTTACTGACAGGTATGTAAGCGTAAATCTGGAGAAAACGACATTGTTGAGGTGAAGTAAGTGCTAACGGAGGATTTCGGAAGCATTTGGATGAAGATTGCAGAAAGTCAACAAAAGTCAAAGCTGGCAAAAGGAAGGTTGCGCCGCAACCGAATTACAGAAAGTTAAGTGCGCCGCAACGCCTTTTGTTCCTGGCCAGCCACGAGTCAACATTGGTCAAAGGTCAACGCGAGTCAACGTCCAATTGCGCCGCAACCGAAAAGCAGAAGATTAAGTTGCGCCGCAATCAATTTCATTGCGCCGCAATGCGTTCAAGTTCAAGCCAGCCTTGGTCAACGAAAGTCAAAGTCAAACGCGAAGTCAAAGGGAATTGCGCCGCAATGAGCTTAATTGCGGCGCAACTGGGTCCGATTCTGGCAGATTTTTGGGGGAGTATATATAGTTTGCAAAAACACACCAAAACCCTTCTTCTCTTCTCCCAGCCGTTTTTGAAGCCTTTTTCAGAGATATTTTCATCTATTCATCATATTTAAGGATTTCAAACACGATTGGATCAATTTCGTTTGTAGCTTTCGATTATTATCATTCGGTAACAATGAATTCATCATATTTTCTTTGTTATTCTTATTTTAATATGAGTGGCTAATCGCTTCATCATCCATCTTGATGGAGTGAGACAATATGTAAGGATTGTACGATTTTATTAATTCAATGTTGATTTCATTTAACGTTATATCGAGATCTTAATGTATTTCTCTCTTTTAATTTATCTTGGATTGATTGGTGATATATGTGTGTCTTTAATGGTAATTATTGATTGCGTATATGTCGTTTTGATTATTTGGGTACAAATAATTAGATCTATAACGGGTACGGTAGATAATCATTCAATGATAATAGGGGGAAATGTGTTAACGGTTGGGTACAATCGATATGTATAACTGTTATTTCAATAACCAAAACAATTGTTTGATTAGGGAAGTTATAAAAGATGTCTTGGGGTACTGGTCTTTGTAACGAAACTAGTTTAAGCAAGAGAGTCAAATGATGTCATTAACTTGACGGGTACGGGGTTGGTGCTTTGTTTGAGTCTTGGTTATTTAATCAACTAATTTGGATTTGAACTTCATTTATGTGCAATCTGAGCGTATTGTTGAGCGAAATCAAGATGGATGCCTTTTAAATTATTGTCATAAAAACATTTTCAATATCGTTTTAGGACGATCCCTGCCGAGTGACAATTCGGTCACAAAACCCCTTGTTAATTAGAATTACTTAATGTCAACAATTACTTCACTTTAGTCCCTGTGTTCGATCCTGGACTTACTTTTTAGCTATACTATATACGAACGGGTCCACTGCCCGAGAGTGTGTAGTAGTCAGTTTTAGGGTATTTCTTATTTTAATTTTTAAACTCGATTTTGCACATCAAGTTTTTGGCGCCGCTGCCGGGGACTTAATTTTAAGTAGTTGTTCAATTTTGTGATTCGATCCTTTCTCGCATTCACTTGTGAGGAAGTTAATTGCTTTCTTAGGTTAGCGTAATTTAGTGTTAATTTTTTTTATTTAGTTTTAGTCCATTTTATTATTTAGTTCTTGTTTTCCATCTGTGCTTTTCACGGGGTGTGCTAGTGTTTGTTTTGTAGTATTAGCATCACCTATGGCTATTGAAGACTATGAGTTGGAGGGAGAATATCCTGACGAGATTTGGTACTTTAATCAGTTACCCAACGAGACTTGGTATGAAGCATGGATGAGAATTAGATACATAGTTGATAAGTTAAACACGAACAACATTTTTGTTCGTGAACTTGTTACGTTTTATTTGCGTGGGCTGGATGATGAATCCTACGATATTTTAAGCGAAGAAATCTTAGGGATGGATACTGACGGAGTATTTGATTATTTGGAAGAATTTATTCAATCTAACGAATTTGTGTATGTGCCCAAAAATGAAACAATGTGGCAAGAAGTGTATGAGACTTCAGAAGAGAACGAAACAACGGAAGCTTATGATCTCTTGGAAAATGAATCTCATACTCAACCTCCTGAAAGCCAAAAATATCCAGAGACACAGGATTCCATTCAAATTCTGAATACTGATGCAATGGAGGAACCACATGTCTCTCCTCTACAATCTGACTTTGGTGAAGTGATAATGGGAGAATTTAAAGAAGAATTTATGGAACCAGGAGATGTTATGAGTAAGATAGTAGCACAAGAGCAAGTGTCATTTCCACAACCTATGATTGGAGTCGATTCGAGAGAAGATGAGTATCAATTGACTTATTTGGGACAAAACAAACTATTGCTCATTAGCAGAGAGCCGGTGGTCGAAGATGTTGATTTGAAAATATGTTCCTCCTTTCTTGGTAAGGTATGTGATGTTTCTTATGATGATACTAATGTTGCTAACTATATCTTGCAGGATTTGGAGGATGAAGTCATTATCGACTTGGATGAGGAGTTGGTAACCGGTCCAACAAAGAGGATTGAGCTTGAACACACCAAAATGGATGAATTACCGACAGTTCAAGCATGTTTTCAACTGGTGAGCAAAAAGAGGAAGCTAGAGGGAGCATCGGCTACTTTCCTCATTGATAAGTGCTTAATTATCTCTCAAGAGAGTCATTTTTATACTTCAGGTAACCCAATATTGTTTGAGTATAATAAACGGCGATGGGTAGAAAACTCGGTTTTAAAATTAGATATGATAAATCATGTGAGGAAAGATTTTGAAAAGGTGAATTTTAAAGATTGGGTAATGATAAAAGTTAAGTTCTCAAATTTTTCACCCTACTCGTGTAGGCCACCAGACTTTTGTGCAGGTGATGTTGATGATTGGATTCTGGCGGAGGTGAAAGGTAATTGTTTTTCACCGTTTAAGAGTAGACCGCCCAACACTCTAAGTGTGGGGGCGTCGGAGACCCCACCATGGTAATTCATCGGGGTAGGAGTCTAGCTAACGACTCGTTAATAAATTAAGCGCTTCTCGGGAGGCAACCCGTGTCTTTTATTTTGTTATTTAAATTTAAATTTTGCATTTCATTTTTTGTGCTTATGAATAAACTCTTTGAGATTATGGTTGTTTGCTTTGGTTGAATATATTGGTATGTGTTGATATGTTTGTTCATACTTGATAGCAAGTTGGTTTGTCATATGCATATGCTCGCAGTAAGTTCAGCAATATATTCTTGTTGGCATTATTCAGGCATGGAACATACATCATACCCGGCGAGTTTTTCTTGTTCTTGATTTTGTTTTTGTTTACTTTCCCCTATTTCCCATAGTTTGCCTTAGTTCATTGGACATTGAGGGCATTGTCCAACTCAAGTGTGTGTGTGTGTGGGGGGGGGTGGTAAATAGGAAAAAGTCGGGTATTTTTGAGGAATTTTGAACTTTTGCATGCTTGTCCTTGTAGTTAATTGCTTTTGTCACTTAATTATAGAACTTAATAAGCAATTTGACTACACCTTTGGTACAAATTTCAATACGTGGAATGTGTTTTGACTGATTAATTAGGCAATCCCTTCTGCATTAATAATATGACTAGCACGCTCAAAGCACCAAAACACCAAATTGTGAGATTATTGATTCATTGCTAGTTATGATAGGTGTTACGGTTTTGGAATTATTAGCCTTGTAAATTTGTCCCTCTCGTAGGCTTTTAGATTTATCCAGGAGTAAGGGTCTCTTTTAGAGCTCTGAACTATGATGTGCAAGTTTGAGGTTGATTTTCCATTTCCGGATTATTTCATTTGCTATGAGTGTGCTGGTGATTGCGTTGATTCTAGAACTTGTCCTGGTTGATCGTTCCGTGTTATTTATCAGAAGAGGCAAACTTAGGATAAAACCATTTGTTCTTTGTATGTTCACCCCTTGTTTCGTAAAAATTTGTTATGTGCATGTTTTGTTAATGTGCTTAGTAGCTAACTACACTGGTTAGTGAACCACCTGTTAAACCCTTATGTTGCACTCACTTTTAGTGCAAGAAATAATATAAAACTTGTTGTCACTACCCTGTTCTTTGTTATTAAATCCACCCTTAATATACACCTTTTCCTAGCCATACCGATAGTCGAAGTCCTGGTGGGTCATTGGTTGCCTATGCTAGTGGATGGTTTGGGGTTGTCCTTTATGTCGGGTTGGGATATTCTCGGTTACTGAGAATAGATTGATTTCGTCATGCTTGTTTGGATAAAGTCTGGATCGTTCATTTCAGCATATGATTACATGATTTGTCACTGTTTCAACATTATTAAGAGAATACCAATTAGTCAGAGTAAAAGTAGCTCACAAAAAAAAAAGAATAAAAGAATTGAAAAACAGAAAAAGAAAAAAAAAATAAAAAAAAGAAAGAAAAGAGCTTGGGCTGTCAGTTGGTATTTCTCACTTTTGGTCAAATCATTTTTGTAAGTTGGTACATCAATTACACCAACGAAAGGATCTGAATGCTATAATCTTAAGTTGTTATTTGTGGGTTGGCGCGTTTGTTTAAGCCAACATGGGTAGATTTGGTTGATTGAGTTGTATAAGGTCATACACCACAATGGTGTCGGTTTTTAATCGTCTATTGGGGGTAGTGTCTGGACAACTTCTCGGGTTTTGGACCGTTGGCAACTAATGACATGGGATTTAATGGATTAGACTATTATGTAAAACTTTGTTAAATGTTGTGTTATTTGTTTTTAACACCCTTTGTTTACCCAAATTTTCATACCCTTTTAAATACCTTGTTTAGCCTCAGAAGTTCATTAAAACCCTTAAAGTCCTCTTTTGATAGACGTTGTGGTGCTTGCATCATGGCGGTGAAGGAACGATCCTAGTACAAGCCTATGGTTAAAAGATTATGCATCACGACTAGGCATTGAGTGTGTAACACCCCAACATGGCGGAATTATGGGGTATCACTTAGAAAAGCACAACACGACATGGAAATTATGTAGAGTCAAACTATATGAAAACATAGGATTGAAACAATCCTTAAAACTTGTACAAACGTATACAATCATCAACATTCATCGAAATACATGTTCAATCAATAATAAAAGGCAATTCAATCGATAGTAATTGATCCTAAAAGTAACCCATAAAAGGGAAGTAAGGATCATGGATCCAGAAAGTCCAAGGCTAGTCCAATCCTAGCAATTAAGCATGCAATCATCCATTTTGTCTCTGATTAACTTGATTACCTGAAAAGTGTACTAAAGAGCGTCAACATAAAGTTGGTGAGTTCGTAGGGACAAGTAACAAGGAATAACCGTGTCGGATAACAACCGTTAACAATAAATGAGGATTAGGAGAACTAATCACATCCAAGGAAAACCTATAAGGTTTCACATTATCAAAATTCAATACAAGTCAACGTTCAACAACAACGATTCCATATAACGTTCAACAACGTTCCATAACAATCAATAACGTTCAACAACGGTGCGGCTTACATAGTTAATAATTAACAATGCGCTAACGGTGCGACTTATATATAATAATGCGCTAACGGTGCGACTTATATAATGAATAATGCGCTAACATGTCCACATCAACAATTCAATCATACAATCAATCAAATCAACAATCAACAGTTAAACAAACATGTACACTTTTCAGCCCGAATCTCAATTGAGTAACGAGGGTTTACGAAACTCACCTGAAATGTCTGTCAGACAGTAGGAGGTATGTAACAGTCTGAAATGTATTCGTATAGCTCAAACGTATTAGCCTTCTGTAAAGGAAACTGTATAGAATAACCCATTTTAATAGAATTATCAGTTTAGTAAGAAACTGACGGATGAAGGACTAAAACTGCAAACAGTTTAACGGTTCAGGACTGAAACTGTCAGAAATCTAACGGTTTAGGACTGAAACTGTCAGAAAATCTAATGGTATTTAACGGTCGTCAGAAAATGGACCTGTTTTGTAATGGATTTTATGACGGTCGTTAATGGCAGTTAAGTATATACTTGGTTTGTATAAATCTTTTATATATATATATATATTATATATTTTAATTATATTATGGGTAGGGTTAACGTGAGAACCACAAATATGGAGAGAACCGTGAGAACCACTAGTTTTCCTCCCTTTTTCTTCTTTTTTTGTGTGGTTTTTTATTTTTTTAATTTTTATTTTTCATTTTTTGAAACTTTTTTTTGTTTTTTTATTTTCTTTTAACAAAAACCCATTCCAAAAAAAAAAAATTTTTTTTTTTGTAAAAAATCATATGGGTTACGCGTTAAGAAAACGTATGTATACGGTACGGGCCAGAGGCCCTTATCCGTTCTAAACTGACCGTCAAGGGACGCATATGGGAATCGTATGGATTTGATGGGCGGCGATCCAAGAGATGGTGACGGTTTGATACGGTACGGGCGTAGCCCTTAACTCTAAGGGCAAAGCCCTTAGAGATGGTTTTTTAGTGGTTCTTACGGTTCTCACCATATATGTTGTTCTCACTTGATCACTTTCACATATACATACTTATTAATATATATTCCTCTATATCGGTACGCGTATGTGTATGTGTGTGTCATTCTTAATAAATTAACATTTTTTATAATGATTTCAATATATATATATAATTTCCATGAATTACATAATTTATATATTATATATATTATATATATATATTTATATATATAGATGTATGTATCTATATATATATATATATTATATATATATATCTATATATATATATATATATATATATATATATACTTACGGTGGTGGTGTTTGACCGTGATGGTGATGATGAAGGGTTGCAACGACAGTAGCTTTTCATGGTGATGATGTCTTTCCGAACAGTAGCTATAACGAGCAGCAGTAGTTGTTACAGTATGGTGGTGATGTTGGAACCGTGGGGTGGTTTGAAGGTGATGATTAATGATCATGTTTATATCTATATGTACGGTATGATATATATGATCATGTTTATATTTATATGTACGGTATCTATGGATATATATATATATACGTACAGGTTTGAAGATGGTGTTGAAGTTTTGGAGGTGGTGAAGTGGTCTCGCACAGTAGTAGTAGTAATTACCAAGACATCGAATGTTATCATGGCAGTAACAGTAGCGACTCATGGTGGTGGTTTCTCGGCTACAAAACCAGCAGTAGCGAGAAGAGGAGACGAGAAAGAAGAAGAACCAAGTGTATGATGCACCGAACTTAAAGTACCGAATTTACTTGATCAGGAACTAAAGAGCACCGAATTTAGTTTATCAGGTTATACAAAGCTTATACATCACCGAGTTTATGATCAGTAGTTAAGTGCCGTATTTGAATTTGTACAGAACTTATTTCCACCGAGTTTAATGGTGGTATTTGGCCGGTTGTGTTGGCCGAGAATGATGGTGGGATTATGGTGTGGTGGCCGTGAGATAGAGTTTTAAGGTGGTGGTCGTGTAGCTTTGTAAAGGTGGTGGAGTTGATGATGAACAACAGCTATATCCATCAATATATATGTATACTCTATATAACATATATATCTTATTTCTATCCGTGAATATATATATATATATGAGCATGTGTGTGTAGTAAAATAAAAGAAAGAAACAAAAGTGTGTTTGTTAAGAAGAAAAAGAGTGTGTGGGTGTCGGTGTCAGTATGTGTGTGTTGGGGGGGGGGGGGGGGGGGGGGGAGGGGGGGGGGGGGGGGGGGGGGGGGGGGGGGGGGGAGGGGGGGGGGGGGGGGGGGGGGGGGGGGGGGGGGGGGGGGGGGGGGGGGGGGGGGGGGGGAGGGGGGGGGGGGGGGAGTGTGTTTGTTAAGAAGAAAAAGAGTGTGTGGGTGTCGGTGTCAGTATGTGTGTGTTGTGTTCATATATATAATACATAGATTTAAATAGATTGATTGATTAATTGTCTGTTTAGTTCATGAGAAAGAGAAAAGGAATCAAACAAAAACCAGTTGTCCTTTGTCAAAAGCAGGAAAGTAACATGTGCCACCCAATAATCACGGATATAATTATTTGTATTTATGTCGATGTAATAATCTTTGTTTGCTAAATGTTTAACCCGTGATTTAATCTAAATAGTTGACGTTATATTGTCAAACTTTAAATTTGATCTTATTAAGGCTTTAGACATAATACCTTATGATTTTTATATCCTTCATTAGTCGTCTTTTATCAAATTTATAAAGTAAAGATGTATTATTAATATGTAATTGTATATTTTTATACAATTAGATATCCATAAATTTTCTTTAAATCGTAAAATAAATATTTTTATTTCTTATTATTTATAAGTTATTCAAAGTATTTCTGTGAAAACTAATAATTTCACATACGTTAAATAGTTTGGAAAATATATATATATCAACATATATTATATAAAAGAACTCAAGTATCTAGTTTGTTCTCTTGAATTGTTACAGAAAATATTGAATTAATCAAATTTTATATTTACTCAGATTTTTGCGAGTTGTTACATTATTCCCCAGTTAAAAGGATTTCGCCCTCGAAATCTAGATTGTATCGAATGAAATTATACTTAATTTGATTTTTGTTTTATCTCAATGACAATAAATCGATATTAGAGGACATGGCATCTAAGTATCTATTCTACATTAGACAATCACACATAATTAACAGAAAGATACAAAGCGCATCCCTAATTGATGCCTTCTTCTCTCAACAGAGTAGGATGAATTCATATGATTCTATACAGAATCCTTCTACTCTCAACAGAGTAGGATAAACTTGCACACAATCCTCAACACGATTAGCATTTATAATTAGCATGTATAACATCCTACAACTTGTACTCATGAAGAAATCAATAGTTTATACACATATAGTATAGACTACTTACACATCTATGGTATAGATGATCTGTCCGTACACAGGTAAGTCTGACTAAAACACTATACAAAATTCAAATTCACTTTATCTTCCATATTTGACCGTTAGAAACGGCTCCTTTTTAGACTATATAATAATACCTTAGCATACTTTTCTCCATGCCATATCAACTTAACATTTTCCTTTCTTCAGAATCTAACCAAAACCCGAAACCTAATATCAAAAATGTTGAGTCCTTTCCTAATCGTAATTTACATTATTATCATAGCGTGGTTAATTACTGTGGCTCAACTACCATTGGATGAGGCTTATCCGTGGTTAGTAGCGTTCGTCTTTGGCGTTGTTCCCTTACTGTTTGTAGCCACATGGGTTTCTTTGTATGGTTTTTAAATATGTTGTATCCCTAATTGTTGTATTTCCATTAAAATAATGTAACGAGTTTCACCCGTATTGTATGAATAATGAAATACAACTTTCTTCGATCTCTTTTTGGGGATTGTTGTCGATTAGGGAAATTCCCCAGTTAAAAGAATTTCCCATATTTGTCTTGATAGATTTTTATCAATACAATTTTTATACCAAGTTCATTTGTGTATTTTAATTGTTGGTCACCCATCATAATTTTAGCCTTTCAAATAATTCTTATTTTCAAATTTGAAGTTCTTTTACCAAGACACTACTGTTATCTAGTTGGAAAAGTCGACATATTTTTGTTGATAACATTTGTCTCATTCTTAAATTCAATCATTAAAGGCGATCAACGGGTCAAAGAAACAAATTACCTGGATCACTCCTGAAACAATAGTTTGGATCAAAAATTCATCTAGGGTTCAAAAAGATGAATTAGCAATTGATATGGTTCTTGAAAAAGAAGCAGTGAAGAAAAATAGTGATGCGTGGAAGATGGTCTATTCATTAAGCTATTAATTAAGTTGAGGATTTTCTCGACATAGTATACGCTTTTGAGTAAACTGTTCAGCTCTTTTCAACCTTGGTTAAAGGGATGATAAAGTTTATAAATTTTATCTTTAAAAAAATATATTTCGGTAATTACTAATTACCGTAGCAATGATTAAAAATTACTGTAGTTTATGCACACCTGTCCGTTCTTCCAGGTCACATTTCCCTTTTCATCCTCTATAATAGAAACGCGTTTTCTTAAAGAAGAATGCACACTAAATCTTCTTTCTCTATCTCTTTTATTTACTTAGTTCTTCATCTGCTAATTTGTTTTTAGCTATTCCGTTCATAGCCAGCTTGTGTTCTAACAGATCTCCGACTTTCTCTTTGGTAAGCTACATTTTTGTGCTCTTTCTTTCTCATCTTGGATAATATACTATCTATTTATATGTTTATATAAAACTTTTATCTTTTAATTCATGTTCGCTTAATTAACAATATTGTTCCACTGATTTATCATAAGATAATGAAAAATTTCGGTGCCTCTTCGAGCGATCCAAAAGGCAAAAGGCCAATGACTCAAGAGGATCTTGAAGATCTTGAAACAAATAGGGTCAAAAGAATTAAGCGGGAGGTGGCCGTGATGTTAGGTATCTCATATGAAGACTACAAGGTGATGGTAGACGAAGATGTCCACCTTTTTGAGAAGCAAACTTCTGAAGATGAAAAGCTAGCAAGAATTTTATCTCAATTTTTAACAGAGGAGGAATCTATCCTTGTGAATCGTCAAATAAAAGAAGATGAAAAGTTTGCAAGAGCCCTAGCTCAGCAAGACGAAGATAATCTCTCTCAAAGAGAGAAGTCCATTTTCGCCATGTCATCTGAAGAAGAAGAAGAAAATCCCAATATTCCACCACTTAAGAGAAGAAAAAGAAATGTTGTCGGAGGAAGCAACATTCTGGGATCGAGCTCTGACAGAACTCCTAATTCTTGAAATCAAGAGGGATTTTATAGAAATATTTGGAATCTTTATAAATTTTTGTGTTATAAATCAAATCTTAAGTTGTCCAGGATGTGTTTTCAATTAGAATAATATTGTTGATAATGTTTCTTATGTATTTGTTATGTCAATTATCTGACCAAAATTTATTGTAGATAAGAAGAACTCAATATAATCATGGACGCATGGCAAAACCCGATGATTGGTACTAGTGAATGGGGAACATCAATCGATGATTTTTGCCAAGACTGGCTTCTCCAAAATACAGTACCATCATCACAGTTAGAACCCCCAACAGAAAATGTCAGTGCATCGTTCCCAACTCTTGTTGATGCAGTACATCATGGAGTTTCATCTCCAATCCCAATGAGTTAGGGTGTTTACAACCTTGATACTCTCTTAGGGTGCATATCAACTCATTTATCACATTGTATCCTAACCGTTTATCATCACGTTTAAGTCAAATCACAATAAAAGCATTTACGACCTCAACTTGACCACTACGGGCCATACATACATACATACACGTCACACATGCATAACATATATGTTACTAAATCATACTAGTCAACATGTCATTCCACCACTAAATCCAATAATAGTAGTAGTTCTAGAGTTTATGACCCGGGGTTAGCTTCACAGTTTTTCTCATGTTAACCGTCTTATTAGTTGGTGTTTTAACGCCGACACACTACACATGTTCTATGTTTCTTACTAAGGCCAACACATATTATTCTCAATTAACTGTCATATATCATGTTATCATACCACATACCCTACGTGTTTCACATTACTACACTAAGGACAGTATATCAAAGTTCTCAAGTAATCGTTATCTATTATTTTCTCGTGCTAAGTTCACAACAATTTACCATCGTCAAAACCAAATACTCGCATTAAAACACATCTCATTACAAGCAGCTAAAACAAGTCACTAACACGAGTGATTTAAAGTATAATCCGAATTCGATATGCTCTCTAGTTATTGACCAGGTATGTATACAGGGTGTACCAACGGCTAACCCTCCACCTAATCAACTCCATTAAGCATATCGGTTCCTTATTATACTCTAAGCAGCATGCGCAATCCATGATGTTATTAACATGTTATAATATTGGGTGACCATAAAAGAGTTGATCGGGTTCTTTTAGGGTTGCCACAATATTATACTAAGTTAATAACATAACTTCATTTTGCTCTAAATCATCAAACTAGCACCAATCAATAACGACAATCCATATTAATGACAATCAAATTCAATCAAAGCATACCTTAACCACATTGTATCCATTCCACATTCATCACGTTGAATTCAAGCCATCACATAAGTGGTTTTAACTACGAACTCACAAGGGGATTCACATATTTCACATTGCGCACGAATTTCCTAACCATGCATGCTATATGAAGAGTTTTAACTTAAGCCGTAGTCTAGGTCAAACCGCCTAATTCTCTACGACCACGCATGGGCCACCATTCTGTAACACCCCAAGCCGAGGCTCGGAATATCACGGAAATCACATAGCACCAGGTGGAATTACAATAGAACAAACTAAATGCAATTAGAGGATTCAGTGAATCCATACAATAAGGGGAACAAGTCTCAAAATACAACAGGAGCGAGTAAACATCAAGATTTACAAACGACAACAAAAGAAGGCTATCAATCCTAAATACAATGCAACATAAGGTAAATGGATCCTTGATCCATATCAGTCCAGTCCGGGTTCAACAGTAAGCAAACAATCAACCTCCACGTCCTGAATAACCTGGTTACCTGAAAAGTGTACTAAGCATAGTCAACACAAGGTTGGTGAGTTCGTAGTATGGTCCATAAAGAACCACCAACAGTAATCACAATATACGATAGAGGCTAGACATGACTTACAGTGAGCCTCTACATAACACAATATCGCCCAACAACAAGATTACACAAGACAAGTAAATGTGTAAATAAGGAATGCATAAATGATATGAGTATCAATGCAAATGCCGGAATGCATGAATAAGCCAATATGCCTATCCTGAGCGTGACCTTCAGTCACCTATGCAACGATACCCTTCTGCCATCGCTATGGACAAGGCTGTATCTCAAAAACATCGAGATATATATGTCTATATACTCGGGGTCAGGAACTACATCCAAAATGGGTGCATACATCTATGCACCAGGATGTCGGCAATCCCCTGCCGAGGGCTCATCAACAATGTATGCAATGCTTACAATCAAATGTAAATGCATGCTCATGAACCAACAATCAATGTACAATGAATATGAATCAATAATCAATATTCGCCAATCCTGAATCATCAATCAATAAACGTCAATCATACACCAATAATCACCATTCATCAACATCGGCCATTAATACTTAACCAAAATATTAACCAAGTCAATCAACCTATGATGAACCATAATTAATAATCAATAGTCGTCAATCTTAACTCACTAATCATCATTCGACTACCATAAGCCATCAACCACAACTTAAACCAACTATCCGTACATATACTTCAGAGGATTCTACTTCCTTCGAGTCTCAGATGCTTATATATAGGGTCACCCGCAGCCTTCCCACCACATCTAAAACCCGACGAAGGCATAACCGACTTTCATGTATGTACATCTATCCTACTATTACTAGATACTTAACAAATATAAACTAAGTCATTCAACCATGATAATCGTCTCAACAATTCAATACTCCAACCAATTTAACCAATCAACGAAAGGAACCATCACACCAATCCAACAACTAAAACAATCAATCAATCAATCAATTAATAAATGCAAGTAAACACACCAGGTTTACACTTTTCAGCCCGGATCTCAAGTGAGTAGGGAGATACGAAACTCACCTTGCCCGGCAAAGAAGCTAGAATGCGATTACAAACGAGTAATAGGGTCCACACGTCCACAACCTATAATTATACATCATAATACCATAATGTCAACTATACAATCTTAAACAAGTTGGTTTAGCACCATTAGGTCAAATCGCAAACCCTAGACGCCTTTACAACTTAAACGAGCAAGAATAAGACACTTGACTCGACATTTTTAGAAATGAGAAAAGATTCATACAAAAAGAGTGTTACTACTGAAACTAGACTCTCTCACGATTCCAACGATAGGTCATACGACTTGTTTGGACTTACGGATCAAAAGTTACGACCTTTCAAACTAAAACAGTTTTTGCTGCACTGGAGGAAAGGTGCGGCGCACCATTGATGAGGTGCGGCGCACCAAGCCAGGTGCGGCGCACCAAAGAGGGTGTGCGACGCACAAAACGATCAGGGAACCCAGTCCAAGCCCTGGTGCGGCGCACCAAAGAGGAGGTGCGGCGCACCTGCGCCCAGATCAGTTCCAAAACACTTCAAACACGAACCAAACTTAACCCAAACTCCATTTTTTGGTCACCAAATCGACTAGTGATGTTTCAAGACTCATTTTGAAGCTTATACAAACATATTTCAACATAAATAAACATAACCCCTATCTTAGTTTCGATTCAAAACATCATAATCACATCCAAACCCTTCAAACCCTAATTAAACCCTAGTTTGACCCAAACAAGATTTAAGCCGATTTAGGACTTGTAATTACTTCAAATTGACCAACAACAAGTAACTAAACATGAATAGATAAATATGGGATGAATTTGACTTACCAAAACTCCTTCTTGAGCTCAAACCCGAATTTAGGTCAAAATGGGTAAAAACCTTCACTATGAAATCCAAGCTTGTAATTTAATGAAGATGAGAGGAAGATGATACAGATTCTTGTACTTAAGCAGTTCCAAAACACCAAATAGATGCAAGGGAAAGAAAGATATGAAATGGTTTGGATGGTCTTGCTTTTACTTAGAGAGAAGAAGAGAAAAGAGATAGATAGATAGATAGAAAAGATAAGAAAATGAAAGGGAAAGGATAAGGGGGGAGGGGAAATGGGTCTTGGGGCTGGTGGGTCTTGGACTACCCACGGGCCGACCCGTTTCCTTCACAAGCCATAATACAATCGATTACACAACTAAACGCCGAACAACCATATTAACGACTCGACTAACATACCACATAGTCATATAATCACAAAACGACCCAACTATTTCATTAACTTAAATTGTTAGTCAAATTGCACGTAAAGTCAAAGGGTCAAAATTCACGGATGTTACAAAAAAAAATGTCGAGAACCATGAGAACTACTATTTAATTAATCTGGGTAAGGGTAATAATGTAATTTTATAAATACAATTTAAATAATTATTTTCATGAAAATTAAAATTCCCCAAGAATAACTCCTTTCGGTTAATACATCAATAAGAATTCTCCTTTTATTTATACCATTTTTATGAACGTGGATAAACATCAATAAGAATTCTCCTTTTATTCATCTGTGTTTCCTTTCATATAAATTAAAAGCATATTACTTGCGTGGCCATACAAATCTACGATATTGGAAGTTAAAAGATTTTGCACAAATCAAAAATATGAAAAGTCAGTAAAAACTAATCATACTATTTACAATAGAGGGACCATTCGTTTATTTTTCTAAATCAAAATGCGTAACTATTTTACCATTTTTAATGATCAAAAATTGTTTGGATATCCAGATTCCCTAATAAAAAAATTCTAGTGATCATCCGTGTAAGCAAACAAGGCCTATCACTTGATCCTCAAAATTCGAGATATAACACATTTGTATAACTAACCACACACGTGACCATATCCCAACGAACCACACATTACAACGAACCATACATGTGACCATATCTCAAAAAGCAAGTGATCCAAGCATCACAGCCACATGTGTACATTTTCGGCCTCATTTGTTCACCTGAAATCACATGTGAATATACAAAAACCTACATATAAAACATACAAAAACGTTATTGAGCAACCAATAAGTCAATTAGTAAAAAGTACTACATGTTTTCCAAACACTTAGTCAAACTTAAGATCTGTTTTTCAAACACACAAAAAAAAAACCCCAAATGAATTGCAATACATGTACACATGTACAATAAGTGTACACATGTATGATGTATCGATATCCCAATATCACATATAAAACATACAAAAACGTTTGCACCCCTTCGGTCACATGCGTTTGATTACGATTACATGTACACATGTATGCGATTACGATTGAACTCGAGTCTCGTTAAATATAAACTTCTAAATATGAAAAAGGTAATATTTTTATTGTTTAATTTGATTTGAATGGACACATACGCATAAAAACATTTCAACTTTGATTTTAGTAGTCAAACAAGTGAGTGCCGTTTTCTTTTAAATTTTTAATTCAAAGGCACCGTGTTTTTAGTTTATTTGTAATTCCATGTTTACCCCTCTTTATTTTATAACCATTTATTTATTGCATAATATTTACTATAATGCCATCATGTATTTATAACCATTGATTGGTTTCATCTAATGGCTAGGATTAGTTCTCGTAGTTCTCGACAATTCTTTAGTTCTCACAATAACCCGACTCTATATATATATTATATATCTTATATATATATATAATATATATATATAATATATATATATATTATATATATATATATATATATATCTCTCTCTATATATATATATATATATCACATTATCACGTAACTCATATAAGTTGGTTCCACATACAAATCAGACAAGGAAAGAGTCTTCCCCGACCTTAGCAGTATACTACAAAGTTGTATCCTAACTCTTTACAATCGATTTATTACAAATTATTTTATGAGCAGTGAGCAAGTAAAAAAAATAAAAGTTAACCAAGAATGCGTATAACAAGTTATACTTATCAGATTTACATGTAAAATTATTAACAAACCTATAAACATGAAAAAACATCCATGTGTAGGGGCTTCAATTAAACAAGTAATCTTGATAACCAAATCTAACGATCATTTAAAACAATTAAACAAGACACGACCTAGGACTCTTTTCTATCAATTTCTAGACCTTTGTTTGTTGACTTTAAACCCAAAAGTCGCCCAAAACGTTGATAAAATGTAAAGTAAACGAACATGAAAATATTGCGTTTTTAGATCCAATTTAACGTTTATTTACATAACTATTAATTAGCTACACTATTTAATGGATGGTGTTAGAATATAAACAATTAAGCGCGTAATAATCACGAGTAATACAATGGAATAGTAACAATGTATAGCGTACAATTAACTAACATAAATAATACATAACTTTGATTACCTTTACTTGTGGATTGAATTAAAAACAAACTCAAAATCACGGATAGATTGCTCGATCTTCAATCACCAACTCCCAAACACTTTGCTTTTGTTTTTCTTTACTTGTTCGAAAAGGAGTAAGAACCAAAAGGATTATTAATTTCTTCCCCTTTTTTTTTCTCAGCTCGTTGACCAGCAATTCCCGCAGCTAGACCAAAATCTTTGGGTTTCTTTTGTTGTGTAAAGTTTCGGCCGAAAGAAAACCAAAAGGAGGTTTTGTATATTAAATCTAATCAACATGTATCTATATATCTCTAAATATATATATAAAAGAGAAACTTTAATTCATAATTGAAGAATTATGGACCCTTAGATGAAGTTCAACTTTTAGTTAGAGCCATTAGATCAAATGATGATGTCATATACCTTATTTAACTTTTTAGATTTAATTTTATTTTAATAAATTTAAATTATTATTATTTCCTTATTTAAGTTTGTAGACATTAATAATTAATGTTTTTAATGATATAATTATGAAACTAATATTTTTATATTTTACATCATTGTTTATCTTTAAAATTAATTTTTAATTTTTTTACAATAAAATTTTCTTTTTTAATGTAATACGTTTTTATTAAATTATATTTTTGTATATGATTTTTATCATATAACGAATAAAATTTGGTTATAAGGATTTTTGTATAAGATTTTTATCATATAACGTTTTTATTAAATTAATGTTTTGAGAACCGGACCGGATGTTAAACCGGCTTTTTTAATAAAAAACTAAAAAAAATATGGAGTCTATAGTAAGTTATCACAATTATATATCTGAAAAATAATTGTATGAAATTGAAATGATACTATGCATAATTTTAAGTTAGAGTAACACAACATGTGATATATAGATTGATAATTAAATTGCTTAGTAATTTTAGTGTATAACTAAATTATTCGAGCAAAACGTTAAAGCACAAGTACAATGACAATGCAGACATATTCGCATGAATGAAAGACATCCAAGGAAACGAAAACCTTACTTAGCGAGACCTTTAATAGATGATGTATCTATTTTTCAACTGTCTAGTCACTGTTAATCGAATCTAAGCGACCACTAATGTAACTTCATGTTTTTTAGTGGTTTAATTCTTACCTGGATAAACATTTGTCAACTTATGATATTATAAAAATTTAATATGTCATTAATTATGTATGTTTCCCGCGTATGACGCGGGTAATAATCTAGTTAACTTTTATAATAATTACCAAAAGTATTTAAGGTGTAACACCCAACAAGGCGGAATCATGAGGTTTATACAAATAGCACGGCACGACATGGAAATTATGTAGAGTAAACTAAATGCATAAATAGGATTTAACAATCCATACTAACCATTCAAGAATGCAAGTACCGGATCACACATAAGCATAACCCTTAATCGGGTAAAATGGATCACGGATCCATGGAACAGTCCAAGTCCAATCCTAGCATGCAATGAAACATCCAATACGTCTTTGATTCGCCTGTTCACCTGAAAAGTGTACTAAAACGCGTCAACATAAAGTTGGTGAGTTCGTAGGGGTAAGTAATAGGAATCAAGTGTCGGGATATCAACCGTTAACGATATACGAGGATTAGAATACCTAATCACGTCAAAGAAAACCCTAGAAGGGTATACGTTAGCACAAGTCAATACAATAACGTCAACGTCTCAATAATCGTCAATATAAATATAACAACGTCAATACAATAACGTCAACGTCTCAATAATCGTCAATATAAATATAACAACGTCAATACAATAACGTCAACGTCTCAATAATCGTCCATATATATATAATAACGTCATAATATGGGTTCAACAACCCGTATCCCGAGTATGATCATGCCGGGTGTGGATTCGTCAATCCACCGTCCACGTCTTATATAATATATAATATACGTCTTTAAATATAATATCGTCATAATGTGGCCATGATCATACCGGGTGTGGATTCGTCAATCCACCGTCCACGTCTTATATAATATATAATATACGTCTTTAAATATAATATCGTCATAATGTGGCCATGATCATACCGGGTGTGGATTCGTCAATCCACCGTCCACGTCTTATAAAAATATATAATAAATATAACGTCTTTCGTCTCATAAGTATATAATATGGATTAAACAATCCATAACGTCTCGTCATAAACACGTGCAAACACGTAAATACAAGCAATCATCTAGTTATATAACGTCTCGAATCATATCATAACGTATCTAGTTAACGACAACACAATGCACATACACTTCATACGATTCTACTTTCAAGGAATCATAAATGCTTATATATAGGGTCACCCGCAACCTTCTCACCACATCTACCACTCATTGAAAGCATAATCGTCTTCCATGTATGTACAACTATCCTAACCACAACATGTATTCATAACCGAAAGCATAATCAACCGAGCGATAAGTCAAAACGTCAATCGAACAATCAATCAATCAATTAATCAACAATCAAACAAGTATGTACACTTTTCAGCCCGAATCTCAATTGAGTAGGGAGCTACGGAACTCACCTTGATCGGCAATGAGAAGTTAAAATAATCGAGTTGATTATCTTCCAATGATCGTCTCGTTGCCACCACCTATCACATTTATAGTACGTTTTTATTACAAGATTTACTTGATGCTTAAAAGTGATTTATAACCTTAGACGACTCTTAGGTCTCATATCCAACACCAAATGGGTCGAGTTATAAGTGTTTAACGAGTTACAAACGTTCCGAAATCCTCAAAGCCCACGACCTATCATTATGTTTATATAACATGCGTATCAATGTATGTACATATATTTATATTTATGCATATATATATATATATATACTTCGTACACCCCCCATTTACAGAATATGACGTTAATGAACCCATGAAATGGTTTAAACGAAAGCTGGAGGGGTTCCTAGGGATCGAAACCCGAAACTATAAAATCTGGGAAAACACATAAACCACACCACCGTCAAAGATGGTCTGTGGTGGCGTCTGGAACGGTGGGCCAAATTGAAGTTGGCGTCTCAGACGGTTGTGACCACCGTCCCAGATGGTGGTCTCGAATCACACATTTTAGCGTCTGGGCACTGTAAGACAGACGAAGGGGGGTCCAAATTTTGAAAGTTGAAGATGGAGGTTACCGTCTCAGACGGTCAGGTAACAGTAAGAGACGTCAGGTGGGGGTGTGCAGTGTTTTGGACGCCAAGAAGGCCGTAGCAGACGGTGGTCATAAAATCTGGGCAGAACCACAGTTTGACTAAAGTCAAGTCAAACTGATCCATAAGCTTAGGAACCCTAATTTCTTGTCGTTAATTCGGTTGGTGTTAATCTGAAACGTGTTTTTTTGTACTGGAAATCGAGTTAAACATAAACAAACTCAAACCCATAACAAACCGATCCTTAATTCATCAATTTTTCATGAAAATTAACTTTGACCTAAATATATATGTAAAACCCTAATTTCGGTTTCTAAGGGTTTTTGCCCGAATTTTGGTCAAAGATCGATCACATTAGGCTAGGTACAGGTTTACAAACGTGACCCACTTCAAAGATTTGACCCATAACATCAATCAAGCATGAAACCCGGTTTTGACCCATTTGTTCATCTCAAAACCCTAATTTCTACCTAAAACTGTTTTGACCCAATTTTTGACCCAATTGTGTTTAGATTTGGTAGAAAACATAGTTACAAGCATGAATTAATGAATTTGAGACAAATTTAATGTAACATCCGCTATTTTGACCCGTTTGACTTTGCGTGTAATTTGACTAACATTCTTGTTTAATGATATGATTGATTTCATTTTGTGACTAAATGATTAATTAATGTGCTTGACGGGTCGATTTACCTACTTATTATGTGACTCGATACATGATGAATGCTTAATTTAACTAGAAAGTGTGATGGGTCAACCCATGGATATGACCCACAGCCCATGACCCAACTCTTGGACCCAACCCTATCCATTCCTTATCCATCCATCCATTCTACCTCTTACCTTTCTCTCTCTAACTCTCTTGCAAACACACACAAACACATATCTCTCTCTCTCTCATTAAATTCTTGCATCAAATCAGGTTAGTGGGTTAGATTAATCATAGAAACATCACCTCCCTTGTAAAATCTTCATCATATCTCGAATTTGGAGTTTATAGTGCAAGGAAACTCACTCTTTTGGGTCAAACTCGGATTTGACTTTTGGAAGGATATTTGGTAAGTTAAATTCATCTTAAATTCATCATTATATGTGTATAAATGTATTTTTAAGCTAAACCCATGAGCCTTGGTCGAATTTGAGTCCAAAAATGCATTAAATCGATTTAGGGTTATACTAGGGTTTTGGTTTGGGTTGGAATGAATTGGGTGTGATTTTGATGTTATAAGTTGGATTTGTGGTATGGGTTAAGTGTGGTTATGTGTAATGATGCTTAAACATGCTTCAAAATAAGTTTCAAACTCTTGTAAATCGATTTGGAGGTCATTTGGGTGGTTTAGATCGTGTTTGGGGGTGTTTTGGCTCGATTTTGCTGTTGCTGGTCGTTCTTGCTGCATTCTGGACTCACTGCGACGCAGCTAGAGTCACTGCGAAGCAGTGAAAATTGCTGCATCAAGACTGCGGCGCAGTCCAACTGCTGCGGCGCAGTGGGGCCCAGTTTCACCTAGTCAATTCCTAGCTTCTTTTCCAATATCCTAGGATCGTCCCGAGCTTTCCAGAATGTACTCTTATGACCTTATTGGTGCCCTACACATGACAAACGAGTCGTTCAAAGTCGAGTGTCATTTTTGGAACCTAATTCAAGACATTAACTAAAACTTTATGAACATATAACTTTTGTTTGGGAACGAGGCGACCTTGGGGCGACTTCATTTTGGCTACAAACTATTACATGACCTCCCTAACGACCATGTTGAGTCCCGAAAGTCTTTCAAAGCCATAAACCAAAGCTAAAACCTAGTTAGAGAATCGTCTTTGGTGAATAATGCATGTCTTGTATACATTACTAGGTTGTGGACGCGTGGAGCACAATAATCACTTATAATCTCATCTTAACTCGATATTAGCCTCTTTTGCCGATCAAGGTGAGTTCCGTAGCTCCCTACTCATTTGAGATTCGGGCTGGAAAGTGTACTTTTATGTGATTACGTGTTTGATTGTTTGATTGAATGATTGATGGATTGATTGACACGTTTGATTGATTATGTACTTGATTGTGATATATATTGTTATAATTAGGATAGTAGTGCATACATGGAAGTCGATTATGCCTTCAAGGGGTTTTAGATGTGGTGGGAAGGCTGCGGGTGACCCTATATATAAGCATCTAGGACTCGTTGAAAGTAGAATCCTCCTAAGTGTATGTACGTATTGTTTTGGTTGGTTTGATGGTTTGATGATTGATGGACTTGTGATTGAGACAGACATGCATACGTATTGATATGGACATATGTGAGACGGACATGGACCTCCAAGTGTATAGATGTATACACTTGAGTTGTATTTGTGAGACGGACATGGACTCCGGGTATATAGACATATATACACCGATGATTTTGAGATGTCACATTGTTCATTGGGATGACATGTGAGTATCGTTGCATTGATGACTTGATGGTCACACTTATGAGATGCATTATGACTTTGTCATGCATACGGCACATATCTTGATATTGACGACACTTGTGCTTATTTATTACACACATTACTTTATATCGTGTAATCTTGATGTGATTGATAGTGTGACACTTAAAGGCTACTTGTAAGTTATGTTTGCCTTTACTTATACATATTGTGATTATTGACAATGGTTCCTTGTGAACCATTACTACGAACTCACCAACCTCGTGTTGACTTGTTTAGTACACTTTTCAGGTAATCAGGTGAACCAAGGACGTGATGCTTGATAGATTGCTAGCTTTTGACTCGGGCTTGGACTTACATGGATCAAGGATTCATTTGCCCACTTTTGCATTATGCTTAGGATCGATAGCCATCTTTAGATGATTATTTTGTAAACTTTGATGGTCGTTTGCTCCTTATGCATCTTGTATGAATATTTGACATATTTTGTTGAATTCACCGAATTCACTTATTTTCATTTAGATTGCCTACATTCATTCCACCTTGTGCTATATGATTTCTGTAATATTTCGAGCCCTAGCTGGGTGTTACATTTAACTTACCAATTTCTCCAACAAGCTTTAAATCCGAATTTGAGCTATAACAAGATTTCTTGCACATGACTTTCCAATTTGATATAATGATTAAATGATTATATTGATGATGATTCTAGTATTAATTAGCTTAAAACACAACAAATGATGATGAAATTTAGAGAGAAAGGGAGAGAGATACTTGCATTTAGTGAGAGAGAGGGGAGGTGGGTGGAAGAGTTGAACGAATGGATAGAAGAGTGGGATGGGGTCTTGGATAGGGTTGGGTCATTGGGTGGTTCATGGGTCAACTGGGTCGACCCGTGGATCACCCGACTAAATTACTAGATAAATTAGGAGTCGTTTTACGTCATATAATAAATCAAAACGGCCACATAGTCTCGACTAGTCTCTTACACGTCAATAAGTCGTCAAACAAAGCATCACATTATTCCGACTAAATAATTTAGTTAGTCATTTAGCACGTTCGAGTTAACGGGTCAAAATAAATAAATTACGTTTATTCACGTTAATTACAAGTCAAAAATCACGAATGTTACATCATTCCCCCGTTAAAGGAATTTCGTCCCGAAATTCAAATCTAACTAGACTCGGTAAATAAATGGGGATACTTGGCTTTCATAGAGTCTTCACGTTCCCAAGTAAATTCGGGTCCACGTCTAGCTTGCCATCTCACTTTAACGATCGTATACCGAGTGTTCTTAAGCTTTTTAGTTTGCCGGTCTAAGATCTCTATCGGTTCTTCCACGAATTCCAACGTTTTATCGACACGAATTTCTTCAAGAGGCACGTGAAGTGTTGGGTCCGCCAAACACTTCCAAAGATTACAATCATGGATAACATTATGAACTCCACTCAAGTCCTGAGGGAGCTCCAATCGACACGCCACCGGGCCAATTCGTTCAAGGATCTTAAATGGGCCAATATACCTTGGCCCTAACTTGCCACGTTTTACAAATCGAACTACGCCTTTCCACGGGGACACGTTAAGCATCACAAAATCGCCCACTTCAAATTTGAGAGGTTCGTCTCACGCATGCAATTACTTAATTGTCGTCTCGGTCACTCTCAACTTTTCTTTGGTTTGTGAGATCACCTTGGTGTTTTCAACCACAATTTCGGGTCCAAAGAGTTGGCTTTCACCAACCTCCGTCAAATCTAATGGTGACCTACATTTTCTCCCATAAAGAGCTTTAAACGGTGTCGTTTGGATGCTAGCATGATAACTATTATTATAGGAGAACTTGACTAACAGTAAGTGCATATCCCAATTGCCACCAAACTCGATGGCGCAAGCTCTTAACATATCATCAAGCGTTTGAATCGTTCTTTCACTTTGACAGTCGGTTTGTGGATGGAACGCCGTACTCATATCGAGTTGAGTACCCATCGCTTTTTGGAACGCCTTCCAAAACTTTGAAGTGAATCGGGTATCCCGATCGGTTATTACGGAAATCGGCACTCCATGTTTGATACTACTTCTTTGATGTACAAACGTGCCATGGTGTCAAATTTATCGTCTTCCCGGATGGCTAAGAAGTGAGCCGACTTAGTCAACCGGTCAATTATCACCCAAATGGTGTCCCGACCACTACTCGTTTTAGGTAACTTCGTGATGAAGTTCATGGCAATTCGTTCCCATTTCCACACCGGTGTTACTGGTTGAACTAGAAACCCGGTGGTTTCTTGTGGTCGGCTTTTACTTGTAAACACGTGATGCATTCACTAATGTATCTTGCAATGTATTTCTTTATTCCCGGCCACCAATACAAGTCTCTCGTGTCAAAATATATCTTGTCGGTCCCCGAGTGAACCGAGTAGGCCGACTTGTGAACTTCATTCATCAATTTCATCCGAAGCCCACCAAAAACGGGGATCCACAATCGTTCAACAAAGTATAATCCGTCATCGTCCTTTCTATCAAATTTGTTCTTCTAAGTCGTGCAATGCTTCATTGATGAAGTTTTCTGGCCTAGTTGCCATACAAATAACGTCTCCAACACTAGCAAACACGACCGCTCTCAATTCCAAGTCATGAGTCGGGTAATTCTTCTCATGCACCTTCAATTGCCTAGATGCATAAGCAATCACTTACCCCGTTGCATCAAGACAACCCAATCCTTGCCGGATGCATCACAATAAACGACAAAATCATCGGCTCCATCGGCGAGCTTAAAATTGGTGCATCACACAACTTGTCTTTCAACAATTGGAAGGCTTGTTCTTGTTTCTCACCCCAATCAAATCGTCTTTCTCGTTAAGTCAACAAAGTCAAAGGTTGGGCAATTTCTGAAAAGCCCTCAATGAATCGTCTATAGTAACCCGCCAAACCAAGGAATCTGCGAATCTCGGTTGGCGTCTCGGGTCGTCTCCAATTCTTCACCGCTTCAATTTTACTTCGGTCCACATGAATTCCTTCCTTGCTCACCACGTGACCAAGAAATGGACCTCTACCAGCCAAAATCCACATTGGGAGAACTTGCATACAAATTCCCTTCCCAAAGTAACTCTAAAACTTCCCTCAAATGTTTCGAATGATCTACTTTCGTCTTGAAATGATTAAGAGTGTCGTTACTGAAAACAATGACAAACTCATCTAAGTAGGGCCGACACACCCGGTTCATAAAGTCCATGAACACCGCCGGTGCATTGGTCAACCCAAAAGGCATAACCGTGAATTCAAAGCGTCCATAACGTGTTCGAAAGGCCGTCTTGGGAATATCGTCTTCGTGGACACGCAATTGGTGGTAACCTGTCCGCAAATCAATCTTGGAAAAGAAACGAGCACCTTGAAGTTGATCAAATAAATCTTGGGAGAGGATAACGTGAGTTTATTTAGTTCTCTAAAATCGTTACACATTTGAAATGAGCCGTCTTTCTTCTTGACAAATAAAACCGGTGCGCTCCACGGTGATTGACTAGGGCGTATGAAACCCTTTTCTTGAAGTTCTTTGAGTTGTGTGGCCAACTCTTGCATTTCGGTTATGGCTAAGCGATAGGGTGCTTGGCCACGGGAGAAGCATTCGGAATAAGATCAATACGGAAATCGAGTTGACGAGATGGAGGCAAACCCGGTTGGTCATCCGGAAATACATCCGCAAACCCATTACCCACGGGTACGGTCTTCAATTCAATCTGCGTGACGTTAACACTATATACTTTCCATCCCACGTCTCGGTCGTCTCGCCTTGAACCACTAACTCTTCACCACTTTCCAACGAAATCTTCACCACCCTACTACCACATCTATAACTGCATTCATCGCCGACATCTAATTCATTCCCACAATCACGTCAAAACTTCCGATATCAAAAGGAACTAGGTCTAAGAGAAACGGGTGGTCACAATTTTAACGTACAATCACGGACAACTTGGTCAATTTTCGTTAACCCGCCATTTACCATTTCAAGTTCAAAGTAATACGACAACGGACTAAGGCTAGCATCAATCAACGGTATGAAATCATTGGAAACAAGACTAAAATCGGCCCTGGAGTCAAATAATACGGTGGCATACTGATTGTTGAGGAGAAATGTACCTACAACGACGTTAGGATCAACACTAATCTCGGCCACAATCAAGGCAAAGGTTCTTCCACGGGGAGCAAGTTGTCGTTGAGCTTGTTGTTGTTGTTGTTGGCCGATAAGGATGGGGCACTTATTTCGGTGGTGACCTTGACTACCACACTAATGACAAGTACCTCGGGCCATCGGGGGATTTCGAGCATTGATCGGGATGGCATTCAAAGAAAGGCACGACGATTGGTGGGACACATTTTGATATTTAACCCACTCGATCCTCCCACGTCCTTCACGATTACCACGGCCTCTATGACCACCTCTACCGCCTCTACTTCTTTGATCTCCCTGATTCAACCGGATCCTCTCACTCGTTTCGGCGCCTATAATTCATGTTAGCTCTCTGTGGTTTAACCATCTTTCCTTGAACACACGTGTTGGGTTACCAAGTAAATCCTCACAACTCACACACGCACATTCGCAATCAGCCGTCATATAACAAACAATCCAATATTTGACTATCCTAAGCCATTACAAGAACATGTATCTCTACGGGGATATTATCATGGCAGTAAACTATGTCATCATCATTTCATTCACCTTCTAACCAATTACACAATTCCAATTCAACCATAATCAAATCATTCAAATCAACCTTCAAATTCAAATGTAACAAGGCAACGCATCATCGTTTCATTCAATTCTCAATCAATATCACAAATTCAAACCAATTCATACAAATATAAAGGGGTCAAGTCATTAACAAGGCGGGTAAAGCATAGTCCGAATCTAACTTCAACATTCAATACATTAAAGGTGTTTGTATACAGGTGATACCAGCGGCTTTCCCTCCACACCGTTAATATATTGAATGGATGTCGGGATTCGGTTCCGTTATGCCCTCTAAGTATTGGTCGGGTATGTATACAGGTGTACCAGCGGCTAACCCTCCACCCAACCAACACTCATCAAACATACCGGGTTACCTACTATACTTTATCCACAATGCGCAATCCACGAGATCATTAACTTTCATATGACATAGGGTAACCATAGATTCGTTGATCAGGCTCCTCTAGGGTTACCGAGTGTCATACTCCACTAATGTCATCATTTCACTTTGCTAGGGTAAAATTAAAAGAAATTACAAGATATACGTCAACGTCAATCCGACAAGCCACGGTGATATCCCGACACTAACATACGTCAATCAAGTCATCACATAACAATCAAGTAACAATCATGGAAAACCTACGAACTCCGTCTAAACAAGTCTCATGTCTCATACAATTCACGTTGCACACATAGTTTCCTATCATGCATGCTAATTATGAAATGTGGGTGCAATGGCTATAGGCTAGGTCGATCCACCTAATTCTCTACAACCACGGCTCTGATACCATTCTGTAACACCCAAACAAGGCGGAATCATGAGGGTTACACAAATAGCACAGCACGACATGGAAATTATGTAGAGTAAACTAAATGCATAAATAGGATTTAACAATCCATACTAACCATTCAAGGATGCAAGTACCGGATCACACATAAGCATAACCCTTAATCGGGAATAATGAATCACGGATCCATGGAATAGTCCAAGTCCAATCCTAGCATGCAATGAAACATCCAATACGTCTTTGATTCGCCTGTTCACCTGAAAAGTGTACTAAAACGCGTCAACATAAAGTTGGTGAGTTCGTAGGGGTAAGTAATAGGAATCAAGTGTCGGGATATCAACCGTTAACGATATACAAGGATTAGAATACCTAATCACGTCAAAGAAAACCCTAAAAGGGTATACGTTAGCACAAGTCAATACAATAACGTCAACGTCTCAATAATCGTCAATATAAATATAACAACGTCAATACAATAACGTCAACGTCTCAATAATCGTCAATATAAATATAACAACGTCAATACAATAACGTCAACGTCTCAATAATCGTCCATATATATATAATAACGTCATAATATGGGTTCAACAACCCGTATCCCGAGTATGATCATGCCGGGTGTGGATTCGTCAATCCACCGTCACGTCTTACATAATATATAATATACGTTCTTAAATATAATATCGTCATAATGTGGCCATGATCATACCGGGTGTGGATTCGTCAATCCACCGTCACGTCTTACATAATATAATATAATATAACGTCTTTCGTCTCATAAGTATATAATATGGATTAAACAATCCATAACGTCTCGTCATAAACACGTGCAAACACGTAAATACAAGCAATCATCTAGTTATAAACGTCTCGAATCATATCATAACGTATCTAGTTAACGACAACACAATGCACATACACTTCATACGACTCTACTTTCAAGGAATCATAGATGCTTATATATAGGGTCACCCGCAGCCTTCCCACCACATCTACAACTCATTGAAAGCATAATCGTCTTCCATGTATGTACAACTATCCTAACCACAACATGTATTCATAACCGAAAGCATAATCAACCGAGCGATAAGTCAAAACGTCAATCGAACAATCAATCAATCAATTAATCAACAATCAAACAAGTATGTACACTTTTCAGCCCGAATCTCAATTGAGTAGGGAGCTACGGAACTCACCTTGATCGGCAATGAGAAGTTAAAATCGAGTTAATTATCGTCCAATGATCGTCTCGTTGCCACCACCTATCACATTTATAGTACGTTTTTATTACAAGATTTACTTGATGCTTAAAAGTGATTTATAACCTTAGACGACTCTTAGGTCTCATATCCAACACCAAATGGGTCGAGTTATAAGTGTTTAACGAGTTACAAACGTTCCGAAATCCTCAAAGCCCACGACCTATCATTATGTTTATATAACATGCGTATCAATGTATGTACGTATATTTATATTTATGCATATGTATATATACATATATATATATATATATATATATATATATATATATATATATATTATATATATATATCGACTCTTGTTTATTCGTCATTGATTGAACTTAGGCTTTACCCCGACTTCGTACACCCTCCATTTATAGAATATGACGTTAATGAACCCATGAAATGGTTTAAACGAAAGCTGGAGGGGTTCCTAGGGATCGAAACCCGAAACTATAAAATCTGGGAAAACACATAAACCACACCACCGTCAAAGATGGTCTGTGGTGGCGTCTGGAACGGTGGGCCAAATTGAAGTTGGCGTCTCAGACGGTTGTGACCACCGTCCCAGATGGTGGTCTCGAATCACACATTTTAGCGTCTGGGCACCGTAAGACAGACGAAGGGGGGTCCAAATTTTGAAAGTTGAAGATGGAGGTTACCGTCTCAGACGGTCAGGTGACCGTAAGAGACGCCAGGTGGGGGTGTGCATCATTTTGGACGCCAAGAAGGCCGTAGCAGACGGTGGTCATAAAATCTGGGCAGAACCCAGTTTGACTAAAAAGTCAAACTGATCCATAAGCTTAGGAACCCTAATTTATTGTCGTTAATTCGGTTGGTGTTAATCTGAAACATGTTTTTTTGTACTGGAAATCGAGTTAAACATAAACAAACTCAAACCCATAACAAACCGATCCTTAATTCATCAATTTTTCATGAAAATTAACTTTGACCTAAATATATATGTAAAACCCTAATTTCGGTTTCTAAGGGTTTTTGCCCGAATTTTGGTCAAAGATCGATCACATTAGGCTAGGTACAGGTTTACAAACGTGACCCACTTCAAAGATTTGACCCATAACATCAATCAAGCATGAAACCCGGTTTTGACCCATTTGTTCATCTCAAAACCCTAATTTCTACCTAAAACTGTTTTGACCCAATTTTTGACCCAATTGTGTTTAGATTTGGTAGAAAACATAGTTACAAGCATGAATTAATGAATTTGAGACAAATTTAACTTACCAATTTCTCCAACAAGCCTTAAATCCGAATTTGAGCTATAATCCAAGATTTCTTGCACTATGACTTTCCAAATTTTGATATAATGATTAAATGATTATATTGATGATGATTCTAGTATTAATTAGCTTAAAACACAACAAATGATGATGAAATTTAGAGAGAAAGGGAGAGAGATACTTGCATTTAGTGAGAGAGAGGGGAGGTGGGTGGAAGAGTTGAACGAATGGATAGAAGAGTGGGATGGGGTCTTGGATAGGGTTGGGTCATTGGGTGGTTCATGGGTCAACTGGGTCGACCCGTGGATCACCCGACTAAATTACTAGATAAATTAGGAGTCGTTTTACGTCATATAATAAATCAAAACGGCCACATAGTCTCGACTAGTCTCTTACACGTCAATAAGTGGTCAAACAAAGCATCACATTATTCCGACTAAATAATTTAGTTAGTCATTTAGCACGTTCGAGTTAACGGGTCAAAATAAATAAATTACGTTTATTCACGTTAATTACAAGTAAAAAATTCACAAATGGTGTATGTGATTAATGTAAAATCGTTTGATTTAATAGAGATATTTTATAATATAAGTACTGATGGTGTAATTTAATATTAAAGGTTGGTAGTGATTTAATTTAGGGAAATATATGCCACTAATAAGCTTCTAAATATTATATTTGTCCAACTAAACTTCAAAATATCAAATTTGCCATTATTAAATGTGAAAAATATCAAAATTGCCCAAATAATCAACTTTAATCAAAAATAAAACATTAGAATATTTTAAAACTAAAAATGACATTTACCATTTACAATTGTACCCTCCTTAACTTAATCCCTAATTACATAACATAAATGATGATTGGTGCTAAAAGAACATGTTCTACATGGAAACGACATATTGTTAAAATGAACCATGCTTCGCATGAACAAATATACTCGATTGCATTCTATTGAATAGAATTAGAGCTTTGTGTGTGTAAGTGTGTGTGTTAATGGTGGTTTCTAGAGAGAGAAAGTAGAGAGAGTAGAGAGATGTCAGGGAAAGATTGGATTGTATTATGGGTTGAAAGGTTTCAATAATACAAGGGTTAGTCATAAATGACTTATGGGAGGGGTATTTATACTAATCACTAACTTAACACTAATACCCCTTCCAATACTAGAATTTACAATTAAACACCATATTTATATTTCGCATGAACAAATATACTCGATTGCATTCTTTCACAAATTGAGCTTGATGATAGTAATTGTACATTAGTAAATATCTTTACGTGTTATTTGAACGAAATCGAAGAGCAACAATTATTATTATTATTGTTTGTTATTCGATTAAGAAATTAATCAGTCGGCTGTATATACCGACTTATAGAGTTCGATTATTACAATAATATGATCAAGATGATCAGTCGAAAGATTGATTAAGATGAATCAATCTTAAACCAGAATTACAGAGAAAATATTTGAGAGAAAAATATCAAAGAGAAAATATGTGTGTTTTGATATCTTCGATGATTGACCCTAAACCGGGTATAAGTGTATATATATACATCCCTTCTTTCTTCTCTTGACACCTTCTATCCTCTTCTTTCATTATGTCCAGCTTTAGCCCCTCAAGTATGAAGAATAACATACATGCACAACTCTTAACCCTGAAGTAAGTACTAATAACAATAAAGACCCTAAGTTTATATTATTACTTATAAATTTAACACCCTCCCTTAATATAAACTTAGGGAGAAACTAACTTTGAAAAACATCAATCATATTTAACTTGCTAAGTAAATACTCATGCTTAGCAACTGAAAGACTTTTGGTATAAATGTCAGCAGCCTGTTCATCAGTGTCAATCTTAATCAAATTGAGCAAACCAGAATTCACCTTCTCTCTAACAATATGAATATCAATTTCTATATGCTTAGTTCTTTCATGTAGAACAGGATTTGTTGCTATCAAAACAGCAGATTTATTATCACAAAATAGATTAACTGGCAACAAATCTGTAATTTTCAAGTCATTTAAGACACTTAAGATCCACACAATTTCACAGGTAACAGTTGCCATGGCCCTATACTCAGCTTCTGAGGAGGACCTAGAAACTGTATTTTGCTTTTTACTTTTCCATGAAATCAAAGACTCACCCAAAAATATGCAGAAACCAGTGACAGACCTTCTAGAGGTAACACATTTACCCCAATCTGAATCTACATATGCATTAAGTTTGAGAGAATTACCTTTGATAACATGGATACCTTTACCTGGAGCTTTCTTCAAGTACCTCAAAACCCTCATTGCAAGTTTCAAATGAGAAGTTTTAGGACTGTGCATATACTGACTAAGACAATGCACTGCATAACTTATGTCAGGTCTGGTCAATGTCAAATATATAAGCTTCCCAATAAGCTGCTGATAAAAGGTAACATTCTCAAGAGATGGATCAGTGTCACTTACCCTATCAGATATGACCAAATTCATATCCATAGGAGTATTAATAGGCTTAGAACCTAAGAGACCATATTCAAATAAAAGATCCATACAATACTTTCTTTGAGTTAAACAAATACCTTTTGAAGTATCAATAACTTCAATTCCTAAGAAATATTTGAGTTTTCCAAGATCTTTTATTAAAAACTTTGAACTAAGAAAATCTTTCACCTTTTTAATTTCAGTCTCATTGTTTCCAGTAAGAACAATGTCATCAACATATACCAACAAAGCAATAAACAATTTCTCATCAGTTTTGGTAAAGAGTGAATAATCACTCTTGCTTTGCTCAAAACCAAATTCAATCAAAGAGCTAGTCAATTTAGAATTCCATTGTCTATGAGCTTGTTTAATCCATACAAGGATTTAACAAGTCTACAAACTCTTGAATCATCTTTAGAAAAATATCCAGGAGGTAAATTCATATAAACCTCTTCTTTTAATTCACCATACAAGAAAGCATTGTTAATATCTAACTGATATAATGACCATCCTTTATTAACAGCAATATTGATTAAACATCTAACAGTCACCATTTTAACAACTGGAGAAAAAGTCTCTTCAAAATCTATTCCAACCTTTTGACTGTACCCTTTAGCAACTAACCTTGCTTTGTATCTTTCTACTTCACCAGTAGATTTGTATTTGATTTTATAAACCCATTTACATCCTATAGGTTCTCTCCCAGGAGGAAGATCAGTAATCTCCCAAGTGTTATTTCTATATAATGCCTCCATTTCAAGATTCATGGCTTTTATCCACTTGGGATTCTTAGCAGCCTCTTGATATGAAGTAGGTTCACAATGTTTATTTAAGCTTGTAAGAAAATTGAACACATCAATACTCAAATTAGAGTAATTAACTACTCTTTCTATACCATACTTAACTTTACCTTCTAAAACATAATCATTTAAATTTCTTGGTAAATAAGTTTGTCTATTAGACCTCCTGAGATTCAAATTGTCCACTGGTATATTCTCAATAGGAACCCCAAGGTTTCCTATTGAATCTCCCTCAGAATTATCTATATTAATTCTCTCATTTACACCATCAGTGTTGTCAAAAGATGTTGTTGTACCTTCATTGTTCCTGGCAGATTCAAATGTACTACCAGGTTCAATGACTGCACTGCCATCATCTTTAGACTTATGTAGACTGTTATCATCATTGGGACCAGTGGCTCCAATATGATCATCAGTCCTGTCAAAGAAATAAGCACATTCATTTTCATCATAAACAGAATTTGTTCCCATTTTGAAAGGATAAATTTGTTCATAAAATTTAACATCCCTTGAATAAAAAATACTTTTATCTTCAAGACTATACAACTTATATCCCTTTTTTGTATTAGAATAACCAATAAAAACACTTTTTTCAGCTCTTTTGGAAAACTTATCATCATTGTTCAGAATAGTAGCATAACATAGACATCCAAAATTCCTTAAATGATTTAAATTTGGTTCAAAACCATAAACAAGTTCATAAGGAGATTTCCCTTTTAGCACAGAAGAAGGTATTCTATTTATCAAGTAAACAGCAGTAAAAACACATTCAGGCCACATATATAAAGGTAACCCTCCCTGAAAAAGAAGAGCTCTAGCCACATTTAAAAGATGTCTGTGTTTTCTCTCAGCTACTCCATTTTGTTGAGGAGTATAAGCACAAGAAGTCTGGTGAATAATCCCCAATGTTTTGAACATATTTGACATTTTAAAATTCACAAACTCTGTTCCATTGTCTGACCTAAAGACTTTAACTGCTTTTCCAAACTGAGTTTTAATTAAAGTTATGAAATAATCAACATTATCAAACACCTCAGTTTTATTTTTCATCATAAAAACCCAAACAGCTCTAGAATAATCATCTACAACTGTTAAGAAATATTTGTAACCATCTTTACTAACCTTTTTATAGGGACCCCAAACATCAAGATGAACAAGATCTCCTAAACTAGTTGACTTATGATCACTTAAAGGAAAAGATTCCCTAGTTTGTTTTGCTTTATGACAAGTATCACAAGGTAAATCTGAAATACTGCTGAGTTTTAACCTTTCTTTTAACACATTTAAAACAGGTAAAGCAGGATGTCCTAATCTAGTATGCCATAGATCAGAAGACACATTGCAATCAATAATCACATTATTACAAGATCCTATATCATTACTTACATTCAAAAGATATAAACCTCCCTGAACTCTACCAGTCCCCAGACTTCTCATTGTTCTCAAATCCTTAATATAACACATTTGTTCAGTAAAACCAATGAACAACTTACTATCTCTACTTGCCTTATGAACAGAAAACAGATTCACACAGTAATCAGGAATATATAAAACATCAAAGATAGTGATTTGGCTAGTTAATTTTATGTCTCCAATTTTTCTTATTAAAGCAGAAGTACCATTAGGATGATTAACAGTAAGATTTAAAGAAGTGACATCTACTTCATTAAACAAATTTTGATCAGTACAACACATATGTTGATTAGCACCTGAATCATTTATCCAATCCTTTTTACTGGGTACTTTAATTAACTGTGCATTAGAGTTAAAGAAAACAGAAGACATAAAAGCACCTGCCATGTGTGCTTGAATCCCAGCCTTGGTATCCTGTTTCTCATTTATCAAACTCATGAGTTTTGAAATTTGTTCATTTGTAAATGGCAGATTAGTATGTTGAACATTTTGAACACTAGAACTAGGACCACTGTTATAAGCATTATTTGAATAACCTTTATTTTGGAAATCATTCTTTTTCTTAATGTAATTAGGATATCCAACAATTTTAAAACATTTATCAATAGTGTGTCCTTTTAAACCACATGCAGGATTAGCACAAACAAGATTATCATTTCTCACAAACCTTTTTTTAGAACCATCAAACTTAGAAGCAAACACAGAATTAGCAGGTTTAACATGATTCACTGAACTAGTATTCCTATGTGATTCTTCTCTAGATAACAAAGCATAAGCAGATTTCACATCAGGCAAAGGATCTTTTGTAAGTATAGTACTTCTAACAGGCATATAAACTTCATCTAGACCCATAAGAAATTGCATTAACCTTATCAAATCATGATGTGCTTTAAACTCTTTAGCAGCCTTGCAAGTACAAACAGGAAGTTTTACCATAGCATCAAATTGTTTCCAGAAAGTGTTCAATTTATGATAATATTCAGATAAAGAAGAACCATTCTGACTTAAAGTATTTATCTTATGATGCAAATTAAAAGTAACAGAACCATCCACTTTATCATAAGTTTCTTTTAAATCTTTCCATACTTCACTTGCAATTTTAGAAATTTGTCCCATATATAAGCCTTGCAAGTACACCTATCCCATTGTTTAGCCAATACAGGATCATCATCATTCTTATCACATGAACCATCTATGAAACCTACTTTATTTTTAGTTTCTAAAGCAAGTAGCATAGCACATGACCATACATTATAATTTTCTGTACCAGTCAACTTAAAAGACAGAATAGGAGCACCACTAGTATCAGTAGGATGAAGATATAAAGGATCACCAAAATCAAGACCACTAACAGTAGTTGTTTTAGAACCACTACCAGCATCAGGAGCCATAATCAGATAAACAAGAAACAATCAACAAATGTGCCAGTGACAGGATTCCAAGCCTCTCACGGAGACCGGTCAAGTATTAACACAAATGATTTTGTGAGAATTGAAATAAAAAAAAATAATTTCAAAGAGATAAAGGAAGAAAAATCAACAATACAGTGCTCTTGGCTGAAATAAAGGAACCCTAATTTTCTTCTTGATTCACTTAGTCAAGAAGAACAATCAGGATCTGAATATGAAGAAACCCTAACTTCTTTTCTTGATTCACTTAGTCAAGAAGAAGTCAGATCTGAAACAATAAGCAGCGGAATCAACAAGATCGTAAACCAGAAAACCCTAAAAATTAGGGTTTCTTAGATCTAGGGTTTCGAAACCGAAATACGCCCTAAATCCAGAAAACCTTAATCAAAAAATCACCAATCAGAGTAACCTGGCTCTGATACCATGAACGAAATCGAAGAACAACAATTATTATTATTATTGTTTGTTATTCGATTAAGAAATTAATCAGTCGGCTGTATATACCGACTTATAGAGTTCGATTATTACAATAATATGATCAAGATGATCAGTCGAAAGATTGATTAAGATGAATCAATCTTAAACCAGAATTACAGAGAAAATATTTGAGAGAAAAATATCAAAGAGAAAATATGTGTGTTTTGATATCTTCGATGATTGACCCTAAACCGGGTATAAGTGTATATATATACATCCCTTCTTTCTTCTCTTGACACCTTCTATCCTCTTCTTTCATTATGTCCAGCTTTAGCCCCTCAAGTATGAAGAATAACATACATGCACAACTCTTAACCCTGAAGTAAGTACTAATAACAATAAAGACCCTAAGTTTATATTATTACTTATAAATTTAACATTATTGCAAATTACAAAACAGGGGGGTTAAACATGAAGGAATTCGAAAGTTGTTGCTTAACATAGCTATGTGATGTATACTTGATGAATGATGATAGTAAATGTCCGTCGCAGTAGTTGTGACTATATTTTCATGTAGACATTACGTCTTATCTGACATATAAACCTAAATGGACATCAAAAATATTAGAGTAGGTTAATTTGCTGAACTAGAAAAGAGATAATGATGGGATTTTGAAATATTAAATCAATCTTATCAAATTATACAGTAGTATGTACTGAATCTTGGTGTCTATCTTAAACATCAAATGAACAATATAAGAAGATAAACTGACAAATATGATTTTTGGAGGGAAAAAAAAGAAAGTGGTTCAATATGATAGTACAACAAATCTTAAATAAATACTCATTCATGTAATCGTTTGATCGATGATGAGAAGATGAGCTAGCTTATGGGGCATGAATTAATGTAATTAGGGATTAGATAAAGAAGAGTAAAATTGTAAATTAGAAATATTATTTTCAGTTTTTGACTTATATTTGGATTAAATTTGATTATTTGGTCAACTTTGATATTTTTCATATTTAATAATGGCATATTTGATATTTCAAAGTATAATTAGACAAATATGATATTTAGAAGATTAATAATGGCATATATGAAATTTCCCTTTTAATTTATTAAGAGTAGTTTGGTTAATCCACGTGTCTCATTTTTCTTTATTTTTTTAAAATGAGGCTATAATATTTATAAAGTAATATAGATAATAAATAATAACATAACAATACATATATATATGTATAGAACTTATAATTCAAAGTACTTAGTTTTGGCATGATTTCATGTCTGCGCCTCATCATTCATCAATAATATCATGTCACCTAGTTCATTCCATGTCTCTTAATAATTTCTTAGTGGCAACTATGGTTTCATGTCTCACATAATTTTATTTTTATTTTTAAATGTTTCATTAAAATAAACATGTCTCACATAATTTTATTTTTATTTTTATATGTTTAATTGAAATAAACAATTTAACCAAAACATAAAATATCATTAATAATTAAAATAAAATTACCTAATGTTAAAAAAATTACATATAGGGGTTTTAAAATGAAAGAAGAATGAGAAAAAAGTTGTGGTTTTTTTTTTGTGTAAAAATTGTGTGTATATGTATATAGGGGTTTTAAAAAAATTAAAAAAAGAATTTTTTATTGGTCAAATTATCCGTTTGCAACGGATATAATCTTTGAAAACCACAACTTTCCCTCCTTCCTCCCCATTCCGCTCACACCCTTTACCACCTAGGTGGGCCGGTGTACCCAGCAGCGCATGGCGACAACACCACCAAATACCGTTCAGCCTTAATAGTCATATGCTACACACAAGTATTATAAAAAGGTTCTTATGCATGGTTATTATTTCACCTACGCTACTGTATCAGGCTACTGTATAATACAGCTAGTAGGATCAGTTTATTTTAGTAGAAAACACATTTGGCGTATATGAGGTGAGTCGATGGGTATCCAATTGTGGTACCGGGGCTAGGGTTCCCTCCATTTGTTAGAATATGCGAACATAAATCATATAAATATTCACATAAGTGCAACGGAAGAATCGAATATGTAATCACATTAATTAACAAAGAGAGAATCGAAACGTGTACCTTATGCAAAGCTTCCAATAAAATAAATAATAATAAGATTATTATTATTATAGGGTTTAAAGTAAAACCCCTCTACGATCGCACACTAGACACCTCTTATATCGTATGCTAGTACCCCGATCACGAACAACAAACCCCTTTGTTTATACCCTAAGTGTCGAAACCCTTGCAAAATCAAAACCTTTTTTTCCTTTGCCTATGTTTCGGCCGAACCCCAAAAGAGAGAGAGAGGAGATTTTGTGTGTGAAAGAATGTATATATAAAACCCTTTGTTTATAAACCCTCTATATATAGGGATATATCTAGGGTTTAATAACTTGGTGGGCAAGCAACTTCAAGGCTTTCCAAGCCCTTTAAAATTTCGGCCCACCCCATTAGGAATTAGAGCCCAACTCTAATTTCCTAATTTCACATTTAACCTCCTTTTAATTAATTAAATAAAATTAACCCTTTAATTTATTTAAATTAATCATTTCGTGATCAAATTAATTAATATATTACTTTAATATAATAATTAATAGTATAGAGTTACCGTGTCATTTCGTGTGACCCCGTAGGCTTAAATTATTTCCGGACATGCGTTTATTATAACGTGATCACATACCAACAGCTCCCACTTGAGCATGTTATTTATAAAGGCAATAACATTGGTTAGCGTCTAGCAACACGCCAATGCTCCCGGAAAAATTTAAGGATAGTTTCGTAAAATATCATTTGAAATGATTTAGTCTTTAATATCCCTTTGTTTCAGATACCCTTGTTAATTATGAATATGGATCAATGTCATTTCATAATTTAACGATTCTGTTTCTCATTTCTACAATTAATCAAGATTACCAAATTAGTCAAGACTACCTCTTGAGTTTATTTGGGTATGCGCATACAAACATCTTAATTAATCAATGAGGGCGCCAAATGGTATCATACTTCAGTTGCAAATTGAAGGAACAAATCCTATATTGACTACACATGTTAGTCATGTCGTTTCACTACATTTCTGAAAATAGCCCTTTATTACTACCTTGTTCAGGACAGTTAGAACTATATCTAGAAAATGCAATCCACATATGCATAACCTGCTTGTATCTCAAGTCTAAGGATAAATAAAGCAACCATTTCACGAATTTCACTTAATGACGCCGATCCATAAAATGACAATTCGTTAAGTAGGGTAAGTCCGATATTCACCTCTTTGAATACCATGTGAGTTTGGTAGACCATCTCCAAATATTCCCTTAAATATTTCAACCAATCTCTCACATTTGTCTTAGTTTAACTATATTCCCATATAGTTAATCGACAATGGACGTTTAGAATATATCAAAAAATATTCATGGATTTAAACATGCAAATATAGGACACAATTATTATAAAATGAAACATTCATACCAAGTATCATAATTCATTTATTAAAATAACAATCGTTTAACATCCCATTATCCAAATACCAATCACAGATTTACATGATATAACTAGCAAAATCTAAGACCTATGCCCTCGGCATGCTTATTGAGCTTTCCTTTTGACAAAGCCTTTGTAAAAGGATCTGCTAAGTTACAATCTGTGTGAACTTTGAGTAAATTGATTTCACGTGATTCGATTCACTCACGAACATAGTGATATCTTCTTTGGTAATGTCTGGCACCTTTCTGAACTCCAGGTTCATTGGCAATGATAATTGCTCCAGAATTATCACAGTACAGATCCATAGGTGAGTTATTTAAGGGCATCACGTCAAGCCCAGAAATAAACTTTCTGATCCAGACAGCTTCCATGGCTGCATCCGAAGCAGCTATATACTCAGACTCTGTAGCAGACATAGCAATTGTAGATTGTTTCTTGCTCTTCCAATCTACTGCACCTCCATTTAAAGTGAAGACATATCCTGACTGAGATTTTGTATCATCTTTATCAGTCTGAAATCCAGCATCACAGTATCCAGTTACTTTGAGATCTGCATCGGGATTTCCTCCACACACCAAGAATAATTCTTTAGTAGCACGCATGTACTTCAGAATGTTCTTCACAGCAGTCCAATGATCCTCTCCAGGATTTTGCTGATAGCGGCTAACTATATTTTGCGCGAACGCAATATCAGGTCTAGTGCATCTTACCGCATACATGATAGATCTCACAGCCGAAGCATAAGGAATTCTTTTCATACGCTCCACCTCTTCAGGTGTAGAAGCACCGTTCTTGCTAGATAAATTAAGTCCTTCTTGCATCGGCAAATTCCCGTGCTTAGAATTCTCCATCTTGAATCTCTTCAAGATTTTATCTATATAAGCACTTTGACTTAATCCAATCAACCGTTTACTTCTATCTCTATAGATCTTGATTCCAAGAATAAATGTCGCTTCACCCAAGTCTTTCATAGCAAAACACTTTCCAAGATAAGATTTAACGTCTTTCAACATTGGAATGTGATTTCCTATTATCAATATGTCATCTACATACAAGACAAGGAAAGTAACATTACTCCCACTAGCTTTGCGATATACACATGACTCATCAGGATTTTGAGCAAAACCAAACTTTTTGATCTCCTCATCAAACCTTTTATTCCAACTCCTTGATGCTTGCTTCAATCCATAAATGGACCTTTGAAGTTTGCATACCTTTTCGGGATGTTTTGGATCGACAAAACCTTCTGGTTGTACCATATAGACTTCCTCATCTAGAAAACCATTTAAGAAAGCGGTTTTGACATCCATTTGCCATATCTCATAGTCATAGTACGCTGCTATGGCTAAGATGATCCTAATAGCTCTAATATCCGCAACGGGAGAAAAGGTTTCCTCATAATCAACTCCGAAAAGTTGAGTATAACCTTTTGCCACAAGACTAGCTTTATAGGTGTGTACATTTCCATCCATGTCGGTCTTCTTCTTGAAGATCCATTTACACCCAACGGTTCTACCATTTGGTGGAAGATCAACCAAGCTCCAGACTTGATTATCTTTCATGGATTTCATTTCCACATTCGCAGCTTCAAGCCATTTTTCAGATTCCGGATCTGATAATGCAGCTTTGAAATTAGGAGGTTCATTTAAGTCTCCTACTACGTGTTCTTCAGACTCAATCATAAGATTTAATCTTTCACGAGCACGTATTGTCCTTGAGGACCTACGAAGTGGAATCGCTTCATCTTCAACTTGAAGTTCATCTTGAGATTCATCTCTTTGAACATTCCCCCCCCCCCCAAGTTGATGATTGCTAGTATTTTCAGAAGTTGACACATCTTCTTGAGTCTCATCAAGTTCAACGATCCTCCCACTGTCTTCTTGAGATATGAGTTTCCTTTCAAGGAACTCAGCAAATCGAGATACCTTAACAGTGTTTTCGGTAGGAAAGTAGAAGTAGTAACCCATTGTTTCCTTTGGGTATCCTACGAAGATGCACTTAACAGATCTAGATTCAAGTTTGTCAGGCGTATCTCATTTCACGAGTGCCTCACATCCCCAGACCTTTAAGTAAGACAACTTGGGAACACTCCCATGCCACAATTCATGCGGTGTCTTGTCAACCTTCTTGGTTGGAACCATATTGAGAATACGAACAGCAGTCTCTAGGGCATAATCCCAAAACGAAAAAGGAAGAGTTGTATGATTCATCATTGATCGAACCATTTCTAACAAGGTTTGATTTCTCCTCTCCGATACACCATTATGTTGTGGAGTATATGGAAGAGTAAGCTGTTGAACTATTCCACAAGCTTTAAGATAATCTTTAAACTCTTGGATTAAGTATTCACCACCTCGATCCGAACGAAGAATCTTGATGGTTCTACTGAGTTGATTCTCTACTTCACTTTTAAATTCCTTGAATGTTTCAAAGACTTCATGTTTATGTTTAAGCAAGTAAACATAACCATAACGACTGAAATCATCCGTAAAAGTGACGAAGTAGCTAGCACCTTTCCTTGACACATGTTTAAATGGGTCACATACATCCGTATGTATTAGTCCAAGTAGTTCTTTTGCCCTCTCCGGTTTATTTGGAAAAGGTTTTCTTGTCATTTTGCCGGAAACACAAGATACGCATTCGTCAAATGATTCATCATTTGTTTGTAAGATTCCATCTCTTTGAAGCCTTTCAATGCGTTTCTTGCCAACATGAGCAAGACGACAATGCCAAAGATAAGTCGAGTCCAAATTGGTCTTGACTCGTTTGCTAACATTATACATTGAATTATCCTTTGAATCACAACCATGAATATCAATTTCATAAATACCATCACAAGCAATAGCATTAAAATAATGAACATTATTTCGTGAAACTGAAATACCAATATCATTAAAAACATTAATGAATCCGTTGTTTTTCAACAAAGAAACTGAAATGACACCTCTAGTAATAGACGGTGCATAATGACAATTGTCTAAAACAATGACTAAACCAGTAGGTAAAACTAAATGATAGTCGCCTATTTCTTCTACAGCTACCGGTAGGCCATTTCCCATGAACAGTTGTAAAGATCCTGGTTTCAGTTTCCTTCTCCTTCTAAGCCCCTGTAAATAATTACAGATATGAGTACCACACCCGGTGTCGTAAACCCATGAATTACGCTTAGAAAAGGAATATAATTCAATTGTGAAGATACCTGAAGTACTGGTCAAACCAGTTTGCTTCTTCTTCAACTCAGCTAGATACTTAGAACAATTCCGCTTCCAATGTCCCACTTCATTGCAGTGATAACATGTTTGGTCCTTAGCGGGATGTTCCTTTTTCGTTGGAGGGGTCTTCTTAGGTTTAGGAGTAGCAACTTGCTTTCCTTTACCTTGATTCTTGCCCTTTCCTTTTGGTTGTTTCCCTTTCTGGATCTTTCCCCCTTTGATCGTGAGAACTTGGGGTGTGGCAGACTTCTTTGGAAGCTTCTTTTCATACTCATTCGCCATGGCATGAAGTTCATCAATGGTTTTATTCATGCTATGCATATTGTAATTGCGCACAAATTCCTCAAAATCCTTAGATAAAGACTTGAGAATCATGCCAATAGCAATAAGCTGAGGATAAGCATAATTCAACCTTTCCAATTGCTCAAAATACCTCTTCATCTTGAGTATATGAGGACTAACCGGTGTTCCTTGCTCGTGTTGCAAGTCATGAAGTGTGTCAACTAGGTCGAACAACTCCACTCCCGCTTGCTTTTCGTACAAAGACTTGAGCTCGTTAATCATATCATGAGGAAAATAATTTTCAAATTGCTTTTGAAGATCAGCATTCATGCTTCCCAACATCAGACAAGCAACCTCATTGTGTCTATCATACGCAACAGTGTATGCAGCCAACTCTTCAGTTGTAGCATTAGCTCCCGGAACAACGGGTGTCTGCTCTTCAAGGATTTCAATATTTTTTCCAGCTCTTAGAACTATTCTTAGCTGACGAAACCAATCATTGAAGTTAGGTCCAGAAAGTTTTTCTCTTTCTAGCATCGACCTGAAAGCCGATTGGTGTATGTTTTGAGAAGGATTTGTTGTTGCCATCTACAAAACAGACAATAATTAATAGTATAGAGTTACCGTGTCATTTCGTGTGACCCCGTAGGCTTAAATTATTTCCGGACATGCGTTTATTATAACGTGATCACATACCAACATCATTACCTTTTTAAGTAGGTACAAACCTGCCTTATTTTTCCTGGCAAATAGAACACTTTGTATAAACAAACCCAAAAGTCCCCTAAAGTCAATCGAATCAAAAGCCCCAATCTAATCAATCTTAATGTGAAAGTAGCTTGGTCTCACAAGTCAGAAATCAAGAATCCGAAACAAACCCTAAGTAGCTAAATTCCATTAAACATACAATTAGGTATTAATTAACTAATAAAAAAAACATATTAATAACCAACCACTTTAATGGGGCAAAACGGTGACTTTTAAATTACAAAGGATATAAAAAAAGCATTTGGCGAAAAATGATTTTTCTTGTAGTGCCTGGTGGAAGACCTACGAGATCTTAACTTATTCACTGATTTGTGTAACTAATATAATAGCATATCGATACAACACTCAACCTGAGTTCACCCAGAAACAGGAAGATTTCATGAAGACTAACTATCCTCTTCCTTTTCCAGAAAAACAGGCCAGATTTCAGGACGACGTGACACCAGTATGAATTTTGGGTGGGCAATTCATCAGTTAATTATGAACCCCATCTTTCTCAAACTAGTGCTTGCTGTACATTTGGGCCACATATTCTTGGGTTTATAGAGGACGTGATTCATACCACACAAATTAGTCCGAACAAAATCAAAATTAGAACTCATATTAGTGTATGTGGTGTGCAAACTAATTTCTGTGATGTTCAAGTTTTGATAAGTACCAAAGATCACCTCCTCACATCATCAAATCTTCATTTCAAGGTACACTAATTCAACTCAGCATCAGCCAGAGAGATATATTAACACTAACCATAAGATCATGAATGCAAGATAATCTCCGCCATTGGGGAGGCTCGATGGAGCTTCAACAGCTTGTTAGCAAGCTTATACTTCATTTTGTCATTAATCTCTAGGTACGGGTTGAGTAGAACTTCAATGCTCTTTAGCACGAGGGAACAAGCAAGTATATGCTTAATCAAACATACTTCATTTTCAAAACCTTTTACAAATACTAACTCCACTTTCTGAAGCTGTAGCTGCCCCGTTATGTTGTGGTCTACCTCAGGAGGAAATATGGCAGGGAGTGGGACAACATTTTTGTATATAGCCTACATGAGAAAATAATATTCATGTACACATGTATGGAAGATTTTTATTACTAGCAGTATCATCAATAGCAATTAACTTACTGATATATAAAGGGTCTGCAAATTTGTGCAGCTAAAAAGCACCCTAAAAGCACATGATAACATAGAAACACTACTAAAATCAAGGTGGCATAATGTAAGAGTCCCGAGAAAGGCAAAGTTGGTGGAGACCGGATTTTGAGCAACATCTTCTGGCGAGAACTGCAAAAGATACATAGAACGCTGCTTTAACAGGCGAAAGTAGTCAATAATCCTAGTAACAATATTGCATATGTAAAGTAAAGTTTAAAGACCCAATTTAGCCTTACCTTGCAGTTTTCAAACCTTAAACATAGCTCCTGAAGTTTTGGAAGAAGAGACAAATGCTGGAAGACAGTGGGAAGTCTGGTCATGGTCATATTGTCAAGCAAACACAACCACAAATCTAAAATCTTGACCATTTCGAGTTTACTAATCTCAACCAATTTCACTTGCTCTCTAAGGTTGCTATCCCAAATTTTCAGAGTCTCAAGTAGGGGACACTGAACAATAAATTCCCCATATCTGTGGTCTTGTATACTTGCATTATTATGTAAGTCTAAGGTCAACAGCCTAGGAAAACCACGAAAATATGGAGGAAAAAACACATTATTCAACCTGCAAATGTTTCAACTCTAGACAAGAAAAAAGATGGGTAGGCAACTTAACCGGTGTTTCACGCCAATTTATCAAAGTGAGTTCCTTAAATCCTCGTATTCTGGATAGCAACACAACCCATTGATGAATATCCGCATCATCTAATTTGAGCCATAACGAGGATAAAATCTGTAACTTTAAGCTTAAGAAGAAGTCTACTTATAATAGTTTTATCAAAGTGATTCTTTCGACTTAGTAAACTATCAAAGAAGTCGAAGTCAAGAATGAGTTGGGTGAGAATAGTCCACTTGAATCTCCAATTTGTAGACAAAATACTAGTCGCAACCGCATCTTTCAACGGCAAATTATCCATAATATTAGCGATCACATTATCGGGCATGCTTTTGCAGCAATGATGAACCACTTTCATTGTTCTAAAAGAAAGAATTAAATTTAAAAATTTCAGAATTTAAATGTATAACATATGTTCAAAATGCTTGTTGATATATAGAATAAGATAATTAGGGGTGCAAACAGGCGCGGTTCAGATAGTTATAATTTCTGACCCGAAACCTACAGCCCAAATCACTAAATTTGACCCATTATCCAGCCCATCGGTAAGTCCTTTCTCTGTTTGACTAAAAAATGTACTTCTGGTTAACGAGACTTACTTTCTATGCTTCGAACAAATTATATTTGTATAAATCTTTTTGTTGACTTACGAGTTATTATCAGAATGTGTAGCATGATAGTCCGGCTGAGATGGGTGGTGCACCCTTACATCCAGTTGATACTGCACCCTTACATCCAGTTGATCCCCATCACAGATAAATCTGGCAAAACTCTCCTCTTATTCCTTTAACCTTTATCAACTTTAGATTATTAAACCCAACACACCTATCAATCTAGGCGGGTTAGTTCATTATAGAAATCATTAAAGAAACGAGAAGGTGTAGAAGTATAGCTGAATATGTGAAACCTGACCATCATTTACTTTCTGCTCAACATTTACAAGCCATGCATCAACTCATTTCAGTAGAAATTCTTGGACTTCCTATTCATCAAGTGCTGACCAACCCCCTTTTTCCATGGAACGGATCCTTTGCAGGCTTTGCACCTTTGTTTTGCTAAAAAAATAGAGTGCGAATACGACCTTAACGCGGAGTTCTAGCCAATAACTACTTTTAAACTCGTAGGACTAAAGGGAGTTTTCAGATTCCTGGATTGGTATTCTTCCACATTGGTATCAACATAACCTGTCACATGATGTTTTACAAGGAAAACAGGGATTTGCTAAAATGAACAGTTTCACAATAAAAGTCAATAGAAAACAGAAGTTTTGCTAAAATAGACAAGTAGATGGAAACATGTTAGCAAGTAGATGATAAAATCAATAGAAAACAGCAGGAAATGTGAAATTAAGGTGTATCCGAAAATCAAAACAGAAGTTTTGCTAAAATAGACAAGTAGATGGAAAAGGCACGTCTTGCGCAGAAGTCACAAAATTAATACAAAACAACAGGAAATGTTAAAATAGTTCATGAATACCCCAACAAACTAGTAGATTGCTACGTCAGCTATTGGAGACGTTCGATGGAGCTTCAACAACTTGTTAGCAAGTTCATTCTTCTCGTTGACATTGCTCTCTATGGACGAGTCGAGTAGAATTTCAATGCTCTTTAGCATGGGGGGACAAGCCAGTATATACTTAATCAAACATACTTCATTTTCCAAACCTTTTATCCATTCTAAGTTCGTATTCTGAAGTTGCAGCTTCCCCATTGTGCTGCAGTCTATCTCTGAAGGAAATATGGTAGGTAGTGGGACAACATTCTTGTACATAGCCTACATGATTAAATAGTATTCATGAGATACATGATTAAATAGTATTCATGAGACTTTTAAGAGGAGAAATATCATCGATACCTATTAACTTACATTGATAGAAAGGGTTTGCAAATTTGTGCAGCCAAAAATCATTCCAAAAGCACATGATAACATGGAGACACTACTAAAATCTATTTGGGATAATCAGAGAGATTTGAGGAAAGGAAAGGTGGAGGAGACCGCAGTTCAAGCAACATCTTCTGGCAAGAACTACAAAATATACATAGAAAAAAAGCCACTTTAACTGGTGAAAATATTCAATAATCTTCCTAGTTACAATATTAAGGAAAGTGAAGTTCAAAGACGCAAATTAGCCTTACCTCGCAGTTTTTCAAACTTAAATTCAGGTCCTGAAGTTTTGGGAGAAGAGACATATGCTGGAAGACAGTCGAGAGTCTGACCATATTTATATGAATGTCAAGGAAACACAATGACAAACGTAACACCTTGAGATTTTTGAGTTTCGCAATCTCAACCAATTTCACTTCCCCTATAAGGTTCCTATTCCAAATTTTGAGGGTCTCAAGTAAGGGACACCGGGTAGTAAATTCCCCATACTTGTGGTCTGGAATACTTACATCATCCAACTCTAAGGTCAATAACCACGAAAATAAGGGGAAGGAGACAAAACACAGTTACAAAGCTCCACATGCTTCAAGTCTAGGCAATAGAAAAGATGGGTAGGCAACTTAAGTGGTGTTTCCCGGAGATTTTCTAAAGTGAGTTCCTTAAATCCTCGCATTCTAGACAGGAACATAACCCAATGATAAATATCCTCATCATCTAATTTAATGTCAATGGTTATAGCGAGGGAAAACTTTGTAACTTGTTTAAGATGTAGGAGAAGTCTACTTAAAGGATCTGCTTGTGCCACTAAGGCATCCTCTTTAAGAGGTATTGGATCTGTACATTCTCCTCATTGGAATGATTTCTCCCGTGTACAATGACAAAAGTCGACCAACTACAACTGGCATAATCTCTGGTGATGCACGCACACGCTCCTTCATACCTTCCCATTTATGTGTTTTACCATGGAGGATTCATGAACCTGGGACTTGAGATGGGACTTGAGAAGTTCCCCAACCTTCAACTTCTTATTTGATCCTTGACTCATGGCGATATATTTTTTGGGCCTTTTTCTGAACTTCGCCTCAGCAACCATCTTTGCGAAGTGGATTCCACTGGACAGGGCCTGCAGTAAAATTAATATTAATTAATTAAATAGTGAGTAGTATAATGTAAATCAAAGTTAAGTTGAGACACTGAATAAACCATGAGGCACTTGAAATCAAATTCCAGAGCATCAGAAAAATCTGCTTCCTCGGTAACATCCTCTTCGAATAAAATCGACAACTTGGGAACGGCCTCCTTCACATAGAACTCCACGATTTCTTTGGTAAAGCTGAGTGGGTCTTTTCAATCTTGCAAGACACTGGGGTAAGGAATTTCGAGCTTGGATTGGAAAAATGGGCGATAGTGAGAATCCACTATCTCCTGTTTAAGAAAAAAAAGTAATCAGAATTTTTTCCTTTCAAAAGAATATTAAAACATTAATAATCACCTTTTCCGCCTCTCTGATGTGGACGTCGAGGAGAGTATCCCCATCACCAAACTTCAATTCATAAAGCTTTTTGTGTTCGGGGTAATTTAAACCCCTGTTTAATATAGCATCTATAATTGCTAAGTCATTTTCCATGTCAATCGTCTTCACCACAGGCAAATTGAGACTATAAAACCTAATTAGATATTTAGATTAGATTATAATTATATGGAAGTTGATTTCATTTATAAATGGCCTGGAGTTTTATGTATAAAAATATTTGGGCCTTATTAGGAATATCCGGCTGGGCCGGGCTTTGAGCAGAGGTAAAAAAGTGTAAAGGCCCAAGTCTATGGCTTTTAGAACGATGACGGATATTCCTAATAAGGCCCAAATATTTTTATACATAAAAGTGTGGCGAGACTCCAGGCTATTTATAAATGAAATCAACTTCCATATAATTATAATCTAATCTAAATATCTAATTAGGTTTTATAGTCTCAATTTGCCTGTGGTGAAGACGATTGACATGGAAAATGACTTAGCAATATGTTAAACAGGGGTTTAAATTACCCCGAACACAAAGAGCTTTATGAATTGAAGTTTGGTGATGGGGATACTCTCCTGGACGTCCACATCAGAGAGGCGGAAAAGGTGATTATTAATGTTTTAATATTCTTTTGAAAGGAAAAAATTCTGATTACTTTTTTTTATATTTTAAACAGGAGATAGTGGATCCTCACTATAGCCCATTTTTCCAATCCAAGCTCGAAATTCCTTACCCCAGTGTCTTCCAAGATTGAAAAGACCCACTCAGCTTTACCAAAGAAATCGTGGAGTTCTATGTGAAGGAGGCCGTTCCCAAGCTGTCGATTTTATTCGAAGAGGATGTTACCGAGAGGAAGCAGATTTTTTGATGCTCTGGAATTTGATTTCAAGTGCCTCAAGGTTTATTCAGTGTCTCAACTTAACTTTGATTTACACTATACTACTTACTATTTAATTAATTAATATTAATTTTACTGCATGCTTTATCCCGTGGAATCCACTTCGCAAAGATGGTTGCTGAGGCGAAGTTCCAAAAAAGGCCCAAAAAATATATCGTCATGAGTCAAGGATCAAATAAGAAGTTGAAGGTTGGGGAACTTCTCAAGTCCCATCTCAAGTCCCAGGTTCATGAATCCTCCATGGTAAAACACATAAATGGGAAGGTATGGAGCGTGTGCGTGCATCACCAGAGATTATGCCAGTTGTAGCTGGTCGACTTTTGTCATTGTACACGGGAGAAATCATTCCAATGAAGGAGAATGTACAGATCCAATACCTCTTAAAGAGGATGCCTTAGTGGCACAAGCAGATCCGCTTTTATTAAAGTCTCCAGGTAAACTATCAACAACGTCAGCATCAAGTATGAGTTGGGTAAGAAGGGTCCAATTAAACCTCCAACTTGGTGACAAAATACTAGTCGCCACCGCGTCTTTTAACGGCAAACAATCCATAATATTAGCCATCACATTATCTGGCATGCTGCTTATAACATCACCTCCTCCTTCTTGTGGTGAAACTTTGGATGCTTTGCAGCAATAATGAACCACTTCCATTGTTCTAAAATAAAGAATTAAATTTTTTTAAAAATTCAGAATTTAAATGTATAACATATGTTCAAAATGCTGGTTTATTTATAGAACAAGATAATTAGGGTGCAAACAGGCGCGGTTCAGATAGTTATCATTTTTGACCCGAAACCTACAAGTTGCATATCCAAAACAGAACCGAGAATGACGGGTACCCAAACCGATTACCCGCAGATCGGGTTACGGTTAACCAATATAACCAGCAGTAATGAATAAACTACCACTTCCATTGTTCTAAAATAAAGAATTAAATTTTTTTAAAAATTCAGAATTTAAATGTATAACATATGTTCAAAATGCTGGTTTATTTATAGAACAAGATAATTAGGGTGCAAACAGGCGCGGTTCAGATAGTTATCATTTTTGACCCGAAACCTACAAGTTGCATATCCAAAACAGAACCGAGATGACGGGTACCCAAACCGATTACCCGCAGATCGTGGTTAACCAATATAACCAGCAGTAATGAATAAATTAATCATATATATATAATAACAAAAGTTAAGATAAAACATGATGCCATGATATGAACTGAAAATTATCATATTAATAGGTCTACTGAATTAATATTATTAATATTAAATAATAGCAGTGTACCTTGAAGGCTTGAAGAGAATATCGACTCAATTAGGTTGGGATGGAAAGAAAAAGTAATTGGGGAAATGAGATTTTGGGGACTCTTTGTTAACCCAAGTTTTTTGTTCATAAACCCGGACCTCTGTTGCTCCCAATTTCTCATTTTTTAATTTTTACTTTTTATTTTAAGGGTTAAGGAGTGTAAGTAACTTGCAACTATTGTGTGTATGCAAAAAATTTTGAATATTGTATGTAAGTATCTCGCTAAATTGAACGCTTAATGTAAAAATGTATACGTGGCAACCATATGAGCTGCCCACGTAGAAGTTTTTGATTGGTCAACGTAAAAATTTTACATTAAGTGTTCAATATTTAAAAAAAAAATTACATTATGCCAAAATAAAGGTTTGGAAAAAAAAAATTACATTAGCAAAATAAAGTTTAAAAAAAAAAATTACATTATGCCAAAATAAAGGTTTGGAAAAAAAAAATTACATTATGCAAAATAAAGGTTTGGAAAAAAAAAATTACATTATGCAAAATAAAGGTTTAAAATTAAAAACATTACATATTTAAAAAAAAAATTACATTATGCCAAAATAAAGGTTTGGAAAAAAAAAACTTACAGCTAAATAAAGGAGCTAAAAAAAGAATGCAATTTCATTTTGTGTTTTTTGTTTAAGGAATTCGGCCATATATATAGAATTTAAAAAAAAAAATTACATTATGCCAAAATAAAGGTTTGGAAAAAAAAAACTTACAGCTAAATAAAGGAGCTAAAAAAAGAATGCAATTTCATTTTGTGTTTTTTGTTTAAGGAATTCGGCCATATATATAGAATTTAAAAAAAAAAATAATTATCAGATAATTTAAATAAAAAAATTACATTATGCAAAATAAATTAAAAAACACATTACATAATAAAAATAAAAACATTACATAATAAAAATAAAAACATTACATATTTAAAAAAAAATTACATTATGCCAAAATAAAGGTTTGGAAAAAAAAAACTTACAGCTAAATAAAGGAGCTAAAAAAAGAATGCAATTTCATTTTGTTAAGCTAAAAGGTTGGAGAAAAAAACAAAAAACAAAAACGTGCAGCTCGGAAAAAAAAAACAAAAAAAAAAGTTTGACCCAGTTTACATTTTGTGCAATTTCATTTTGTGTTTTTTGTTGAAGGAATTCGGCCATATATATAGAATTTAAAAAAAAAAAAAGTTTCCCAGACTTGTCACATTTAGTCCCTGGAGCGTCTAACTTTACACCTATGGTCCTCCAACGGTCACATGACCGTTTGAAACATTTACGTTTTTGGTCCCTTTCTTCTTCATCTCTCCGCGAGATAAGTACTCGCTCACCACAGCTCGCCCGGAGCTCGCTACCATGGCACCCGAAGCTCGCCCGTTCTCGCCCAACCCTCTCCATCTCGCGACTGAGCTCGCGGTCGACTCCCTCCCCCCTTAGAAACTAAATCTCCATCTCTTCTAAAAAAACACCGACCCTCAAGATCTCCATCAATTAACAAAGAATCAAGGATACTCGATTTTTTTTTGGTTTTGGATATTTATTTTTCCAGGTATTTCCAAACTCTTTTTTCAATTTGAATCTTACATACATAATATTAAAAAACACATTACATAATAAAAATAAAAACATTACATAATAAAAATAAAAACATTACATATTTAAAAAAAAATTACATTATGCCAAAATAAAGGTTTGGAAAAAAAAAACTTACAGCTAAATAAAGGAGCTAAAAAAAGAATGCAATTTCATTTTGTTAAGCTAAAAGGTTGGAGAAAAAAACAAAAAACAAAAACGTGCAGCTCGGAAAAAAAAAAAAAAAAAAAAGTTTGACCCAGTTTACATTTTGTGCAATTTCATTTTGTGTTTTTTGTTGAAGGAATTCGGCCATATATATAGAATTTAAAAAAAAAAAAGTTTCCCAGACTTGTCACATTTAGTCCCTGGAGCGTCTAACTTTACACCTATGGTCCTCCAACGGTCACATGACCGTTTGAAACATTTACGTTTTTGGTCCCTTTCTTCTTCATCTCTCCGCGAGATAAGTACTCGCTCACCACAGCTCGCCCGTTCTCGCCCAACCCTCTCCATCTCGCGACTGAGCTCGCGGTCGACTCTCTCCCCCCTTAGAAACTAAATCTCCATCTCTTCTAAAAAAACACCGACCCTCAAGATCTCCATCAATTAACAAAGAATCAAGGATACTCGATTTTTTTTTGGTTTTGGATATTTATTTTTCCAGGTATTTCCAAACTCTTTTTTCAATTGAGGTTATTCATATGACCAACGGAGTTTTATAGGTCGAATGTGATGCTCGGTTTTCTTCATTGCTGGTGGAGGTCAGTTTTCTAATCCCAAGAGGTTTCATTTTCTAGGGGCATCTCAAGTTAGTATTAAAATGTATACGCAATTTTTGCCTAATCTTTGTCAAATTACAAAGCCATTTTATAAGTGCATATACATATGGGATCTTTAATTTGCCTATCCTTTTTGAAAGATAATTGACGCAGCGAAAAAAGGGATAGCAATCGAACCTGTTGATTCAAAGAATACCCAGGAACAATTTTTCTAACTATCGTTGATTCTAAATGAATACCGATAATCAGGGTATAATTCACACACACTAACACACATATGTGTATAGGGAGGAAAGAAAAAAACTTTTCATATCATCAAAAAAACTGATTACTAACAAATATTACATCCCAATTTATAGATGGGATTTATGGACAAAAACCGAAACCATTAATAAACTAAATTAAATACGAAAGAAACTAAAGAGTTAAAAATAAAGGTAATAATATCTTGATTGTTCTACTTCATTCTAGATGCTTCCGCATCATTCTCCCCTTCTTAACAAAAACTCGGCCTCGAGTTTTGCTTGCCCCATCAAAACCACCAGGATCGAATAAAACCATCTTATATTGACTCATGTATTTATCACAACCAAGTATAAACTGGGCTCCATTTTGTGTTGTTGGTAATTGGCTTACACCATTAAAATGAAGATTTTCTTTCTTAATGGCAGAAATTGAGGAGTCATCGACATCACATTCAAACACCATAGTTAATGATGCATTATTTTCATTCCTTTCAATACAAGCCTTATTACTCGTACACACCTTATGACTGATTTTCTTAAACTCCTCTGATCCCTCAAAACACAAGACAGATGGGTTATAATTTGTAAATTGAACTTCACTAACACCACCATTTAGCCACAAATACCATTCATCATCATTATTAGTGTCACTTTTGTAAAGATATTTGTCATCCAACCTATCACCTTCTTCAACAAACTGAAGCAACTTCGAAACACCATAACTCCTTGTAGAAACCTCCAACTGAAAATCCCAACGGTCAGATCGTGCTTCAATGAGTCTTGGATCACATATCCAAAAATCAGAGAGATCCAACGGTGAACGAATCCGTGCCGCTTGTTTTTCCGAAACTGCACAAATCTGGACGAACATAAACGGATTTTTGGGTATTTTTCGAATTGACATGTAATCTTCTTCATCGATCTTCTCACCATACAGACAATCATCAGACCCGAACCAAAGATACCAATCTCCGTCCTTGTATTCATCATACACGGGTGGATAATCATAGATTATATCATCACAAGACATCTTGATCAGGATATTTTGCTCTGTTACCAACTGACGCGGCGAGAAAAAAGGATAAATAATTGAACCTGTTGATTCTAAGAATACCCAGGAACAATTCTTCTAAAATTCGTTGATTCAAATAGAATACCGAAAATTAGGCAATTTCACACACTAGACACATGCATGTGTATAGAGAGGAAAGAAAAAACTTTTCATATCATCAAAAAAACTGATTACTAACAAATATTACATCCCAATTTATAGATGGGATTTATGGACAAAAACCGAAACCATTAATAAACTAAATTAAATACGAAAGAAACTAAAGAGTTAAAAATAAAGGTAATAATATCTTGATTGTTCTACTTCATTCTAGATGCTTCCGCATCATTTGAAGTCGATTAGTAGCAGTTGAAACTTGTTTTTTGTTTTCATATAGATTTGAGTGCATCTAACTGACTCCAAAGTTTTTTTTTTGAAAGGTGAATTTCGCTGGAAACTTCGTGTCGCGATTCGATAGCGAGATGTCTAGCATACGTTATCTTAACCGGGTCCGCGCTAGAGAGCTCCCTCGAAGTAGAAATGTCTATTTCAAATACCCGATGGGGAAACCCCTACTAATCCGCCCGAAGGCACGACGATTAATAGGAGTAAACCCTGCCCCCTCAGACTTGAACATGGGTATACCCAAGCCAAACCCTCATAAAGGGACTTAATTCATATGTCCTCCCCAAGGCTTGAACACAAGACCTCATGCAAAGGGGATGGTCTTTCAACCATTGAGCTAAAGCTCAAGGACAACTGAATTCCAAAGTAACTTATATAATATGTGTTTGTGAATGTTGCTATTATAGGAATTAGGAAGTACAGAATATTGTAGACTAGTGAGAAAGCTTCATTAACTTATGGAAAATGATTAATCCTCCCAACTAACTAGCCTAAAAATCCTCCTAACTATGAGATGATGACATGTGAAAAAATAGGGGCAAGATTAGGCAAGAGAATTAGTGGATACCACATGTCATCTTCTTATAGTTTTTGGAGGATTTTTAGGCTAATCTTTAGGAGAATTTATCATTTTCCTTATTCAAATACGGAAAATGTTAAACAAAGTCCTTAGGGCTTCATTTAACGTGCATAAAAAATTGTACATTTCCATATTAAATGTCCACCCCTGAATTTTATGGTAAGTGTACAACTAATTAATGCACCTTAACGAAAGCCCTTAGGGCTTTGTTTAGCAAAACCCAATAAATAATAAAAGAAACAAAAACAAAAACTAGTTTGGTCTTTTTATTCAATGATCGAGTACTTCAGTTAGCATGAAGTATCGATCTAGATTTAAAATTTACTACACAATTCATATATATGCTTTTGGCAAGGTAGTATATTTTTTTTTCCGTTTCATGATCCGTAAGAAACATATATGCTTTTATAATTTATACTCTTCAAAAATCCTTACGAATTAAACTAATATTAAATATTTTAAATTGATAAACTAACATAAGTAAAGTCATAACACCTGGTACCTCACAAACACAACCACACATGTAAAACGATCTAAAAACAAATGTGTACACTGGACGACACATGTGTCAATATTTTTATTACTACATATGAAAACTACAAACACACGTGCACACAAACTGAAACATGTGTACTAACTATTTTAACCGTGAAAATCACCCATCTTTATAAACGTTTTTCAACGTGTAATACTATGTTTAGGACAAACAAAACACACATGATAAAATCCGAGCCTCGTACGTAAGCTCATAACACCCTTAAACCCCACAAACACAAGTAAAGCGATTTACAAACAAAAGTATACACCGAACAACACATGTGTCCACTTAGAAACACTAAAATAAACACATGTGGTCACAAACAGAAACATATGTACTAATTGTGTTAATCGCAAAATATCCCAGATTACTTCAAGTTCATTGAAAACCATGTGTACACAATTAAACATACCACTTTTATATATGAACCGTAAATTAATAATACACCAACAATGAATAACAAATATTAAAATATTAACCTTAACATAAACACAAATGGTCTCAATTAAGCATATAAACCTTCTCTAGTAAATAAGTCATCGATAATAAAATATTCAATTTTGAATAACTTTATTTATAAATAATGAACCTTCCAGACTTAATTCAAATAAATGTCATTTATTGATGCATGGTTATAGGAGAAAATAGTTATGTACGGTTACAACACAAATTTATGGGATTTTATTATTTTATCATTTATAATTTAAATTGCATATATCTAAAATACAAAACTACCATATGTGTAAATGGTTCTCACGGTTCTCGACATTTTTTTAGTTCTCGTAATATCCAACTCTATATATATATATATATATATATATATATATATATATATATATGGGAAAAGTGAGTATGGGGTTGTTCCCCATCTAAGCTTAGATGGGGAACCCCTCACATACAAATATTTTATTATTTGTTTGAATTTAAAACAGATACATGGCCCCCCCTGATTTTCATGATTATAAAAATCAAATGTGAGGGGTTCCCCATCTAAGCTTAGATGGGGGACAACCCCATACTCACTTCCCCCTATATATATATATATATATATGTGAAGGGTTATTTAAAAACCCTTAAAAAAAGAACGCGAGAACCATTCTGGACCACACATTCTCTTCTTTTCTCTCTCTTCAATAAAATATAAAAATTCATCCAAATCATTCAAAATGTTTTATCTCACAAACCGTAAATCGTTAGATGAAAAAAAAGTATGGTAGTCTTAAAATTTCGTCCTCTTTCATTAAAGATGCAATTCGATATACTTTTGACGACTTTTTAATTTTCGTTTTTTTGCCCTTGTACTTTGTACTTACACATGTGTAGCATCTTTGTTTTCACATGTAGATTAGTAAATGACCATCTATATACAACAATGAAGGTCAAGGGTGGAGCCCATCAATCCATGGCGAAGCCATGGTGGCCAAGGGCGGAGCCCGTTAGGTAGATCACCCATCACCGATCACCCCCTATGACCTATCACCCTCTATGACCTATCACACTATGACCTATCACCCTCAATGACCTATCACCCCCACCAGCTACCCTTTATGAATTTCCTTAAGGGCGAAGCCCGTTCCGAATCAAAATTTTCGTTTAACCTACACATGTGTAGGTTATGTGTAAGTATAAAAAAACGAAATTTAAAAAGTCGTCAAAAGTATATCGAGTCGCATCTCTAATGAAAGAGGACGAAATTTTAAGACTACCTATAGGTTCTTTTATATAATATATGTTGATATATATTTTAAAAATATTTAACGTGTGTGAAATTATTAATTTTTCACAAAAATACTTTGAAATAACTTATTAAATAATAAGAAATAAAAATATTTATTTTACTACTTACAGAAAATTTATGAACATCTAATTGTATAAAAATATACAATTACGAACCAACAATACATCTTTACTTTATAAATTTGATAAAAGACGACTAATGAAGGATATAAATATCATAAGGTATTATGTCTAAAGCCTTAATAAGATCACAGTTAAAGTTTGACAATATAACGTCAACCATTTAGATTAAATTACGAGTTAAACATTTAGCAAACAATGATTAATAATTAAATAGTATATGTGTCAACATATATAGAAATAATTAAGCAGACAATCTCAATCCGTGATTTCATTTTGACACAATACATTATCAATCATATAGCATATAATAATAATAACAAAGACAAATAATCCGTGAATTGCTTTTTGAAAACTGTCCAGACAAAGCCAAAAGACATGTGAAATACTCAATTATCATATATTAGTGTCTTTCTCTCTTCTCTCGTGACACAACAAACCAAAGAGTTGCTTGGAAATACTTTTTCATACTTATACTATCAATAACTGTATTTATGAATAGTGATCGTGAATAGTGACCGTGAATAGTAACGGTGAATAGTAAAGATAAAAAGTAAATTTTAAATAGTAAAGGTAAAAAGTAAATTTTAAATAGTAAAGGTAAAAGTAAATTGTAAATAGTAAAGGTAGAAAGTAAATTTAAATAGTAAAGGTAAAAGTAAATTAAATAGTAAATGTAAAAAGTAAATTTTAAATAGTAAAGGTAAAAAGTAAATTTTAAAATAGTAAAGGTAAAAGTAAATTGTAAATAGTAAAGGTAAAAGTAAATTTTAAATAGTAAAGGTAAAAGTAAATTTTAAATAGTAAAGGTAAAAGTAAATTTTAAATAGTAAAGGTAAAAGTAAATTTTAAATAGTAAAGGTAAAAGTAAATTTTAAATAGTAAAGGTAAAAGTAAATTTTAAATAGTAAAGGTAAAAGTAAATTTTAAATAGTAAAGGTAAAAGTAAATTTTAAATAGTAAAGGTAAAAGTAAATTTTAAATAGTAAAGGTAAAAGTAAATTTTAAATAGTAAAGGTAAAAGTAAATTTTAAATAGTAAAGGTAAAAGTAAATTTTAAATAGTAAAGGTAAAAGTAAATTTTAAATAGTAAAGGTAAAAGTAAATTTTAAATAGTAAAGGTAAAAGTAAATTTTAAATAGTAAAGGTAAAAGTAAATTTTAAATAGTAAAGGTAAAAGTAAATTTTAAATAGTAAAGGTAAAAGTAAATTTTAAATAGTAAAGGTAAAAGTAAATTTTAAATAGTAAAGGTAAAAGTAAATTATAAATAGTAAAGGTGAAAGTAAATTGGTAACCAATAGTACAGTTTTGAATCACAATTTTCACAGTAATACAACCAACTCTCACCTACATGTGATATTATGTAAAAATAATTGGGATATAGACTGTAAATATAACCACTTAGATATTATATACCCTAAATATTAAAAATTCAAAATTATTTTTCTTCGTTGATTTCAAGTTAGGACGTACGTGTTGAAATTGTTCGTTTACTTTGAATCTACTACGCTTCTATTTTCTAAATTGGCGAGTAAGATTATTATTATAATAATCAAACGAACGAATTCGTTCGCCTATAAATAGCAAACGATATTAAACTTTAAAACACACACTACTACATAATCTATTCTAAAAACTCTCTGGTATAACTATACAAGGCTTATTTCATCTACTTGATTTCTGCTATTATCACTAAGGTGAGTTCTATATCCCCTTTTAAATTCTTTTGTATGATTTATTTCGGGGACTGAGATACATGCAAATAAAACTATTTGTTATACTTATATGTATATTTGCAAAATTATATATATTATATATATTTATATATAATATATATATATATATAAATTATATATATTATATAACTCCACTTTATTTATTTTACCTTCGGGGTAAAATACAAACTATTTGCTTATGATGAACACAAGTACTTCAGATTTGTATATATGGTTGATTCTAAGTTGCTCTGTTCACTCAAAGTCCTCACCATCATGAACGATTAATTATGGAAACATAAACGTGGGTATATTGAATAGTACTATTGGGGTAGGCACCCCCATTCGTGTTGGTCATACCAGCTGTATACGGATGCATTATATTTGGAAAACTAGAATACCCTGAAACAAGGTACCTACTCTGGAGGCAAACAAACACACACTTGTCTAGTTTCGGTTCATGAGCTTAGAACTTGATGTATACAGTATCTACTCTTATATTCTATTTGATCCATTGTGTGATCAAATAGTTACTTTAAATCTTGTGGTTCATACTCTGTATTTTGATTAAAAACATATGATACTCTTTGCTGATATTGTATCATAACTACTTGATATTGCGGTAAGGCAATGATCACACTGAACTCTAGTTTTTGGAAACTATATTTTCTATATGAAAAACTTATGGAACTCACCAACTTTATGTTGACGTATTTTAGCATGTATTCTCAGGTAACTAGACGATACACTATACATGGGACACTTTCCGCTGCATACAACATACTGGACCCTGGCCTACCCTCAGACTCTAGTAAAGACTCATCAATTTGCTAAAGTCTCAAGCTACTGTTTAATATTGTTTAATATTAAATAAATGTTTTCAATAATAATATCTTTCATAAATTGTAATATAAATTTGTGAACAATGTTTATATAAATGTATTTTAAAACGACAACGTTTTGTGTCGTTCAGTATATCTTGTGTTGTGAATCCATGTACGTCATGCCCCGTCTAGGGCGGGTGTGACAGATTGGTATCAGAGCATAAGTTATAGTGAACTAGGTTGCAAATTGACGGACCTAGACTATAACCCTATTTAGAAATATCCGCTGCATAATCCTACTTGTTATAATCATTACCTGACTACTTGTTATAATCTTTACCTGACTACTTGATATAGGATGCTTTATGGTAGCATATGAAAGTATTTAATGAATTTAACTCAAGGTGTTGTAATATATAATCATAATAATGACTGCAATTATAATAAAATAAAATAAAATAAAATAAAATAAAAAAAATAAAATAAAATAAATAAATCATAAAGAAAAAAATAAAAAAAAAAAATAAAATAATATTGTTTTGATTAAATATAAGCATATGTACAATAAATTTTTATTTTTTAGGTATTTGATATAAAAATAAAATAAAATAAAAAGCCGTTCCAACGGTCGAAAAGGAAAAGAGGAAGAAAAGATAAATTTGATAAAAGACGACTAATGAAGGATATAAATATCATAAGGTATTATGTCTAAAGCCTTAATAAGATCACAGTTAAAGTTTGACAATATAACGTCAACCATTTAGATTAAATTACGAGTTAAACATTTAGCAAACAATGATTAATAATTAAATAGTATATGTGTCAACATATATAGAAATAATTAAGCAGACAATCTCAATCCGTGATTTCATTTTGACACAATACATTATCAATCATATAGCATATAATAATAATAACAAAGACAAATAATCCGTGAATTGCTTTTTGAAAACTGTCCAGACAAAGCCAAAAGACATGTGAAATACTCAATTATCATATATTAGTGTCTTTCTCTCTTCTCTCGTGACACAACAAACCAAAGAGTTGCTTGGAAATACTTTTTCATACTTATACTATCAATAACTGTATTTATGAATAGTACCGTATCCGTGAATAGTAATCGTATCTAAAAATTGTATTTATGAATAGTGATCGTGAATAGTAATCGTATCTAAAAATTGTATTTATGGATACTACCGTATCGTGAATAGTAATCGTATCAAAATGTATTTATGAATAGTCCCGTATCCGTGAATAGTAATCGTATCTAAAAATTGTATTTATGGATACTACCGTATCGTGAATAGTAATCGTATCAAAGTATTTATGAATAGTCCCGTATCCGTGAATAGTAATCGTATCTAAAAATTGTATTTATGGATACTACCGTATCGTGAATAGTAATCGTATCAAAGTATTTATGAATAGTCCCGTATCCGTGAATAGTAATCGTATCTAAAAATTGTATTTATGGATACTACCGTATCGTGAATAGTAATCGTATCAAAATGTATTTATGAATAGTCCCGTATCCGTGAATAGTAATCGTATCTAAAAATTGTATTTATGGATACTACCGTATCGTGAATAGTAATCGTATCAAAATGTATTTATGAATAGTCCCGTATCCGTGAATAGTAATCGTATCTAAAAATTGTATTTATGGATACTACCGTATCGTGAATAGTAATCGTATCAAAATGTATTTATGAATAGTCCCGTATCCGTGAATAGTAATCGTATCTAAAAATTGTATTTATGGATACTACCGTATCGTGAATAGTAATCGTATCAAAATGTATTTATGAATAGTCCCGTATCCGTGAATAGTAATCGTATCTAAAAATTGTATTTATGGATACTACCGTATCGTGAATAGTAATCGTATCAAAATGTATTTATGAATAGTCCCGTATCCGTGAATAGTAATCGTATCTAAAAATTGTATTTATGGATACTACCGTATCGTGAATAGTAATCGTATCAAAGTATTTATGAATAGTCCCGTATCCGTGAATAGTAATCGTATCTAAAAATTGTATTTATGGATACTACCGTATCGTGAATAGTAATCGTATCAAAATGTATTTATGAATAGTCCCGTATCCGTGAATAGTAATCGTATCTAAAAATTGTATTTATGGATACTACCGTATCGTGAATAGTAATCGTATCAAAATGTATTTATGAATAGTCCCGTATCCGTGAATAGTAATCGTATCTAAAAATTGTATTTATGGATACTACCGTATCGTGAATAGTAATCGTATCAAAATGTATTTATGAATAGTCCCGTATCCGTGAATAGTAATCGTATCTAAAAATTGTATTTATGGATACTACCGTATCGTGAATAGTAATCGTATCAAAATGTATTTATGAATAGTCCCGTATCCGTGAATAGTAATCGTATCTAAAAATTGTATTTATGAATAGTCCCGTATCCGTGAATAGTAATCGTATCTAAAAATTGTATTTATGAATAGTACGGTGAATAGTAAAGATAAAAAGTAAATTTTAAATAGTAAAGGTAAAAAGTAAATTTTAAATAGTAAAGGTAAAAGTAAATTGTAAATAGTAAAGGTAAAAGTAAATTTTAAATAGTAAAGGTAAAAGTAAATTTTAAATAGTAAAGGTAAAAGTAAATTTTAAATAGTAAAGGTGAAAGTAAATTATAAATAGTAAAGGTAAAAGTAAATTATAAATAGTAAAGGTAAAAAGTAAATTTTAAATAGTAAAGGTAAAAGTAAATTTTAAATAGTAAAGGTAAAAGTAAATTGTAAATAGTAAAGATAAAAAGTAAATTAAATAGTATATGTGTCAACATATATAGAAATAATTAAGCAGACAATCTCAATCCGTGATTTCATTTTGACACAATACATTATCAATCATATAGCATATAATAATAATAACAAAGACAAATAATCCGTGAATTGCTTTTTGAAAACTGTCCAGACAAAGCCAAAAGACATGTGAAATACTCAATTATCATATATTAGTGTCTTTCTCTCTTCTCTCGTGACACAACAAACCAAAGAGTTGCTTGGAAATACTTTTTCATACTTATACTATCAATAACTGTATTTATGAATAGTACCGTATCCGTGAATAGTACCGTATCCGTGAATAGTAATCGTATCTAAAAATTGTATTTATGAATAGTGATCGTGAATAGTGACTGTGAATAGTAACGGTGAATAGTAAAGGTAAAAAGTAAATTTTAAATAGTAAAGGTAAAAAGTAAATTTTAAATAGTAAAGGTAAAAAGTAAATTTTAAATAGTAAAGGTAAAAAGTAAATTTTAAATAGTAAAGGTAGAAAGTAAATTTTAAATAGTAAAGGTAAAAAGTAAATTTTAAATAGTAAAGGTAAAAAGTAAATTTTAAATAGTAAAGGTAAAAAGTAAATTTTAAATAGTAAAGGTAAAAAGTAAATTTTAAATAGTAAAGGTAAAAAGTAAATTTTAAATAGTAAAGGTAAAAAGTAAATTTTAAATAGTAAAGGTAAAAAGTAAATTTTAAATAGTAAAGGTAAAAAGTAAATTTTAAATAGTAAAGGTAAAAAGTAAATTTTAAATAGTAAAGGTAAAAAGTAAATTTTAAATAGTAAAGGTAAAAAGTAAATTTTAAATAGTAAAGGTAAAAAGTAAATTTTAAATAGTAAAGGTAAAAAGTAAATTTTAAATAGTAAAGGTAAAAAGTAAATTTTAAATAGTAAAGGTAAAAAGTAAATTTTAAATAGTAAAGGTAAAAAGTAAATTTTAAATAGTAAAGGTAAAAAGTAAATTTTAAATAGTAAAGGTAAAAAGTAAATTTAAATAGTAAAGGTAAAAAGTAAATTTTAAATAGTAAAGGTAAAAAGTAAATTTTAAATAGTAAAGGTAAAAAGTAAATTTTAAATAGTAAAGGTAAAAGTAAATTGTAAATAGTAAAGGTAAAAAGTAAATTGTAAATAGTAAAGGTAAAAAGTAAATTTTAAATAGTAAAGGTAAAAAGTAAATTTTAAATAGTAAAGGTAAAAAGTAAATTTTAAATAGTAAAGGTAAAAAGTAAATTTTAAATAGTAAAGGTAAAAAGTAAATTTTAAATAGTAAAGGTAAAAAGTAAATTTTAAATAGTAAAGGTAAAAAGTAAATTTTAAATAGTAAAGGTAAAAAGTAAATTTTAAATAGTAAAGGTAAAAAGTAAATTTTAAATAGTAAAGGTAAAAAGTAAATTTTAAATAGTAAAGGTAAAAAGTAAATTTTAAATAGTAAAGGTAAAAAGTAAATTTTAAATAGTAAAGGTAAAAAGTAAATTTTAAATAGTAAAGGTAAAAAGTAAATTTTAAATAGTAAAGGTAAAAAGTAAATTTTAAATAGTAAAGGTAAAAAGTAAATTTTAAATAGTAAAGGTAAAAAGTAAATTTTAAATAGTAAAGGTAAAAAGTAAATTTTAAATAGTAAAGGTAAAAAGTAAATTTTAAATAGTAAAGGTAAAAAGTAAATTTTAAATAGTAAAGGTAAAAAGTAAATTTAAATAGTAAAGGTAAAAAGTAAATTTTAAATAGTAAAGGTAAAAAGTAAATTTTAAATAGTAAAGGTAAAAGTAAATTGTAAATAGTAAAGGTAGAAAGTAAATTGTAAATAGTAAAGGTAAAAAGTAAATTTTAAATAGTAAAGGTAAAAAGTAAATTTTAAATAGTAAAGGTAAAAAGTAAATTTTAAATAGTAAAGGTAAAAAGTAAATTTTAAATAGTAAAGGTAAAAAGTAAATTTTAAATAGTAAAGGTAAAAAGTAAATTTTAAATAGTAAAGGTAAAAAGTAAATTTTAAATAGTAAAGGTAAAAAGTAAATTTTAAATAGTAAAGGTAAAAAGTAAATTTTAAATAGTAAAGGTAAAAAGTAAATTTTAAATAGTAAAGGTAAAAAGTAAATTTTAAATAGTAAAGGTAAAAGTAAATTTTAAATAGTAAAGGTAAAAAGTAAATTGTAAATAGTAAAGGTAGAAAGTAAATTTTAAATAGTAAAGGTAAAAAGTAAATTTTAAATAGTAAAGGTAAAAAGTAAATTTTAAATAGTAAAGGTAAAAAGTAAATTTTAAATAGTAAAGGTAAAAAGTAAATTTTAAATAGTAAAGGTAAAAAGTAAATTTTAAATAGTAAAGGTAAAAAGTAAATTTTAAATAGTAAAGGTAAAAAGTAAATTTTAAATAGTAAAGGTAAAAAGTAAATTTTAAATAGTAAAGGTAAAAAGTAAATTTTAAATAGTAAAGGTAAAAAGTAAATTTTAAATAGTAAAGGTAAAAAGTAAATTTTAAATAGTAAAGGTAAAAAGTAAATTTTAAATAGTAAAGGTAAAAAGTAAATTTTAAATAGTAAAGGTAAAAAGTAAATTTTAAATAGTAAAGGTAAAAAGTAAATTTTAAATAGTAAAGGTAAAAAGTAAATTTTAAATAGTAAAGGTAAAAAGTAAATTTAAATAGTAAAGGTAAAAAGTAAATTTTAAATAGTAAAGGTAAAAAGTAAATTTTAAATAGTAAAGGTAAAAAGTAAATTTTAAATAGTAAAGGTAAAAAGTAAATTTTAAATAGTAAAGGTAAAAAGTAAATTTTAAATAGTAAAGGTAAAAAGTAAATTTTAAATAGTAAAGGTAAAAAGTAAATTTTAAATAGTAAAGGTAAAAAGTAAATTGTAAATAGTAAAGGTAGAAAGTAAATTTGTAAATAGCAAACGATATTAAACTTTAAAACACACACTACTACATAATCTATTCTAAAAACTCTCTGGTATAACTATACAAGGCTTATTTCATCTACTTGATTTCTGCTATTATCACTAAGGTGAGTTCTATATCCCCTTTTAAATTCTTTTGTATGATTTATTTCGGGGACTGAGATACATGCAAATAAAACTATTTGTTATACTTATATGTATATTTGCAAAATTATATATATTATATATATTTTGTAACTCCACTTTATTTATTTTACCTTCGGGGTAAAATACAAACTTCTTATATATATATATATATATGGATATAATATTTATATATATATATGATATATTATATAACTCCATTTCTTATTTTATTAATATGTGTCATAATATAAATATATATTTATATATATATATATATATATATATATATATATATATATATATATATATATATATATATATATATATATATATATATATATATATATATATATATATATATATATATATATATATATATATATATATATATATATATATATATATATATATATATATATATATATATATATATATATATATATATATATATATATATATATATATATATATATATATATATATATATATATATATATATATATATATATATATATATATATATATATATATATATATATATATATATATATATATATATATATATATATATATATATATATATATATATATATATATATATATATATATATATATATATATATATATATATATATATATATATATATATATATATATATATATATATATATATATATATATATATATATATATATATATATATATATATATATATATATATATATATATATATATATATATATATATATATATATATATATATATATATATATATATATATATATATATATATATATATATATATATATATATATATATATATATATATATATATATATATATATATATATATATATATATATATATATATATATATATATATATATATATATATATATATATATATATATATATATATATATATATATATATATATATATATATATATATATATATATATATATATATATATATATATATATATATATATATATATATATATATATATATATATATATATATATATATATATATATATATATATATATATATATATATATATATATATATATATATATATATATATATATATATATATATATATATATATATATATATATATATATATATATATATATATATATATATATATATATATATATATATATATATATATATATATATATATATATATATATATATATATATATATATATATATATATATATATATATATATATATATATATATATATATATATATATATATATATATATATATATATATATATATATATATATATATATATATATATATATATATATATATATATATATATATATATATATATATATATATATATATATATATATATATATATATATATATATATATATATATATATATATATATATATATATATATATATATATATATATATATATATATATATATATATATATATATATATATATATATATATATATATATATATATATATATATATATATATATATATATATATATATATATATATATATATATATATATATATATATATATATATATATATATATATATATATATATATATATATATATATATATATATATATATATATATATATATATATATATATATATATATATATATATATATATATATATATATATATATATATATATATATATATATATATATATATATATATATATATATATATATATATATATATATATATATATATATATATATATATATATATATATATATATATATATATATATATATATATATATATATATATATATATATATATATATATATATATATATATATATATATATATATATATATATAAATACAACAAGTCTAATAAGCACTAGATTGGACTAGTATTATGAATATAAATGCAAGTATATAAACAAAGTAATACAAGACTAAAAGCAATAAAATAAAGGTGGAACACAATGTAATATTTTCAAGTGTATTTTATTTATGATGTTAAATAAAATACAAGGTTGTGCGGAATCAAGATATTACAAGTTGAGGGACTGAAGTTGGATATTACAGAAGATGGAGGACTGGATGGCTATTAAGGAAAGATGCTGAGTATTTAAACTTGGATTAGGGTTTTCTAATCATTATTCATTCATATCAAATATCTGTATCTATATTTGTCTCTCGATATTTTCTTGTTCTTCGATTTTGTTCATGGTATCAAAGCCAGGTTACTCTGATCGGTGATTTTTGATTAAGATCCTTCTTCTTCTTGACTAAGTGAATCAAGAAGAAATTTAGGGTTTCTTCATATTCAGATCCTGATTGTTCTTCTTGACTAAGTGAATCAAGAAGAAATTTAGGGTTTCTTCATATTCAGATCCTGATTGTTCTTCTTGACTAAGTGAATCAAGAAGAAATTTAGGGTTTCTTCATATTCAGATCCTGATTGTTCTTCTTGACTAAGTGAATCAAGAAGAAATTTAGGGTTTCTTCATATTCAGATCCTGATTGTTCTTCTTGACTAAGTGAATCAAGAAGAAATTTAGGGTTTCTTCATATTCAGATCCTGATTGTTCTTCTTGACTAAGTGAATCAAGAAGAAATTTAGGGTTTCTTCATATTCAGATCCTGATTGTTCTTCTTGACTAAGTGAATCAAGAAGAAATTTAGGGTTTCTTCATATTCAGATCCTGATTGTTCTTCTTGACTAAGTGAATCAAGAAGAAATTTAGGGTTTCTTCATATTCAGATCCTGATTGTTCTTCTTGACTAAGTGAATCAAGAAGAAATTTAGGGTTTCTTCATATTCAGATCCTGATTGTTCTTCTTGACTAAGTGAATCAAGAAGAAATTTAGGGTTTCTTCATATTCAGATCCTGATTGTTCTTCTTGACTAAGTGAATCAAGAAGAAATTTAGGGTTTCTTCATATTCAGATCCTGATTGTTCTTCTTGACTAAGTGAATCAAGAAGAAATTTAGGGTTTCTTCATATTCAGATCCTGATTGTTCTTCTTGACTAAGTGAATCAAGAAGAAATTTAGGGTTTCTTCATATTCAGATCCTGATTGTTCTTCTTGACTAAGTGAATCAAGAAGAAATTTAGGGTTTCTTCATATTCAGATCCTGATTGTTCTTCTTGACTAAGTGAATCAAGAAGAAATTTAGGGTTTCTTCATATTCAGATCCTGATTGTTCTTCTTGACTAAGTGAATCAAGAAGAAATTTAGGGTTTCTTCATATTCAGATCCTGATTGTTCTTCTTGACTAAGTGAATCAAGAAGAAATTTAGGGTTTCTTCATATTCAGATCCTGATTGTTCTTCTTGACTAAGTGAATCAAGAAGAAATTTAGGGTTTCTTCATATTCAGATCCTGATTGTTCTTCTTGACTAAGTGAATCAAGAAGAAATTTAGGGTTTCTTCATATTCAGATCCTGATTGTTCTTCTTGACTAAGTGAATCAAGAAGAAATTTAGGGTTTCTTCATATTCAGATCCTGATTGTTCTTCTTGACTAAGTGAATCAAGAAGAAAATTAGGGTTCCTTTTATTTCAGCCGAGAGCACTGTATTGTTGATTCTCTTTCCTTTACCTCTTAAAATTGTTTTTTTTATTATTTCATTTCTCACAAAATCATTTGTGTTAATACTTGACCGGTCTCCGTGAGAGGCTTGGAATCCTGTCACTGGCACATTTGAGAGATTGAAATTATTTTCCAAATTATATATATATATATAAATCTTGTTTATATTCTGTGAGTCCCAAACTCTCTTGATGGTTAACCCAGAATGTAAAATACAACAAGTCTAATAATCACTAGATTGGACTAGTATTACTTGAATATAAATGCAAGTATATAAACAAAGTAATAAAGACTAAAAGCAATAAAATAAAGGTGGAACACAATGTAATATTTTCAAGTGTATTTTATTTATGATGTTAAATAAAATACAAGGTTGTGCGGAATCAAGATATTACAAGTATGTAAGTATCCTAACAACCTATGAATTACAAATGATCTATATTTGCCAAATAACTCTTTTAGATCGAGATACTTAAAGTTGTGAAGTATCCCTATTTAAGATCGAGAGTATTTAGACAAATTCACCTTTAATGCTAAAAGTAATTTTAACGAAGAAATGACTTTGTATTTATAGGCAAACAAATTCACCAGTGAATTTGTGCGTACAAATATGGTTGCATGCATTTAATGAACCGACAAGGTCATTAAATGCATTGGTTAAGGTACAAGGATAAAGTCACATCAATATGACTTTATTCTTTTAACCAACCACCTTTACACATGTAAGTACTTTGGTAAAGAACAAGTGGAATGTTCTTTGGAAAGTGTGTAAAGGCAAAAAGTCAATTCCTCGATATCAGTGTTCAGACTTGTAAGGTCTAGAACACTGACAATCCTCCAGTGTATAGATCTGGTAAGACTTCCAGTGGACTCCGCCATTTGTCAGTCTTCTTTATTCTAACTTCAGTCTTTGACTTCAGTGAGAATGTTTTCAGTAGAATAGATCTGGACTGGGGTGAAGTCCAGTGAGCTAATCTGGAATACTCCAGATTTCCTATACAAGTATTTGCTCACTGGTCTTCCATTATTTCTGAACAAATCTTCAGAGGGACTCCAGATTCCAAGTCTGAAGTAGGTCCAGTACAACTTCCATTTGTTGTATTCTTTTCCACACCTTTTCAATCCTCTTCATAAATGCCTTAACATCAGGAGACAAATCAGTTTTTCCTTTGAAAGTTAATCCTATCTCCTTCAGTTCAGTCCATCCAAAAGCTTGGACTGATGCATTCTTTCTTTCATCAGTAAAGTTACCCTCTCTGGTCAACTTTATATTAAACCTGGTCATGCCTTCATGATTTTCAGCAAGTTTGATTTCAGCACCTATGATCCTTCTGGCATCAGCCCTGAATTTCAACATATCTTCATACTTGGCTTTCTGCTTAGCCATCTGGATCATATATTCAGTTTCCTTGGATACTCTCTGCTGTTCCATGGCAGACTGGAGTTGTTCACGATTGATTTTGAGTGAAGTATCCAGAGGAATGAATGTGCTCAGATCTGCATCTTTAATTGCTTTGAGCTGTTTGGCAGTAGTTTAGGCAAGACCTTTAATCTTCTTCCTGTACTCTATCTCCAGAGCACCAGCATTCTTTCTTATTCTCTTCTGGAGGTTCACCAGTTCCTCCGTTCTCTGTCTGATCAGTTCCACTATACTGACACCATACGTAACTGCATCATACACCTGTTCTTCTTCAGAATACCTGGAGCGAATGTGTACATCATCCAATGCATTCAGACATTGATGAACTCTGGGGTCTTCCTTCATCTTTTTGTAAACATCAATATTTATGCCCAATCTGCCAGCATTATATGAATCAAGAGTCCCCATATTTGCCATCTCCCTTTGGTGGGCCAGCAGTTCATCCTTTTGGTTTTTCTTGAAGATTTCTATCATTATACATTCTTGCTCCAGTCTTTTTGAGGTGTCATCATCAGCAGTAGGAAACTCTGATGACCTTCCAGCAGTTTCACTTTCTTCTCCAGATACCATATGTTCCTTTCCTTTTACAGACTTCAGAGTTGTTGGGATATCTGGGAAAGATTCAAACTGGGGCTCACTGGCATCAGTACCAGCAGCCTCTTCAACCTGTACAATGGCTTCAGTGCCAAGTGCCTTCTGTGCTTCTTGTGCACTGGCATCAGTACCAGTCACTTGTTCTTGTTGCACGATGCTTTCAGTAGCAAAGGCTTTTTCAATAGTACTGGCAAGTACTTCTTTCTTTTTCCTTACCAATCCTTCAGATTCAGTGGCAACAGACGACTTTTCCCCCTTGGAATGTCCACCAGTCTGAGACTTGTGGGCAAACCATAATTGTTCAAGCATATACCTGTCTGTAGCACCAAATGTCCTTCCTGCCACTGGACATGTGATATTCACAGTCTTCCTCAGTTGAGTCACTTCCTTCTTGATAATTTCAATTTCTGAAGACAAGTGCTTTGGCATTTCATTCTCAATCATATGAACCACTTGAGGCAACAAACTATCTTGAATTGTTCTAAGAACAGACCCAGAAATTTCTTCAGAAATTTCTTTTAACATTCCATGTCTGAACTTCTTAGCAACCTCATCACTGATTGAACTAACAGCAGCATTCTGATCAAGTGTTGGCCTACTCTCCAAACTACTTATCCTGGTTGTCAGCTTCTGAACCTCATCTGTCAGACCTGCCAGTGGTTGAACTAGTTCACCTTTCACTGCAGTCTGAACAGAACTAACCAGCCTAGCTTCTAATCCCTGGACTGCCACTTTGAGATTTTCAGTGTTTTGATTTGTGGCCAGTACCAGTTCATCCAACTTTTCAAATACCAGCTTCTCATTTCCAGCAAACACATTCATTTCTGACGAAAGGTTATTCGATAATAGAGATTTGAAGTCAGAAACAACCTGTGAAGAAGACTGGAGTGATCTCTCCAGGTCCGCCACCTTACTTAAAAGACCTTGGACCTCGGCTGAAGAAGAAGAGGAGGGACCACTGGGAGGTTCAAGATTTGAAGTCATTCTGGTCATGAAAGGTATTTGTGCCCAGACCTCTTCAGAGGAAGTTTCAGCAGTTACAACTGTTGAGTCCAGCGCACGTTGTTCAGATAAGTCGATTGGAGTTTCAAGTGGTGGTGGTTGAGTTTGTGAAATTTGAATTGTGGGAGGATTGAAGTATGGAGTGGATTGTGGAATTGAAGGTGGTGGTGGTGGTGGCATAGTGGATTCTGGTGGTGGTGGTGGCATTTCCGATTCTGGTGGTGGAATATTTGATTCTGGAGGTGGTGACATTTCAGTAAGTGGTTGGGTGACTGAAGCAATAACAGAAGAAACCACATTTTCTACTTCTTCACCCAGAAAACTCATGTCAGTATCAAAGATATTACCTTCAGACATGGGTGAATCAGCCTCATCCCAGACAAATGTTTCACCAACTGTTTCATCACCAGCCTGATCACCAGCCTCTACATTTAAATCAATTTGAGCATCTTGCTCACCAGTCACCTGCTCAACAACTTGTATATTTTCTACCTGCTCAACAATCACCTGCCCAATCTGTTCAGCATCTTGTACAATGTTTTCTTCCTGCACAACATTCTCTTGCTCATCAACCTGAACAACATTTTCTTCCTCAAAAATAGGAGACCCATCTATGTTCATAATATCACCAGGATGGCTCGTTTCAGCTCTATTTGGATTGACCTGAACTCCACCTCTTCTTAGACGTCTGGCAGTTCTAGGTCCAGTGACAGGAGCCACCTGGGTTACTGGTTGCACATTTTCAACATCAACGACTCCAGTGGGTCTTACAACAATCTGACCCCTACCTGGAGCCTCTTCTTGCTCGTCAGGTGCATCATTTCCAAAATTACTCAACATATTTGCAGGAATTTCAACCTCACCAGCTCTTGATTTTAGGGAACTTAATTCCCTCAAATATTCACACATTGAGAAATGATTTGTCTCATAATCATACTCAGCACCCAGAGCTCTAAGAAAAACAAGTGATAGAAAACGAATATATGGAATGTGTGGTTTTCTACCTTTCACCTTTAGGCGGTCCACCAGATCATCAAAGAAGATCTGAGCGAAATCAACTCTATAGCCAAACCACAAACAGTAGGCAATCTGGAGTTGCATTTGGTTGATCTGGTCCAATCCTCCAGAACTGCCACCTAAACACTCAACAAGGTGAGTGAAAAAGTATCTCCATGAGTCAGTCAGCTTGCTCATGTAGATTGTGCCTTTCCTTAACAACTGGCCATGTTCATCCAATATTTCAGTGTGCCCCATCAATCTGCACACATCCCTGAAATTGATACCAGTAGGGAGAGGAATTGCCATCTCATTTTCAGTCAAATAATTCAATTGAAGAACATCTCTGAGAGAATCGACAGTGAGAGTGAAAGACCTGGTGCCTTGTTGCAATGTGTAGTTGATGGTTTTAGCGTTTTCAACATATACAGCAGAATACCAGAATTCACACAAATAATCATGATACATTTTACCAGGATTACGTGTGAAAGCACCATAGAGTGGACAACTGAGGAAAAAAGCATTCAGTCGTCCGATTAGAGAGGTGGGAGCATGAGTGGTGCTAGTGAGTCTAGCCAACCAGTTGTTCATATTGATCCTTATGGCCTTAGCTTCTAGAGTAATATGGGGTGCCTTAACAATATTGGCAACCGGAGCATATTCAGCGGCGAGCAGATTCTTTGGTGAATTGGATTGTCTAGGTGCCATTGAATATGATAGATATATGAAGATGAAATTGAAGAATTTAGGGTTTTTGATGAAGATTTGATGAAATAAATATGAGAGAGAGATTTATGATTGGAATTGAATGAAGAATGAAGTAAATGAAGGAATTTGAAGGATTTGGGAGTAAATATGTTCGAAGTAAATGCAAATGAAATTGAAAGTGGGTATATATAGGAGAGAGAATGTAGAACTCAAACGGTTAATTTGAAATTATCAAATATAATTTTGATCGGGTTCTGAGATCCGCATTAATTACATCACATCACACATAAATGTGTGACGGTTTACAGCCCATAAACAGTATCAAGTTGCACTTTTTGTCTTCCCAAGGTAAAAATACCATCATTTCTTTGAAAAATTTACATGCCACGTAGGATAATAAGATAAATATCAAGATAAATATCTTTTCAAAAGATTTTGCTTACGTGGCACGCACAATGACCAAGTATTAAAAATATTATGACTCATTTCAGTGCATCTGGAGGTTGACTGGACACTCCAGTATCACTGGTGGATTGGTCCAGTGAAGCATGTACTGATGGTACACTGGAGGGACACTCCAGTAAAGTTCCAGTGAAAACCATTTGAAAGAGACTGGTAACCTCAAACATGCACGTCAACTAATACAGACAAATGAGAGGACACATTTACAAGGAGACAAAAGTCACCTCAAACATGCACTTCAACCTATCTAACCAGTGAGAGGGACACATTTACAAGGTACCAGTAATATTTTCTGAAAATTTTGTCCAGTGAGAAAATAAATTAATAAATTCCCCCTGAACTTAAAACATTTTTAAGAACAAAAAAAAATATCTTTTCAAGTCTTCCCCCTGGAATGTTGATCCAGAGATCTATTAATGCAAAGATAGTACACAATGGCGTTCAATATCTAAGCAGTCATAGATTTATAAATCTTTAAATCAAGGATCCTCAGTAGTACACAATGGCGTTCAATACCAAGGTTCCAAATTTAAGGGTTTAACATTCCCAACTCACCAACAAGATATTCAAAAGTTTTGACATCCAGAGGTTTAGTAAAAATGTCAGCGAGTTGTTTGTCAGTGGGAATAAAATGGAGTTCAATGTTGTTTTTCATAATATGATCACAGATAAAATGATACCTGAGATTAATGTGCTTAGTCTTGGAGTGCATGACTGGATTGTTCGAGATAGCAATGGCACTGGTATTATCACAAAAGATTGGGTTCTTTGAATACTTAATACCATAATCAAGCAACTGGTTCTTCATCCAGAGTATCTGAGCACAACAACAGGCTGCAGACACGTATTCAGCTTCAGCAGTGGACAATGAAACTGAAGTTTGCTTCTTACTGGTCCAGCTGACCAGTTTGCCACCAAGAAAATGACATCCACCAGTAGTGGATTTCCTGTCTATCTTACAACCTGCATGATCTGAATCTGAATAACCCATTAGATCCATGTCTGAGCCGTTGGGATACCAAAGACCCAAACTGGGGACACCCTTAAGGTACTTCAGTATGCGCTTTACAGCAAACATATGAGAGTCTTTTGGATTAGACTGATATCTGGCACATAAACATGTTGAAAACATAATATCTGGTCTACTGGCAGTTAAATACATCAGTGAACCAACCATGCCTCTATAGACAGTGGTGTTCACTGGTTTACCATCTGGATCAGAGTCCAGTGTCAGTGGTGCAGAAGTTGTAGTGGGTTTAGATGGTGAAGAGTTCATATCATATTTCTTTAAAAGATCTCTAACATATTTTTCCTGATTAATAAAAATACCATCTCTGGTCTGTTTAATCTGGAGTCCAAGAAAATACGTTAATTCACCCATCAAACTCATCTCATATTCAGTTGACATTATTTTCAAAAATTTCTTGCACATTTTATCATCAGTAGAGCCAAAAATAATATCATCAACATGTAAAGAGTAGAATTTGAGCTTATGTGTGTGTTAGTGTGTGTATCAATGGCGGTTTGAAGTGAGAGAAAGTAGAGATAGCAGGAAAGATTGGATAGCATAAATGGGGTTAAAGGTTACAAAATCCTTAATGGAAGGGGTTTATATACATAAGATTAATTTACACTAAGCCCCCTTCCATACTTAGATATTTACATTCTAAGTACAATTATACAATAAGGAAACAAATCAACTACTACAAATATAATTCTAACACAACATAAATTTGTACCATTAACAGATTACCTTTTTCATGAAGAATAAATAAGGTATTATCAATTGCGCCTCTTTTGAAACCATTTTTCAATAAATGTTTAGTCAAAGTATCATACCAGGCACGTGGGGCTTGTCTGAGGCCATAAAGCGCTTTGTCCAGACGATATACCCAATGTGGATGCTTTTCATCAACGAAACCTAGTGGTTGTCTGACATAAACCTCTTATTCAAGCTTTCCATTCAAGAAAGCACTCTTTACATCCATCTGGTAGACCTTGAACTGATGATGAGCAGCGAATGCTAAGAATATTCTGATCGCTTCAAGTCTAGCCACTGGAGCAAATGATTCATCAAAATCGACATCTGACTGGCAGTAGCCTTGTGCTACCAGTCTGGCCTTGTTTCTGATTACGTGGCCATCTTCATCTACCTTGTTCCTGAAGACCCATCTTGTTCCAATTGGTTCTTTCTTTCCAACTGGGAAAGGGACCAGGTACCAAACCTTGTTCCTTTCAAACTGATGAAGCTCTTCTTGCATAGCAGTCACCCAGCTTGGATCTTCCATAGCCTCGTCAATCTTCTTTGGTTCATTTAGTGATAAGAAACTGACATATAAGCATTGATCACTGGAGGCTCTTCTGGTCTGAACTCCTCTACTGGAGTCACCTATGATCTGATCGATAGGATGAGCTTTTGTCCATCTGGAGTACTGACCAGGATTGTTACTGACAACAATATCAGTGCAAGTGTTCAGTTGAGTCTCCTCTGGTGTAGCTTCTGGAGGAGGATCTTGCCAGACTACTTCAACATCTTCATCTGAGTCATTCAAATCACGATTTGCATCATGAAATTCTTCCATTGAAGGCATTTCTTGAAATACTGGTTCAGTTTCAACTGGGACTGATACTGGGGGCGTAGTACGCACATCTGATCCAATAATAATTTCAGAGGGTAGTTTGAAAATTATTGAAGGATAGAATGGAGTACTACTGGAGAGTTTCTTTTTCTGAACAGGTTCCAGATCAGAATGACTGGAAACTGTGTCTTCTGAATCTTTATTGTAGTTGATAGGATCAGATTCACAGAAGACAATTGGAGTTACTGGGGGAGTATCAAGGGCTGACTTTCTATTGATTGCATCATTTGATTCATCAAATGTGACATGAATTGAATCATGGACCTTCTCCAGTCTCTTGTTGTAGACTCTGAAGGCCTTGCGAATGGCTGAATAGCCCAAGAAATACCCTTCATCAGCTTTGGCATCGAATTTGCCTAACTGACTGGAGTCGTTCAGGATGTAAACTGGACATCCAAAAACGTGAAAATAACCAATATTTGGTTTTCTATTTCTTAAGACTTCATAGGCTGTCTTTTTGTGTCTTTTGATGTACACTGATCGATTCTGGGTGTGACAAGCAGTAGCAATTGCTTCAGCCCAGAAACTGGTAGACAGACCAGATTCAGCAAGCATACTCTTGGCAGATTCTATCAGCGTTCGATTTTTCCTTTCCACAACTCCATTTTATTCTGGAGAGCGGGCTGATGAGAAGTTCTGGGAGATGCCAGTGTCAGTACAGAATGACTCCAGAGTTGCATTCTGGAATTCTGTTCCATTGTCACTTCTTAACTGACATACCTTTCGACTGTACTTGAGCTCAATTTGCTTGATAAGACTGATGATTTCAGCAGCAGCTTCACTCTTAGACCTGAGAAAGATCACCCAACAATATCTGGAGAATTCATCTACGATCACCAGGGTGTATCTTTTACCAGCACGAGTCTGAACATTCACTGGACCGAAAAGGTCCATATGAAGCATATGAAGAGGTTCAGATATGCTGAAATTCTGCTTGGTCTTGAAACTGGTACGTTTCTGCTTACCCATCTCATATCCTGGACATGGCCTTTCCTTTTTGAAGGAAACTGAAGGTATCCCATCTGCCAGTTGTTTTCTAGACAACTTATTAATATTTTTGAAATTTAAATGGGATAACCTTTGTGCCATAACCAGTTTGTGTCTTCATCAGCTTGAGTATAGAAACACTGCTCTGAAGGAGAGCTTTCCATATCCATCACATACACATTTCCTCTTCTGGGAGCAATCAATACTACTTCCAGTCCTTGTTGAATACAATGCCCTGAGCAATATTGAATAGAACTTGATAGCCATCATCACACAGTTGACTGACACTGATCAGGTTATATTTCAAACCATTCACAAATTTAACTCGTCTGAATTTGACTTGTCCATTGTTCAGAACACCATATCCCTCAGTTTTTCCACAACCATCATTTCCAAAAGTAATGGAGGGTCCATCAGAAATGATAAATTCCTCCAGCAGGGTCTTACATCCGGTCATCGTCCTGCCAGCTGCACTGTCAAGATACCAGATATATTTCTTTCGATCGCCCTGCACATCAACCAGATATATCAATTAGATTTTGGAACCCATCGACTGATGGGTTCACTGGACCCTCCCTTATAGGTCCCTGGGGTATCTGGTTGAGTTCACTTTCTTCAACAGTAGTCTTAGTTGAAAAGACCACTGGGGTTGATAGTTTTGAAACCTTTTTCTTTTTCTCAACTGGAGAAATATATTTATCTTTCTTGGAAAAAGGTTTGGTATTTTGTCTAGGGCCAGATGAAATACCCTCAATAAAGTTTAATCTTGCATTAAAACTTTGAAATTGACGAGTCAATAATTTAATCTGGCTCTCTAACCTTGACAAAACATTTTCATCAGATGACACCTGAGCCTTTCCAGTTGTAGGCTTAGGTAGGGATTAGTCTGAGGCAAAGGTTTATTTCGATAAACCTTTTTAACTGGAGCAGTCATCTGGAATGCTCCAGTCTTAACCTCTGGGGATTGAACTGGAAAATATTGGCCTTGGGAGTTACAGGCTCATCATAAACAGTGTGGGCCTGAACCCCTCTGGTAATCGATCGATTACTGGTATTAATGATGCGACATGAGTATTTCCATCTAAATATGCACGTTTTTGTGTGGGAAATTGATTTACTCCAGCATCATATGGCTTTCTGGTTTCAAGCCATGATTTAATCACCAGTTTTTTTTCTCTAAAATGACTTCAAGATCTTGTTTTTCTTGAATCAATTGTTCAGTTACCAGAACCTGGGCTTGAAATGCAGTTCAATGTCTTGAAGTTCCTTTAATTTTGATTTTAAAACATTAATTTCAGAAAAATCTGTTTCTAGACCATTTACACAGTCAGATCTAACAGTTTCAACAAATATTAAATCAGAATTAAGAGCTTCAGCAATGTCCAGTTTTAATTCTTGGTCAGTTGCAGTATCATAATCACTAACCTTCTTGATAACAATGTCCACCCATCGTCCAGATGTGACATCTTCCTTCACCAGGTGCTCTTCGTCTACCAGAGCCATGTAACAACAATCTCTTTCTTCTTCTTCATCAGTAGATGAATCATCAGAAGGAACCCACTTCTCTTCAGTTGTTGCATTCATGCACTTATTATTATTTTCCATTTGTTGTGCCATGAGAGCAATCTGAGCCTTAAGCTTTTTGTATTTAGATTTATAGCTATCATCAGGCTTATTATTTGAAGTAATGGACCAGCCTTAGATGAAAACTGACTGGACTTGCAATCTTTCATGAAATGACCTTTTCTGCCACACTTAAAGCATGTCAGATTGGTCTTATCAGTTGAATAACTGGATGCAAATTGTCCAGATGGCCTATTTGCTCTTGCTTTGAAACGGTTGAACGTTTTAGCAATCATAGCAACCAGATCATCATTATATGATTCATCACAGTCTGGAGAGATTTGACTGGATTCTCCAGAATCCATGAGTTCAGACACCATCTTCTTCATAGAAAATACATTCTCAGAAGATATCAGTGTTGTACCTTGTGGTTCAGTATGACTAACCACAATAGGACTACTGGAGGCATGGTTATAAGCATCTTGTTATGCCACAACTCTCTGAGCTTGATTTTCTTCAGTGTACCTGAAAGCTCCATATAAAGTTGAAAGAGTGTGTGTGTGCAGAGTTTTACCTTTTCGTAAGACCAGGATCATGTGAGACCATTTGGTGGGAAGAATATCACAAAATTTCTCCAGAAGTATATCCTTGTCTTTTTCAACCCCAAGAGCTCTCAACTGGTTTATGATACTCATAAATCTGGTGTAAGTACCAGTGAGAGACTCATTAGGCTGAGCAAAAAATGACTCATACCTCTTGTTTAAGGAGACTTTTCTGGTGACAATGGTGTCATCTCCTCCTTCAAACTGGTTCATTAGTTCATCCCACATGGTTTTAGAACTGGGAAAAAGAACTAATGTGGGAATTAGGGTTTCTGGAACAGTCTCGAGGATCATGTTTTTGAGAAGGGTATCTAGATTTACCAATCTCCTCTCCTCTTCAGACCAATATTCCTCCCTCTTTTCCCGACCTCTTCTAGAACCAGTAGGATCAAGAAGAGCATTGAGAGGTGATGTGGGGACATAAGGTCCTTCATTTAAGATTTTCATCATGTTTCTCTCAATACCAGTGATATGCAATATCATCCTAGCCTTCCACGTACCAAATTCATCGCTATTCCCACTGAATTTAGGAACAGGATTATTTGAATAGTAAACATCCACATGTGGAGAAGCAGGAGTAGGAGGAGGAGGTGGATTAGCGTTATTAACAATAGGTGGGTCAGTATTTTGATCATTAATATTAACATTAAGGATCA
>CM067170.1:117213847-117301528 GCA_034093135.1 Erigeron breviscapus
TGTTATTATTAAACGTCAACTTGAACTTGTTACCTTTTTAATTTGAATGGCATTTGAAACTTTATGTTGATTTTTATTACTTAAATCTTTTGTACCATGTCGTTCTGTGGCATCTCGTGTTTCCTATAGTCGGGGTGTTACAATCACACAGTTGACTGACACTGATCAGGTTATATTTCAAACCATTCACATATGCAACTCGTCTGAATTTGACTTGTCCATTGTTCAGAACACCATACCCCAGTTTTTCCACAACCATCATTTCCAAAAGTAATGGAGGGTCCATTAGAAATGATGAATTCCTCCAGCAGGGTCTTACATCCGGTCATCGTCCTGACAGCTGCACTGTCAAGATACCAGATATATTTCTTTCGATCGCCCTGCACATCCACCAGATTATCAGTTAGATTTGGAACCCATCGACTGATGGGTTCACTGGACCCTCCCTTATAGGTCCCTGGAGGTATCTGGTTGAGTTCACTTTCTTCAACAGTAGTCTTAGTTGAAAAGACCACTGGGTTGATAGTTTTGAAACCTTTTTTTTTCTCAACTGGAGAAATATATTTATCTTTCTTGGAAAAGGTTTGGTATTTTGTCTAGGGCCAGATGAAGTACCCTCAATAAAGTTTAATCTTGCATTAAAACTTTGAAATTGACGAGTCAGTAGTTTAATCTGGCTCTCTAACCTTGACAAAACATTTTTATCAGATGAAACCTGAGCCTTTCCAGTTGTAGGCTTAGGTAGGGGATTGGTCTGAGGCAAAGGTTTATTCGATAAACCTTTTTAACTGGAGCAGTCATCTGGAATGCTCCAGTCTTAACCTCTGGGGATTGAACTGGGAAAATATTGGCCTTAGGAGTTACAGGCTCATCATAAACAGTGCTGGGCCTGAACCCCTCTGGTAATCGATCGATTACTGGTATTAATGATGCAACATGAGTATTTCCATCTAAATATGCACGTTTTTGTATGGGAAATTGATTTACTCCAGCATCATATGGCTTTCTGGTTTCAAGCCATGATTTAATCACCAGTTTTTCTTTCTCTAAAATGACTTCACGATCTTGTTTTTCTTGAATCAATTGTTCAGTTACCAGAACCTGGGCTTGAAATGCCAGTTCAATATTTTGAAGTTCCTTTAATTTTGATTTTAAAACATTAATTTCAGAAAAATCTGTTTCTAGACCATTTACACAGTCAGATCTAACAGTTTCAACAAATTAAATCAGAATTAAGAGCTTCAGCAATGTCCAGTTTTAATTCTTGGTCAGTTGCAGTATCATAATCACTAACCTTTTTGATAACAATGTCCACCCATCGTCCAGATGTGACATCTTTCTTCACCAGGTGCTCTTCGTCTGCCAGAGCCATGTAACAGCAATCTCTTTCTTCTTCTTCATCAGCAGATGAATCATCAGAAGAAACCCACTTCTCTTCAGTTGTTGCAATCATGCACTTATTATTATTTTCCATTTGTTGTGCCATGAGAGCAATTTGAGCCTTAAGCTTTTTGTATTTAGATTTATAGCTACCATCAGGCTTATTATTTGAAGTAAATGGACCAGGCTTAGATGAAAACTGACTGGACTTGCAATCTTTCATGAAATGACCTTTTCTGCCACACTTAAAGCATGTCAGATTGGTCTTATCAGTTGAAGAACTGGATGCAAATTGTCCAGATGGCCTATTTGCTCTTGCTTTGAAACGGTTAAACATTTTCGCAATCATAGCAACCAGGTCATCATCTCAGTTCACAACAGTCTGGAGAGATTTGACTGGCTTCTCCAGAATCCATGAGTTCAGACACCATCTTCTTCATAGAAAATACATTCTCAAAAGATATCAGTGTTGTACCTTGTGGTTCAGTATGACTAACCACATTAGGACTACTGGAGGCATGGTTATAAGCATCTTGTTCTGCCACCACTCTCTGAGCTTGATTTTCTTCAGTGTACCTGAAGCTCCATATAAAGTTGAAAGAGTGTGTGTGTGCAGAGTTTTACCTTGTCGTAAGACCAGGATCATGTGAGACCATTTGGTGGGAAGAATATCACAAAATTTCTCCATAAGTATATCCTTGTCCTTTTCAACCCCAAGACCTCTCAACTGGTTTATGATACTCATAAATCTGGTGTAAGTACCAGTGAGAGACTCATTATGCTGAGCAAAAAATGACTCATACCTCTTGTTTAAGGAGACTTTTCTGGTGACAATGGTGTCATCTCCTCCTTCAAACTGGTTCATTAGTTCATCCCACATGGTTTTAGCACTGGAAAAAGAACTAATGTGGGAATTAGGGTTTCTGGAACAGCCCCGAGGATCAGGTTTTTGAGAAGGGTATCTAGATTTACCAATCTCCTCTCCTCTTCAGACCAATGTTCCTCCCTCTTTTCCCGACCTCTTCTAGAACCAGTAGGATCAAGAAGAGCATTGAGAGGTGATGTGGGGACATAAGGTCCTTCATTTAAGATTTTCATCATATTTCTCTCAATACCAGTGATATGCAATATCATCCTAGCCTTCCACGTACCAAATTCATCGCTATTCCCACTGAATTTAGGAACAGGATTATTTGAATAGTAAACATCCACATGTGGAGAAGCAGGAGTAGGAGGAGGAGGTGGATTAGCGTTATTAACAATAGGTGGGTCAGTATTTTGATCATTAATATTAACATTAGGATCAGGACCAAAATTAAAATTTCCTTGTGTATTTTCAGGGGTGGCCATCAAAGAAGCAGATCTAGGCAATGTTTAGCCTTCTGCTCTGATACCAATTGTGAGTCCCAAACTCTCTTGATGGTTAACCCAAAATGTAAAATACAACAAGTCTAATAATCACTAGATTGAACTAGTATTACTTGAATATAAATGCAAGTATATAAACAAAGTAATACAAGACTAAAAGCAATAAAATAAAGGTGGAACACAATGTAATATTTTCAAGTGTATTTTATTTATGATGTTAAATAAAATACAAGGTTGTGCGGAATCAAGATATTACAAGTATGTAAGTATCCTAACAACCTATGAATTACAAATGATCTATATTTGCCAAATAACTCTTTTAGATCGAGATACTTAAAGTTGTGAAGTATCCCTGTTTAAGATCGAGAGTATTTAGACAAATTCACCTTTAATGCTACAAGTAATTTTAACGAAGAAATGACTTTGTATTTATAGGCAAACAAATTCACTGGTGAATTTGTGCCGTACAAATATGGTTGCATGCATTTAATGAACCGACAAGGTCATTAAATGCATTGGTTAAGGTACAAGGATAAAGTCACATCAATATGACTTTATTCTTTAACCAACCACCTTTACACACGTAAGTACTTTAGTAAAGAACAAGTGAATGTTCTTTGGAAAGTGTGTAAAGGCAAAAGTCAATTCCTCGATATCAGTGTTCAGACTTGTAAGGTCTAGAACACTGACAATCCTCCAGTCGTAGATCTGGTAAGACTTCCAGTGGACTCCGCCATTTGTCAGTCTTCTTTATTCTAACTTCAGTCTTTGACTTCAGTGAGAATGTCTTCAGTAGAATAGATCTGGACTGGGGTGAAGTCCAGTGAGCTAATCTGGAATACTCCAGATTTCCTATACAAGTATTTGCTCACTGGTCTTCCATTATTTCTGAACAAATCTTCAGAGGGACTCCAGATTCCAAGTCTGGAGTAGGTCCAGTAATATCATTTCTGGACAGATCTTCAGTAAGGCTCCAGTAGTCGAGTCTGGAGCGAGCCCAGTAAATCTGGACCTAACATATTCTTATTTGCTTATTGTGTGTTTTGAGGTTGTTTGTTTATTATTTGATTAATTGTTGATTATCTGCTTTGTTTGAGTAATTTTGTGTTAATTGTTTCTTGTTATCTATGGCTCCTGATGCTGGTAGTGGTTCTAAAATAACTACTGTTAGTGGTCTTGATTTTGGTGATCCTTTATATCTTTATCCTACTGATACTAGTGGTGCTCCTATTCTGTCTTTTAAGTTGACTGGTACTGAAAATTATAATGTTTGGTCATGTGCTATGCTACTTGCTTTAGAAACTAAAAATAAAGTAGGGTTTATAGATGGTTCATGTGATAAAAATGATGATGATCCTGTATTGGCTAAACAATGGGATAGGTGTAATTCTGTGGTTTTGTCTTGGATTTTAGGATCTGTTAGTCAAGATTTGTACATGGGACAAATATTTTCTAAAATTGCTAGTGAAGTTTGGAGTGATTTAAAAGAAACATATGACAAAGTTGATGGTTCTGTTACTTTCAATCTGCATCATAAGATTAATACATTGAGTCAAAATGGTTCTTCATTATCTGAGTATTATCATAAATTGAATACTTTCTGGAAACAGTTTGATGCTATGGTGAAATTACCTATATGTACTTGTAAGGCTGCAAAAGAATTTAAGGCTCATCATGATTTGATTAGGTTAATGCAGTTTTTAATGGGTTTAGATGAAATATACATGTCTGTTAGAAGTACTATTCTTACTAAAGATCCATTACCTAATGTGAAATCTGCATATGCTTTGTTATCTAAAGAAGAATCACATAGGAATGCTAGTTCTGTGAATCATATTAAACCTGCTAATTCTGCTTTTGTGTCTAAATTTGATGATTCTAAGAAGAAATATGTGAGAAATGAGAATCTTGTGTGTGCTAATCCTGCTTGTGGTCTAAAAGGTCATACAATTGATAAGTGGGGGGGGGGGGGGGGGGGGGGGGGGGGGGGGGGGGGGGGGGGGGGGGGGGGGGGGGGGGGGGGGGGAGTGTTTTAAGATTGTTGGATATCCTGAGTATATTAAGAAGAAAAATGGTTTTCAAAACAAGAGATATTCATAATTCTTATAATGATAAAAATACTTGGAATGATAAATTTTTTGTGACTGCTGAAAACAATTCTCATAATTATGCTTCTTCTAGTTCTGGCATGCCTTTTACAAATGATCAGATTGCTAAACTAATGAGTTTGATAAGTGATAATCAGGAAAACAAGGCAGGTGTTCATGCACATATGGCAGGTGCTTTTATGTCTTCTGTGTTTTTTAATTCTAATGTTAAAATTGATAAAATTCCAAATAAAGATGATTGGATAAATGATTCAGGGGCAAATCAACATATGTGTTGTTCTGATAAAAAATTGATTAATGCTATTGATGTTACTTCACTAAATTTAACTGTTAATCATCCTAATGGAACTTCAATTCTGTTTAATTAGAAAGATAGGAGACATTAAACTTACAGATAAAATAACAATTTATGATGTGTTATATATTCCTGATTATTGTGTTAACTTGTTTTCAGTACATAAGGCAAACAAAGATAGTAAAATGTTTATAGGGTTCACTGAAAATATGTGTTATTTACAGGATTTGAGAACAATGAAAAACCTGGGGACTGGTAGAGTTCATGGAGGATTATATTTGTTAAATGTAAGTAATCAAGTTGGTATATGTAACAATTCTGTGAGCAACATTAAGTGCAATGTGTCTTCTGATTTGTGGCATTCTAGGTTAGGACATCCTGCACCTACTGTTTTAAAGGTTCTAAAAGATAAATTGATGATTGATAATTTGATTAATGATCCTTGTGATATTTGTCATAAGGCAAAACAGGTTAGAGAACCATTTCCTTTAAGTGAACATAAGTCTTTATGTGTTGGTGATTTAGTTCATCTTGATGTGTGGGGTCCTTATAGGAAAACTAGTAAAGAAGGGTTTAAGTATTTTTTTGACAGTTGTTGATGATTTTTCAAGAGCAGTCTGGTGTTTATGTTAAAAAGTAAAACTGAAGTGTATGATAATGTGTGTTATTTCATTAACCTTATAAGAACTCAGTTTAATAAGACTGTTAAAGTATTTAGGTCAGACAATGGAACAGAATTTGTTAATGCAAGGTTAACTGATTTTTTTAGAACAAAAGGTATTATACATCAAACTACTTGTGCTTATACACCTCAGCAAAATGGTATTGCAGAGAGAAAACACAGACATCTCTTGAATGTAGCTAGGTCACTTTTGTTTCAAGGAGGAATTCCTTTGTATATGTGGCCTGAATGTGTTATGACTGCAGTTTATCTAATTAATAGAACTCCTTCTTCTGTGCTTAAAGGAAAAACACCTTATGAACTTGTTTTTGGTTTTGAACCTAGTTTGAATCATTTGAGAAATTTTGGTTGTTTGTGTTATGCAACTATTCTTAATAATGAAGATAAGTTTTCTAAAAGAGCTGAAAATGTATTTTAATTGGTTATTCTAGTACTAAAAAGGGTTATAAATTGTTAAGTCTGGAAGATAAAAGTGTTTTTTTCTCTAGAGATGTAAAGTTTTATGAGCATATTTTCCCTTTTGTTATGAATTCAAAAGATGATTTTAATGATTATGACATGTTTTTTAACAGGGTTGATGAGGTTGTTGGTTCCACTGGTCCCAATGATGACATCAATCTTGAATATATGAAAGGTGATGGCAGTGCAGCCATTGATACTGGTAGTAGAAATGCTGTCAGAGATTTGGGAGGCACAACAACACCTGATGATCACACCAATGAGGTGATAAATTGTGGGGAAAATGATGATAATGCTGAGGGAGGGGTCTTGGGAAATCCTGGGATTCCTAATGATCCTATAAATGTGGACAACACTCATCAACTTAGAAGGTCTAATAGAGAGACAAATCTGCCTAGAAATCTGAATGACTATGTGCTAGATGGAAAAGTTAAGTATGGAATAGAAAGGGTTGTAAATTATTCATATTTTAAACCTGAAGTTTATTCTTTTCTTTCAAATATTAATAAATTAAAAGAACCATCTACTTATAATGAGGCTGCTAAAGATTCTAGGTGGGTTGAGGCTATGAATTTAGAAATGGAGGCCTTACATAGAAATGAGACTTGGATTGTTACTGACCTTCCTCCTAATAGAGAACCAATAGGTTGCAAGTGGGTGTACAAAATTAAATATAAGTCTACTGGTGAGGTAGAAAGGTTTAAAGCTAGGCTTGTTGCTAAGGGTTATAATAAAAAAGAAGGTATTGATTATGAAGAAACTTTCTCTCCTGTTGTTAAAATGGTCACTTTGAGATGTTTGATTAATATAGCTGTTAATAATGGTTGGTCTTTGTTTCAACTTGACATTAACAATGCTTTCTTGTATGGAGAATTAAAAGAGGAGGTTTACATGACTTTACCTCCTGGTTATTTTACTAAAGGTGATAATAAGGTTTGTAAGTTAATCAAATCTTTGTATGGGTTAAAACAGTCACCTAGACAATGGAATCATAAACTCACTTGTTCTTTGGTTGAATATGGCTTTGTTCAAAGCAAATGTGATTATTCTTTGTTTATTAAAAGTGATACAAATCTGTTTATTGCTTTATTGGTATATGTTGATGATATTGTAATTACTGGGAATGATATTAATGAAGTGAATAATGTCAAAAAGTTTTTGAGTTCTAAATTCTTGATAAAAGATTTGGGAAATTGCAATATTTTTTAGGAATTGAAATGCTTGATACTGATAAAGGCATTTGTATGTCACAAAGGAAATATTGCATGGATTTATTGTTTGAATATGGTTTATTGGGAGCTAAACCAATGAACACTCCTATGGACATGAATCTTATCATTTCTGATAGAGATTCAGTTGATGATCCTCCTTTGGAAAATGTAACTTTGTACCAGAAGCTTATAGGCAAGTTGATTTATCTTACCTTGACAAGGCCAGATATAAGCTATGGTGTTCATTGTTTGAGTCAGTATATGCATAGTCCAAAAGCTTCACACTTGAAGCTAGCTTTCAGAATTCTTAGATATTTGAAAAAAGCACCAGGTAAAGGTATTCATGTGATCAAAGGTCAGTCCCTAAAACTAAATGCCTATGTAGATTCTGACTGGGGAAAGTGTGTTACTTCAAGAAGGTCTGTTACAGGTTTTTGTGTGTTTTTGGGAGAGTCTTTGGTCTCATGGAAAAGTAAAAAGCATAATACAGTGTCCAGGTCCTCTTCAGAGGCTGAATATAGGGCCATGGCCACTGTTACTTGTGAAATAGTTTGGATTTTAAGCATTCTTAATGATCTTAAAGTGAAAGATTTGCTTCCTGTAAACTTGTATTGTGATAATAAATCTGCAGTTTTGATTGCTACAAACCCAGTTTTACATGAAAGAACCAAACACATTGAGATTGATATTCATGTGGTTAGAGAAAAGGTTGGTTCAGGGTTGTTAAATTTGATTAAGATTGATACTGATGAACAAACTGCTGACATTTTCACAAAGAGTTTGTGTATTGCTAAACATGAATATTTTCTAAGTAAACCGAATCTAGTTGATTTGTTTCAGTAATGTTTATCCCAAGTTTATATTAAGGGAGGGATGGTATCAAAGCCAAGTTGATGTACATATGAAATTATGATTTTGTGAGAACATTTTAGTCTCATTATGTGTATATAAGTTTTCTAATTTCACAACCAATGATTTGCAATGGTTGCCATCAGCAGGATCATCTGCCAGAAGAGCGAGAAACCATGTTTAATGTTCAGAGCTTTCTAGGAACGAATTGCAACCAAAATAAATTAAATAGAAGAGCTTTTGATAAGAAGTAAAGCTTGGTACTAAAGGTGAAGTTGGTAATGGTATGTCCATTAGATTTTGGTTGGATTTTTGGATTGGTAATGAGCCTCTAATGAATACATATCCGAATTTATTCAAGCTGGAAATGGTCAAAAACTGTCTTCTAGCAGATCGGATTGTTGCTAACGAATCAGTCCGTGTTCTTCATTTTTCATGGAAGAGACTACCCAGGAGTTCGGTCGAACTACAGGAATCATTATCATTATCTCAATTGCTAGCATCAGTAAACATTGGTGATACATGTGATAAGTGGGTATGGTGTTTGGGCCAAGAGAACACTTTTTCAGTTAAAAGCATAAAGAAGAATCTGGAAGCACAGGTGCGAGATACTCCCGAATACAAGTTTACTTGGAATAATTGGGTCTCGAATAAGGTAGTCTTCACAGCTTGGAGGGCAGACTTATAGACAGATTACCAATGCTTATGTCTTTAGCTCGTCGCAATGTGACCGTCCCATCCACTCTTTGCCATTTTTGTGGGATGCTGGATGAGACCACTGACCACTTATTCATCTCCTGTTCTTTTGCTCAAGAAATATGGAACTTCATCTCTGGATGGTGTCGACTTCCTAATCTTTACTTCTTTGGGGTTCGAGATATTCTACAAGTACCAACTTTCGTTTCTGGCTCTTCGAAATGGGAGAAACTCATTCATGCGGTTCTTTGCTCGGTAATATGGGTTGTATGGAAGACAAGGAATGAGCACGTGTTCAACAATAAAACTATCTCGATGGATAATGTAATGGAGACGATCAAGATAATGAGTTTCTTATGGGTTAAAAATAGAGGTAAACTGGTCCAACTAACATGGGATGAATGGAAAAGTTTTAACATAGCTAAGCACATTACTTAATGAGGATATCTTGTTTTGGGTCAATGGATAGTGTTTGGCCCTGGAACAATGTACAGTCTTTGTAAATTTCACTAGCACCCTGCTAGTATCTTAATGAAAATTTGTTTCCCTTTCAAAAAAAGTAAAAAAATAAAAGCTTGATACTATAAAATATCAATAGTGCATTATTCCATCATGAAACATCACTGGGCTAAAAAGCAAACAAAACAAATGCCTTACACTAGATATGTCCCCATCAGTTACTCAGATAATACTCCAATTTGTAAAACCATAATTTGCATGAAAAAGTGGCATACTTTTTCTCGTTATCAGTATAAGATCTCCTGAATACCTTTTATAGACTCCAAATCCCTTTTTTCCCCATAATTTGCATAAAAACTAGCAAACTTTTTCTCGTTATCAGTATAAGATCTCCTGAATACCTTTTATAGACTCCAAATCCCTTTTTTCCCCATAATTTGCATGAAAAAGTGGCATACTTTTTCTCGTTATCAGTATAAGAATCTCCTGAATACCTTTTATAGACTCCAAATCCCTTTTTTCCCCATAATTTGCATGAAAAAGTGGCATACTTTTTCTCGTTATCAGTATAAGAATCTCCTGAATACCTTTTATAGACTCCAAATCCCTTTTTTCCCCATAATTTGCATGAAAAAGTGGCATACTTTTTCTCGTTATCAGTATAAGAATCTCCTGAATACCTTTTATAGACTCCAAATCCCTTTTTTCCCCATAATTTGCATAAAAAGTGGCATACTTTTTCTCGTTATCAGTATAAGAATCTCCTGAATACCTTTTATAGACTCCAAATCCCTTTTTTCCCCATAATTTGCATGAAAAAGTGGCATACTTTTTCTCGTTATCAGTATAAGAATCTCCTGAATACCTTTTATAGACTCCAAATCCCTTTTTTCCCCATAATTTGCATAAAAACTAGCATACTTTTTCTCGTTATCAGTATAAGATCTCCTGAATACCTTTTATAGACTCCAAATCCCTTTTTTCCCCATAATTTGCATAAAAACTGCAAGCTCTTTCTCGTTATCAGTATAAGAATCTCCTGAATACCTTTTATAGACTCCAAATCCCTTTTTTCCCCATAATTTGCATGAAAAAGTGGCATACTTTTTCTCGTTATCAGTATAAGAATCTCCTGAATACCTTTTATAGACTCCAAATCCCTTTTTTCCCCATAATTTGCATAAAAACTAGCAAGCTCTTTCTCGTTATCAGTATAAGATCTCCTGAATACCTTTTATAGACTACAAATTCCTTTTCTTAGGAACACATACTGGATTCGTCACTACAAAAAGGATAATGGTAACCCCGCCATTAACTACTTCATTTATGAAATTCAGAGCGGATACATGGTTAACATCCCTAACTTTGATGCGCTCACGCCGGGTTCGAATCCTGGCAATGCCCTAAAGAATTTGCTCTCTCATGTGTAGATGAGTATAGCATTGTTAAAGTCCTCTCATCACATTTGCATGTGGCAGGATTTGAACTCATGACCCCCTAGGAAGAAACCACAAAGTGGAAAACTCCCTAACCACTGAGCTATCACCCCAATGGCACCCTCCATGTCAGTTAGTAGAAAATTGTTAGTAATATGTTAGTCATTGTAGCAATTCTCATTTAATTAAGATGAGGTATTAATGTAATTTGGTTATATAAAAGCTAGAAGCTTGTTCATGTGTTACCGAAGTTGGAAAGAGGATATTACTATTACTATATATACTAAAAGTGGAAGTACGGAAATGTGTGCAACATTTTTTAGTCTTTTAACTTTTTTTGCAGTATTCATCCCTTTCGTTAAAACTTTTGCAACAACGGTCCCTGTCATTAACAAATATTACAAAAGCTCTAACAATCATTAACGACTGTTAGATTTTGGGTGTTTAACTGGAGTTGAAAAAACTGCTGTACATCAGGTCCTTTTCCCTAACTAGGAGTTACGTCCCTTTGTTTAATGGTCGTTAACAATTGTTAAAAGCTATTTGAGTGTCTAACGGGATTTACAAAATTTTTACTAAATCAGGTCTATTTCTCTAACGGGCGTAGGAGGATGTAGTATTTGTTTCAAGTTAGTATTGTCTACCGGCCGCCTAATTTATTTGTTTAGGAGTCGTATTTGGCTAGGAGGTTCGACCAACCTCAAAGATACATGTCTTTTATGAACAACGACATTATATGTTATAGAGGTGAACATAGGTTATTTTTGGAACACATTATATATTTTAAAGTAACCTCGCACAATATATGTAATGTCTCCCGGGGTAACGCTCGTGTTTATTGAAAAGAAGAAACAAAGAGCATATATTATTTCACTGAAACAAATTAATGCACTCTTTTTGAACAATCGACGAGGAACAAGCACTTTTACATTAAAAAAAACAGAATAAGCACTTTCATTGACTTTTTTAGATTCATAAAAAGGACAACGTATACTAGCTATATATAATATATCCTTCATTTAACATTCTTATTTTCTACTTACAATATTAATTTTCATGAACGATGACATACCCACTTTCAACGCATTGATAAATTACATATAGTTGGCAGACATATATACAATCAGCAAACAATCACAAGGCAAAAGCAACTAGGAAAATAATGCAACGAAGGGTAATATATTTTAACTTGAATGATCCAAAAGACCGACGTCTTCTTATCACGAAACAGATCCTTTGCGCTTTGATTTGCTAAGAAATTAGTGTGCCAATAAAACCTTAACTCGGAGCTCTAGCCAACAATAACTTTTTAAATTTGTAGGACGAGAGTGTTTTAAGATTAATGGATTGTTATTCTTTCACGTTGTTATCGGAATAACATGTCACATGATGCTTTACAAGAAAAATAAGAGGAACACTTTCACAGTAAAACTCGATGCAACTCATCCTTTTAGACAACATCACCACTCATGGTCACGTTTACTTTATCTCTAACATGAACATTCGAATCACCAACAACTTCAACTCATGTGTACTTGAGTAGTGCTTTACAATCGCACCATCTCGTTCTGACGTTCAACATTGATTGCAACTTTCTGTTTTGTCAAATTTTCAAGCAAAACGCACCTACTCCCTTTGCTCCAAGATGATTGTAATGTTTGATTTGATAACTGGGAAGTGAGATTTAAGCCGAATATAACTAGTCGTTTGAAGTTTGAGACAAAAAAAAAAAAAAGAATTATAGAATAAACTAGTTTTAAAGGGGACCTCGTTGGAACCATGCATCTTTTTTTTATATTTTTTTAAATTTTTTTTTTTTCTGAAACTATGCACTCTGTTCCGTTCGATCCTATATTGAGCTGTAATTTTGTTGGTCTAAACCAAACTTTTGCACAACTCAAAGGTTGCATGTATTCAATTACTAGAACAAAGCAGTAATAAGGTACAATTTTATACATTCGGAATCTCGTTATAGCATATTTGGTACAGTCGTATGTATATAAGCAAATCATTGCAACTTTCAGGGCATGATACAACAGTATTAAACATAGTCAAAGGACTAAGTACTTCTATACAAAGATCAACTCTTGTACTACAAATGAGGATGTTTCAGTCTTCAAATATTTGACTAATAGTTAAAGATTTCATTATTACAGGCATAGGTTCACTAGTTGCAAATTTAAGAAATAATATCACATATTCAAATCCACAAAATGAGAAAATTAAAGAGTATCTAATCTTAATAAGCTTATCAACAATCAACTTTTGTATAAACACGGAGAACTGTACAGCTTACTTCACTACGTGCCATTCAATGCAATTGCAATAGTCCTTGAATTCATTCACATTAACACAAATGAAACGAACATATGAACGTGCACCAAAGCTTGACTACAGAACCCATATTTCCTCCAGTCCAATATGAAGAGTTCATGATCATGAAAGAACTGTATCAAATGCCATCACATATGACAAGCTATTCTGGTGGTCGCTGACAGTCAAGCGGCTAGAGGCTCCTCCATAACTATATTTTTGGTCATCCAAGAATCACAAGGTAAAAGTATTTTGTCAAAGTTTGGCTTTGGTTATAAACAAGAAAACAGAAAGAATAATCTAAGATGTTTGCAGAAAAAGGTGGCCATATTCAACCCCTATTTCCTCCTGTCAATTTGGGTTATGATCATGTCCAACAGGTCAAATAGATCACAAAAACAGCTAAACAGAAAACGGATCTAATGAACCAAACAGGTCGAAGGTAGCTGAAGTGAACTTCAAGTTGTATACAAGATACTAATTCACTTTATTCAAAGCATTATTATTATAATGATTATGTATTTTGCAATCATTCTTAAGACACATACTATTTATAATTCTCAATTATGAAAAATATAAAAAAATTTAAAATATAATAAAATACCAGTTGATAATAGATCAAATAGTACCGCCGCCAGGTAATCACATGGGCCCACTGATAAAGGATGCAAGTCACAAAGTCCCACAAATGAAGGATCCATGTGTGAGAATGGTGAGTCACCGGGCATGAGCTCTAGGTACCAAGACGGTATATGGGACCAGAGGGCACCCATTTACCCTTTTTAAGATACACAAAAATGTATTTCTGGGTGCACAACCCATTATGACCTCAAACAAAATGCTAAATCACCCGTTTTGACCCGTTATCCAGCCCATCCGAAGTCCGAACTGCCCCTTTTGACCTCGTTGGAGGCTGCCAGAGGTTTCTGAAGGTTGCCGAAGGCTGATAGAGACTTTTGAAGGTTGCTGGAGGCTGCCAGAGATTTCTAAAGCTTCATTGGAGGCTGTAGTAAGTGTCCGAAGCTCGTTGAAGGCTGACGAAGGTTTCCGAAGCTAGGCGAAGGCTGTAGGGGATCTTCGTAGGTCGCTGGAGGCTTCGGTTCAGGGCTTCCATCTGGATCTGGCACAGGGAAGGCTGTAGAGCGGGCCTTCTGTCTGGATCAGGTAAGGTTGTGAAGCAGGCTCTCCGTCTATATCTTCTTCTCTTTTATTATTATTCTTTTTTGTACCATTGAGATGGTTTTGTTTGAACCCGATCTTCTTCTTTTTGTCTTAATCTTCTTTGTCTTGATTGCTTCGAATAAGTTGTCGCTATTTTTCTTTTTACCAAAGTGTCGCTCGGGATTTTTATGAGAGTAGTATAAAATCAAAACTCTTTTCTTCTGAGAAAGACTATAAGAGTTTATGATTTGTGATCGAACGGTGATTGTGCACCGAACCGGGTTAGGTCGAAGATGGGATGATGGGCGTTTTTGGGTCGTTCGTTGGCGATTCCCCGAAGGTAGGGTTCGTGCCTCTTTACGCCAATCGAACGAGTGTGTGATCTATGTGTGATCGAGTATGTTATGATGCCTTGAAAGGTCTTTTGGATCTCCTTTTATAGGGAGAAATATTCTTGGGGAAGAAGCTAGGCCTCTTTAGGGTTTCCCTAAGTCTTAGGCCAGGAGGATTCTTTCCCTAATTATCGGCTTCAAGTGATAAGATCAAATCCGTATATTATAGGGAAACAATTCTTATCCTTTTTATCTTATAGCCTTCGTTGCGGAGAAGCTTCGTGTCGTAGCGTGCTACTGTAACTTCGTGTGACAGGTCCTACATACCGCTGGGAGGGTATATCATCAAGCCTCCAGTCCAAGGTGATGGTTTTTGCTAAATAAGCATTGCGTTGGACTATTTCTGCTTACTTCTTCATTCCTGAGGGTACGTCTTGTAATACTCTGAACCGCTTAATTAATTATGATTTGGAAGTTAATTAAGGGGGTAGATGAGCGCGTATCTCGAGGCCCATGATCGACGGCTGGGAACTCCATGCAGCCGCATACATAAATTAGATTTTTCCATTTTTTCCTTCCTTATTTTATTCACTCGCAAAAACACTCCTATCTCTCCTAGGGTTTTCGATCATTTTCTCTTCCGATCACAGCGTTAGGTACGTCTTTCTTTCTTGTTAACCTGTATTTTCCTTCTCTTATTTTCCTTCTCGATGGCAAAAAGGGGTTTGTTAACCACCGAATCAACCCTTATTCGTTCAAAATTAAATGAGTTTGTCGATAAGTATTTTCCTGGTAAGGTAGCATCATTTAGGATTCTGGCGGATGGTGAAACCATTGTGACTCCCCCAGAGGAGCATGTCGGTTTTTATCTGAAATCCATGACAGAGGGTAACGTTAGGTATCCGTTCACACCCTTCCTTCTTAGTGTTCTAAACCATTTTAATATCCATATATCCACTATTACCCCTCTTGGTTTGTTGAAAATAGTGGCTTTTGAGGTTATGAGTAGGGCGTATGGCGGCGAGCCGTCGATTTATTTATTTAGGTATTTTTGCCAAACTTGTATAGCTGGTGATTGGGTTACGATATGTAACCGTTCAAAGGGGGGTTGTTTTCGAAAGGGTGGCTTGGCTATCCGTCATTGGAAAAGTGAATTTGTGTTTATGAAAGCCTCGCTGATCCCTGATGGTTATGACTCTTTATCTGATAAAGATTTGTTGTGTGTTCATGAGAAATATGAGAATCCCTTACCTAAGGATGTTGTTGGTCAGTTGTGTCGGTATATTCGTTGTAACCCCAAAACTGTCGTGCTTTTTCCCGTTGTTGTTTTATATAAAGCCCAAGTGATTGGTGTCCTGCTTGATGATGCAGTTGATACTGATGGTAAGGAACTTTTGTGTAATTTTTTGTATTTGTTGCTTTTGTTTTGATCGAAAAGTTGGTGTTTTTCTTGTGTAGATATGACTTTCAGAAAGTTTGTGAAAAAGGGAGTGAAAGAGGTAACTATGGTACCTCATCCTGGGGGACAGGGGAGTGGTGTTGCAGGTACACCCTCGCAGGATGTAGGTTCTTCTGGTGTTCGTAACGAGGCCCCTGATGTTTCAAGTGATGTCAACCCAACTATCTTGAATATTGACACATCTGATGTTGAAGTTTCTGCTGCTGATAAGAAGAGGAGGAAAAAGGATGCCCCTAGCTCCAGTGTCTCTCCTAGCATTGCAAGCATCTGAAGAAGAGGAAGGTTGGTAATGAAGCCAAGTCTGCTGAGTTCTGGAGGCCACCTGCTCCAAAGACAGGTATTACTTCTTTTTATATTATTTATCTAATCTTCATTTTTCTCTGCCTGTTTATTTATAGTTTCTTGTGCTTGTAGGTGCTCATAATGAGGAGATTTTTAACTGGTTGGAAGGTGAAGGTATGATGGCTGAGGATGTGAAGAAGATCGATAACATGGATAATGAGAATTTTCTTCGTGCTTTCCAGAAAGACCGTCAATTCCATGCCTATCTTGATAGTTTGGAGGTGCAATCTTTGCTGGCTACTGTTGATGACTTGAAGGCTAGGGAGACCAGGTTTGTTACTGTAACACCCGTCATTTAAAAACCTGAATTTTCAAAAACTTTGCCAAACGAAGTTTAAAACGTAGCGGAAAAGATCACTTTACAAAAACTGCCCCATCCGTAACCGGATGGTACCTTTCATAAAATGGTGTTACTAATGTGCATCATCAATATAATCAAAATGAAATCCAAGTCTTGGCACTAACATAAATGCCAACATTATTACAAAATCTTAATTCATAAATTAAGTAGCCAAAACATAAGGCTAAGGGAAGTCTAAGCATTCAACAATCTATGCTAGTCTTCTTTATTACTTCTACCCATCTCACCGAGCTAATCCTTTCCTAGCTCAAGCTTGCTTATCCTGAAGGCACAACTATTTCAAAAGAACAAGTGTTAGCTAATAAATTAGCTAAGTAAGATAACATGAATTTGAAAACATTTGCTATTTCATAATATATTAACAAAATAATCTTTTAATGTTAATATCACATACATATGAATCATTGCACACATAACTTAACATAACACAATAGGATCATCATGTACCAAATGTGCCTAACTTTTCTTTCTTTATCTTTCTTTACTTTTCTTTGTATGTTTGCCTAGACGTAGGCTAAGTGACTTATGCCACTTACATAGGGATGTGGGTTTGTGTGCAGGCGGTCGTAGACCATACATGGAGTCCTCACACCCGACATGATGGGTAAACCATAAGGTGGTCCATCGGCGTCGTTAAGGAAAGACAATGTCAATCCAACTGAATAAACCGTTTATGCCTTTATGCATTGGTGGTTAGTTACTCCACCCGGAATACTCAAACATAACTATGCCATGGGAGGTATCATGATTCCTAACCACGTGACCACATACGCCCTAGCTCCGAGGAACTAGCACGGGTTAAGCTTAACACAAACTTTACTTATGCTCGAGACTTCTTTATTATATTAGCTTATGCTACACTTTCATCTAAACTAATCACATATAATCATCTTTACTTTAGGGCCCTTAAACGTGCACGTGACATGGCAATCCTAATCATAAGTCTAGTGACTAGGTGTTCAAGCCACGCATGCAATCATATAACATAAGCATTTCATCTTTCATAATCACATAACATAAACATTTCATCATTTCATAACATATGCACTTACCTCATACCTTTGCAACCTGCATAAGCATATCATACATCGTTAATGGTAAGCATCGTATCCCTTATTATCCTCCCATTATCACCCATAATCATATAAACATGCATACATAATCATTTGGGAAGTTTACTTATGAAAATCGTTTTTTGTTGTACCATCAGGTGACAAAAGATGTTATCTTACCTCGGTACAGCTTAACAATGAGATATATTTATCTTACAGTGCTTGCTAAGTATCCCCGACAACCTATTATACATTAAACATACATTACATGAGTTAAACGGAGCGAAAACAGTGAAGTGCAGTTAGTGGGGCGCACTAAAAAGTTAGTGGGTCGCACTAAAAACTTTCTGACCCAAAACTGACCCTTAGTAGGTCGTACCACATTCCAGTGGGCCTCACTGGCTGCAGACTAACCAAAAACGAGATTTTCATGTTTCATTCGTTTCGAACTCATCTCAAACCCTCACGACCTGAAACTTTCTAGATCACTTCAAGGCATCTTTTAAGACTTAATTAACACCATGAAACCATCAATTGATCCTTGGATTACTTACATACATTAACCACTCGATTAATCACGTGAAAGACTTGAAATCGATAAACGGTTTGCAACTAAACCAACCCAAACCCTAAGACCAGAAACAAGGTCCATATAATCGACTCACATCATCAAAAATCAGAGGGAAATCATCTATATTACCTGTAGATGATCAAGAGGTTCCGAAATCTTCACAAAACCTAATCGAAACACCAAGAAACGGAGGAATTCGGAGGATATTTGCTTTGAGAGAGGGAAGGGGGTGGCTTGGGGTTTTTCTCACACACAAGAAACCTAGAGAATGATAATTAGGGATGCCTAATTATCACTTAACCCCTGGCCATCACTTTTCCTTTATCATCTTTAGTCCCTCAACTTACTAAACGTTATTTTCTTAGCTTAACTTTCTTACCGGGAGACTTAACGATCTAACAAACACTTAACTTTCATACTTTACTTTTAATTACTTTCATTTAACTCATATTAATCATTTCATATTAAACACATAAGCATTTAATCACATAATCCCATTTAGGGCGCATAAACTTAACGAACCTAACGTTAACTAACGGGATAGTCAAAATAGTCAAACTTAAAAAGTTTGGGATGTTACAATTACCTCCCCCTTAAGAGGATTCAGTCCCCGGAATCTCATCAGAAATGAACAAATGAGGATACTTCTTTTTCATCACGGACTCGGTCTCCTATGTTAAACTTTCACAATGGTTATGCTTCCATTTGATCAACACAAGGTCAATCACCTTCCGGCGAAGTTTCTTTTGCTTCCTACCAAGTATCGCTATCGGTTCATCAACCATTCTCTTCTTACGATCAATACTCAAATCTTCAATAGGAATGACACTCGACTCTTCCGCCAAGCATTTCCTCAAATAAGAAACATGAAATGTGTTGTGAATTCCATCCAATTCCGGAGGTAATTCCAACTGATAAGCTAGATCCTTGATACGCTTCTATATCTATAAAGGTCCAATGTAACGTGGACTTAGCTTTCCTTTCTTTTTAAAACGTATGATACCTTTCCATGGAGAAACTTTCAGCATCACCATGTCACCAACTTTAAACTCAACCGGTCTTCTTTTCTTGTCGGCATAAGTTTTCTGACGTTCTCTAGCTACACGAAGGGCTTCTTTAGCAATGTTGACTTTTTCAGCTGTGATTTGGATAATTTCGGGTCCCGTAAACTGCTTTTCACTGGGCTCCAACCAACAACTTGGAGTCCGACATCTCCTTCCATAGAGCATTTCAAACGGTGGCATGCCAATACTTGCATGATAGTTGTTATTGTAAGTAAACTCAATCAACCGCAAGTGATCATCCCAAGCACCATCATACTCCAAAATATAAGCCTGTAACATGTCTTCCAAGGTTTGAATCGTTCTTTCACTTTGCCCATCAGTTTGAGGATGATAAGCAGTGCTCAAGTTTACTCTAGTACCTAACTCTCGTTGAAGACTCTTCCAAAAGTTGGATACATACCTCGTGTCTCGATCCGACACTATAGAGAAAGGAACTCCATGCTTTGAGACGATTTCTTTTATCTACAACCGCGCCATCTTGGTCAATGGTACATCTTGACATGTCGCTATGAAATGAGCACTTTTCGTCAGCCTATCCACAATTACCCATACCATGTCATTTCCACTTGGTGTCCTTGGTATCTTAGTCACAAAATCCATAGTTATATGGTCCCATTTCCATTCCGGAATCTCTAACTGCTGCAACATTCCATATGGCTTTTTGTGATCAGCTTTGACACGAGCACAAGTCAAACATCTTTCAACAAAATGTGCAACTTCTCCCTTAATATTCGGCCACCAATAAAGAGGCTTCAAATCTGCATACATCTTTGTAGCACCAGGATGAACTGAATATCTTGACCTATGAGCTTCTTCAAGAATCAACTCTCGATTACCATCAAGCAATGGTACCCAAATTCGGCCTTTATAGGTCTGGAATCCACGGCTGTTCATTTCCATATCAAGACGCTTCTTCTTACCGATACCTTCTTTGTCAACATTTTCTTTCAAAAGAGCCTTAGCTTGGGCTTCCTTGATGCGGTCAAGTAACCCAGACTTGGCTTGGACAACCATACTCATCAATCTGCAAGAAAAATTCTGCACTTTTCTACTCAATGCATCCGCCACTACATTAGCTTTTCCGGGATGATACTTGATTTCACAATCATAGTCTTTCAGAAGTTCCATCCACCTTCGTTGTCTTACATTCATGTCTTTTTGAGTGAACACATACTGCAAACTCTTATGATCAGTGTACAATGTACACTTAGTGCCATATAAGTAATGCCTCCATAACTTCAAAGCAAATACCACAACAGCTAACTCTAGGTCATGAGTCGGGTAGTTCTTTTCATGGGGCTTCAACTGACATGAAGCATATGCAATGACTTTGTCCCTTTGCATAAGAACACAACCCAAACCTGAAAGAGAAGCATCACTATAAACAACTAGATCATCAGTACCTTCGGGTAAGGCGAGGACAGGAGCTTCACACAACTTTGTCTTTAACGTTTGGAAGGCCTTTTCTTGAGCTTCAGTCCACACAAACTTCACCCCTTTCTTTGTCAATTTAGTCTTAGGCTTAGCTATATGAGAGAAATCTTGAATGAATCTTCAGTAATAGCCCGCTAAACCAAGAAAACTCTTGATTTCTGTGGGTGTCTTTGGCTGTTCCCATTTAGAGACAGCTTCAAGCTTTGTGGGATCAACTTTAATACCTTCCGAAGAGATGACATGCCCAAGAAATTGAACTTCTCGAAGCCAGAATTCACACTTTGAGAACTTTGCATATAACTTTTACTCCCTAAGAACCTCAAGAATGACTCTTAAGTGCTCACGATGCTCAGCTTCAGACTTAGAGTAGATAAGAATATCGTCAATGAAGACAATCACAAAATGATCTAAGAATGGACGACATACCCGATTCATTAAATCCATAAAAGCGGCAGGAGCATTTGTCAACCCAAATGGCATGACAAGAAACTCATAGTGCCCATAACGTGTACGAAAAGCTGTCTTGGCCACATCTTCCTTTTTGACTTTTAATTGATGATAGCCGGACCGCAAATCGATCTTTGAGAAGTAAGAAGCACCATGGAGCTGATCAAAGAGATCATCAATACGCGGGAGAGGATACTTATTCTTAACCGTTCGCTTTTTAAGCTCACGATAGTCTAAGCACATGTGCATAGAACCATCTTTCTTTTTGACAAAGAGAACAGGAGCTCCCCAAGGCGAGGAACTAGGTGTAAGTGCACATCTATGTCAATAGCAGTCTAGATTGTTTGGGCTTATATTGTTATATGTCTTTGTAATGTGATTGTCATTAATGAACTTAGTATTATGCATAGAATACTAGATTAAGTTTAAGTATTGAATGTGTCATAAATCTGCTAAGTGTGAAATGCGACCTCGCATTTCACATAGGTAATACGACCCCGTATTTGCAGGGTCAAATACGAGGCCAATCACAGAATGAGACCTCGCATTAGTGACGGGCTGGGCTGGGTTTGCGAGGCCGACTCGCTGAAGCCCATGTCGGGTGTTACCTATATAAACCGAACCCTAACAGAGTTTAGGGTTGAACATTTATCGAAATATCAAGCAGGTATTGCAGGTTATAGTCGTCAAAGGTTGTTCCGCTAGCCCGAAGAAGATCTGTGAGGCCGCAGATGATCTAGGGGCTTTTTGTTGATCACCAAGTTATTGTGAGGGATTTCGCACCTCAAGATAACTGGAGCAAGCTATTAACGATCCGTGCCAGGGGACTTACAATTGGTATCAGAGCCTCTTGGTTTAATACCGGAAGGTTATAGCTTGTTGGTGATAGATAATATTGATTTAGGGTCGTTTAGACGTGATTCTTTCACGAGTTTACGACCGGAAATCTTGTTTGTGACCTCGATTTGTATTTACAGCAGTCGAAGGTGTTATTGTTGGTGTTTAGGGTTTCGAATTCAAGAGATCTAAGGATTCCAGCATTGTTTGCGACCTCGCGGGCTCGTATTACCTCATCCAGCTCGTATTACGACCTGGGTAGCTAATTACGACCTCGCCAGTTCAATTGCGATCTCGTGTTTCGTTTGCGACCTCGTGAGCTCTTTAAGACCTCGCCAGTTCAATTACGACCTCGAGTAGTTAATTGCGACCTCGTTTTTCTTCACGACCTCGTGAACTTTTACGACCTCGTTTTTATAAACAGTTCGTGAATTTTGCTAGCTCGGAGAAAATGACGTCTCAATTACCTGCAAATTATCAATCTTTGCTGAATCAACTAATTTTGATGGATCACGAAACCGGAAAGGCCAACTCACCGCCCAAGTTAAAAAGCCTTGATAGATATTTCAGTTGGAAGGGCAGATTCGAGTCATATTGCAGGTTAATGGATGTGAGGATGTGGATATGTATTGTTAATGGTTATGTTCATCCCACTGTGCAAAATGACAAAGAACCTACTGGTTCGGGTGGTGGAAAAGCGGCTTCGTATGAGCAAATGACTGTCGATCAAAAGAAAGATTACGAAGCAGAAAGTAAAGCTTTAGGATCACTCCGAATGGCTCATTCTTTTGTTTGAAATGTATGTTTTTTTTTTTTTTTGTTTTTTTTTTTTTTTTTTTTTTTTTTTTTTTTTTTTTTTTTATTTTTTTTGTTTTTTTTTTTGGGAATTCTTGCACTTGTTTGAAATGTATGATAGTGCAAAAGGCTTATGGGATGCACTCAAAGTGCATTGTGAAGGTGATGATGATCTCAAGAAGAGAAGGAAGGATTTGCTAAAGAAGCAGTATTATGTCTTTACTAGCTTCAAAGATGAATCTCTTGATGAGATCTTGATTCGTTACAGTCATCTGCTGGTTGAGCTTGCATACTTTGGGTACAAACCTGATCCAGAAGATGTCATCGAGAAGTTGTTGGAAGCTCTTCCAGTTAAGTGGGAAGGGTTTGTAACTTTAATCCAACAAAATCCCGAATTTAGCACATGGACTCTGGATCAGATCATTCGAAAGCTGAGAGGTCAAGATATGAAATGAAAGTCGAAGGAAGCAGGTAGCAGTGATTTTGTTCAGCGTCCTGAACTCTATCATAGCAAATCAAGCGTTCCTTCTGCAAAATCTTCAAGTGGAGGGATTACTGCCTTCTATAGTGGAGATGATGACAAGATGAAGATGTCAACGGATTCTGATAGCAACTTGATGTATGTAACTTCTCCAGAATCAGCCATGATAGTGCATAATGGGGTTCAGAATAGTAGTTCTCCAAGCTCGGGTTACACAGGGATGCCGATGAGCATAAGATCTGCTGAGGGACAATTGGGCATGCTCGCTTCATTTGTGTCTGCTCATGAAAAGTTAATTGGAGGAAAACTAACTGATCCTGATTTGGTTAGGGAGGATTACAAGCAAGTTGATCCAGATGATTTGGAAGAAATGGATCTGAACTGGCAATTAGCTATGTTAACATTGAGAGTTCAGCGTTTCACAGATAGAACCGAAAGGAAGGTTGTGAATGGCAAAGTAGGGTTTGACAAGACCAAGGTGAAGTGTTATAACTGTGATGGTTTTGGACATTTTGCAAGAGAGTGTCAGAGGCCAAGACGAGACAACAATTCAGCTACAGGCCGTCAGAACTTCAATCAGAGTGGTTCTATAGTGAGTCAGAATTCCAGACATCAGTATGCTAATACTGGGAACCGAAGCTCAGGAGAAGTGGACAACTCAAGAGCCTTAGTTGTTCAATCTGATGGTACATATAATTGGGGTTCGACTAGTACCGATGATCAGAATCATGCATTCATGGCAATAATTCAAGACCTTGATGAAGAAATGAATGATCTTGCAGATAATTCATTTGATCCTATGGTATGTGCCAATGATCATGATAGTGTTCATCAGAGGGTAAAAGAGGAACCTGAATCATCAGAACCAGTAAGAGCTGAGAGCGAAGATGTTGCCGAAGCTGAGACGAGCCTGATGGCACATCTTGATAGTGTTGAACATAAGGAGCCACTAAGGAGAACTAAAGGATTATGGTTTGTCGATAGTGGATGTTCAAGACATATGACTGGTGACAAGAGACTGTTAACAGAGTTTACACCTGTTAAAGGGTCTTATGTTAGTTTTGCTGGTCCCAAGGGCGGAAGTATTTCTGGTATTGGAAAAGTCGTCAATGGGAAGATTAAAATGGATATGTGAACTTTGTTGAGCAGCTGGAGCATAATCTGATGAGCGTATCTCAAATATGCGATAAAGGGAATCCTGTTCACTTTACAGAAAGGGAAGCTCTTATCTTGAAACCAGGATTTGTTATTCCAGAGGAATGGACTTTACTGAAGGCTCCAAGAAAGAAGGACATCTATGGTCTTGAATTAGGTGTAATTGATTCATTGGAGCCAGTTTGTTTGCTCTCCAAAGCTTCTGAAGATGAGTCTCTGCTATGCCATAGAAGGATGGGTCATATCCATTTCAGAAAAATGAATTACATTACAAGCAATGGATTGGTTCTCGGTGTTCCAAATAAGAGATTTATGGTAGAGGATAAATGTGTGCCGTGCTTAAAAGGAAAACAGACTAAAAAGCCACACAAGCCGAAGACTCAGAATTCTATTGCCGCTCCATTTCAGCTACTACACATGGATTTATTTGGGCCAGTAAATGTTCGGAGCATAGGGTTTATGTACTACTGTCTAGTAGTTACTGATGATTATTCTAGATTCTCGTGGGTATTTTTCTTGAAGACCAAGGATGAGACTACTCAAATCCTCATGGAGTTCTTGGAAAGAGTTGAAAATCAGTACAACACAAGAGTGAAGAGAATCAGAAGTGATAACGGGACAGAGTTCAAGAATCAGATTATGGAAGTATATTGTCTGAGCAAAGGAATTGAGCATCAATTCAGTGCACCCTATGAGCCTCAACAGAATGGAGTAGTAGAGAGGAAAAACAGGACATTGATAGAGACCGCCAGGACTATGCTAGCTGATTCAAGGCTTCCTACTATGTTTTGGGGGGAAGCAGTGAACACTGCTTGTCACGTGTTAAATAGGGTTTTAACTGTTAAAAGATTTAATAAGACACCTTACGAGCTTTTAAACAATAGAAAACCTAATTTAACCGGTTTGGAACCTTTTGGAGTCCCATGCACATTTTTAAAAGTTCGTGACCAACCTAAATTTGCCGAGAAGGCTGAAGAGGGAATTTTTCTTGGTTACATTCCGGGATCTCCAAATAGGAGGGTGTACAATATTAAGTCTGAAATAGTTGATGTCGGTTACAATGTCGTTATTTCTAGCTATAATCCCCCTGTACATCAAGGGTCTTCTATCCTGTTTAATTATGATGATGTGTTTACCTCTTTTAATGGTCCTATTTCTTTTGGTGCAGGTAGTTCAGAGGTGGATGATGTAGTATTGCTACGTGATCAGAATATCGAAGCAAAGTTTACTACTCCTTCTGAATCCGCGACTGCTACAACATCAAAGAATAATGAGGTATCAAGAAAAGATCAAGATACTGAGCTTGTGTCAACTTCTCGCAACATTAATGCAGATGGTTCATCAAAGGATACTGAAGATACAAGTGCACAAGAATTAGAACCAGTTACTCCACTTCCTCATGGAGAAATAGGTTCAAATTTGGGTGTAAATCTTCAAGTTGATAAAGCTATACAGCATAGAGTCAACAAGTATCATCCAGTTGAGGACATTATTGGTGAACCCAGTGCAAGGGTTAAGACAAGAGCTCAAATTAATAAGCTATCTGGTTTATTCGCAGAGATGAAAGAAACCGGTATAGTTGATGAATGTATGTTCAGCTGCTTTGTATCTCAAGAAGAGCCAAGTAATATTCAAATGGCTTTAAAAGATCCATCTTGGGTTGAAGCAATGCAGCAGGAACTACTTCAGTTTGACAAACTCCAGGTCAGGGAGCTTGTTGATCTACCTCCGGGAGAGTATCCTTTCGGCACCAGATGGGTTTTTAGGTGCAAAAAGGATGAAAAAGGCATTGTGACATGTAATAAGGCTCGGCTAGTTGTTCAAGGTTTTGCTCAACAGGATGGGTTAGACTACACTGAGGTGTTTGCACCGGTTGCTAGGCTAGAAGCTATTCGTTTGTTTTTAGCATTTGCTGCTTTCAAGGACATTAAAGTATATCAGTTGGATGTCAAGAGTGCGTTCTTATACGGTACTGTCCAGGAATTAGTGTATGTTACTCAACCGCCAGGGTTTGAAGATCCAGATCATCCTGATAGAGTCTATCGACTGAATAAGGATTTGTATGGATTACATCAAGCTCCGAGGGCATGGTATGACAAACTGTCGAAGCATCTTCTTGAGAATGGTTTTGAAAGAGGATTGATCGATAGTACGTTGTTTACCAAATGGAAGGGAGAGGATTTCCTACTTGTACAAGTTTACGTGGATGATATTATTTTTGGATCATCAGATGAAAAGATGTGCAAGGAATTTGAGCTGATTATGAAAGGGACTTTTGAGATGAGCACTATGGGAGAGATGAACTTCTTTTTAGGTTTGCAAGTTGAACAGAAAAAGGACGGATTCTTCATTCATCAGACGAAGTATGCACAAGATATCTTGAAACGATTTGGCATGGAAGATACTTCACCTATGGATACTCCTATACAAAAGAACCATCAACTTGGGATGTTTTCTTTCAATGATCCAGAAGTTGATCCTACTCATTATAGGGCCATGATAGGTTCATTGATGTATCTTACAACATCAAGACCAGATATCATGTTTGCGGTTTGTTTGTGTGCTCGTTTTCAGTCATGTCCCAGGGAAAGTCACATGAAAGCTGTTAAGCGAATTCTTTGCTACCTCAAAGGGCAACCAGTACTAGGTCTCTGGTATTCAATTGGGGGAGATTTTGAGTTCATGGCTTATACAGATGCTGACTATGGAGGCTGCAATTTTGATAGGAAATCGACTTCAGGTGGATGTCAGTTCTTAGGGGGAAGATTGGTTTCATGGCAATGTAAGAAGCAGACTTCTGTTGCGATCTCGTCTTGCGAGGCGGAATACATGGCAGTTGGTGGATGTTGTTCACAGGTTCTATGGATTCAGCAACAACTGCGTGATTACGGTCAGAATTTTCTTTGTACTCCCATAAAGATAGACAATGAATCCACCATATCCATAACCAATAATCCTGTTAAGCACAGTAGGACTAAGCACATAGACATAAGGTTTCATTTTATACGAGATTGTGCTGAAAAGAAATTAATAGTCCTAGAAAAGGTGCCAAGTGACTTTAATTTAGCTGATCTGTTCACTAAGGCTTTCGACCGAACTCATTTTGAGTTGTTAGTCCAATTGATTGGAATGAGAAATCTATAGTGACAGTGTCTCTCAAAAGAAACTTTCTAAAATGAGTCAGTGTTTGTGTCGTAATGTATGTGTGTTATATAGTGTCAGAAAAACAAAATAAAAATCAGAAAAATCAGAAAAGAAAAAGAATATAATAAAAGGAGTAAGGTCACTGCATCAAGAAGATTAGACGTGACGATACTTTAGCTTTTAAGCCTACTTAATTGTACTTTAAAATGCTCAGTTCAGTGATACCATTATATGATGTATCGATAGGCACAAAGTACCAAGGTTTCCTTATAATCTGAACTTAATATATACAATGTTCTATAGGAAACGTATTCAGATATATGGCTGAGAATGCTTGTTCTTAAAATAGACAAGTCCTTTAAATCTTATGAAAGATCTTGCATTGTAATTAGGTATATTTGGTCTTTATATAGAAGGTCTCGGGTACATATATGTGTATGTATTGCTTTTTCGGATGTATATTTGTGACAAGATATGCAAATATCTAATAAATCTGTTGAAAATATGAAGCTAATGTGGCTTTTGAGATTCGAACAAGTAAGTCCTTGGGGTGTCTTTGTATACCTAGCCTACCTAAAGCTTCCAACTTGGGATAGGTTGTCAGAAAGTTCGCTACACGGGTCTCATCGAAAGTCACGGGTTTTCATAAGTGCTTAAAATAATGTCACAAATATGCAAGTACTTGGCATTATGCAATGTTGAGTATATTTCCGTACGTGAGTCAAGTTAAGTCGCTTTGCGCATGAGAAATCACCGACCTGTCACCGCTGACTTGATTCTTAAAGACTTTCTCACTTTACTCACCAAATGTCTTAATTTTAGTGCTTGTGTCGATTGTGAGAGTGTATCTGAATATGGGGCACATAAGTTTGCAAATTGATTAAGTGACATATTAGGCTACTCGGGTTGCATGGTGACTGTCCTTGGCCAGGGTATGTCGAAAGTGTCACAAACCAAAAAGGAGACTGGAAGTACCGAGTGTTTAAGAGGACAAATATATTGGTAATCGTTTTTGGATCATTGTTCATAACTAATAATAAGAGAATTATTTCTCACTTGTAGGCTTATGTAACATGCTAATCTGATCTAATCAGCAGTAACTTTAGCTCTTGTAAATATCTTATTCGTTTATGTTGAGTGTATGTGTGTGTGTGTGTGTATTATGTTTTTCATGAAATGTTTAACTTTTGTTTGTAATTGTATTGTTTAAATAAAAGTTCATATTGCACGAGAGATATAGTCAGAATAGAATCTAGTTTCCAAGAGGACTCAACTACGTTCTTATGGAACAGTGAATAAACGAGTAGGGTAGTTAAGCGATAGTGTTGTGATCAAAAGCTAAAAGAAAGTATGTCACATTAACAGAATATGGGTTTAAGGAAAAGAACACAGAGTTGTTAATTTCAATAAACAGATATTGAGTTAATGCTTTTGCATTGATTCTTAGAAAGAAGATTTTCTTAAGAATGAACACAGAGATGTTCATAGTTTTGAATTTTATCTTTAAAAGAATCATTTTATATCTTAGAAAGAAGATTTTCTTAAGAATGAACACAGAGATGTTCATAGTTTTGAATTTTATCTTTAAAAGAACCATTTTAAATCTTAGAAAGAAGATTTTCATTAGAATGGACACAGAGTTGTTCATAGTTTTGAATTTGATCTTTGAAAGATTTTTGAATCAAAAAGATTTGGAACAGAGATTCTAAATAATTTTGATAAACTATGTGCATAATTTGAAAGTGCTTGCAGTGAATTATTTGACCTTAAAATGACTTAGGTTAATAATAGATTGCTAAGTATATTCATTTTTATCTTGCTATTTTATTCATTTCTTCAGATTGTATGATTTTACTTTGAGAAGATTTGATGTGTATGTGTTGAGATGTGCAGGACAGCGGACAAATATTCGTTTTTGTAGGTTGTCGAGCAAGATCTCACCATGGAAGCAAGATATGGATCATGCAAATATATCCGGAACAAAGATAAATACTAGTTTGATGTGGCTATCATAGGAGTATTTATAATTGTTTAACCAAGATGAATACTAGTTTGATGAGGCAATCATAGGAGTATTTTATATGGTTTTAGGATTTTGCATTATCAAATTTCATTTGCAAAAATATAAGAGATTAGGTTTCAGTTAGATGTTTTTACAGAGTTAAAGACAAGTGACTTTAGAAACGGAATCTATATAAGTTTGCGTTGGAAGACCTTAGTTTAGGTTATCCATAGAATGATAAGACCGAGATCTTAAGATTCTATATTTTTGATAAGTATCCGTAGAATGATAAGACAGGGTTCTTAAGATTCTAGATAAATATCAGTAGAATGATAAGACCGAGATCTTAAGATTCTATATTTTTTGTGATAAGTATCCGTAGAATGATAAGACAGGGTTCTTAAGATTCTAGATAAATATCGGTAGAATGATAAGACAGGGATCTTAAGATTCTTACTTTTGAATAATAAGAAGTTCAAGTTCTTGAAGATTTGTAGTTCTAGACTAGGATAATGTCATATGTTTATGATTTATGATAGTGAAGAATAACAAATTTGGAGAAGAAAATGAAAAAATGTAGTTCTAGATTAAGTCGTTACTATCGTATATTATAGTAATGAAATAATGAAGAATAACATTATCATTTTTATCTCGTTTATGTGTTTTGTTAACAGCTTCTTGTGCAGGGAATACATGTCAGTAAGAATACATGTCAGTAAGCTGTATTTTATATGTTTTGTCTGAAGATGTTGATCATAATCAGAAGAAACATTTTGATTTATGGAGACAAAGTATTGCTTTTGAAACAGGATCCATGTTCCTGAAGTTTGTGATTCAAGTTTCAAAGTTTCTGGTTTTCATAGGAGTCAACTAGTTCAGGATTGATTGTTGGAAATTCTACCTCTATATTACATGCCGGTTATGCAAGGCGAGCAGGGACTCGAGCAATATATCCAAGAAGGAAGATTGCATATGCTTAATTCGGAGGGATTTATCGTTGAGGGGGAACTACAACAAGCTATGGTGCATTAGTTGATTATTATGACGATACAGAGAGTTTGAAGTTTGTCTTTCAAATCTGAAGTTTCGGAAGATCGAGTTTCGGGTATAGCAATTAAAATTTTGTTGTCTCGAAATTCTTTTTCAGTGTATTTGCAGAGAAATCAATCTAAAAGAAGGGTTTCTAAGCAAAAGACTGAAGTGTTCAAGACAATGCTAAGAACATCAGGTTTTTATAATATATTATTACAGATGTTGATAGCAAGGTCATTATTAGTTGAAGATCTTAGATATAGAAATAATTTTATTTTAATATGAAAGATTATCAACTATGTTAGTAAACCTTAGACATAGACATTAAGTGAATGTAGAAGATTAGTAAAATCTTAGACATAGACATTATGTAAATGTAGAAGGTTATGTGAAACCTTAGACATAGACATTAAGTGAATGTAGAAGATTAGTAAAATCTTAGACATAGACATAATGTGAATGTAGAAGGTTAAATAAATCCTTAGATATAGACTTAATGTGAATGAAGAAGATTAAGAAAATCTTAGTCGTAGACGTTAAGTGAATATGAAAGGTTATTGACTATATTATGCCTTAGACATAGAAATGTCATGTTTGAATGTGAAAGGCTACATAGTTAATATTTTATGCCTTAGACATAGAAATGTCATGTTTGAATGTGAAAGGCTACATAGTTAATATTTTATGCCTTAGACATAGAAATGTCATGTTTGAATGTGAAAGGTTTAAGCATTGATTATTTAGATCATATAGTTATGAAAATATGTCATAAATTGAGGAGGAGTACCTAGTCAATTGTGTTTTCATAAGAATATGAAGTATTTAATCAATATTTTTGTTCTATCATAGTTATGTATCCCAGTCATAAATTGAGGGGGAGTACATAAGAATGATGGTTGTTATTATGATTAGTCATCGTTATACTTCCTAGTCATAAAATTGAGGGGGAGGTATAAGAATGAAGAATCAATTTTATAACTGGTTAAAAATATGGATTGTTGCAAGTGGTACAGATTCGGGAAAGCTTGTTTCGAGAAATTTTTGGAAAGATTGATCGTGAAAAAGTTAAAGAATTTCGGTAAGTTTATTAACTTTTCAGGTTAAGACGAAGATCGAGGAAAAGATGAAAATTTGATGCTTACAGGTTTGATCTTTTAAATTTTCATATTTCCAGGATGTTTGTGTTAATCGTTGATCAATTGTTCAGAAACTTTGACGAAATTTTGATTTTGAAGTGTGCAGGTGATTTTACGACCTCGTAATTAGCTAGAGGCAGAATACGACCTCGTAATTGGTCGATTAGGCCTTGTGCAGATACGACCTCGTAATTGGGCCGGGTTGACCCAGATTCATTCGGGTCAAGTGGGTATATAAACCCATTTTACCCAAACACGACCTCACATTTTATTTTATCAAAATTAAGCTTTACGACCCCGAAAATACTACTTTGCTACCCCGAATTTGATTTGATTGATATTTTTGTGTTCATCTCGAAATTCTGAATCTAGGTATACTAGCTAATCGTAATATAGTTATCCATGCAACAAGAAAATCAAGAAAAAGGGTTTCGAAATTTTCGAATTGGGTTTCCAGATTTTCTTTGATTTTGATGTTTTCTGGGTAAAACTAAGGGTTGGGGTATCTTTATCGTTTGAATACGAGTATAAAGAAACAATTTTTACCAGTTTTGGTTGGGTAAATCGCGAAATCGCGTTGGGAAGACGAACAGTGCGACAGACTCGCATTTGGGGGTTTGCTAGCCCAGATTTGCGACCTCGTAAATGTCAATTTATTTTGACTGGTTTTACTTTCGGAATACGATGCCGATTTACGACCTTATCAAATACGTGGCCAAATTGGAAAATACGACTTCGTATTTTAGAGTTTGGTTGACCGTATTTTGACCTTGAAATACGACCTCGTACAGGGATACGACCTCGTGTTTTTGACTTAATAGATTTTCAAAAGTTTATTTTATAAAATTTGAAAATGAGTTAATTTTTATATTTAACTTAATTACAGAGATAATCTAAGTTAATTTAACAGATTTTCAAAAGTTTATGTTAATAAAGATTTGAAAATGAGTTAATGTATCTATAACTAAATTACAGATTATTTAACTTTATTACAGGGATAATTAAAGTTAATTGTATGACTGCATATGAATTTTGATGTCATATTTAGGTAATTAATTATTTGTTATTGATTACAGAGATGGCAAGAGAATTTGTATCAGGTCATAATTATGTGATGAACTTCGATGATAATCAGGAAGGAACGGCTTACTATCACGAGATATTTGCCTTCTTCAGAAGATCAAGGATTCATCATGTTCTTACACATTCTCCAATCATATATTTAGATTATCTCAGAGATTTCTGGAATAATGCTAACTGTGTGAAGGCAGGAGATGTGTATATATTTCATACCATAGTTGCTAGGCAGCAGATACAGTTCACAGCTGCTGACCTCGTTAACATTCTTAATCTGGCACAGTTGAACAAGAAGGTGGTGCTACAGGTCTCACCAAGTTCAGACATGAAGTCATTCAAGGTGCTTTCAGAAGAATGGGGTTTGCTGCAGATATGTCAAGTAAAACTCTGTTCAAGAAGGGTTTTTATGGCAGGTGGAGGTATCTTGCGCATGTGTTGCTGGTTAGTTTAAGCAACAAGAAGTCTGGTTATGATACATTGAACCAGGAAGCCCAAGCACAGATGGTGGGCTTGGTATTTAACAAGCCATATAGTTTCTCAAAATTCTTTTTCGATGAGATGAAGAAACAGATCACAGCCACAGGAAAGAGGAGTTTTGATGTATCCTCGGTTCGTTTTATGAATTCTGGACGAAAATAGGTTTAAATTCGTTCCTGAAGCTTAAATTCGTTTTCTGGAAATCTAAGTTCGTTTGAAGCTAAATTCGTTTGAGTGAAGATTAAGTTCGTTTGAAGCTAAATTCGTTTGAGTGAAGATTAAGTTCGTTTGAAGCTAAATTCGTTTGAGTGAAGATTAAGTTCGTTTGAAGCTAAATTCGTTTCGATAACTAATTTCGTTTTCTGGAAATCTAAGTTCGTTTGAAGTAAATTCGTTTGATACTAAATTCGTTTTTGGAAATCTAAGTTCGTTTGAAGCTAAATTCGTTTGAGTGAAGATTAAGTTCGTTTGAAGCTAAATTCGTTTGAGTGACTTAAATTCGTTTTGAACTAAATTCGTTTTCTGGAAGACTAATTTCGTTTGAAGCTAAATTCGTTTGAGTGAAGATTAAGTTCGTTTGAAGCTAAATTCGTTTGAGTGAAGATTAAGTTCGTTTGAAGCTAAATTCGTTTGAGTGAAGATTAAGTTCGTTTGAAGCTAAATTCGTTTGAGTGAAGATTAAGTTCGTTTGAAGCTAAATTCGTTTGAGTGAAGATTAAGTTCGTTTGAAGCTAAATTCGTTTGAGTGAAGATTAAGTTCGTTTGAAGCTAAATTCGTTTCGATAACTAATTTCGTTTCTGATGACTAAATTCGTTTTCTGGAAATCTAAGTTCGTTTGAAGTAAATTCGTTTTCGGAACAATTCGTTTGAAGCTAAATTCGTTTTTGGAAGACTAATTTCGTTTGAAGCTAAATTCGTTTGAGTGAAGATTAAGTTCGTTTGAAGCTAAATTCGTTTGAGTGAAGATTAAGTTCGTTTGAAGCTAAATTCGTTTGGAAATCTAAGTTCGTTTGACAAAACGAAGTTTAACTTCGTTCAAGCTATTTTCGTTTAAAAGAAGACTAATTTCGTTTGAAGCTAAATTCGTTTGAGTGAAGATTAAGTTCGTTTGAAGCTAAATTCGTTTGAGTGAAGATTAAGTTCGTTTGAAGCTAAATTCGTTTCGATTCAAAACTAATTTCGTTTTCTGGAAATCTAAGTTCGTTTGAAGCTAAATTCGTTTCTGATGACTAAATTCGTTTTCTGGAAATCTAAGTTCGTTTGAAGCAAATTCGTTTGATACTAAATTCGTTTTCTGGAAATCTAATTTCGTTTGAAGCTAAATTCGTTTGAGTGAAGATTAAGTTCGTTTGAAGCTAAATTCGTTTGAGTGAAGATTAAGTTCGTTTGAAGCTAAATTCGTTCGATTCAAAACTAATTTCGTTTGCAAGTCCATTTAATGTCCCAAATGACTTATACTTCATATGTAAATGTACGATAGGTGTCGGGGATTACTATTAAGCACTATTAGCTCTCTGTTTGCTCGCGTACACTACTACGAGGTAAGATACACTACTTTTGTCACGCTGAGGGTGCAACAAAAATGGTTTCATGAACTATAACCTCCAAAACGGTAATGTATAACCTATATTGTGGTTGGGTTGATATGGGAGGTATTCGGGGATTAAAGATGACGATGCCTATGCTTATAATGTTTCCCCGTAAATACGTTTATGATATGATATGTGATGATATGTTTAAACGACATGATATGTTATGATGAATGGTGGTTAATGATATGATGTAATGATGATATGTGCATGTATATGTGGCTTGTTTATCTAGAACACTAGACCTTTTTAGGTTGCCATGACACGTGCACGTTTTAAGGGCCCTAACGTGAAAAGATGATAGATGTGGATTAGTTTAGGATTAATGTGGAAACCTAAACTAAATGTGGTAAATGCTCGAGCTAATTAGATGTTAAGTGTTATGCATAACCCGTGCCTGATGTGGTAATAGGTACGTATAAATCGTGCTCGTATGTGGGAGAGTACGTCGTGCTCGCATGTGGGAGAGTACGTAGTGCCCGTATGTGGGAGGGTACGTTAAACGGTTGTTCGGGTGGCTCCTTACAACCAGTCATATGTGGCGAGTAGTTCGGGTGGCCTGATGACCCACCTAATGTTATGAACATAACGTGCTACTCATGGATCGACATTGTCTTTCCTTAACGGTAACTTCAGTTACAACTTAACGGTGACCTAGTCACAACTTAATGAGATGAGATGAAATGATGAAATTGATTAGGCACACTTAGGGTCATGGACTCTATGTTTATATGTGGTATGGATGCGTTATGTGGTGATATATATGCCTAAATCAAATGACGTAATGTTTTAAAGTGACGATTTAAATGGATGAAATGTTTTGCTTAAACCTGGTGTTATCTTACTTAGCTTTATAGCTAACACTTGTTTCTTCTTATGTGTTGACACCCCTCAGGTTAAGCAGTGAGTTGTCGTGTGAAGCTTTGGCGAGAGATGGGTAGATGATCAAGATGGCTTTAGTTTACCCAATAGCTTCGCATAGACTTAATGTTAATGATTTCCTTTATGGAACTATTGTAATGACTATGTTATGGTTGCTTTATGTTGGGCAATCTTATGGATTTCTTTTATTACTGATTTGATGCTATTAGTAACACCACTTATGTTTCTCAACTGTTTTCCTTGGTTGAGGTTTTTAATAAACTGTTTCCGCTTTATTGACGCCGTTAGGCGAAATTTTTTGGAAATCCATATTTTTACAAAACGGGTGTTACAATATCAGCTTATGAAGGGCCTCAGCCAGAGGGTGGTGAACTGCTAAGAATGTTGAGCAGTTACATGACGTAGTGGTTCAGGAAGATGCACCAGAAGAGCCTGAAGTTGTTGTACATGTTGCAGATGATGTGATAAACCAACCTGGAGCCAATCCTGAGATTGTAGATGATCTATTAGAGCAAATGGCTGATCCAGATGGTGATATTGCTCAAGTGCAAAGGTACAATGCTAATATTGATGACCTAGTAGATGTGGACCTTGACCAGGACATAGATGATTATGTAGCTGAAGCTGCAGTTGGTTCTGAAGCAGTTAGAGTTAGTGGGTCAGGTACTGAAGAAGCTAGTGGGTCAGGAGTTGGTCAGGATAGTGGATCTGGTATGAATGCTGAAAGTAGAGGAAAGGCTGTTGCTGATGTTCAAGCAGACAGAGAGCCTTCTATCCATTCTGATGATGATTCCAGCAGTGATCGTGATGAAGATCCTTACAGATCTCATGCATTCATCAGAGTTGGATCTAAGATGGTTCCTAAACCTACTGAGGCAGCTCAAGGAAGAAGAAGGAGAGAAACGGATGAAGATTGGGTGCCAGAGCAGCCTATGCCAAAGAGAACTAGACTTGTCAGGGAACAAGAGACTTTTGCTGCTGCTGCTGGTGGTTCACAAAGTGTGGCTATTGTTCTTGAGACTACACAGCCACAACCACAGCAACAAACAAGTGAAGAAACTAATATTTGTGATCTGCAGAGACAGATGAATGAGATGAGAGGTTTGATCACTCGTTTAGCTGGTGAGTTTAAGGTTGTTTGTGACAAGAATAAGTTTTTGGAAGATAAGCTGGGCAAGGCTGAGGTAGTAGTCTCCAGTATGTATAAGAAGTATTTGGCTCTAGATGAGAAGGTTATCAGGATGGAAGATGCATTGAAGAAGGGAGTCAAGATCTCTGAAGAAAAACTACATGATCTCATCGATAACTATCTCAAAGTTAGAGCTGAGAGAGATAGCTTAGGTTGCAGAGGTGATGAGCTGGCTAAAGCTGGGCATGATGATGATCAGAATGAAGATCCAGATGCTGCTAGAGCTACTCAAGAGCTAGGAGGGAGTTCTATTTTAAGAACAGAGACTCAAGGAGAGTCTAGCCAGGCTGGTATTGCTGGCAAGGCAACCTCAGAAGCTCCACAGACTCAAGAACTGGTTGTCACAGAGTTGAAGATGGTAGTTGAGTCTGATGCACCTCAAACCAAACCCTTTACAGAAGATGTTGACGTTGATCGATTATATAAGAATAAGGGATTGGTAGGGCAATCTGATGCTATTGCTCTTGATACTGATAATGCTAGTGCTCAGGATAGTGAGTCTACCAAGACCGACTCTACCAATAATACTTCTACCGAGTCAGATTTGCATCCAATTATTGTGCATAGACTGGAGAAGAGGTTGGGATATGATCCACAAGCTCATATGAGAGCTAGGGCAGAGATTGCGGATTATTATATGATCCAGGATCTTTGAGGGATCAAGAGAAAGAACGGTTAGGGTTAACTCATACTCCTTCAGAGTTAGAGTCAGATTCTGATTTCGAGACTGAGACTGAGACTGAGAAGGAGCAGAGCAGGAGCAAGAAGAAAAAGCAGAGGAAGTAGATTAATGACAAAGACAAGACAAAGACATAGGTATGTTAACGTCTAGAAGCTATTGCCAAGGGGAGTCTGTAAGTGCACATCTATGTCAATAGCAGTCTAGATTGTTTGGGCTTATATTGTTATATGTCTTTGTAATGTGATTGTCATTAATGAACTTAGTATTATGCATAGAATACTAGATTAAGTTTAAGTATTGAATGTGTAATAAATCTGCTAAGTGTGAAATGCGACCTCGCATTTCACATAGGTAATATGACCCCGTATTTGCAGGGTCAAATACGAGGCCAATCACAGAATGCGACCTCGCATTAGTGACGGGCTGGGCTGGGTTTGCGAGGCCGACTCGCTAAAGCCCATGTCAGGTGTTACCTATATAAACCGAACCCTAACAGAGTTTAGGGTTGAACATTTGTCGAAATATCAAGCAGGTATTGCAGGTTATAGTCGTCAAAGGTTGTTCCGCTAGCCCGAAAAAGATCTGCGAGGCCGCAGATGATCTAGGGGCTTTTTGTTGATCACCAAGTTATTGTGAGGGATTCCGCACCTCAAGATAACTGGAGCAAGCTATTGACGATCCGTGCCAGGGGACTTACACTTGGACGTATGAAACCTTTATCAAGTAGCTCTTGGAGCTGAGACATTAGCTCTTTCATTTCTGTAGGAGCCAAATGATATGGTGCTTTTGCAACAGGAGTAGCACCGGGTACAAGATCAATCTGAAAAGTGACCTCACGGTCGGGAGAATACCGGGAAGATCATCAGGAAAGACATCAGAAAATTCAGAAACCACATCTACATTAGAAACAAAAGGTTTCTCTTTTTGTGTATTAATAACATAAGCAAGGAAGTGGTTCTTATTTTGTTGTATGCATTTGAGAGCCTTCATCAAATTAATGATCTTTAAGCTCCCTTTCTTCTTATCTCCATAAACTGAAATAACTTTACCATCCGGAGTAGAGAAACGTACGATCTTTTGGGAACATATAATGGTAGCATCATTTTGAGACAACCAGTCCATGCCAATCACTATATCAAACCCAGCAAGAGTAGTAGGCAATAACTGGACCGGAAAGGAACGACCTTCTATCTCAATGGAACAATCATCATAACCCTCTTGAATGTCACTAATAGTACCGTTAGCAATTTCAACTTCTATAGAACAATCTAGGGGAGTAGTAACTTTATCGAGCTTAGGGGCAAACAATGTAGACACAAAAGACCTATTTGCACCCGAATCAAAAAGAACAGAAGCAGGTTTTGAATTAACAAGAAAAGTACCGCTTACTACCTCATCGTTATCCTTGGCGGCATCAACTATCATCTGAAGAGCTCGAACTTTTGGCTTTGGAGCAGCCGTCTTCTTTCCATCATCTTTTACTTGCGGGCAATCCTTGATGAAATGACCGCTTTAGTGACACCTGTAACACTTAGGCTTTGATGAGCGTCCATTTTGTGATAAAAACCCCTATCAAAAGGCTTCATTTCTATGTCTTAAATGAGTTAATATTCCGGAACTATCGGTACTTAATGAATCGTATGTTTACGCATGTTCACGGAAGATGCGAGTGAGGGTAGATGGCATCAAGTGACTCAAGATGAAGGCCTATGAAGTTACAAGACACAAGGAGGTGATTTGGGAGCCGAACGAAGCAATACGAGAAGCAGCAGGAGCTGCCAGCGCCGCTGGGCGGGCCAGATCAGCAACCGACTTTCAGCTCTATTTAAGTTGAAGTAACCCTCAAAACCCTAGGAGAGAGCCGATTCAGCAGCCCTAGCCGCCCATATTCAACCCTAGGTCGACTTTGCAGATTCCAGGGAGGTTTTGGAGCTTCAAACACCTTCCGATCTTCATCCTCAACCTAGATCTACTCTTTTATTTTACTTTCAATTGGTAAACAATGTCTTTCATCTTTTCAGACTTTGTTATTCCATTAATAATGTCAGGCTAGTAGGCGGAATACTTGTTTGGATCGATGTGATCATGTAGACGTTATCTATTTTACTTTATTTGTTAGATCTGTTGGAGTGTGTTTTACTGTTTATCGTAGATCCATGTTTTACTAGTTCTTCATGTTATTATTGGTTCTATATCTGCATGTATTGATTTAATTCTGATGATCGGTCTATAATCATACACTAGGATTAATACATAAGGATGGAAAACACTAGTCGGTCTTTAACTAGATGTAAAAGGTGATTCACTTGTAACCGAGGGATCCAGAAGCGTAGTAATTAGGATGAATAGAACATGATGCTTAACAATGTCAGACGCGATCCAGTGACTTGTAAACGAGCACTGTGGTCACCGGAGAGAATTATTATCTGGTCATGGCTTAAGAGCCGGGTAACTAAAAGATGAATTAGTAACACAAACTTTAGGTCATTAATGCTTAAACAATGAATCTAACGAGAATTTGTTTAAAGAGTAGTGTGAGTCTAGCGACAACACTAGTTACTTAGGCAAAGTGAATCTAACAAGAATCTGAGCCGTGATTAAGTTTCCAACAGTCTAGCAAGTAGGTAGAATGATATTTGGTCGTACCATGAGATCGGAGATGCCAAAAAAGTATTTTAATTTAATTACTGTTATTTGCTTTTTCAAACTATTTTCAGACTAAGCCTCTCGCTGAATAAGCGGTTGCGGCTTCTATTTACTTTTCAGTATTAATTAGTTTAATAGGAAATCGTGACAACCCCACAACCGCTAGAATTACACGTATTACTAGATTAGGTAAAGCAACGCGTCCCTGCGAACGATCCTGTAACTTATCACTAAACTATACTACATCCGATCGGGTTCTCTGCCCGTAGGTGTGTGTTTTAGGATAATTACTTGTACAACATTTTATAAATTTAAAAGCACAAATAAAAACCACCATCAAGCTTTTTGGCGCCGTTGCCGGGGACGCAACGCATTCTTAGTTTAGTAGTGTAGTTCGATCCTTTCTTGTGTTTCGGCACGAGAAAGTTACTTTCAGTACTTAGGTTTAAGTCATTTTAGGTTTAGAAGTCAAGTTAAGGTTTAGTAGTATTTTCATTTCATTTTTAGTTTAAGTAGTTTAATTTTTCTTTTCATTTTTATATTGGTGTGTTTGATCTTTTTCTTGAGTTTTGCAGGATTAATTAGGTAGTTGATGCGTTTAAGATCGGGAACGGTTGTAAAGCGTTTCTCTACAAGCTTAGGTAAACTCAAACGTAGAAGGAGAAATAACACACCAATTCCACCACCCGTATTTAACCTAGAAAACCTTTTCAACATAGACACCCCTTTAGGATCATCCGACACCTCAACCGACACTTTATCACAACCTAGTTCACCTAGATCCGAAATGGACGAATTCGATCGACCGATGATGGAAAGGACGAGAGCCATTGCACCGACACCGGGATTGGCTATTGTCCCACCAAACCTAGGAGATTCGTTTTCAGTCAAAGGCCACCACCTTAAGTTAATCCAAGACAACCAATATGACGGCCGAGCCAAATCTGACCCCCATAAGCATGTAAGCAAGTTCACAAGTTTGTGCAAAATGTTCAAATACGGAGGAGACGTCACCGATGATGATGTGAAGCTTAGCTTATTTCCGTCGTCTCTCACGGGAGAGGCACGTGCTTGGTTCGATGAGCTCGATGAAGGTACCATCACTACATGAAATCAACTTCGCGAACAGTTCGTCTCGCGATTCTTTCCCCCGAGTTTAGCTAGGAAAATGCATCGAGACATCAAGGCTTTCAGGCAGGATGAGGGAGAATTACTAGTTGATGCATGGAAAAGGCTTAGGGAAATGATCAGAAACTGTCACGGGAATGGACTTAACAAGGACGAGATCATGGAGATTTTCTTCTATGGTTTAACCAAGAGTTCCCAAAAGGATTTAGACCTAGCCGGCGGTGGTAATTTTTTGTACAAGTCTACCAATGACGCGTACAAAATGATGGAGGATATGGTGCAAGCTAGCTTAGCTCGAGATATGGATGATAAAGATCGAGAAAGGAGGACGAGGAGAACCGTGGCTAGCATTGAAAGCAACTCCGACAATGAGGTAATTCATGAACTTAAAGCTTTATCTAACCGTTTTTCTACTTTTGAAGATAGGTTGGACATTATGGACAAAGACCTCAAGGTGATTGTACACGGGTGCAACAATTGCGGAGGAATGCACTATACCGAGGATTGTGAAGAGGAGGCTACCGAGCAAGTCAATTTTGTCTAGAACCAATACCGAGGAGGCTATCAACGAGGACTATTTCAAAGAAACCCTGGTAATTCTAACTTTAATTCTAGTTATGCTAGAAATAACTTTGGTTCTTTTCAAAATAGGTGGCAAAGGAATAATGGTCAACCCGAGCAACCAAAAGCGGAAAATGAAGTCAAGGAGGATCCTATTGTCAAGCTCACCAACATGATGGAGAAGTATATGGATATGAACGACAAGAGGCATGACTCCTTGGCAAGCTATGCAAAGTCGCTCAATGAGAAGATAAGTAATCTCAATCAAAAGGTTGACGAGGGAGCGAGAAATCAACAAGCCGCAATCAAGGACCTGGAGAGAAGGATAGATAGATGGATTGAACAGAATGCAAGGAAGGAGAGTAGCCCGACTCCAAGGCAAATCATCCAAGGCGGTTCAAGCTCAAACCCTAGCACGAGTCAAAAGTACCAACCACCAATCGGACGAAACGAGAATGTGAACGCCGTGTTCACCGAAGGTAATGACTCCACTGAGCTTTCTAATGATTTTTGTGAAGTGTCCAATCAGGTACAGGTCATATGGGAGCAAAATGAAGAAGAAACGAACAAAGACGCAAAACTGGAATCTGTCCAAGAACCACCAGCGCCGCTGGCAGCACAAGCCAGCGCCGCTGGCAACCCCCAGAAGCAATCCAGCGCCGCTCAGTACTAGCTAGCGCTGCTGGAGGCCACCCAGGAGAACCCCAGCGTCGCTCAGGCCATGCCAGCGCCACTGGAAGCTCCGTCAGTCCAGATTCACGCGAAACTTCATTTTCAGCTGTTTTTCAAGGAGATGTCGAGACCCAATTCGCTTCAAAATGCAAAATCAAAGATGGGGATGACTCGACCAGTAGGGATGAAGTTCAAGATACCGAGGCACCGGATGACGGGACACAGCTACAACAAGCGTCTGAAGATCCACGAAGTTTTCTTATTCATTGCACTGTTAATAATGAATATTTTTCGAGTGCATTAGCTGATTTAGGGTCAAGTATTAATGTTATGCCTACTGTGATTTATGATAAACTTATCCTTTGTTTGCTAAAACCCGTTAACATGAGCATTCGGTTAGCCGATCAGACTTACCGACAACCCAAGGGGATTGTCATACGAGTCCATACCAGGGTTAAGGACTCAGAATTTTGGATTGAATTTGTTGTGCTTGATTCGGTAAACGAGGTAGTGACACCCCTAATTTTAGGCCGACCATTTTTGCATGCTGCGGATGCTATCATCCATGTTCTTAAACGTGAAATATCTTTGTCAAATGGTCAAAGTAGGGTTAAAGTGTCCGAACTAGAAGAAGAGGATGAACTGATTAAGGGTGAATGTCTTAGGATGGAGGTGATAGATAATGAACAAAACCCTAGTGGACAATTAGATATGCCAAAAAGTGAAGAGACCATAGAAACTAAACCTAAAAGAAAAATCTGTTATGAGAGTTTCATGGAATTAAAGGAATTAAAGGAGAAAGTAGAGGAACAATTAAGAAATGGTAGAGAAGTAGCAAATAGGGTTAAGAGAATCCTAGGAAATATTAAGTGGGAAGAGCGTGTAGCCGAACCTAGAAAGAGATAAGATGAATGAGATAATAGCTAGAGAACCAAATGGTAAGTTTTACGGTGAGCCTAGCATTTTTCAGATTCCCTGCTACATCAGCTCTAACTGTTTTGAGAAAACTTATATAGACCTTAGAGCCACATCTAATATCTTACCCATAGGAATTTACAAGAATGATTTGAGGAAATATGGAAATGGAGTGAAATGGGAAGATTTAGAAATTAGGTTAGTAGGAGGAGCCAAGGTTTTAACTAAAGGCTTCATAAGAAACTTAGTCATTAGGATAGAGGGATTAGACATCCCCACTGATTTCTTTATAGTTGAGGATGATTCAATTACTAGAGATCATGTGATTTTAGGTCAACCATTCTTGCTTTCGGTAGGTTCATCGGTTAATGTGAAAGCAAAGAAGATAACCTTGACTATGGGATACAAGTCATACAACCAAGTAGTTTTGACTAAGGTGCAAAGCTAGGAGTTTTGCATGGGAACTTAAGAAAAGAAGAATCGAATCGCATCTAAAAGACACATCTGATCTTTACATTCGATTTCCAACGAGAACCGGCCCCGGGCCTACCCCGTATTCTTCCTTAACCTAGTTCCTAGGCCGAGTCCGGATGAAGACTCATTAAACTTAGCGCTTCTTGGGAGGCAACCCAAGCCGTATTTTCATTTTTATTTTTATTTTTATTTTTATTTTTATTTTTAGGAATATGTGACTAATTGCAATTTAGTGAATTGTTTTGAATTTTATCATTTGTGATCTATTTTATGAGTATGTCTTTAGAATCACAGATGCAAGCTTTCAACGGATGAAGGAAACAAGTAACTTATTGCAATCGTATTTCGTTTTTATTTTTATTTTTATGTTTTAGCTTGTTATTTCCATTTTGATATTTTGATTGAAGTGTGCAGGAGTATTTTGTCTTGTAGTCTGAAGAAAACCAGGCACTTGGTCAAAAGCTAAGTGTGGGGGAGTTCAAACATCAAATCGTTGAAGAAAATCAGACATCGAAACACGTACAGGAGCCAAAAGCGCCGCTAGAGACCTCCAGCGCCGCTTGGAAAGCCACCCGGGCTTCCCAGCGTTGCTCAAACCCTTCCAGCGCCGCTCCCTACCTGTCCAGCGCCGCTATCTGCTTGCCAGCGCTGCTCGTAGCTCCAATCTGCACACCAGATTGCGAAAAATAAAAATAAAAATCAGAAAAAAAAAAAAAAAATAAAAAAAAAAAAAAAAAAAATCAAAAAAGAAAATACCAAAAAGAAAAGAAGGTGGAGACGCATCAATGGATCGCCATCAAATGGAGAAGACTCAAGTTTTTGAAGTTCAACATCATTCAAGTCGCTCCGCAAATGCCATCTTCAACAACAATCATGCAACATAAGCCCGAGAAGTTTCGTTAATCCTTTATCTTTTCGTGTTTTTCCTATTACCCTGTTATGTTAGGTTCAGTACAACGAGGACGTTGTATAATTTAAGTGTGGGGGGATGGAATAGGAAAAACCCGTGGTTTAATTGCTTGATTTATCATAAGTTTTCTACTACTTATTTCATGCAAAATTCAAAATTTTCTTGTGTCGGAAAATCATTTTGATAACTAAGCAATATTAGCTTTGGTAGATGAACGGTTAGTTAGCACTGTTAGTTTAACTATAGATTTGTGGCTGTTCATTCTTCCAACTGGATTAAAGCTTAGACTGAAACTGAATGCGATTATGTTTGCCATAGCACATTTGATTGTAGGAACTAGTTTAGACGTATGGTTCACCTTAATTCTTACACTATTGATTGTAAACTAGTTGCATGTGGAGTAAGTGTATGAGTCATCTGGGGTCTCTGATAATGTCTATTGCATGAATAATGTAGTATCTTAAGAAAAGTAATCAGTAGATTAAATAAAAAGAGTTCAAAGAACTAATAACGAGTAAAATCTATACGCATCAAGTTATGTCGCTTTGTGCGTGGGGAACCACCGACCTGTCACCGCTGTCTTGATGTAAGGTATAAACTCTAACCATTAGTTGAGTTATGTCGCTCTGCACGTGGGGAACCACCGACCTGTCACCGCTGTCTCAACTATTAAAGATGATAATATCGTATAACTGCTTTAGTGTCTAGCTAGCGAGCATGACTGTAGTGTGAAAGTATGTCTAAGTAGTGACTCACAAGTACACAAATGATGAATATAAATGCCTTGCTAGTAGCTAGTAGTTCTGATTGCTATACAAATTTTAATTAAGTGCTTAAATAGTCAGCAGAAGGAAGTAAGATTGAGCTGTAAGACATGTGGAACTATAGAACGGTTTTAGAGGTATTAATACAAATAAAAAGTTAGCTTTTAGTTTTGATTGACCAATTATCTTGCCTCTAGCTATAGCTTACTGATTTTGTCTAAAGCTTTCTCAAATCATTTTGCATGACTAATCTTTCAAATCTTTAATAAAGTAGAATAACTTGAACACTTAAGTAATCCGCTCATCATTGTTTTATTTTCTTGGACTATTTGCTTGAGGACAAGCAAAGACTTAAGTGTGGGGTATATGATGAGCGTCCATTTTGTGACAAAAACCCCTATCAAAAGGCTTCATTTCTATGTCTTAATTGAGTTAATATTCCGGAACTATCGGTACTTAATGAATCGTCTGTTTATGCAGGTTCACGGAAGATGCGAGTGAGGGTAAATGGCATCAAGTGACTCAAGATGAAGGCCTATGAAGTTACAAGACACAAGAAGGTGATTCGGGAGCCGAACGAAGCAATACGAGAAGCAGCAGGAGCTGCCAGCGCCGCTGGCCCATGTCCAGTGCCGCTGGAGCCCATCCTAGTGCTAAGTCGAAGTAACCCTTAAAACCCTAGGAAAGAGCCGATTCAGCAGCCCTAGCTACCCATATTCAACCCTAGGTCGACTTTGCAGATTCCAAGGAGGTTTTGGAGCTTCAAACACCTTCCGATCTTCATCCTCAACCTAGATCTACTCTTTTATTTTACTTTCAATTGGTAAACAATGTCTTTCATCTTTTCAGACTTTGTTATTCCTTTAATAATGTCAGGCTAGTAGGCTGAATACTTGTTTGGATCGATGTGATCATGTAGACGTTTATCTATTTTACTTTATTTGTTAGATCTGTTGGAGTGTGTTTTACTATTTATCGTAGATCCATGTTTTACTAGTTCTTTCATGTTATTATCGGTTCTATATCTGCATGTATTGATTTAATTCTAATGATCGGTCTATAATCATACACTAGGATTAATACATAAGGATGGAAAATACTAGTCGGTCTTTAACTAGATGTAAAAGGTGATTCACTTGTAACCGAGGGATCCAGAACCGTAGTAATTAGGATGAATAGAACATGATGCTTAACAATGTCAGACGCGATCCAGTGACTTGGAAACGAGCACTGTGGTCACCGAAGAGAATTATTATCTGGTCATGGCTTAAGAGCCGGGTAACTAAAAGATGAATTAGTAACACAAACTTTAGGTCATTAATGCTTAAACAATGAATCTAACGAGAATTTGTTTATAGAGTAGTGTGAGTCTAGCGACAACACTAGTTACTTAGGCAAAGTGAATCTAACGAGAATCTGAGCGGTGATTAAGTTTCCAACAGTCTAGCAAGTAGGTAGAATGATATTTGGTCGTACCATGAGATCGGAGATGCCAAACAAGTATTTTAATTTAATTACTGTTATTTTGCTTTTTCAAACTATTTTCAGACTAAGCCTCTCGCTGAATAAGCGGTTGCGGCTTCTATTTACTTTTCAGTATTTTAATTAGTTTAATAGGAAATCGTGACAACCCCACAACCGCTAGAATTACACGTATTACTAGATTAGGTAAAACAACGCGTCCCTGCGAACGATCCTGTAACTTATCACTTAACTATACTACATCTCGATCGGGTTCTCTGCCCGTAGGTGTGTGTTTTGGGATAATTACTTGTACAACATTTTATAAATTTAAAAGCAGAAATAAAAACCACCATCAGGATTGTCCTTGCATTCTGAAGTAGCATGACCAGTACCACCACAAGTATCACACCTATGGGTCTTATCTGAACATGGACCTGAGTGAGGTGCCTTACAAGTACCACACCAGTTCTTTGGCTTTGCATAGTTGTTGCTTCCACCCTTTGAAGATGATCCTTTCTTGAACTTTCCACTAGAACCGGACGATCCATCATACTTCCTTTTAGAACCAGATTTCTTATCATCATTTGCCTTCACAGTAGCCTTCTCAGTCTTGAAATCATCATCCAGCTTCTTAGATTCCTTGATAGCACCTGCAAGAGTGGCATGTTGCCTACAGATACCTCGATAGCTAGCTGGAATTCCATCCACATAAGTAGTAACTTTGTCTTCTTCATTAGGAACCAAGTGCTCAACAAACTTAATCTTTGACATGAACGAACGAGCATATTCGGCCATGCCTCCATCATCAGCTTTTAAGGGCACAAAATTCCTTCTCAAGTAGCCTCTTCTCACGTGTACCAACATACTCTTCCATGAACTTCTCCTTGAAATCATCCGAAGTCAAAGCAAACCTTACAGCAGGGGTCATAGAAACAGTAGTGCCCCTCCACCAATCTCGTGCACTTACCTTCAACATTCTAGTGGCACACAACACCTTCTTATCTTCGGGACAATCGCATGAAGCAAAGACAACTTCAGTATCATCAAGCCATTCCATACATCCCACTGCATCCAATGTGCCATCAAAATCCTTGGCACCACATCTCCTGAAACTTTCAAACTTGAACTCCCTAGGTCGAGGAGCATAACCAACGGGAATCATATTACCTCCTACATTTACATTCTCAGCATAAACAACAACCCGATCATTCATCGGTTCATCCTGTGACCTCATTATGGATGGCTCAACACGGTTGGAGCGATTAGAAGCTGTATGCTCTTCCTCGGTGAGTTGACTTCTCTTTCAGCCCTTACTAGCTCAAGTTCTTGTTCGGTTCTTAGTAGTTGAGCTCGAATGGCCCTTAGTTCTTCAAACATTTGAGCTTGAGTAGGAATCTGCTCGATTTTCGGGTTAGCTCGCTCAATCTCAGACCTTGTGGGTTGCTCACCGGGATGTGGCCTTCGGGGAGGCCTTTGGTTAGCCGGATTTCCAGCCTCATTCCGGTTAACAGGAGCATTACTTGCGGTAGCTCCATCACGTTGGCTAGTAGCACGAGTATTAACGATTTTGTCTACACATAATGACGACGATTAGAGATGAATCGAGTGAGAACAAAGAAAGGTTAGGCCTACTTAGTTGCATAAACAAATCATAACGTAAACAAGCCTCAAACCTACACTCACACTCATCCCAACCCGTCCTAAAGGCATTTCATCATAAAACTAAAGTATCACTACTTAGCCTATCATTTCTCATGCGGTTTAAGTCCAAATTCCTATCACTTAGGTCGGTTTTTGGTTCACTTAAACCATTTATTTGATACCACTTGTAACACCCCGCCTTACCACAACACGCTATTGTTTCTGGTTGCTCGGGCAAACTTCCCAGAAAGGTCACCCATTTGGCATTGCTGCCGCCCGAGCACGCTTAACTGTGGAGTTCTCCTCTCATCCACAACCAATACGTCCAAAACGCTTTGTGTTATGTAAGATCAATGATATTACTTATAGCCAGGATCCCCCTTGTATGTTAGCGATGTATACTTTCACACCCCCTCAACGTCCTCGTTGAGTCATGCCAGTGCGCCATACACTCCTAACAATCCCAAGGGTTGCTCTGATACCACTTGTAACACCCGTCATTTAAAAACCTGGATTTTCAAAAACTTTGCCAAACGGAGTTTAAAACGTAGGGGAAAAGATCACTTTAAAAAAACTGCCCCATCCGTAACCGGATGGTACCTTTCATAAAATGGTGTTACTAATAAAATGAAATCCAAGTCTTGGCACTAACATAAATGCCAACATTATTACAAAGTCTTAATTCATAAATTAAGTAGCCAAAACATAAGGCTTAGGGAAGTCTAAGCATTCAACAATCTATGCTAGTCTTCTTTATTACTTCTACCCATCTCACCGAGCTAATCCTTTCCTAGCTCACGCTTGCTTATCCTGAAGGCACAACATTTTCAAAAGAACAAGTGTTACCTAATAAATTAGCTAAGTAAGATAACATGAATTTGAAAACATTTGCCATTTCATAATATATTAACAAAATCATATTTTAATGTTAATATCACATACATATGAATCATTGAACACATAACTTAACATAACACAATAGGATCATCATCTACCTAATGTGCCTAACTTTTCTTTCCTTATCTTTCTTTACTTTTCTTTGTATCTTTGCCTAGACGTAGGCTAAGTGACTTATGTCACTTACATAGGGATGTGGGGTTTGTGTATAGGCGGTCGTAGACCATACATACACAAACTTTACTTATGCTCGAGACTTCTTTACTATATTAGCTTAGGCTACACTTTCACCTAAACTAATCACATATAATCATCTTTACTTTAGGGCCCTTAAACGTGTACGTGACATGGCAATCCTAATCATAAGTCTAGTGACTAGGTGTTCAAGCCACGCATGCAATCATATAACAAAAGCATTTCATCTTTCATAATCACATAACATAAACATTTCATCATTTCATAACATATGCACTTACCTCATACCATTGCAACCTGCATAAGCATGTCATACATCGTTAATGGTAAGCATCGTATCCCTTATTAACCTCTCATTATCACCCATAATCATATAACATAAGCATTTCATCTTTCATAATCACATAACATAAACATTTCATCATTTCATAACATATGCACTTACCTCATACCATTGCAACCTGCATAAGCATGTCATACATCATTAATGGTAAGCATCGTATCCCTTATTAACCTCTCATTATCACCCATAATCATATAACATAAGCATTTCATCTTTCATAATCACATAACATAAACATTTCATCATTTCATAACATATGCACTTACCTCATACCATTGCAACCTGCATAAGCATGTCATACATCATTAATGGTAAGCATCGTATCCCTTATTAACCTCTCATTATCACCCATAATCATATAAACATGCATACATAATCAATTGAGAATTTTACTTATGAAAATCATTTTTTGTTGTACCATCTGGTGACAAAAGATGTTATCTTACCTTGGTACAGCTTAACAATGAGATATAGTTATCTTACAGTGCTTGCTAAGTATCCCCGACAACCTATTATACATTAAACATACATTACATGAGTTAAACGGAGCAAAAACAGTGAAGTGCAGTTAGTGGGGTGCACTAAAAAGTCAGTGGGTCGCACTGAAAACTTTCTGACCCTAAACTGACCCTTAGTGGGTCGCACCACATTCCAGTGGGCCTCACTGGCTGCAGACTAACCAAAAACGGGATTTTCATGTTTCATTCGTTTCGAACTCATCTCAAACCCTCACGACCTGAAACTTTCTAGATCACTTCAAGGCATCTTTTAAGACTTAATTAACACCATGAAACCATCAATTGATCCTTGGATTACTTACATACATTAACCACTCGATTAATCACGTGAAAGACTCGAAATCGATAAACGGATTGCAATTAAACCAACCCAAACCCTAAGACCAGAAACAAGATCCATATAATCGACTCACATCATCAAAAATCAAAGGGAAATCATCTATATTACCTGTAGATGATCAAGAGGATCCGAAATCTTCACAAAACCTAATCGAAACACCAAGAAACGGAGGAATTCGGTGGATATTTGCTTTGAGAGAGGGAAGGGGGTGGCTTGGGGTTTTTCTCATGCACAAGAAACCTGGAGAATGATAATTAGGGATGCCTAATTATCACTTAACCCCTGGCCATCACTTTTCCTTTATCATCTTTAGTCCCTCAACTTATTAAACGTTACTTTCTTAGCTTAGTTTTCTTACCGGGAGACTTAACGATCTAACAAGCACTTAACTTTCATACTTTACTTTTAATTACTTTCATTTAACTCATATTAATCATTTCATATTAAACACATAAGCATTTAATCACATAATCCCATTTAGGGCACAAAAACTTAACGAACCTAACGTTAACTAACGAGATAGTCAAAATAGTCAAACTTAAAAAGTTTGGGATGTTACAGTTACCAATGTTGAATCATCTGAAATTGTTCAGGATCTGAAGCAAAAAATGCGTGATTTGGAGGCTGAGGTTATTGTTCGTGGGGAAGCTGTGTTGAAAGCTCAACAAGAATTTGCTGCGGAGCGTGAAAGCAACAGGTTGTTGCGCGAGAGGGTTGATGTTTTGGAGAATGATAGGGTCAGGTTGATTACAGAGGTTGTTCCTCATGTTAGTAAATCTTTGCTGTATAGTGATGAGGTTGGGCAGCTGCTGGGTGATATGACATCTGCTGAAAGGGCTGAGGAAAGGTCCACTGTGTTGGAAGAATTTGCAGCAGAAGGAAAATGTGATCTACAATGCAGGGCTGATTTCATTGTTGATGCCTCTCATCAGACTGACCTTGCTGACCAGAAGTGGAGAGATGCTATCTTTCCTTTCCTGGCTAAGGTTGTTGCTGACCCAAATGCTATTGTGGATGATTTGCTGAAGATTGTGCCTGATTCCATTACTCCTGAAGTTGAAGCTGACCCTCTGCAGTGATTTAATAGCTTCTTTGTTTATGGTGAGGCCTGTGTGCCTGTTTGAACAATTCTCTTCCTTCTACAGCCTATAGTGCTGTCTTGAACAATTTACTTTTTATGCTTGCAGTTTATATCTGCTTTGAATATTTTCTTTTGATGGTCTGAACTTATGACTGCAGTTGGATAATTGTCTTTTGATGGCCACAGCTTGTGGGCTGTATTTGTGAATATTTTGCAGTTTATTACTGTATTTGTGAATATTGCAGCTTATGAGCTGTCTTTTGAGCAGTTGTTACTGCATAATGTTGCACTATTAGTGTGCTTTTGGAACCTATTTGTTTTGCATGCTTATTTTATGGTATACCCTTTTACAGGTGTCTTACGGACACATTTCGTATTGCTGTCCTTTTATTTATCTCCGGAGTTTTTAATTATGTGGGCGTCCCCACTTTGTATATATATATATTATACATATATTTTTATATATATATAAAAAGCCTTTATTTAGTAATAAGAGGAGGTTACATATCATACCCTCGAGGCTTTCTTACAATAATTATGCAAAAAGAGAAATGCATTGTGTGACTAGGGCTTGCTGTCTAAGGGGCCCTAAACCCATCCAAACGCCCGTACGATGGTCCTTCGTTCCATGAGAGCCAATGAGGTCCGTTCTGATCCTCCTCTGGTACCTTCCTTGCCTTCGTGACCAAGGTCCCTATTCCTCCATCTGACTGATATTTGATCATTCCATGTGTGACTGACGGGATCATTTCAAATTTCTGAATTCCTGGTCTTCCTAAGACTGCTTGGTAGGGTGAGGTTCCTTGGGCTATTAAGAATGTTACTTCTTCTGTCCGCTCCCATAGTCCTTTTCCAACTGTCATCCTGATGGACAACTTTCATATTGGTTTTGCTGTATCCCCGGAGTATCCTTGTAACGAAGCTTCTGTCCTTTTAAAGTTCATCCGTAACACAAGGTGCAGTTTCCAGAATATCTTCTCATAAAGGACGTTGCATTCGCTTCCCGTGTCTACACATTTTTGTTAAAAGTGCAGAAATTACCAGAGGGTTTCTGAAAATGGCGGTGTTGCAGATTGATAGGAATGTAATCCTTGCCATGTTTCCTCTGTAGGCTTTTGGAGGTCTTTGTTCCGCTCCAGGCTCGTATCTCACAATGGTGTAGTAGTTTTCTCAAGTGGCTTCTTCTTTTCATCTGTTTCGTCCTCTTTCTTAAAGCCTTGTTGCTGTCTGACACTTTTCACCAAGTGCGCCAGCTTTCCTTCGTTAATTGCCCCCTCTATTGCTTTCTGGAGCTGCCAGCATGCGTTGGTATCATGGCTATTGTCCCTGTGGAACTCATAGTACTTATCTGGGTCTTTCCTATTTCTTCCACTCAATCTTGGTGGTGTGGGAAAGGTTTTTGTGACGCTCTCAGTAAATAATATTTCCTTAGGGCTCTTATGCATCTCCGGGAGGTTGACTCGAAGGTACGCTTTGTCATCTTTGTAATACGGGTTATACCTCGTTTTGCTTTCCTTGTCATTCACCCACTTTCCTTTCCTGCTTGCTGGACCTTCTTTCTCTTGTGGTGGGCTTATATCCCCCTTCGAGGCGGTGTCCCTAGCATCTAAATACACATAATCTCTCTTTCGGATCTCTTCATATGTCTTCGGGAGGTCCCTGTACAAGAACTCGACCAATCCTTTGCTCTGAAGGCCATACACAAGGCCTGATATCCTTTGGGACTCAGGGAGATTGATGGTGGTTTTTGTTTAGTGTTTAAATTTATAAAAATGTTGTACAAGTATCTATCTCAAACCAAACACACCTTACGGGCACGGGACCCGATCAGATGTAGTATAGTAAGTGATAAGTACAGGATCGTTCGCAGGGACGCTTGCACTACCTAATCTAATAATATGTGTAATTCTAGCGGTTGGGGGTTGTCACGATTTCCTATTAAACTAATAAAAACTGAAAAGTAAATAGAAGCCGCAACCGCTTATTCAGCGAGAGGCTTAGTCTGAAAAGATTTGAAAAAGCAAATAACAGTAATAAAATTAAAATACTTGTTTGGCATCTCAGATCTCATGATACGACCGGAAATTATTCTACCTACTTGCTAGACTGTTGGAAACTTAATCACGGCTCAGATTCTCGTTAGATTCACTTTGCCTAAGTAACTAGTGCAGTCCCTAGACTCACACTACTCTTTAAACAAATTCTCGTTAGATTCATTGTTTAAGCTTTAATCACCTAAGTTTGTGTTACTAATTCATCTTTTAGTATACCCGGCTCTTAAGCCATGACCAGATAATAATTCCCTCTGGTGACCACAGTGCACGTTTCCATGTCACTGGATCGTGTCTGACATTGTTAAGCATCATGTTCAATTTGTCCTAATTACTATGGTTCTGGATCCCTCAGTTATAAGTGAATCACCTTTTACATCTAGTTATAGACCGACTAGTGTTTTCCATCTTAGCATATTAGTCCTAGTGTATGATCATAGACAACCATCAGAATTAAACTAATATATTCAGATATAGAACCAATAATATATGAAGAACTAGTAAAACATGGATCTACGATAAACAGTAAAACACACTCCAACAGATCTAACAAATAAAGTAAAATAAATAAACGTCTACATGATCACATCGATCCAAACAAGTATTCATCCTATTAGCCTACCATTATTAAAGGAATAACAAAGTCTGAAAAGATGAAAGACATTGTTTACCAACTGAAAGTAAATAAAAGAGATAGATCTAGGTAGAAGATGAAGATCGGAAGGTGTTAGAAGCTCCAAAACCTCCTTGGAATCTGCAAAGTCGACCTAGGGTTTGTAGGTGGCGGCTAGGGCTGCTAAATCGGCTCTCTCTTAGGGTTTTGAGGGCTGTTTTAGTTTAAATAGAGGCGAAAGTCGGTTGCTGATCTGGGCCGCCCAGCGGCACTAGGGATGGGCCAGCGGCGCTGGCAAGGTGCCAGCGGCGCTGGCAGCTCCTGCTGCTCTCCGATTTGCTTCGTTTGACTCCCGAATCACCTCCTTGTGTCTTGTAACTTCATAGGCATCCATGTTGAGTTGCTTGATGCCATTTACCCTCACTCGCATCTTCCGTGAACCTGCGTATATATCGAATCCATTAAGTACCAATAGTTCTGGAATATTAACTCATTTTAGACATTGAAATGTGGCCTTTTGATGGGGGAATTTATCACAAAATAAACTCTCATCATATACCCCCACACTTAAGTCTTTGCTTGTCCTCAAGCAAATAGTCCAAGAAAATAAAACAATGATGAGCGGACAACTTAAGTGTACAAGTTATTCTACTTTTTAAAACATTTGAAAGATTAGTCATGCAAAATGATTTGAGAAAGCTTTAGACAAAATCAGTAAGCTATAGCTAGAGGTAAAGATAATCAGTCAATCAAAACTAAAAGTTAACCTTATATTCGTGTTAATACCTCTAAAACCGTTCTATAATTCCACATGTCCTACAACTCAATCTTACTTCCTTCTGCTGACTAGTTAAGCACTTAATTAAAGTTTGTATAGCAATCAGATTTACTAGCTACTAGCAAGGCATTTATATCTTATTATTTTTCGTACTTGTGATTCACTACTTAGACATACTCTCACACTAAAGTCATGCTCGCTAGCTAAACACTAAAGCAGTTATACGATATTATCATCTTTAATAGTTGAGACAGCGGTGACAGGTCGGTGGTTCCCTACTCGCAGAGCGACATAACTCAACTAATGGTTAGAGTTTATACCTTACATCAAGACAGCGGTGACAGGTCGGTGGTTCCCCACACGCAAAGCGACATAAATTTTACTCGTTAATAGTTCTTTGAACTCTTTAATTAATCTACTGATTGCCTTTTCTTAAGATTACTACATTATTCATGCATAGACATTATCAGAGACCCCAGATGACTCATACACTTACTTAGTATGCAACTAGTTCACAATTAATAGTGTAAGAATTAAGGCGAACCATACATCTAAACTAGTTCCTACACAAGCACTTATATCATTTAAGTCCAATTAATACACCTATACTAATAACTAGACAGTTCCAATTGCTAGGCATATTAAAGTCCGGTTAAGTGTGCTATGGCAAACATAATCGCATACAGTTTCAGTCTAAGCTCTAATCCATTTGGAAAAATGAACAGCCACAAATCTATAGTTAAACTAAAAGTCCTAACTAACCGTTCATCTACCAAAGCTAATGTGCTTAGTTATCGTCATCTTTTGTCTACTTGCAAAGCTTATTTTCTCAAAATGTTTTTCAGACACAAGAAAATTTTTAAATTTGCATGAATTAAGTAGTAGAAAACTTGATTATTCAAACAATTAAACCACGGGTTTTTCCTATTCCATCCCACCACCACACTTAAATTATACAACGTCCTCGTTGTACTAAACATGACATAACAAATATGGTAATAGGAAAAACACGAAAAGATAAAGGATTTACGAAACTGCCCGGGCTTAAATTGCATGATTTGTTGAAGATGGCATATGTGGAGCGAGAATCCTTTGAGGATCATTATAAGTCACCACCGCGCCATTTGATGGCGATCCATTGTTGCTTCTCCATCTTCTTTTCTTTTTGGTATTTTCTGATTTTTTATTTTTTTTGGATTTTTGGGTTTTTCTGATTTTTTTTTGGATTTTTCGCGATCTGTTGTGCTGGCTGACACTCTGAGGGGCGCTGGTGATGTAGGAGCGGCGCTGGACTGCACAGGTGTAGGTCCAGCAGCGCTGGTCTCCAGGTGAGCGGCGCTTGGGATGCCCAGATGCATCACTAGCTGGAGACCTAAGACGATCTTCACCAAGATCGTTTCATTTCTTCGAAACCTAAGACGATCTTCACCAAGATCGTTTCATTTCTTCGAAACCTAAGACGATCTTCACCAAGATCGTTTCATTTCTTCGAAACCTAAGACGATCTTCACCAAGATCGTTTCATTTCTTCGAAACCTAAGACGATCTTCACCAAGATCGTTTCATTTCTTCGAAACCTAAGACGATCTTCACCAAGATCGTTTCATTTCTTCGAAACCTAAGACGATCTTCACCAAGATCGTTTCATTTCTTCGAAACCTAAGACGATCTTCACCAAGATCGTTTCATTTCTTCGAAACCTAAGACGATCTTCACCAAGATCGTTTCATTTCTTCGAAACCTAAGACGATCTTCACCAAGATCGTTTCATTTTCTGATCTTAATTCAACTCAATTTTTTAAATCAAATCAAATTCAAATGACTTCTCGTGAAGCATTGGCATTGGGTTCAGACACAAGACCTCCAGTTCTCTACCGTGGTTCCTATGGACTATGGAAGAAAAGATTTATGGACTATGTGGAAAGTCAAACAAATGGTCATATGATGAAAGATTCCATCCTTAATGGACTTGCCGTTCATCTCCATCCCACTACTGATGCAATAATTCTAACTCCTGATCTTTTGAATGCTGAACAAAAAGATCGAACAGCTGCAGATAACAGAGCTAGGTTATGCTTATACAAAGCTCTACCGGATGAAATCTATGGCTCTGTTGATTCTTATGATACGGCCAAGGAGATATGGGATGAGGTGGCTAGACAGATGGAAGAGCTGACGTGACTTCGACGATAAGATTGACCAATATTTTGACTGAGTTTGACAACTTCGCCAAATTGCCTAATGAATCTCTTGAAGCTGTCTACTACAGATATTGCAATGTCATAAATGAACTGAGGAAGAACAATGTCAAGAAAACAGAGATTGAGTTAAACATCAAATTCATCAAAGCTCTTGGTCCAGAATGGAAGATTTTGGAACACAGATCAAGCAACATCAAAATCTGACCAAGTTCACCATTCATACTCTTTATGAATCTTTCAAACTCAATGAAAACCAAGTCCTAAACAAAGCTTCATCAAACAAAATGCCAGAAGTTGTATCTTCTGATCCTTTGGCATTGATAGTTGAGAAGAAGATTTCTGAAGCTCTTAAGAGGCAAATGGTAGTTGTTTCTTCATCTGATGAGGAGGGAGATGATCTGATGGCTACAAGAGATGGTGTTTCAGATGAACTATATCAATCTCTTGCCGCGGTAACAAAGCATTCAAGAGGAAATTTTACAAAGCGAGGCCAACAAACAACAATCTCCGCACTTCTTCTACAAGTGCATTTCCCAAGAAGGAACACTATCATCCTAAGAGTAATGAGCTAGGTAAAGCTAATGGATCAAGGTATGGTGAAAAGAAGGAAGTATATGAGAAACAAGTTGTTGAGAAGGGTAAGGCATCAGACAAAAAGTGCTACAATTGTGGTATTTCTGGACATTTTGCTGTTGATTGCAAACAACCTCGAAAGCGGAACTATGAGTATTACAAGCAGAAGATGCTGTTAGCCAAACAAGTCGAAGCAGGACATGCATTGCTAGCTGAAGATGACAAATGGCTGGTACTCACAGATGATGAAGATCAAGATCTCTCTGCTAATGTTTGCTATATGGCAAGGTTGGCCAAGAACAAAGTCTTTGAAGCAGAAAGCACTGATGATGAATACCCAGATGATGAGGTAAATCTCGACTCTACTTTTTCTTTGATTAAGGACAAAGAGTCATGTAGATTAGCTTTATCAGATTTAGCAACTCATATCAATTCTTTAGCCAACAAAAACAAAAAGTTGAAAAATAGCATTTCATTTTCTAAAAGTGAATTTTCAAAACTTCTTGAAGAACATTCAAAATTACTTTTTGAACATGATGCTATTAAACAAGATTTTCAAGCTTACAAAGATAAGATGTTGGTTAAAGAATGTGAGTTGAATGTCTCTCTTGATTCTAAGTTAATTACAAAAATGTCAAAATCTAGAAAAGACCATTCATGATCTTGAAAAGACAATCAAGATCTTGAAATTCAAAAGTCCAATGAATGGCTTCGGGCAAATGCAAGACAAATGGATGTTGATATTCTCAATAAAAAGCTTCAAGAAGCTAAACCAAACAATGTTGAATTCGAAAGGAAGATTTCTGATTTAAATCATAATTGTTTTCTAAAAGGCATTGAGATTGAGAATCTTGAAAAACAAGTTGAGGAATTTAAAAAGAATATACTTTTCTATCAAGAAAAGTTATATAAAGTTGAACAAAATCCTCTCTTGAATTTCACTGCCTATTTCAACAAGTCAAAAATTGACAAAACAGAACTTCTTCTCGGGTTGGGATTTGAGAATATCACACCATTACAAAAAGCCAAAGAGGAAATTGAACCCTTGTATGATGAAAATTTTCTACGACTTGGTATGATACAACAATTTATTCGTCCATTGGATGACGAATTTGAGACTGATGAAGTTGAGAGAATACCAAAACAAGAATTTTTGGTTAATTATGATGCAATAAATGATTCATACAAAACTAAGGAATCTTCAATTTTCAAATTGGAAGAAATTGAATCAAATTTTCAAAACCAAGAATCTGTCGGTACTCCACCTAAACCAACTAAAATGTACTTTCCAACCACATTTTTGGAAAAACAAATAGAAGGTTTACAACAAAAGGTGGAATCTCAACAAACAGTTATTAATCACCTCAAGTCTCAAAGTCCGAATTCAGAGGATAAATGTATTGTTGTTGATACTAAGAAAGTTTGTGAGAATGTTTCTACTCAAACTAACCAAAGTGCTTTAGTAGACAATTCTACCCAAACTACTTGTGATTCATCTACCAATACCTCTACCCAGACCTTGACTGATTTTCTTCAGTGTACTTGTCAAAATACTGCTACATTTATAGCTGATGATTATGTGCAATCTGATTTATCTAATGAAGAACTTGCACATAGTTTAGTTTTGATATGGTACTTCTATAGGTTTTTCACATGCCACACTGTTGATGAGTTAGTTGTTCACCCTAAGCCTAGTGCTAGTATAGGTGTTGATACGTCTACTCAATTTTCTTGTGAGACCAAAGATGTGTCAGTTCAAGTTGACCTAATTTCTGAGACTACCCATAACTGTGAAGTTGGACACCAAGATTCCTGATTTTTCAAAACTTTTAAATGAATCTGAAACTAATCAATCTCCATTGAAATTTTCTTTTTCCAAAGATTTCACAAAGAATGATTTTGATAAATTCATGGAAGGGAGAATATGTTTTTAATTCAGAAACTGAGAAAAAGATTGAATCTACCAAAATCAAAGGGGAAACAAAAGTGGAATCTCAAAAACCATGTCCAAAGCTCCAACTTCATATTACTCAAAGAAACGAGTTAAGACCAAACTAGTCAAGACTGAACCAAAGACCATTAAGTTAGAAACCTTTATTGCTACCCCAGTGAAACATTTCAAAAAGGAACAAGCTGAAACCCCACTCAGGACAAAGTACACCAAAGTGAAACTATCCTAATGCTTCAATCTAGCTCTCAATCTAGCTTTATACCTAAGGTGTCTAAGTCTAGCTCAGTTTCGCTAACTAAGGATACATCAAATGGTACAACTAGATATAGGGATAGATATGGATGATTTTCTCATGATAAACCAAAGAAGCAAGAAGTTTCCTCACCTCCAAAAGATTCCAAAAAGATGAAAGTGTTTAAAACTCCTAGTTCTAATCTTCTTAGTTTCAATTCAACAGGTAGAAAGAGCATAACTAGTGGTGCTAAATGGGTCGCTAATACATTAGTACCTAGGATCACTAGTAATCAAAAGGATGTTGAGAAAAAGAAGAAAAGAAAGAGGAGAAAGGCTGTTAATAGGAGGAAGGGTGTTCATGTTAATCAAAACAATTTTTCTTTGTCAAATAATGTTGAAAATGCCAAGGCAAGACCTTGTGAGCTTGTAAACAATCTTAATTCTCGTACTTGTGTATCTGATGATGATGCTTGTAGACATGTTACTTTTAATTCTCATGTGAATGTTCGTACTTTTTATTCAAATGTGTTTGTTGATAATGTGCTTGTAAATGCTTATGTTGATTCGAAAACATGTTTGAATGCATATCCTAAGTTATATACCCTGCCTGTTTTAACTAACCATAAAGGACCCGTCTTCAAGTGGGTACCTAAAAACGGTTAAATTTCTTTGATTGCAGGAAATAACCATCTGTGTTTGGATACTCGATTCGGGTGTTCGAAGCACATGACTGGAAATAAATCTTTGCTCAAGAATTTTGTTGAAAGATTCATGGGAACAGTTCGCTTTGGAAACAACAATTTCGCTCCTATCTTAGGTTATGGAGACATTGAACGAAATGGAATTATCATCAAGAAAGTTCACTATGTTGAAGGATTAAGTCACAACTTGTTCAGTGTTGGACAATTCTGTGACAACAATCTTCAAGTTCTGTTTCGAAAATCTCTTTGCAAAGTCCAAACTCTAGATGGAGTTGATATTCTTTGTGGTGATCGTGATGATAATCTTTTTACCGTCAATCTCGATGATAACCAACCAACTGATAATATTTGTCTCATTTCAAAGGCTACTTCAAAGAATTCTTGTTATGGCATAGAAGGCTTTCTCATCTGAATTTCCAAACCATCAATACTTTGGTCAACAAGCATCTTGTTGAAGGCTTACCTGACTATAAGTATGAAAGTGAGCATGTTTGTCTTTCTTGTGCTGTTGGGAAGATTAAGAGAGCTTCTCATAAACCGAAGAAATCTCCAAATTCTTTAGCACCTCTTCATTTGCTTCACATGGATCTTTGTGGGCCGATGAAAATACAAAGCCGAAATGGGAAGAAATACATCTTGGTTATTGTTGATGATTATTCAAGATATACTTGGGTCAAGTTCCTTGCATCCAAAGATGAAACAACTCAGATGTTGATAGATTTCATCACTAATACTCAAGTAAATCTTCAACTTCCAGTTCGTTACATCCGTTCGGATAACGGAACTGAGTTCAAGAATGCTGTTTTTGATGAATTCTGCAAATCCAAAGGTATCACTCATCAATTCTCAGCAGTTCGCACCCCACAACAAAACGGTGTTGTTAAAAGGAGAAATCGATCGCTGGTGGAAACAGCAAGGACAATGCTTGCTTATTCCAAATTGCCATCCAATATGTGGGCTGAAGCTGTTGACACTGCATGTCACACTCAGAATCGGTCCATTATCAATCAGCGTTTCGAAAAGACTCCTTATGAGGTTGTTAACAAACGCAAACCCAACATCAACTACTTTCATATATTTGGGTGTGTTTGTTACACTTTGAATGATCGGGAGAATCTTGGAAAGTTCGAGAAGAAAGATGATGAAGGATATTTTGTTGGTTATTCCAAAACATCAATTGCCTATCGAATCTATAATCGTCGAACCAACACAATTCAAGAAACAATGAATGTTTGGTTTGATGAGATGTCAGACATGATTTTTGAGCAAGAAGGTTTGCTGCCAACAAGTAATGATCCAAGTACTTCAAGTACTTCAACAAGGAATTCTACCTTAGCTTCTATATTCAAGAAATTTCCAACTCCAACAAGTGATGAATTAGATATTCTTTTTGAAGAATTCTATAATTCAAAACCGATTCATGATCAAGAACCTCAGGTCATCTTTGAACCAATTCAAAACAATGAACCTCTTCATAACAACGATCTAGTTCCTGACAACATTCATGAATCTTCATCAAGTTCTTCAGAGCAAGAATCCTCTTCTACTGATATTTCTCCACCATCCTCTCAGGATAATTCTTCTCAAGTGAATGTTCAAGAACAACCTTCTCGATTAACTCAGACAAAAAAATCCATTAAACACTCCAAATGTGTATGTACCACTTGATTTTGATCATCCAGCTTATGAGGAAAGAGTTATACCAAGTTATGATTCCATCTCTCAACAAAACTCAAGTTTTAAATGATGGTGATGTTGATCTTCAACAACAAGATCCTCTTCCTCATGCTCACAAGTGGACACGAATGCAGAAAGACCATCCTACTGATCAAATAATTGGAGATCCACAAGCAGGAGTAACTACTCGTACCTCAGTAAATGAGTGTCTTGTTGCACTTTCTCTTAGCAATATTGAACCCAAAACGGTATCTGAAGCTCTTCGTGATCCAAAGTGGGTTAAGGCAATGCAAGATGAACTCGCACAATTTGAAAGACTGAAGGTATGGAGATTAGTTCCAAATCCTAGAAAAGATGATCCAATCGGTACAAAGTGGATATTCAAAAAACAAAAAGGATGAGAATGGAGTGGTAGTAAGGAATAAAGCTCGACTTGTTGCAAAGGGTTATTGCCAACAACCTGGTGTTGACTTCGACGAAACTTTTGCTTCAGTTGCAAGAATGGAGGCCATTCGAATATTCTTAGCTTATGCAGCATTCCGAAACTTTACTGTGTTTCAAATGGATGTGAAGACTGCTTTCTTGAATGGTGACCTCAAAGAAGAAATTTACGTTGATCAACCAGAAGGTTTTGTTGATCCTCAAAGGCCAAACCATGTCTACAGGTTAGACAAGGCTCCTCTACGGTCTTAAGCAAGCACCCCGAGCATGGTATGATTCTTTAACTACTTTCTTACTAAGAGGTGGCTTTACCAAAGGCACAATTGACCCTACCTTGTTCATTCGCAAACAAGGTAAGCACGTTCTACTTGTTCAAATATATGTTGATGACATTATCTTTGGGTCGACCAATCAAACATTTTGCCGAAACTTTTCATCTCTAATGGTTAATCATTTTGAAATGAGCATGATTGGGGAAATGAATTACTTTTTGGGTCTTCAAATCAAACAATTACCAACTGGTATTTTATATCACAAGGTAAATACATAAATGATATGTTGAAAAAGTTTGACATGACTTCATGTTCTTCAATTTCTACCCCAATGGCTGCTCGAACAAACATAAATGCTGATACAAATGGGAAACCATTTGACCAAAAGAGATATCGAAGTATGATTGGTTCGTTGTTGTACCTAACAGCATCTCGCCCAGATATAATGTTTGCAACATGTATGTGTGCTAGATATCAAGCTGCTCCAACTGATTTACATTATCAAGCTGTGAAACGAATCTTTCGTTATCTGAAGGGGACACCCGATTTAGGTCTCTGGTATCCAAGGGATACTGGATTCAATCTAACTGCATATTCAGATGCAGATCAATGCAGGTTGTAAACTTGATCGCAAGAGCACTTCCGGTACTTTACAATTTTTAGGCGATAAAATTGTGAGTTGGTCTTCCAAGAAACAGAATTGTGTATCTCTATCAACGGCTGAAGCAGAATATGTGGCTGCGGCTAGTTGTTGTGCTCAAGTTTTATGGATGAATACACAACTAACTGATTATGGTCTGAAATATGATCATATCCCTATCTATTGTGATTCTCAGAGTGCCATTGCCATGCAGTCAACTCAGTAAACCACTCTCGCTCAAAGCATATTGATGTTAGATATCATTTTCTCAAAGATCATATTGAGAAAGTGACATCGAGCTCTACTTTGTGGGTACTGACTTTCAACTTGCAGATTTGTTCACAAAACCACTGGATGAAAAGAGGTTTAACTTTCTTATCTCCAAGCTAGGTATGTTAAATCTTAAACCTTAACTCTTTTGAAGGAATTCTTGACACATTCCAGAAAACCAAAATACAAAATTGCATATTTTCAAAAATAAACAAAAAGATTTATTTCTGTGGCTTGCATATACTATGTATGCAACCCGTTCTTAAATGATATATTTATTTGTAGAGTGTTTTTACATTCTAAGCTTTTGTTATTATACATACAAATTGATATAAGATAACAAGGAATCGAACGCCTTTGTGTACTTCCAAGTGTTCTTATATGAATATGTATGTGTGATAGCAATCAAGTTGTTCAAATAAAGTTTTCAAAACTCTCAATTGTTGATATGAGACGCAAAGGATCGAACGCCTTTGTGTACTCCCTTGTTGTCTCATCTTGTACAATTGCTTGGGTTAATTTTTTTGCTTAAATGTTTTAATTGCCTCCAACGTGTTGTTGTAAGATGCGACGGATTGAACGCCTTTGTGTACTCCCTAGCTGTCTTACTATCAACATTGTTGTTGAAGCAAAACTTTATGTTTTTCAAATAAAAATCTTGTTCACAATAGACTCTCAAATGTTTGATCTCAAAACCAATTTTTGCTCCACCTTTCTATGAAAATTTTTGATCTATTCTTGCATAGATTAAGGAGGAGTTTGTGATTTCAACAACCTTCAAAACTTCAAATGTGTTTCAAATATTTTTTCATGCACACATTTGATGTTTTTCCAATGATTTTCAATCAAATGGAGTTCGGTGATTAGTTTGCACATGAGTGATAAGTATTTCTCAAAATTTACTCCATGAATTTCATCATCGCCGATGAGTTCTAACCCCGGAGTATTCACTTCTTTCATTAGATAGTGAGGGTATTTTGAGTGATGTTGTTTTGTGCAAATAGGATGGAGGGAGTAAAGTCGAAAAGTGAGAGGTTAAGGTGATATGATGTGAGAAAGGGCTAAAATAAACAAAAGCCCTCCCTAAATTCTCAAAAAGCTGGGTAAACACGTTTCTATCGGATTTCATTTGTTGATTTCTTGATATTGAAGAAGTCTTCATGGACCCAGTGAAGCGATGCACATCTTTACCTAACCACTCAAGTGTTTCTTAACAAATACTTGTTTCATTTCTCACGGAGATTTTTACATTTCTATTGACTCTTCATTCGGAAGATGTTGATATTGAAAAAGGGCGACATTCTACTCCAGTCCCCGACTTCATTTGATCACGCTGTGTCTAGAGCTATTTTGATTGATCATTAATTTGATCACCTTTTTTTAGGACACATTAGCGTCATGTCTTTGTGATATTATTGCTTATCTTTGTGATATAGCCGGAACATTTGTAGTAATATCTTAATTGATATTCCACGATGATCGAATGGAAATCCTACCAATGCTAACATCCTTTCCAACATTGAACGTAGGTCTCACATTTTCATTTTATGAATTTGTTGAGTTAATGAGAAGTCTATGTGACCTCAGATGTTATTTCCCAAAAGTCTTTGAGGATAGTAAGACATGGTCATCGAACGCCTTTGTGACACTGACCATGAATTACATTCTTTAAAGCACTCTCGTGGTTGAAAAGCCGCAGATTGAACTATGTTAGAGAATTGTTTTGTGCATATCTCAATGATACATAGGAAATCCGTAAAATGTTATACATTTCAATCGGTCATTTCATTAATCCTTTTGATTTTTGAACATGCTAACGGATCATTTTTATCCGGTTTCACTTCTCATCACACAAACACAGAAAACACCAACACCATGATATAACGTTAGTACCAACAACTTCGATCTTCCATTTTAGTCACCCCTATGATTTCTTGGGTTGGGCTAATGGTTTGGTTTGATGTTTTGATGGTTGACATTTCTTCATGTGCTCATGTTATTCCTTTTGACATTTAATCAATCAAATGTGTACATAATGACATTGGTTCCCAATTTTGTCATTATGAGGGGGAGAAAATATTATGATTGATTTACTGATTGATAAGGAAACAAGGAGAAAAGTTTGTGTATAGAGGGAGAAAATTCTTCATGATGTGTCAATAGTCTCTTGTATTCAGATTTTCACTAGATTTTAGTTGATTGAGATTTTGGCTTTAAAAAGGGGGAATCTGAATTAACTTCAAAGATAAGAATGAAACCAAAGATGAAAGATTTTCACTTAAGATGCTTCAAAAATCCAAAGACACTCCAAAATGTTTATACTCATGGATTGAGGGGGAGCATGATTACTTCATAAGAATTTCATCCAAACTTCATTCAAATGCTTACTCTCCAAAGTGTTCAAGTTGATGTGAAAAAGATCAAAACTTCAAAAAGGTTGAAAGATTTGTCAGAAGATTCAAGTCAAAGAAGTAAAGCTTCAAAAGAGTCTTCATCAACACACTTCATGCAAGATCTTCAATTCATACAACTACATTTTATCAAGAAACTACAGTGCATACATCAAGGGGGAGAGTACATATTCATGAAAATTTATTTCAAGAAGATGAGATTCACTCAAGAATCAAAGAATGAAGAATCGATAAGTTGAATTTCACTCAAATTCGAAGATTGAAAAATCAAAACCAAGATTCATACCTTCCGCATTTCAAAAGACAACTCTGATTCATGATTCAACAATCCTCGAAGATTCAAAATACACGCATTCATTATTCTCTGTTCAAAAAGAACATTGAGAATCATCACATGATTTAATTTCAAGAAGTCCAAGACCAAGACTGAATCAAGTTTTCAAAGACAAAAGAGAAAGCTTTGAAGACTTGTTTCAACACTCCAATTGTCTTCACCACCGGGCTCATCAAATTCATTCCTACAAGATAATATAACACGTACTTCATTCATTACAATGTATCACTAAGGGGGAGAATGTTAGAAATCCAAAAATAGTGATAAATTGTAATCTAGATTAGAGGAATTTCTTGTTATTAAATCATAGATAAATGATCACTAAGGTTGAGGGGCTAATTGTGACAATTAGCATAACTGTGTAGTTAGACTATAAATAGCCCTCTCATACCTTATAGATCATAACTTTTGATATAATCCTTTCATAACTTTAATACCTGATAACTTTTACACACAATTCTCTCTCAAAACACACACAAACACCAAGAACACACACTCACCAAATCCACCATTGATGACTTGAATTCGGTGTTATAAATCGTGTTATAACAAAGAACTAGTAAAACATGGATCTACGATAAACAGTAAAACACACTCGAACAGGTCTAACAAATAAAGTAAAATAAATAAACGTCTACATGATCACATCAATCCAAACAAGTATTCAGCCTATTAGCCTACCATTATTAAAGGAATAACAAAGTCTAAAAAGATGAAATACATTGTTTACCAACTGAAAGTAAATAAAAGAGATAGATCTAGGTAGAAGATGAAGATCGGAAGGTGTTAGAAGCTCCAAAACCTCATTGGAATCTGCAAAGTCGACCTAGGGTTTGTAGGTGGCGGCTAGGGCTGCTAAATCGGCTCTCTCTTAGGGTTTTGAGGGCTGTTTTAGTTTAAATAGAGGCGAAAGTCGGTTGCTGATCTGGGCCGCCCAGCGGCGCTGGGGATGGGCTCCAGCGGCGCTGGGCTCGTCTGCTGATGGGCCAGCGGCGCTGGCAAGGGTGCCAGCGGCGCTGGCAGCTCCTGCTGCTCTCCGATTTGCTTCGTTTGACTCCCGAATCACCTCCTTGTGTCTTGTAACTTCATAGGCATCCATGTTGAGTTGCTTGATGCCATTTACCCTCACTCGCATCTTCCGTGAACCTGCGTATATATCGAATCCATTAAGTACCAATAGTTCTGGAATATTAACTCATTTTAGACATTGAAATGTGGCCTTTTGATGGGGGAATTTATCACAAAATAAACTCTCATCATATACCTCCACACTTAAGTCTTTGCTTGTCCTCAAGCAAATAGTCCAAGGAAATAAAACAATGATGAACGGACAACTTAAGTGTACAAGTTATTCTACTTTTTAAAACATTTGAAAGATTAGTCATGCAAAATGATTTGAGAAAGCTTTAAGACAAATTCACTAAGCTATAGCTATTGGTAAAGATAATCAGTCAATCAAAACTAAAAGTTAACCATATATTCGTGTTAATACCTCTAAAACCGTTTTATAATTCCACATGTCCTACAATCAATCTTACTTCCTTCTGCTGACTAGTTAAGCATTTAATTAAAGTTTGTATAGCAATCAGATCTACTAGCTACTAGCAAGGCATTTATATCTTATTATTTTTCGTACTTGTGATTCACTACTTAGACATACTCTCACACTAAAGTCATGCTCGCTAGCTAAACACTAAAGCAGTTATACGATATTATTATCTTTAATAGTTGAGACAACGGTGACAGGTCGGTGGTTCCCTACTCGCAGAGCGACATAACTCAACTAATGGTTAGAGTTTATACCTTACATCAAGACAGCGGTGACAGGTCGGCAGTTCCCCACGCACAAAGCGACATAAATTTTACTCGTTAATAGTTCTTTGAACTCTTTAATTAATCTACTGATTGCCTTTTCTTAAGATTACTACATTATTCATGCATAGACATTATCAGAGACCCCAGATGACTCATACACTTACTTAGTATGCAACTAGTTCACAATTAATAGTGTAAGAATTAAGGCGAACCATACATCTAAACTAGTTCCTACACAAGCACTTATATCATTTAAGTCCAATTAATACACCTATACTAATAACTAGATAGTTCCAATTGCTACGCATATTAAAGTCCGATTAAGTGTGCTATGGCAAACATAATCGCATACAGTTTCAGTCTAAGCTCTAATCCATTTGGAAAAAATGAACAGCCACAAATCTATAGTTAAACTAAAAGTCCTAACTAACCGTTCATCTACCAAAGCTAATGTTGCTTAGTTATTGTCATCTTTTGTCTACTTGCAAAGCTTATTTCTCAAAATGTTTTTCAGACACAAGAAAAATTTTAAATTTGCATGAATTAAGTAGTAGAAAACTTATGATATTTCAAACAATTAAACCACGGATTTTTCCTATTCCATCCCCCCACACTTAAATTATACAACGTCCTCGTTGTACTAAACATGACATAACAAATATGGTAATAGGAAAAACACGAAAAGATAAAGGATTTACGAAACTGCCCGGGCTTAAATTGCATGATTTGTTGAAGATGGCATATGTGGAGCGAGAATCCTTTGAGGATCATTATAAGTCACCACCGCGCCATTTGATGGCGATCCATTGTTGCTTCTCCATCTTCTTCTCTTTTTGGTATTTTTTGATTTTTTGATTTTTTTTGGGTTTTTGGGTTTTTATGATTTTTTTTGGATTTTTCGCGATCTGTTGTGCTGGCTGACACTCTGAGGGGCGCTGGTGATGTAGGAGCGGCGCTGGACTGCACAGGTGCAGGTCCAGCAGCGCTGGTCTCCAGGTGAGCGGTGCTGGGCTGCCCAGATGCAGTCCCAGCGGAGCTGGATGTTGAGTAGCGGCGCTGGTGCCTCCTCTACTTGATTCGATGTCTGGTTTTCCTCCATGGCTCGCAGAGCTATCGCTTTCTAAGCATGGGGGAATGTTTAAACCGGCACACTTCGATCAAAATATAAAAATGGAAACAACAAGCTAAAACATAAAAAAATAAAAATAAAAACGAATACAGTGGCAATAAGTTACTTGTTTCCTTGATCCATTGAAAGCTTGCATCTGTGAATCTAAAGATATATCTCATACAAAACAGATCACAAATGATAATATTCAAAACAATTCACTTAATTGCAATTAGTCACATATTCCTAAAAAGATAAAAATAAAAATAAAAATAAAAATACTGCTTGGGTTGCCTCACAAGAAGCGCTAAGTTTAACGAGTCTTCAGCCGGACTCAGCCTAGGAACTAGGTTGAGGAAGAAAATGGGGTCGGCCGGGAGCCGGTTCCCGTTGGGTTGTATCGAATATAAATGTCTGATGTGTCTTTTAAGTGCGATTCGACTCTCCTTTTCTTAACCTCCCATGCAAAACTCCTAGCTTTGCATCTAGTCCCGAAGGGTTTGTCTTACTAATGTCTTCCTTAGTTAAAACTACTTGGATTAAACCCCATTATTAAAGTTATTTTCTTTGCTTTCACATTAACTGATGAACCTACTGAAAGCAAGAATGGTTGACCTAAAATCACGTGATCTCTAGTAATTGAATCTTCTTCAACTATAAAGAAATCAGTGGGGATGTCCAATCCCTCTATCCTAATGACTAAATTTCTTATGAAGCCTTTAGTTAAAACCTTGGCTCCTCCTACTAACCTAATCTCTAAATCCTCCCATTTTACCTCATTTCTATTTTTCCTCAAATTATGACGGTAAATACCTATGGGCAAGATATTAGATGTGGCTCTAAGGTCTATGTAGGTATCCTCAAAACAGTTAGAGCTAATGTAGCAAGGAATCTGAAAAATGCTAGGGTCACCGTAAAACTTACCATTTGGTTCTCTAGCTATTATCTCATTCATCTTATCTCTTTCTAGGTCGGCTACACGCTCTTCCCACTTAATGTTTTCTAGGATTCTCCTAACCCTATTTGCTACTTCTCTACCATTTCTTAGTTGTTCTTCTACTTTCTCTTTTAATTCTTTAAATTCCATGAAATTTCATAACAGATTTTCCCCTTAGATTTGGTCTATATGGTTTCATCTCCTAGTGACATGTCTGATTGTTCATTAGGGTTTTGGTCATCAACTATTACTTCCATCCTAGGACATTCTCCATTAATTAAGTCACTATCTTCTTCTAATTCAGACACTCTAATCCTATTTTGACCATTTAACAAAGAAATTTCACGTTTAAGGACATGGATGATAGCATCCGCAGCATGCAAAAATGGTCGTCCTAAAATTATGGGTGTCACTACTTCACTTACCAAATCAAGCACAACAAACTCAGTCCAAAATTCTAATACCTTAACCCTGACATGGACTCGTTCGACAATCCCAATCCCCTTGGGATGTCTAAAAGTCTGATCAGCTAACCGAATACTCATGTTAACAGGTTTTAGCAAAAATCAGCTAATGCACATGAAAAGTACTCATTATAAATAGTGCAAGGAATAAGAAAACTTCATGGATCTTCAGATGCTTGCGGTAGCTGTGTCCCGTCATCCGGTGCCTCTGGGTTTTGAACTTCATCCCTACTGACCGAGTCGTCCCCATCTTTGATTTTGCATTTTGAAATGAATTGGGTCTCGAAATCTCCTTGAAAAACAGCTGAAAACGAATTTTCACACGAATCTGGACTGCCGGAGCCTCCAGCGGTGCTGGACCTGGGTGGCTAGCGGCGCTGGGCTGTGCATCCAGCGGCGCTCGGGGTGTCTGGGCAGAATCCAATTTTGCATTTTTGCTTGTTTCTTCTCCGTTTGGATCCCGTATGACCTGTACCTGACCGGACACTTCACAAAAATCATTCGAAAGCTTAATAGAGTCATTACCTTCGGTGAATACGGCGTTCACATTCTCATTTCTACCCAATGGTGGTTGGTAGTTTTGACTCGTTCCTTGATTTGAGCTTGAGCCGTCTTGGATGTTTGTCTTCGGATTTGAGCCATTCCCCCTCTTTGCACTCTGCCCAATCCATCTATCTATCCTCCTCTCCACTTCCTTGATTGCGGCTTGTTGATTTCTTGCTCCTTCGTCAACCTTTTGATTGAGATTACTTATCTTCTCATTGAGCGACTTCGTATAGCTTGCTAAGGAGTCGTGCCTCTTGTCGTTCATCTCCATGTACTTCTCCATCATGGTTGTGAGCTTGGCAATCGGATCCTCGTTGACTTCATTTTCGGCTCTTGGTTGCTCGGGTTGACCATTGTTCCTTTGCCACCTATTTTGAAAAGAACCAAAGTTATTTCTAGCATAATTAGAATTAAAGTTAGAATTACCGGGGTTTCTTTGGAATAGTCCTGGTTGATAGCCTCCTCGGTATTGGTTCTGGACAAAATTGACTTGCTCGGTAGCCTCCTCTTCACAATCCTCGGTATAGTGCATTCCTCCGCAATTGTTGCATCCATGTGCAATCACCTAGAGGTCCTTGTCCATAATGTCCAACTTATCTTCAAAAGTAGAAAAACGGTTAGATAAAGATTTAAGTTCAAGAATTACCTCATTGTCGGAGCTGCTCTCAATGCTAGCCACGATCCTTCTCGTCCTCCTTTCTCGATCCTTGTCATCCATATCAGGAGCTAAGCTAGCTTGCTCCATATCCTCCATCATTTTATACGTCATTGGTAGACTTGTACAAAAAGTTACCACCGCCGACTAGGTCTAAATCCTTTTGGGAACTCTTGGTTAAACCATAGAAGAAAATCTCCATGATCTCGTCCTTTTCTAGTCCATTCCCATTGCAATTTTTGATCATCTCCCTAAGCCTTTTCCATGCATCAACTAGCGATTCACCCTCGTCTTGCCTGAAAGCCTTGATATCTCGAAGCATTTTCCTTGCTAAACTAGGGGGAAAGAATCGCGAGACGAACTGTTCGCGAAGTTGATTCCATGTAGTGATGGTACCTTCATCGAGCTCATTGAACCAAGCACGTGCCTCTCCCATGAGAGATGAGGGAAATAAGCTGTTGAAATTATGAGAATATTCCAATATATTTATACGGCCTCATATTTATGAACCGTTAGGGTCGCACGCGAAGAATGGGAAGGGCTTATTTGAACTTCATATATATAACAAAAGAACCATTAGAAATAATAATAACTAGAAGTTTCCAAAAATAGATTTGGAAATGACGAGCGGGTCAAACCGGGTCGGGCACCATCGCACCATGGACAGACCCATTCGACCATGGGGGCCGTAAGGTCGACCGAAGGGAGGACCTAAAGAGGGAGGCCACAAGGAGAAAAGGAAGGAAGGAAAAAACTATTTATGGTATGTTTTTTCCATCCCACATTGAAAGATTAGAAAAACCCCAAGGGTTTTCCACCCTTATAAATAGAGGGCTTTTCTAAGGTTTTCAATATCCCTCTCTTCTTTCTCTTGAAGCTTGGTCGAAATCCTCTCCCTTTGGAGGAGGATTTCGAATATAGCTTTTCTAGTTATAATTTTATATTATGGTGGGTTTTTGTTATAACGTGAAGTTATAGCTAGCACTTGACTAAGTGCCGAAGATCCGTTCGTGTGTACGAGTCTTTAGAGGAGTTCCTACACTTGGGCTCTAGTACGTGACGGAGTTCTCGTCTCCGGGTTTCTACAAAGAGGTTAGTTTCTTTATTTATTTATTAGTTGGTTATAATGCATGCATAATAGATGGTAATTAGGGAATTAATTAGTTAATTGTTTTATTAACTTATTCCGCATATATAATTAGTTAGGTTAATTAATTATTGCATAAGTGAATTAAACTAGATTAATTTACTTGCTTAATTAATTAATCGTAACTAATTAAGGATGTTCATGTTTTATTAAAAGGTTTTTAATTAAACTTTTTTGAATCAAATTGGGTTTTGGAATTCGACCTCCCCTTTCCAAGGGGAAGTCGAATTCGACTACCACTAATTATTAGGGTTTCGAATTCTACAACTCTTTTCAAGGGAAGTTGAGTTCGACTAGGATTAATTAAATTAATTTTTTAATTATTTACACTTTAAACCCTAAGTTTTGAATAAACTAATTTGAAGTCCTTTCAAATTATGAACATCCATTTTAGATACAAAGAGTTGTATAGTTAATAAAATCCCAACAGTGGTATCAGAGCGCAGGCTCATGCATGGTATAATCACTAATAGAAATACAATTCATTAGGTTTTTCGAATTGTATATAATTGGTTGAATTAACCCGTATGTGCGTACCGGGTCGGTTCACCCATGTGACTACTATAGAATTTAGTTTTTATTGTATGCCTATGTACATGCACCCATAGCCATGACCGTAGTCACTAAAGAAATGATATAGGATATTACTATGCGTAAACCCTCTGTTTAGTCCATACGTTTTATTAGTAGTGATCGTAATTGATTGTTTCTCAATTTTAATTTTTCAAATGAGATTGAAATAATGTGTTTTATTTTGGAGAAAATGAAATTTGGATTTTGAGAAGATAAAACTAATTTTTGAGAAAATTAAAATAATTTATAAATGCAATTTAAATTAAATTAACGAGTAATTTTTAGTTCTTGAAATCAAAAATGAGTTACATACTCAAAAGGAAATTCTTGAGAAACGGAAATCATTTCGAGCTTATTTATATTGATACTAGTTGTCGAAGTAAGTGGGAGCTCGATAACGGATCACGAAAGTAATAGACGTAGTAACTTGCTTTAGTTGGAACTACATGTAGAATTATGGACTAGTTTATGCATGCGGATATATATGTATTAATATGGTTTAAATGATGCATGGTGTTTTAAACCCTAGAGATTAAAGAACATATATAAATTAGTTTTAATGGGAAAATCGTTTTTTGAATTAAAACTAAAATGAGTTTTATAAAATAGAGATTTTGAGAAACTCTAAATAAAGTTATACGAAATGAATCAAAATTAAGAAAGAGTTTTTAATTTCATGCATTATTTGTTTGTGTTGTTCTTTTATGCCTTAGACGTCACAAACATATTTCGTAGAACATAATAGGTTAAAGTTGTTAACTTAAGTAGGTGCAAGTAATTTGTTTTGAATGCATGCGAAACAAATTGTCATTAGGCTAATTAATTAGTCTAAACTATTCTACCCTTATAAAGAAATCTCTGCCATCCTATGAGAAGCACCTGACCGTCTACACTCCCTGTTGCCCTGGACTATTGCCTAAGCCATAGTGTAGATACGGGGTGGTCCTTCATGTTTTTAAGTGCACGTCTATGTCAATAGCAGTCTAGATTGTTTGGTCTTATATAGTAATATGTCTTTGTAACGTAATTGTCATTAATGAACTTCGTATTATGCATATAATACTAGATTAAGTTTGAGTATTAAATGTATAAAGTCTGCTAAGTGTGAATTGCGACCCTCGCAGTTCACAATGGGAATACGACCTCGTATTTGCAGGGTCAAATACGAGGCAGGACATGAATTGAGACCTCACAATTGTGTCGAGCTGGGCTGGATTTGCGAGGCCGACTCGCTGAAGCCCAAGTCGTGATGTTCCCTATATATATCGAACCCTAACAGAGATTAGGGTTCAACATTTGTCGAAATTTCAAGCATATTTGCAGGTTATAGTCGTCAAGTATTGTTCCGCTAGGCCTAGAGAAGATCTGCGAGGCAGCAGATAATCTGAAGGCTTGTTGTGAATCACCAAGTTATAGTGAGGGATTCCGCACCTCAAGATAACTAGAACAAACTATTAACGATCCAGTTCCATGGGACTTACAAGTGGTATCAGAGCCTCTTGGTTTCATACCGGAAGATTATAGTTTGTTGGTTATAGACAACTTCGGTTTAGGATAGTTTAGACGTGATTCTTTCACGAGTTTACGATCGAAAACCTGTTTTGTGACCTCTATTGGTGTTTGCAGCCGTTTTCAGAAGTGTTTTGGGGATTAGGGTTTCGAAATTCAAGAGAATTAAGGGTTTCAACATCGTTTGCGACCTCGCCAGCTCGTATTACCTCATCCAGCTCTAATTGCGACCTGGGTAGCTAATTATGACCTCGCCACTTCAATTACGACCTCAAGTTTTAATTGCGACCTCGTATTTCGTTTGCGACCTTGTGAGCTCTTTAAGACCTCGCCAGTTCAATTACGACCTCGAGTTTTAATTGGGACCTCATATTTCTTTACGACCTCGTATAAGTTTGCGACCTCGTTTAGTTTTGAACAGTTCGTATTATTTTGCTAGCTCGTAGAAAATGACATCTCAATTACCCGCAAACTATCAAGCTTTGCTGAATCAATTGATTCTGATGGATCATGAAACCGGAAAGGCCAATTCACCGCCCAAGTTGATAAGCCTAGACAGATATTTCAATTGGAAGGGCAGATTCGAGTTATATTGTAGTCTTATGGATGTCAGGATGTAGATTGTATTGTCAATGGTTACGTTCATCCTGTTATTACAAATGACAAAGATTCTACTAGTTCGAGTGGTGGGAAAGCATCTACTTATGAGCAAATGAATGTCGATCAAAAGAAGGACTATGAAGCTGAAAGTAAGGCTTTAGGATCACTTCGAATGGCTCTCCAAGGGGAATTCTTGCACTTGTTTGAAAAGTATGAAAGTGCAAAGGGCTTATGGGATGCACTCAAGGAGCATTGTGAAGGTGATGAAGATCTCAAGAAGAGAAGGGAGGACTTGCTGAAGAAATAGTACTATGTTTTCACAAGCTTCAAGGATGATTCTCTTGATGAGACGCTGATTCGCTACAATCATTTGCTAGTTGAGTTGGCATATTATGGGTACAAGCCTGATTCAGATGAAGTAATCGAAAAGTTGTTGGATTTTCTTCCAGCTAAGTGAGAAGGGTTTGTTACTTCAATCCAGCAAAATTCCGAATTCAGTACATGGACTCTGGATCAGATTATCCGAAAGCTGAGATATGAAGCGTAAGTCAAAAGAAGTAGGTAGCAGTGATTTTGTTCAACGTTCGGAACTTTATCATAGCAAGCCTAATGTTGCTTCTGGGAAATCTTCAAGTGGAGGGATTACTGCCTTCTACAGTGGAGATGATGAAAAATTGAAGATGACAATGGATTCTGACAACAACTTGATGTATGTAACTTCTACAGAATCAGCTATGGTTGTTCATAATGGGAATCAGAAAGGTAGTTCTCCACGCTCAAGTTTATCAGGAATGCCGATGAGCATAAGATCTGCTGAGGGACATTTGGGAATGCTAGCTTCATTTGTGTCTGCTCATGAGAAGTTATTTAGAGGAAAACTAACTGATCCTGATCTGGTTAGGGAGGATTACAAGCAAGTTGATCCAGATGATCTGGAAAAAATGGATCTGAACTGGCAATTAGCTATGCTAACTTTGAGAGTTCAACGATTCACTGATAGAACCGAAAGGAAGGTAATAGACGGCAAGGTGGGATTTGATAAGACTAAAGTGAAGTGTTTTAGCTGTGATGGTTTTGGACATTTTGCACGTGAATGTCAGAGGCCAAGATGGGACAACAATTCAGCTACAGGCCGTCAGAACTTCAATCAAGGTGGTTCTATTGCTGGTCAGAATTCAGGGCGTCAATATGCTAATACTGGGAACCGAAACTCAGGAGAAACGGACAACTCGAGAGCTTTGGTTGTTCAAAATGATGGTACTTATAATTGGGGTTCGACTAGTGTCGATGATCAGAATCATGCATTCATGGCAGAAATTCAAGACTTTGATGGAGGAATGAACGATCTCGTTGATAATTCATTTGACTATACACTGTATGCCAGCACGGATGATCATGATAGTTTTCATCAAAGGGTAGAAGAGGAACCTGAACCATCTGAACCAGTAAGAGCTGAAATTGAAGAAGTTTCCACTGAAACCGAGATAAACATGGAAACTGAGAAAAGGGATAAAGATGTAAAGATTGAGATACCTGACAATCTGAGTACAGAAGAGCTCGTGAATTTTGTGGCTAATCTTGAATCACCAGAGCAACAGGTAAGTTTTTCTTTATAATCGTTTATTCTGTATGTAAACATAGCATAGGTTTGTCTAGCGAAGTAACTGTTCTTAAAAAGGAGATTGAATCTACAAAGACCTTTCTGAATGATGCTACTAGTGATAGAACTAAGTTAGCAATGGACGTAATGGTTTATAAAGGTCATGCTAAAGAATATCTTAATAGAATAAAATCTAAAGAGGATAGATTTGAATCTCTTAGAGTTGAATATGCTCAGTTACTAGGCAGAAAACAAATGCTAGATGAAGATTATGAGAGGGTAGTAAAAGAAAGTGCTAAAAAGGATAAAGAATTAGCAGATTCTAGGCTACAGATTGTTGAACTAAGTGGCAAACTGAATAAAATGAGAGACATAGGAACTATGATGGGTCACCTTCGAGGTGCTAAGGCAAATGGTGAACAACCTAGTTTTGTCCAGAAATATAATGTTGTTTCGCCACCTTTTAGTCACAATTATGATAGTTTTCAGAAACTTACTTTAGAAGAGTCTGAAAAATCAAATCCTGAAAAGGTACCCAAGACTATCCCTCTAGAGACTAAATCTAGTGATGTTCCAATCCCTAAGACATCGAAGTCAGAGGGATCTGTGAACAAGACTAGTGAACCTAAGGCTCACTCAGACCCAAGTGAAGCCAAACGGACAATGGATAACAAATTGAAAGAATTGTTATCCATAGGTCCAAAGGATCCAGCCCCAAAACGTCATGCCAGTCCCATTAAAGCTCCAACTACTTGGGAAGAGGCTTATGATGCTCTTGATAAGATAAATGAGTTAAAGGGTCATGGAGTCCCAGTACCTGAGATAGTTACTAGTGATCAACCAAAGAAGTTTCCTAAGAGGTCATGTTTTACTTGTCGTGGAATGGGTCATGTATCAAGTTGTTGTCCTTATAGGAAGAACAATAAATCTAGGGTATCACCTGTAAGATCTAGAGGTAGCACGGATTCTCATGAGGATGTTGGATTTTTGCATCGTGTGTCCATGAAGGATTACAAGAAGAAATATTATGAGGAATACGCTAAAAGGAATCCTGACAGTCTGGCTGCTAAGAATTATTTAAGATTTAGAGAATTTGAGAATAGCAGCAGGACAGATGATAGTAAGCCTAAAAGTGTCTTACCCTGAGAAGGTTCTAGTAGTTCGAGTCATTCAAGTAATTGGAGAGCTAGATCTCCTCACAGGGATAAATCGAACATGGCTTATTATGATAGGATCATCCCTAGAGAGCAAACAAATCCAATTGAATGGTTTCAGTTAAACAGTCCTAGGAGACTTAGTTTTTCACCTCCTAAAGAAATGTTAAGAGCTCTAGAAAAGTCTAAGGGTAATAACCAGAGGCTACCTACTGAAAGGAGGCCTAGTGGTTCCCCAAGTCGTAGACCTAGTGTTGGGAAAAATCCACGGATTTCTCCTAGCAAAAGGCCTGTTGGAAGCTCGTATACTAAGTCAGCTAAGGCATGGGTGCCTACTGGTGGATATTGGGCTGATATGGTTTTTGATGAAGAGAATGATAGACCCAAAGCCAACAAGGCTAGGGGTCCTTTTGAGAACTAATAATTTTGTGAAATGTGCAGGAGCTGCTAAGGAAGACCGCAGGTTTATGGTTTGTCAATAGTGGAAGCTCCAGGCACATATTGGAAGACAAGGGACTGTTAACGGAGTTTACTCCTGTTAAAGGGTCTTATGTCTGTATTGTTGATTCCAAAGGCGGAAAAATTTCCGGGGTTGGAAGAGTTGTAAAAGGAAGTATTTTAATTGATAATGTGAATTTAATTGAAAAACAGGATCAGGACCTTTTAAAAGACTTATCAATTTCTAAGCAAGTCAATTTAGAAAAGGAGAAAGTCTATCTTACTCATTATACTTTAAAGGGTAGTGATCGAGTTTTTACTGAATTGGAATTTTCAAGATTTTGTTTTCCTCGTGTTTTAATTGATAAATTTTGGAGTGTTAAGGTTAACAAAGAGGATCGTAGTTCAATAAGTCAAAAGGTTGTGCCACTAGTGTTGACTCCTGAACAAGAAGAGATATGGAGGTCTCATGAGCAAGCTGTCAAGGACTTTGAAGATCTGTTAGATGGAAGAAAGAGAAAAATCCATGAAACTGATGATCATTGTTCCAAGAAGACTTGTTCAAATTAGCTTTACTTTATCTTTTTGATTTCAAATAATGTAATAGACAAATTACTATAGAAGATCATGTCTAAATGATGATATATAGTAAAGCTTGTAAGTCCCAACTCGTTAGATGGTACTACTGAAGACACCTCTATGTCGATGGTGGAGTTACTTTGCAATATATGCACTGAACTAGAGACGACCAGTTGCAGTGTGTATATACCAAGTTCTAGATAGATTACTTATATAAATGACAATAAGTAAAGAACAATGCAATAATACAAATAACTTGTAAGATAACTTGATGAGACAATATGTATTTTTCAATGTGTAATTTATTTATTGATTTAAACAAATTACAAGGTTGATGCGGAACCAAGATAATACACGAATGTAAATATCCTAACAACCTATGAAATACAATTGATCTATACTCGGAATTTTCAAGACAATCGAAACACTTAAAGTTGTGAAATGTTCCTTTTAGCGATTGAGAGAATATTGCACAAGTTCACCAAGAATATTGCAGGTTTGCAAAGTGTGAAGTTATTCGTCTTTGTGAAATAACTTTGTGAGATCGAATACTTAAATTTTTGGTTGTGCAATGACTTGTATTTATAGGCAAAGTTAACATTGGGATGTTAACTTTAGCCGTACAAATGTGGTTGGGAGCATTTAAGGAATAGCATTTAATTCCTTAAAAAGCAGTGTAAAGTCGCATGTTAAAGTGACTTTACATAACCACCTTTATGTACCTTTTAATACTTAAATAATAAGATAAAGCTTATTATCCGGGTAAAGGTACATAAAGCATATAAGTCAATTCCTCGTAATCAGTGTAAAGCTTTGTAAGGGCTTTCCACTGATGGTCTCCAGTTTGTAACTGACTAGAATGCCAACTGGGCTTCGCTGCCATTGTCATTCTCTTTCTTCCATTTGTTGTCTTCAACTTCAACTGGAATGCTTCTTCAACTTGGTCAGTTCTCAACTGGAGGAAGTCTTCAGTTGCGTTAAACTGTACGGTGCAACTGGACTTCAATATATTTCTCGACAAATCATCTTGGTCACCAGTTCACTAGTCTCCAGATGCAACTGGTGACTGGTCAGTGTGAACTGGTGACTGGCCAGTTCCAGGTGAACTGGTCCTAACAAAGCTTCTTTTCGTTTGTATGTGTTTGTTTTGTTCTTATGATAATATTATGTCAGTTCCAGAAGTTTGCTAGTTTATTCACAGGGTTGAAAGAAACTGGTGTTCTTGGAAAATAAACTTCAGGTGGATGTCAGTTCTTAGGGGGGAGATTGGTGTCATGGAAATGTAAGAAGTAGACATCTGTTTTGATTTCGTCTTGCGAGGCGGAATACATGGCAGCTGGTGGATGTTGCTCACAGGTTCTGTGGATTCAGCAACAACTGCGTGATTACGGTCAGAATTTCCTTTGTACTCCCATAAAGATAGACAATGAGTCCACTATTTCCATTACCAATAATCCTGTTAAGCACAGTAGGACTAAGCACATAGACATAAGGTTTCATTTTATTCGTGATTGTGCTGAAAAGAAATTAATAGTCCTAGAAAGGTGCCGAGTGACTTTAATTTAGCTGATCTGTTCACTAAGGCTTTCGACCGAACTCGTTTTGAGTTGCTGGTCCAATTGATTGGAATGAGAAATCTATAGTGGCAGTGTCTCTCAAAAGGAACTTTGTAAAATGTGTAAGTGTTTTTGTGTCGTTATGTATGTGTGTCAAATAGTGTCAGAAAAACAAAATAAAAATCAGAAAAATCAGAAAAGAAAAAGAAATAATAAATAGAGTAAGGTCACTGTGTCAAGACGATTAGACGTGACGATACTTTAGCTTTTAAGCCTACTTAATTGTACTTTAAATGCTCAGTTCAGTGATACCATTATATGATGTATCGGTAGGCACAAAGTACCAAGGTTTCCTTATAATCTGAACTTAATGTATACAATGTTCTTATGGGAAACATATTCAGATATATGGCTGAGAATGCCTGCTTTTCAAATGATTAAATCTGGTCCTTAAATCTTACGAAAGATCTAGCATTATAATTTTGTATATTTGGTCTTTATATAGAAGGTCTCGGTACATATATGTGTATGTATTGCTTTTCGGATGTATATTTGTGACAAGATATGCAAATATCTTATTAATATTTTGAAAATTATGGAGCTAATGTGGCCTTTGAGATTCGGACAAGTAAGTCCTTGGGGTGTCTTTGTATACCTTGCCTACCTAAAGCTTCCAACTTGGGATAGGTTGTCAGAAAGTTCGCTACACGGGTCTCATCGAAAGTCACGGGTTTTCATAAGCGCTTTAAATGATGTCACAAATATGCAAGTACTTAGCATTATGTAATGTTGGGTATATTTCCGTACGTGAGTAAAGTTAAGTCGCTTTGCGTGTGAGGAATCACCGACCTGCCACCGCTGACTTGATTCTTAAAGGCTTTCTTCTTATACTCACCAAATGTCTTAATCTTAGTGCTTGTGTCGATTGTGAGAGTATATCTGAATGTGGGTCACTTAAGTTCGCAAACTTGATTAAGTGGCATATTAGGCTACTCGGGTTACATGGTGACTGTCCTTGGCCAGGGTATGCTGAAAGTGTTACAACCAAAAGGAAACGGGAAGTACCGAGTGTTTAAGAGGACAAACATATTGGTAATCGTTGATGGATCACTGTTCATAACTAATAATAAGAGAATTATTTCTCACTTGTAGGCTTATGTAACATGCTAATCTGATCTAATCTAGCAGTAACTTTAACTCTTGTAACTATGTTATTCGTTTATGTTCAGTGTATGTGTGTGTGTGTGTGTTATGTTTTTCGTGTTATGTTCAATTTTTATTTTTATTGTATTGTTTAAATAAAAGTTCTTATTGCACGAGAGACAGAGTCAGAATAGAATCTAGTTTCCAAGAGGACTCAACTACGTTTTATAAGGAACACTGAATAAACGAGTAGGGTAGTTAAGCGATAGTGTTATGATTAAAAGCTAAAAGAAAGTTTGTCATTTTAAAAGAATATGAGTTTAAGGAAAAGAACACGGAGTTGTTGATTTCAATAAACAGATATTGAGTTAATGCCTATTTTTATTGATCTTTAGAAAAAAGATTTTCATAAGAATGAAGACAGAGTTGTTCATAGTTTGAATTTAATCTTTAAAAGAAAATTTTGTTTAAAAACACCTTCGGATATGTGAAAAATTAGAAAGCGCTTACAGTGAATTATTTGACCTTAAATTGACTTAGGCCAATAATAGACTGTTAAGTATATTCATTTTATCTTGAAAGTTTATTCAATTCTTCGGATTGTATGTTATTACTTTGAGAAGATTTGATGTCTTTGTTAGGTTGTGCAAGACAACAAATAGATGTTTGATTTTGTAGGTTGTCTAGCAAGATCTATGCTATTTCTTTGGATATTGAACAAAGATGAATACTAGTGTGATGAGGCAATCATAGGAGTATTTATAATTGGTATCTAAAACGTGGAAGAAGGAAGACGAATGCGGATAGCATAGGTCATTCCAAGTTTGATTGAGATGTATACTAGTTTGATGAGGCTATCTTATGAGTATTTACATCTGAGATCTCAAAACAACAAAATCTGATAGATTAGGTTGTTCATAGATCTATGAGGTAGACATAATTGGAAGACCTTAGTGTAGGTTATCCATAGTTCAAAGATAGAGTGTTAGGACCAGTTCACCTGGAACTGGCCAGTCACCAGTTCACACTGACCAGTTCACCAGTTGCCCCTGGTGACCAGTAAACTGGTGACCAAGATGATTTGTCGAGAAATATATTGAAGTCCAGTTGCACCGTACAGTTAACGCAACTGAAGACTTCCTCCAGTTGAGAACTGACCAAGTTGAAGAACATTCCAGTTGAAGTCGAAGACAACAAATGGAAGAAAAAGAATGACAATGGCAGCGAAGCCCAGTTGGCATTCTAGTCAGTTACAAACTGGAGACCATCAGTGGAAAGCCCTTACAAAGCTTTACACTGATTACGAGGAATTGACTTGTATACTTTATGTACCTTTACCCGGATAAAAAGCCTTATCTTATTATTTAAGTATTAAAAGGTACATAAAGGTGGTTATGTAAAGTCACTTTAACATACGACTTTACAAAGCCTTTTAAGGAATTAAATGCTATTCCTTAAATGCTCCCAACCACATTTGTACGGCTAAAGTTAACATCCCAATGTTAACTTTGCCTATAAATACAAGTCATTGCACAACCAAGAATTACAAGTTACTTCACACAAACGAATAACTTCATACTTTGCAAACCTGCAATATTCTTGGTGAACTTGTGCAATATTCTCTCAATCGCTAAAAGGAACATTTCACTACTTTAAGTGTTTCGATTTTTGAAGAGAAATTCCGAGTATAGATCAATTGTATTTCATAGGTTGTTAGGATATTTACATTCGTGTATTATCTTGGTTCCGCATCAACCTTGTAATTTGTTTAATAGCAATAAATAAATTACACTTTGAAAACTACATATTGTCTCATCAAGATTGTTTACAAGTTATTTGTATTATTGCATTGTTCTTTACTTATTGTCTTTTATAAGTAATCTTTCTAGAACTTGGTATATACCACTGCAACTGGTCGTCTCCAGTTCAGTAAGTATATTGCAAAGTAACTCCACCATCGACATAGAGGTGTCTTCAGTAGTACCATCTAACAAGTTGGGACTTACAAGTGGTATCAGAGCAGAAGGCTAATAAACTTGCCTAGATCTGCAAGATGAACACTACTGAAGGTGGAGATGGTTCTGGTTCAGGTGAAAACCCATCGAACACTAATGCACAACCTTTTCAAAACGTTAACACCAACCCTTCTCCTCCTTCTGCCCCAAACCACGTCCATGTACATTACTCGAACACTCCTGTTCCAAAATTTGATGGAAACAGTGAGACTTTTGGTACATGGAAAGCTAGAATGCTGTTGCATTTTGGTGGTATTGAGAGGTATATGTTGAAAATCCTTAAGGATGAACCATATATACCTATGTCTATTGGGGTGAGTCCTCTTCTTGATCCAACTGGAAGAAGAGGCTCAAGGGAAAAGCCAGAAGACCATTGGTCTGATGAGGATCGCAGACTGGTGGACTTGGACACCAGACTGAAAAACATGATCCTTGGGGCTGTCCCCGAAGACCTAATTCCAACACTTGTGTTGTTTCCCAGTGCCAAGTCTATGTGGGATGAATTAGTGATTCAATTTGAAGGAGGTGATGACACAATTGTCACCAGAAAAGTTGCCTTGAACAAGAAGTATGAATCCTTCTTTGCCTTGCCCAATGAGAGTCCAGGTTGCTATGAATGAGACTGCTGTAAGTGCACGTTCTGGTGCACAATTTGTGTCCGATGCATCTCAATTAAAGGGCTGTTACTTTACAGAGATTATCCAGACAACTGGACAAACTCGTGTGAACAGTACCACGAGTTTGGACAAACTCGTGTGAACAGTACCACGAGTTTGGACAAACTCGTGTGAACAGTAACACGAGTTTGGACAAACTCGTGTGAACAGTAACACGAGTTTGGACCACGAGTTTGAAGCCCAGCCCATTTCTAGCCTATATATAGTGTTCTTAGGTTTCGGTTTTCAGTTGATGATTTTAGTTGCAACAGATTTCATTCACTAGGTTCTCGAGGTAGAGATCTATACCTCGAGATGCCGCCCAAAGAATCAGATGTCTACTCGTTTTATGTATTGTAATCTTATGATTAATACAAGATATGAGTTTTTACATCTGAATTTATCTCCTGTTCATATTGATTTCGTGTTCATATATATGTGATTCATTCAATTGCCTCAATAACGATTATGTTTGGATTCCGCACTTACATAGTCGTAGGAATCGCGAATCGATCGATCACCCTGCACTTTCATCTGCCTGCTTTATGTATCTGAGAGTGTCCAGGCACACTCGATGAAGGAGATGTTGAACAGTTTCTTAAACTCTGGGCTGACCACTGAAAACAGTGAAGGTTATGATGAAACTGACGATGATGATCTGGTCGCCATGATGCTAAAACCTTTAATAGGTTTAAGCATAAATCTAAAAGATTTAATGGCCCCAACAATGCTTCCAGCTCCAGCTCTCTGGATAAGACCAATCTTACATGCTATAAGTGTGTCAAGAAAGGTCATTTTATGAAGGAATGCAGATCTAGTCAGTTGAATAACCAAACTGGCCCCCCTGTCCCTAATTACAATCGGCCTGATGATAGCTACAAAGCTAAATACAAGCAGCTTAAGGCCCAGATTGCCCTCCTGTCCATGCAAAAGGAAAAGGATCAGTGCTTAATGGCACAAACTGAGGGAAAATGGGAGTACTCTGATGATTCATCAATAGTTTTGGTTTTCGAGAAAATAAGAATGGATCAAAAAACAGTCTTCATTCATTCAAAAGATATTTACAAAAACTACTCGAAAGCAGTTTTACAACCATGATTGATCATTCCAGATCAATCTCTCCCCTCCTAAATACATTGTTATTCTACATTTCACATCCCCTATCGATTCATCTTTTCTAACCAACAAAAGAGTTTAAAATGGGCTCTGCCTTTGCATTATATCCTTCATCGCCCACAAAAAACTTCTTATTCAGAGATACTAGGCTTTAGCTTTTTGGCGACCCTTAGGTAAATCAAATCCACCTTCGCCATTTGAAGTTCTTCTTTGGTTTTAGCCAACTCTGTTTCTAACTCCTTTATCCTTGACGCCTGAGCTTTTCTTGACTCTAAGAGCCATTGAATATACTGATTCTGGCTTTTCAGTTCCTCATCCTTGATCCTTGCAACTTCCATATGTGCGTATCGCATCTGGGAAAAACACTGTAGAAAAAGATAAATTTAGTTTTCGAAAAATACGAATAAAACCAAAAT
>CM067170.1:117302528-117337962 GCA_034093135.1 Erigeron breviscapus
TTATCAACTTTGCACTTATATAACCTTAGACATAGACATAATGTGAATGTAGAAGGTTATCGATTATGTAAAACCTTAGACATAGACATAATGTGAATGTGAAAGGTTATCGTTCATGTAAAGCCTTATGTAGATGCAGATTTGTGTGACAGTAGCAACGTAGATTTGGTTAACGTTTTTGTTCTTAGGAATATATATGTAATCGTTGAATAATAAGTCGTTAGGACATACGTTTATGTTTAATGATTACGTTTGAACTTCAATATGATATGTGTTCTTGTTTATTATTGTGTTTGTGTATTATATTTATTGTTTTGCAGGTACAAGAACGTAGAGCCAAGGTTATAAGTGTCATAGAATACTTAAACGATGGCTGAATGTTATGTACAATGCGAAATAGAGGTCCAAGACTACGCTCCTCGTGCTGACGTCAGCAACACGTTGAGTGGTCCTCGTGCTGACGTCAGCACGACCACACGAGGGTTTTGGTGGATCGGTTTAATACACTTCATGTGAAGCCCAAGCCCACACGAATTAGAACACATCAAGTATAAATACTCACCCTAGTTACGAATTAAGTAATGAATTGGTGAATTAACGTCGAATTGTTGCTCGTGTGACCTCCTACACGAACTAGCACTTTGTGTGTAACCTTAGGTTGATTAATTACTTATTAGTTGACAAAAGGCAGTAGCAATCTAGTTATCTCAAGAGGATTCCGCACTATTGACATAACGAATCACGTCTTATTTACGATCTATACGACTATAGGGACCTACAAGTGGTATCAGAGCCCTAATGTTGATTACCAGAAGGTTTAAGATCGTGTGAATTGCTATTGATTGCAAAAACAATTCGAAATTCAAAGATTTTTCAAGAATTCGTGTTTGTCTTCGTGCGACCTCGTGCTTACGTCAGCACAAGGTGATCTTTGTTTATTGCTTACGTCAGCACGACTTGACTTCAAGTTTCACTTCGTGCCACGTCAGCACGAACTACTCTTCGTGTGCTCTTCTGCTGTTTATTTCGTGCCACCTCAGCACGAACTCGTGTTGCTACAGTAACTTATTTCGAGTATTTGTTCATCCTATAGACTCAAAATAACTACTGTACCAGCTGCTGCTAACTCACCAAATTCTGTTCTTATCAATCAGTTGATCATGCACGATCATGAAGTTGGTCGTGGTTATTCACCTCCAAAGCTTTTTCGAATGGAAAACTATTGGATGTGGAAGAGACGTTTTGAAGACTATATGCGTCTCAATGATATTGATATGTAGTTTATGGTGACACAAGGATATGTCTTGCCAACTTATGAAAAGAATGGTGTGATTGGTAACTACACCTACACTGATATGCCTGATGAGGAAAAGAAAAAGTATGTCATTGAAGGGAAGGCTCGTTCAACCTTAATAATGGCATTGCCTCAAGAAAGTGTTCATCTGTTTAAGAAATATAAAACTTCAAAGGAAATGTGGGATGCTTTAGAGAAATACTGTGAAGGCCATGTAACTTTAAAGAAGAATCGCATAAAGCTTTTAAAGCGTCAGTATGAAGCATTTAATGGTTTGAAAGAGGAATCACTTGATGAGATTATAGCCTGATTCAACCATTTGACCACTGAGTTGTCATATTTTGAAGTTTCATATCCAGATTCAGAGCTAGTGGATAAATTTTTGGACTCTCTACCAAAATATGGACTGAATATGTTCATCATCTTCAAGATGACAAAGAATACAGTTCATGGGATTTTGATACCGTGGTTTCAAAACTAAAAAATAGAGAAATGAATAGAAGAATCAAGGATACTCATGAGGATTTTACTCAAGATCCGTCGTTGTATCATGTTACTTCAGTTAATTTGGCAAGTACTAGCTCAGGAAATAATGCGTTTTTAAGTGGATCAGAAGCTACACCTATAGTTGATCCAGGTGGACTTGTAGGATATGTTGCTTATGACAATACTACTACTACAGTTAAGAGCAACCCTCAGTCATTTCATTCCATGCCAATGAGTATGAGTTCCGCAGAGGGTAGAATGAATCTCTACTCTGCTTTCTGTTCTGCTCATGAAGCTTATATAAATGGAAAAGTTACTGACCATGCATTGATCGATGAAGATTATAATCAGATACATCCTGATGATTTAGAAGAAATGGATCTACAATGGCAGCTAGCAATGTTAACAATTAAGGTCAAGAGATTCACTCAGAGAACTGGAAGATTCTTGGGTAATGGTACTAAAGGTTTTGACAAATGCAAGGTGAAATGTTATAATTGCGATGGATTTGGTCATTTCGCCAGAGTGCCAACGTCAAAAGAGAAATGATAATACCGTTGCAGGTAGACAAAACTACAATCAAGGCGGTATTACTCCACCCAATTATCAAAAGACTCAAGCAATGATTACATTACCTGCTACTCCTCAACTGTCAGGTTCTCCTCAGCTTTTGGAGTCCAAGGCTATTGTTGTTCAAAATCCAGATGGTACTTATCAGTGGGATACACAATCAGAGGACACTTCAAATCACGCCTATTTAGTAGAAATCTATGATGACTATGCGCATGTTGCAAATGAAGTTGTTGAAACAATTGATTATGCTGTGTATACTAGTGAAGAAAGAGCAACTGAGATTGTTAAGCAGAATGTCAAGAAGGTTGTTGAGATAGTGAGATCTGAGAGTGAGTCTATGACAGCTTTAGTGTCATCAGCAGAGAAGGTTGAGCCATCAAAAAATGTTGGTGCAAGTTCTGAGAAGAGTATTGAAGATCAAATGAAAGAATTTGTGATACCTGAAGGTATGACAACTGAAGACTTTGTTGCATACATGGCAAATTGTAAAGCTGCTGATAAGAAGGTATCATGTTCATTACTTTCAATTGTTAAAGTTTGCAAAATGGTGTCTGAAATGAAACATGAGGTGTCTAGTTACAAAATAAATGGGAAAATGGTGGGGATGGATGGTGGTCACTGATGATGGGTTGGATTATGTGAAGTCAATTTTTATTGGGGGTTTGGTGATGAAACAATGGTTTGGTTGGTGGGAACATTGAACACAATGCATGTTGTGGTTGAAACAATAATGGATGGGGAAATGGAATGATGAATGGTGGGGTGAACAAAATGGGATGGGCATGCATGATGGGGAATTCATGGGGTATGTGGGGGGCACAAAAAAATCTTAAAGAAAAGTTTGGGATGTTACATGTAAAGCTGCTGATAAGAAGGTATCATGTTCATTACTTTCAATTGTTAAAGTTTGCAAAATGGTGTCTGAAATGAAACATGAGGTGTCTAGTCTTAGCAAGACCATATCTAACTTAACTACTCGAAATGATACTCTTAAGAGGGAAAATGATTCAGCTAAAGATTCTATTTTACTTTTACAAAGGAGTTCTACAAATAAAGAAGAGATAGAACCTGAACTAGACTTTGATCCTAAAAAAGTTATGTAGTATACTCTAAAAGATTATGATACATGTAAGTCCCAACTCGTTAGATGGTACTACTGAAGACACCTCTATGTCGATGGTGGAGTTACTTTGCAATATATGCACTGAACTGGAGACGACAGTTGCAGTGTGTATATACCAAGTTCTAGATAGATTACTTATATAAATGACAATAAGTAAAGAACAATGCAATAATACAAATAACTTGTAAGATAACTTGATGAGACAATATGTATTTTTCAATGTGTAATTTATTTATTGATTTAAACAAATTACAAGGTTGATGCGGAACCAAGATAATACACGAATGTAAATATCCTAACAACCTATGAAATACAATTGATCTATACTCGGAATTTCTCAAGACAACCGAAACACTTAAAGTTGTGAAATGTTCCTTTTAGCGATTGAGAGAAGATTGCACAAGTTCACCAAGAATATTGCAGGTTTGCAAAGTGTGAAGTTATTCGTCTTTGTAAATAACTTTGTGAGATCGAATACTTAAATTCTTGGTGGTGCAATGACTTGTATTTATAGGCAAAGTTAACATTGGGATGTTAACTTTAGCCGTACAAATGTGGTTGGGAGCATTTAAGGAATAACATTTAATTCCTTAAAAAAGCAGTGTAAAGTCGCATGTTAAAGTGACTTTACATAACCACCTTTATGTACCTTTTAATACTTAAATAATAAGATAAGGCTTATTATCCGGGTAAAGGTACATAAATCATACAAGTCAATTCCTCGTAATCAGTGTAAAGCTTTGTAAGGGCTTTCCACTGATGGTCTCCAGTTTGTAACTGACTAGAATGCCAACTGGGCTTCGTTGCCATTGCCATTCTCTATCTTCCATTTGTTGTCTTCGACTTCAACTGGAATGCTTCTTCAACTTGGTCAGTTCTTAACTGGAGGAAGTCTTCAGTTGCGTTTAACTGTACGGTGCAACTGGACTTCAATATATTTCTCGACAAATCATCTTGGTCACCAGTTTCACTAGTCTCCAGATGCAACTGGTGACTGGCCAGTTCCAGGTGAACTGGTCCTAACAATACAATATTCTTTGATAGAGAAGTATCTATAACTAGAATCCAGCCTAGATCACGGATTGATAAAGTCTGGTGTGTAGAAGACAAACAGAAATGGTTAGAAGAACAAGTTCCATATAAGGGTAGACATTTTGAACCATTTAAGCCTGTGTATACTATGAAAGATGCAATCCAGAGGTTAGATACAATTACAGAGCTTAAGGCTTATGGTATACCAATCCCTGAAAAAACTTATGACCGACCTAAGAAATATACAGTTAAATCGTGTTATACTTTTCGCGAGAAAGATCATATAGCAAGTAGTTGTTGATGAGCGTACATATTGTGATAAAAACCCCTATCGAAAGGATTCATTTCTATGTCTAAATGAGTTAATATTCCGGAACTATCGGTACTTAATGGAGTCGAACTAACCCTCAAAACCCAAGGAGAGAAACGATTCAGCAGCCCTAGCCGCCCATATTCAACCCTAGATCGACTTTGCAGATTCCAAGGAGGTTTTGGAGCTTCTAACACCTTCCGATCTTCATCCTTAGCCTAGATTTACTTTTCTATTTTACTTTCAGTTGGTAAACAATGTCTTTCATCTTTTCAGACTTTGTTATTCCTTTAATAATGTCAGGCTAGTAGGCTGAATACTTGTTTGGATCGATGTGATCATGTAGACATTTATCTATTTTACTTTATTTGTTAGAATCTGTTGGAGTGTGCTTTACTGTTTATCGTAGATCCATGTTTTACTAATTCTTCATATTAATATCGGTTCTATATCTGAATGTATTAGTTTAATTCTGATGATCAGTCTATAATCATACACTAGAACTAATACATAAGGATGGAAAACACTAGTCGGTCTTTAACTAGTTGTAAAAGGTGATTCACTTGTAACCGAGGGATCCAGAACCATAGTAATTAGGATGAATAGAACATGATGCTTAACAATGTCAGACGCGATCCTTTGACTTGGAAACGAGCACTGTGGTCACCAGAGATAATTATTATCTGGCCATGGCTTAAGAGCCGGGTAACTTAAAGATGAACTAGTAACACAAACTTTAGGTCATTAATGCTTAAACAATGAATCTAACGAGAATTTTTTTATAGGGTAGTGTGAGTAGTTACTTAGGCAAAGTGAATCTAACGAGAATCTGAGTCATCATTAAGTTTCCAACAGTCTAGCAAGTAGGTAGAATGATATTTGGTCGTGTCATTAGATCTGAGATGCCAAACAAGTATTTTAATTTAATTACTGTTATTTGCTTTTTCAAACTATTTTCAGACTGAGCCTCTCGCTGAATAAGCGGTTGCGGCTTCTATTTACTTTTCAGTATTTTTAATTAGTTTAATAGGAAATCGTGACAACCCCACAACCGCTAGAATTACACATATTACTAGATTAGGTAAAGCAATGCGTCCCTGTGAACGATCCTGTTCTTATCACTAAACTATACTACATCTGATCGGGTCCCCTGTCCGTTAAGGTGTGTGTGTTTTTGAGATAATAACTTGTACAACTTTTATAAATTTAAACACTAAAACAAAAACAACCATCAAGTGTTTTGGCGTCGCTGTCAGGGACGCGACGCATTCTTAGTTTAGTAGTGTAGTTCGATCCTACTTTGTGTTTCAGCACGAAGTAGTTACTTTCAGTAATTAGGATTAAGTCAAATTAGATTTAGAATCCAAATTAGGTCAAATTAGGTTTAGGTCAAAATTAGGGTTTAGTTTAAACTAGCTAGTATTTTCATTTCCTTAAAATTTCAAAAATCCAAAAATATTTTTATTTTATCGTTTTTAGTTATTAAGTTTAGATTGTTTGCACTTAGGTTAATTTTATTTTGTTCTTGAAGTTACTAATCATATTTGTGTTTTTGTGATTGTTTTTCTTTTTCTTTCATTTTCGTTTAGTGTGTTTCAGCTTAAGATAGGTATAATGCATTGGAAAGGATTCGAAGAACCTGTTTCGGGAATGGAGGAAGACGTTAAAGTAGCGAAAGGCGAAAAAAGATTCTGCCTAGGTGATGCCAGCGCCGCTGGAAGCATCCCAGCGCCACTGTGCGATACAATTCGATCCTCGAATTTCCCGTTTTACACTTTGACAACTTGTGGGCCTTTTGATAACAGTCGGGAAGGTATACTGAGACATAATGTGGAATGTTTTGAGCAACTATGGTTCGAGAACTGGGAGAATGCATGGCTTCGCATGAAGGAGACCGTAAACCTGCTCGATGATGAAGACTTGAAGCCCGCAGAGTATGTGCCTTGGTTTTATCACGGATTACGAGATGGAGAAAGGGCCAGACTATGCTATGAAGCTGCAAGCAAGAAGAGCACGAGTACAAAGAAAATCACCATTTCGTAAGCAAGCTCAAATCGCAAGGAGTGTTCCAAGGAAGCGCAGAAAGCATCTTGGGAGAGAAACCGAATGAAAAGAAGTATGATTGGAGGTATGGCGAGCAGAAAATAGCCAAGAAAGAACTAAAAAGTGAGGAAGAAGTCGAATCGTGCAAAATCGCAAAATCGAATACTGTCACGGAGCCACCAGCGCCGCTGGTAACACCACCCAGCGCCGCTGGCACCCTTCCATGTGAGATCCAGCGCCGCTCGGGCATACCCAGCGCCGCTGGTACCCCTGCAGCTCTGATTTTCGCGAAATCAAATCCGTCACCACCCGAACCAGCCCTGGAAATCAAACACCGATCGACGTGGAGATGGTTGAAGCTACTGAAGCACGAAGGAACTCAGAAAACTTGGAGGAGAGAAAAGGAACGAATGTCAAGGAAGCCATAAGTCACTTCGAACGTTACCCAACGGGAACCGACCCCCGACCTACCCCGTATTCTTCCTCAACCTAGTTCCTAGGCCGAGTCCAGCTGAAGACTCGTTAAACTTAGCGCTTCTTGGGAGGCAACCCAAGCCGTATTTTTATTTTTATTTTTATTTTTATTTTTATTTTTATTTTTTTTAGGAATATGTGACTAATTGCAATTGAGTGATTGTTTTAAATTTTATCATTTGTGATCTTTTTATGAGTATGTCTTTAGAATCACAAATGCAAGCTTTCAATGGATCAAGGAAACAAGTAACTTATTGCAATCGTATTTTGTTTTTATTTTTATTTTTATTTTTATGTTTTAGCTTGTTATTTTCCATTTTTATATTATGATTGAAGTGTGCAGGAGTATTTTGCTTTGTAGTCTGAAGGAAAACAGGCACTTGGCCAAAAGCTAAGTGTGGGGGAGTTTAAACATCAAATCGTTGAAGAAATCAGACGTCGAAACACGTATAGGAGTCAATAGCACCGCTAGAGGACCTCCAGCGCCGTTGGGACTGCTTATGGGCAGCCCAGCGCCGCTCAGCACCTCCCAGCGCCGCTGGACCTGCACCTGTGCAAAGCCAGCGCCGCTCAGGCACCCACCAGCACCATCAGCAAGCCGTGCCGCTCAGGCACCCGCCAGCGCCGCTACCTACTTGCCAGCGCCGCTCCCAGCTCCAGTCTGCACAACAGATCGCGAAAAATCCAAAAAAATCAGAAAAATCCAAAAAAATCAAAAAAATCAGAAAATACCAAAAAGAAAAGAAGATGGAGACGTATCAATGGATCGCCATCAAATGGAGACGACAGAAGTTTTTGAAAATTCAATATCATTCAAGTCGCTCCGCAAATGCCATCTTCAGCAACAATCATGCAACATAAGCCCGAGAAGTTTCGTTAATCCTTTTACTTTTCGTGTTTTTCCTATTACCCTGTTATGTTAGGTTCAGTACAACGAGGACGTTGTACAATTTAAGTGTGGGGGGATAGAATAGGAAAAACCCGTGGTTTAATTGCTTGATTTATCCCAAGTTTTCTACTACTTAATTCATGCAAATTTTAAGTTTTTCTTGTGTCGGAAAACCATTTTGAGAATATAAGCTTTGCAAGTAGACAAAAGATGACGATAACTAAGCAACATTAGCTTTGGTAGATGAACGGTTAGTTAGGACTTTAGTTTAACTATAGATTTGTGGCTGTTCATTCTTCCAACTGGATTAGAGCTTAGACTGAAACTGTATGCGATTATGTTTGCCATAGCACATTTAACCGGACTTTAATATGCCTAGCAATTAGAGCTTTCTAGTCATTAGTATAGGTGTATTAATTGGACTTAATGATATACGTGCTTGTGTAGGAACTAGATTAGACGTATGGTTCGCCTTAATTCTTACACTATTTAATGTAAACTAGTTGCATGCGGAGTAGGAGTATGAGTCATCTGGGGTCTCTGATAATGTCTATTGCATGAATAATGTAGTATCTTAAGAAAAGGCAATCAGTAGATTAATTAAAAGAGTTCAAAGAACTATTAACGAGTAAAATCTATACGCATCAAGTTATGTCGCTTTGCGAGTGGGGAACCACCGACCTGTCACGGTGTCTTGATGTAAGATATAAACTCTAATCGTTAGTTGAGTTATGTCGCTCTGCGAGTGGGGAACCACCGACCTGTCACCGCTGTCTCAACTATTAAAGATGATAATATCGTATAACTGCTTTAGTGTTTAGCTAGTGAGCATGACTGTAGTGTGAGAGTATGTCTAAGTAGTGACTCACAAGTACACAAACGAATGAAATGTAAATGCCTTGCTAGTAGCTAGTAGTTTTGATTGCTATACAAACCTTGATTAAGTGCTTAACTAGTCAGCAGAAAGAAGTAAGATTGAGTTGTAAGACATGTGGAAGTATAGAACTGTTTTAGAGGTATTAACAGGAATAAAAAGTTAGCTTTTAGTTTTGATTAACCAATTATGTTGCCTCTAGCTATAGCTTACTGATTTTGTCTAAAGCTTTCTCAAATCATTTTGCATGACTAATCTTTCAAATGTTTTAACAAAGTGGAATACTTTAACGCATAAGTTATCCGCTCATCATTGTTTTATTTTTCTTGGACTATTTGCTTGAGGACAAGCAAAGACTTAAGTGTGGGGGTATATGATGAGCGTCCATATTGTGATAAAAACCCCTATCGAAAGGCTTCATTTCTATATCTAAATGAGTTAATATTCCGGAAGTATCGGTACTTAATGGAGTCGTATGTTTACGCAGGTTCACGGAAGATGCGAGAGAGGTTAAATGGCATCAAGTGACTCAAGAAGGAAGCCTATGAAGTTACAAGACACAAGGAGGTGATTCGGGAGCCGAACGAAGAAGTACGAGAAGCAGCAGGAGCTGCCAGCGCCGCTGGCAACCTTGCCAGTGTCGCTGGCTCATGTCCAGCGCCGCTGGGCGGCCCAGTTCAGCAACCGACTTCAGCACCTATTTAAGTCGAACTAACCCTCAAAACCCAAGGAGAGAGCCGATTCAGCAGCCCTAGCCGCCCATATTCAACTCTAGGTCGACTTTGCAGATTCCAAGGAGGTTTTGGAGCTTCTAACACCTTCCGATCTTCATCCTTAGCCTAGATTTACTTTTCTATTTTACTTTCAGTTGGTAAACAATGTCTTTCATCTTTTCAGACTTTGTTATTCCTTTAATAATGTCAGGCTAGTAGGCTAAATACTTGTTTGGATCGATGTGATCATGTAGACGTTTATCTATTTTACTTTATTTGTTAGAATATGTTGGAGTGTGCTTTACTGTTTATCGTAGATCCATGTTTTACTAATTCTTCATATTAATATCGGTTCTATATCTGAATGTATTAGTTTAATTCTGATGATCGGTCTATAATCATACACTAGGATTAATACATAAGGATGGAAAACACTAGTCGGTCTTTAACTAGTTGTAAAAGGTGATTCACTTGTAACCGAGGGATCCAGAACCATAGTAATTAGGATGAATAGAACATGATGCTTAACCATGTCAGATGCGATCCTTTGACTTGGAAACGAGCACTGTGGTTACCGGAGATAATTACTATCTGGCCATGGCTTAAGAGTCGGGTAACTTAAAGATGAACTAGTAACACAAACTTAGGTCATTAATGCTTAAACAATGAATCTAACGAGAATTTGTTTATAGGGTAGTGTGAGTCTAGCGACAGCACTAGTTACTTAGGCAAAGTGAATCTAACGAGAATCTGAGCCGTGATTAAGTTTCCAACAGTCTAGCAAGTAGGTAGAATGATATTTGGTCGTGTCATGAGATCTGAGATGCCAAACAAGTATTTTAATTTAATTACTGTTATTTGATTTTTCAAACTATTTTCAGACTGAGCCTCCCGCTGAATAAGCGGTTGCGGCTTCTATTTACTTTTCAGTTTTTTAATTAGTTTAATAGGAAATCGTGACAACCCCACAACCGCTAGAATTACACATATTACTAGATTAGGTAAAGCAACGCGTCCCTGCGAATGATCCTGTTCTTATCACTAAACTATACTACATCTGATCGGGTCCCCTGTCCGTTAAGGTGTGTGTGTTTTTGAGATAATAACTTGTACAACTTTTATAAATTTAAACACTAAAACAAAAACAACCATCAGTTGTCCACTAAAGAAGTCCAAAATTTCTAGCAATAAATCTCCAGTTGAGTCTGTGGATATTGTTGGATCTTCTGAAAGTAATGGGAAGGGTAAGCTAGTTGAGAAAGTTAGTTCAAGAGAATTTATGAGTGCATATAAAAAGAAATACTATGAGGATTATGCTAGAAGACATCCAGATAATATAGATGCACAGAATTATGCAAAATTCATAAATTCAATGTCATATGGTGAGTCTAGTATCTTAGATCATGTAAATGAACAGAATCAGTCATCTCAAGATTTGAGGAATTCCTTCTCTCAAAAGTTGAAATCTAGAGATGTCTCGCCTCGAGATAAGTCTAGTGATCATGACAAGTTTGTTCCTAGCAATCGATCTAAGACCCCTAAACAACAGGTCATTCACAAAATGCTACTACTAGTAGTCATGGAAGTGGAAGTCCGAGTCGATCTCGAACACCTCATAGGAGTAATTCACCTAGGAATAAGCATATTCAACAGAATCGGTCACCCCCTCGTAGAAATGAAAATGTTTCTAAGTTTTTTGATCGATTAGAAACTCAGCCTAGGTTTGGTCCTCACTCACCAAAGAATTCTCCTCCTAAAGCTCGTTTCATTTCACCAAGTAAAAGAAAGACTGTTACACCACAGTTATCCAAGGCTCCATCAAAGAGTAATGGATATTGGACCGAATTGATTATGAAAGATGAGTTCGGTAAACCTAAACCTCAGAAGGTTTGGGTGTCCTACAGAAACTAACTTAATATTTGTCTATTGTGCAGGGAGAACCAAGGAAGCCTATCAGTCTTTGGTATGTTGACAGTGGATGCTCTCGGCACATGACAGGGGACAAGAATCTCTTGTCCAACTATGTTGATATTAATGGTTCGTATGTTAGTTTCGCTGGTCCCAAGGGCGGCAATATCTCAGGTCAAGGTGATGTTGTCAATGGGAAAATTACATTGGAGAAAGTCAATTATGTGGAACAGCTATCTCATAATCTTATGAGTGTTTCTCAGATTTGTGACAAGGGTAATCATGTCCATTTTACTGAGAAAGAAGCACTTATTTTGAAGCCGGGATATGTTATTCCTGAAGACTGGATCCTACTGAAAGCTCCTAGGAAGAAAGACATCTATGGCCTTACGTTAGGTGTTGATAATTCGAAGGAGCCAGTTTGTTTGTTAAGTAAAGCAAATGAATCTGAATCGCTATTATGGCATAGAAGAATGGGACATATTCATTTCCGAAAGATGAATCATATAGTGAGACATGGTTTGGTTGAAGGTGTTCCGATGAAAAGGTTTGAAATGGAAGATAAATGTGTACCTTGTCTGAAAGGTAAACAACAAAAGTCTTCTCATAAACCTAAGAAAGAAAATTCTATTGCCAACCCATTTGAGTTACTTCACATGGATCTGTTTGGCCCTGTGAATGTAAGAAGTATAGGTGGGATGTACTACTGTTTAGTGGTTACTGATGATTACTCGAGATTCTCATGGGTATTCTTTCTACAATCGAAAGATGAAACTCCACAGATTTTGATAAATTTCTTTGTTGAAACTGAAAATGTTTATGGAGTTCGTGTTAAGAGAATCAGGAGTGATAACGGAACTGAATTCAAGAATAAAACATTGGAAGTCTTTTGTTTATCCAAAGGAATCCAACATCAATTCAGTGCACCGTATGAGCCACAACAAAATGGAGTTGCTGAAAGAAAGAATAGGACTCTAATCGAAACAGCCAGAACAATGCTTGCTGATTCAGGGCTCCCTACTATGTTTTGGGGGGAGGCAGTGAACACAGCATGCCATATTTTAAATCGGGTTTTGATTGTGAAATGTCTCAATAAAACATGTTATGAGCTTTTACATAAGAGGAAACCAAATTTACAGAATGTTGAACCATTTGGTGTACCGTGTACTTTCTTGAAATATCTACCTCAGTCAAAGTTTGATCCAAAAGTTGAAGAGGGATTTTTCATGGGTTATAAACCGGGAACTCCAATTCGTCGGGTTTATAATAAACAGACAGGCAAAGTTGACTTAGCAACAAATGTCAAGATTGTCAGTCATAAACCTGCTATTCATTCTGGAACTGGCAAGAATTTCGATTATGATAGTGTGTTTAGTTCGTTGCACGGTCCTTCTTCTGATTCAGGTCCAGTTGACAATGTGATCATATTAAGAGATCATATGGACTATGCTCCTATTCCTACATCTCCTCCTGCTCAGACTGTTGATACTAGTCCAACCAAGGTTCAGTCTACTACTGTTGTTGGTGAAAGTAGTAAGAACAATGATAAGTCTTTAGATTCAGAAGTTATTGAACCCGAGAACACTGCTCCAACTACTCCTTCAAAGGTTCCATTGCCAGATGATGATCCTATTTCTGAACAGTCGGAAGATGATTTTGGTTCTCCTGAATTACAGATTCAATCGAATTTAGGGGATAAGTTGAATGTTGATTCGGCTCCTCAATATAGAATAAATAAGGCTCATCCTGTTGAGAATATTCTTGGTGATGCTTCAGAGCCTGTTCGAACTAGAAATCAATTAAATAAGGAGATGACTAGTTTATTTTGTAAGGTGAAGGATTCAGGACTAATTACTGAATGTCTGTATTCATGTTTCATTTCACAAGAAGAACCTAAGAATGTTCAGATCGCGCTTAAGGATCCTTTTTGGGTTGCAGCTACGCAAGAAGAATTAGCTCAATTCGAGAAACTTGGAGTATGGGAGTTGGTAGATGTGCCTAGAGGTAAAGAACCGATTGGAACCCGTTGGGTATTCAAATGCAAACGAGATGACAAAGGGATCGTTACAAGGAATAAAGCGCGTTTGGTTGTTCAGGGGTTTGCACAATGAGAAGGATATGACTATAACGAAACTTTTGCGCCAGTTGCCCGGATTGAAGCTATAAGGTTATTTTTAGCCTATGCAGGTTTCAAAGGTATAAAGGTGTATCAGTTAGACTTTAAGAGTGCCTTCTTGTATGGTGAAGTTAAAGAGGAAGTTTATGTGTTTCAACCACCTGGGTTTGAAGATCCTAACTATCCAAGACGAGCATATCGACTTGATAAGGCTCTTTATGGATTGCATCAGGCACCCAGAGTGTGGTATGAAAAGTTGTCAACACATTTCTTGACGAATGGTTTTACAAGAGGATCGATAGACAGCACATTGTTTATCAAATGGCGGAAGCGAGATTATTTAATTGTACAAGTTTACGTAGATGATATCATTTTTGGGTCATCTAATGTAAAGATGTGCAAAGAATTTGAAATGAGCATGAAAAAGCAGTTTGAAATGAGTGCTATGGGAGAACTTCAATTCTTCTTAGGTTTGCAGGTTGATAAGAGGAAAGATGGATTTTTCATTCACCAATCTAAGTATGTCGATGACATCTTAGAGAGGTTTCAAATGTTAGATTCCAAGACATATGGTACTCCTATTCAGCAGAATCATGGGTTAGGAGTTCTTGATCCTAAGGATCTGCCTGTTGATGCTACTTATTATCGTGCTATCATTGGCTCATTAATGTATCTGACTGCTTCGCGTCGGATATTATGTTCGCTGTTTGTCTTTGTGCTAGATTTCAAGCTAGTCCGAAAGAGACACATTTAGTTGCAGCGAAGCGTATCCTACGTTATTTACGAGGAAACCAAGGGCTTGGTCTATGGTATCCTTTGGGAGGTACGTTTGATTTTGTTGCCTATACTGATTCAGACTTTGGCGGTTGTAACGAAGACAGGAAGTCTACTACTGGAGGATGTCAGTTCTTAGGGGGGAGATTAGTATCGTGGCAGTGTAAGAAGCAGACATCTGTTGCTCAGTCTTCTTGTGAGGCAGAGTACATGGCTGCAGGTAGCTGTTGTTCCCAGGTATTGTGGATTCAGCAACAACTACGAGACTACGGTATGGATTTTCTTGACACACCTATTAGAATAGACAATAAGTCAGCTATAAACATTACAAATAACCCTGTCATGCATAAAGTAACCAAGCATATTGATATTAGACATCATTTCTTACGTGACTGTGCCCAAAAGAAGCTAATTCATTTGGAAAAGGTTATAACTGATGATAATCTAGCTGATCTGTATACTAAAGCATTTGATAAGACTCGCTTTGATAAGCTGATTCTTCTCAATGGTATGAAGAATGCTGATTCATATTAAGTCTCTCAAAGAACTATTTTTGTATATTTATTTGTGTCTTAGTTAAGTCTTTAAATAGCTAGAGTCATAAAAATACAAAAAGAGTGTCTAGTTTAAGTTTGTAAATAGCTAGAGTCATAAAAATACAAAAAGAGTATCTAGTTTAAGTTTCTATATAGTTAGTTTCATAAAAATTATAAAAGTTGAAAAATGAGAAAATAAAATAAATAAAATAGAGATTTAAGTTGATGCATTAAGACGATTAGAAGTGAGGATAACTTTAGCTTTTAGGCCTGCTTAATCGTAATATATCTGCTTAGTTCAGTGATTACAATTTAGGGTGTATAGGTAGGCACAAAGTACCAAGGTTTCCTTCAATCTGAACTTAAACTTATACAATGTTCTTGTGGGAAACATATTCTGATATATGGATGAGAATGCCTGCTCTTCGTTTACGAATTGAGACTGGTCCTTAAATTCTGTGAAAGATCTAGCATTATTATAGGATTTATTCAGTATGTATGCAAAAACCTCTACAAGTCATGAGCATGAAAGTTAAATTTAGTTATAATGTGATTCTGTTTATGCGAATGAAATGAAAGTAATTAAGGGGCTAATGTGGTCTTTGAGATTCGGACAAGTATGTCCTTGGGGTGTCTTTGTATACCTAGCCTACCTAAAGCTTCCAACTTGGGATAGGTTGTCAGAAAGTTCGCTACATGGGTCTCATCGAAAATCACGGGTTCCCAATATAAAGAAATGCAAAAGCAAATAAAATTAAATCGCAAGATACTAAATTCACTTAATTTTATAAATCTTAAAAAGTGTCTCATGGTTTGTTCAAGGAAGTTTTTGAATATATATTGAATATTTGTTATCTTAGTGCTTGTGTCGATTGCGGAAGTATATCTGAATGTGGGTCACATAAGTTCGCAAACTAAAATGTGGCATGAGTAACTTACTAAGTTACATGGTGACTGTCCTTGGCTCAAGTAATACGAAAGTGTCACACTTAAAGGAAGCTGGAAGTACCGAGTGTTTAAGAGGACAAACATACCGGTAATCGTTGTTGGGTCACTGTTCATAACTAATAATAAGGGGATCATTTCCTCACCCGCAGGCTTATGTAATTGCTAATCTGATCTAATCAGCAGAAACTTAGAATTTCTTGTACATAAATAATGTAGTTTAGATTTAAAATTTTTATTTTTATTTTTATTTTTATTTTTGTACTAACATTTTAGTTTTGTGTCAGTTTGTAGTGTCAAACTAGTTCTTATTGCACGAGAGATTTGATAAGCATCTGATGATTCCATTGAAAGATATATGGTCCTTTATTGGATTATATGAGTCTTGTTGCTTATAGTATTTGTGTTTAAAAGATGGATTTTCTAATATGGACATTAATTTGTTTAAATTTAGAAAATGATTTGTTTTGGATATTGAAATCTCAAAAATATAAGATTTCAATTGGTGTTGATTGATGAGTATGCTTGACAAAGATGTGACTTGACTTAGATTTTTAATTTAGTTGCTAAGTTAAGATTTTTGATTGTTTTTGCATGCTTATTAATATTTGTTAATTTTTATGCATTATACATTGAATGTGTTTCTATTTAAGTTTACATATTTTGAGGTTAAGCATCAATGGAAAATTGATCGATTTTATGTCAAGATTGTAATGTAAGATTAGTTTTTACATTATTTTGGTGACATGTGTTTGTACGGATGATCATCTTTGGTAAGATTATATTTTCGAGCAGATACAATGTTCAGGTAACAAGTATCTACAGGTTTATGTTTTCTGAAAATTTTGTAATTTTTCTGTGTTGAATTTTCTGAAAAATTGACAAAATTTGAAGTGTGCAGCTCGTGCGTGCTAACGTCAGCATGCCTCGCGCTGACGTCAGCCAGAAGCCCATGAATTCGTCTTCGGCCCGGCCCACGAACTTCGAATATATATACGGGTTTTACTATTTTCTTTTTACCTTAAATCGAAAATTAACCCTAAAAATTCACCACGCGAACTACCCTCTTCGTGCTACTGTTCATCCGAACCTAATTTCGATCTTTTCATCATCTTTTTGTGTTAATTATCCAGATTTGTTGGTATATACTTGATCTAGGATAGTTTATTGATGTTTTAACTTCGAAAATCATCGATTACAAGTCGTTATGCTGCCCAAATTTTGACTTGTTCTTCGCGTGAATAGTAACTTGGACGAATTGACTTTTGAATCTTCGATTTCTGATGATTTGGACAAAAATTGGACTTAAAATTGGATTAAGATATGATATTTCAACTTAAATCTAACTAAAGTTCGAATTAACATGTATATAATCAAGATTAATTGAAGATTTTGTGTCACGGACACTATTCACTCGAGCCACTTCGTGCTTACGTCAACACGAAGTCGGCTTCGTATTTGATTTCTGGGCACGAATAATTAAGAACAAGATCAACATCGATGTTAAACTAGTCTTTTGATCTGTTTTAATGTCAATATGATAATGTTTTTGATGCTTTTTCTCGATTTCAAGGGTCAGCTCGTGCTAACGTCATCACGAAGAGGTCTTACCCTCGTGCTGACGTCACCACGAAGCCGATTATGAAATTTTTGAAAATTTTTAATTTTTGTTTTTCTTTTCGTTTCTTTTTGTTTTATGCAGGTATGGCAGGACAAGGTGCAGGTGCTCGCGTCTTTGTGAAGGAACATAATGCTGCTATCAATATTAGCATTAATCAGCAAGGATGCACTTTAGAGTATCACGGTGTCCTACATTATCTTGCACGCTTGCGTATTCGTTGTGATCTTACCGAGAAACCTTCGTTGATCAGAAGCTATATTACTCAGTTCTGGAACTCTGCTAGATTAGTGCCAGAGGGTGATCATACTATCATTCGCACTACTGTTCAGGGACGTAATATTCAGTTTTCTGCTGGAGAGTTAAGGACTATTTTGGACTTAGGAAGCGTCGAGATGGAGCAAGGTCCGACAGAGTTTGAAAAAAGCTTGGTGGATGGTGCTATAAGACGTATGGGGTACGTCAATGCTATTAAGTATCCTTATCCAAACACTCGCATTAGAGGCAAATGGAGATTGCTTGCCTACTATTTGTTGAGGTCCATTAGTCATCGAAATGCCGGTCATGATCAGATGAATATGAAGACTACTTCTCAGCTTGTTGCACTTGTATTAAACAAGCCTTACAGCTTCTCTCAGTACATTTATGATAGTTTTGTTAGGCAGTTGAGAGCTTTTGGAAGCGAGAAGAAGTTCTTTCTGTTTCCAAGATTTGTGATGATAATCATTCGGCATAAGGCAGCTAATTTACCTTATGATGGAGAGACTTTCAATTTGGGTCGTCTTACTTTTCGGGTGTTCAATGATATGATGAAACATGCTAGTGGTTATGGTGTTCCTGCTCATGTTGATAATCCACCATTGTTTGGACACTTGATTAATCCAAACTATGAGGCTCCAAGACAAGGTTGGGAAGATGAAGAACCTGCTGCTGCTGCTGATGATGCTCAGGGTCAAGATGATCCTCAGGAAGAGCAAGCTGATCAGTTTGAGGGACTTAATGATGTTCCTTTATTTACTGATGTTCCGAAGCATGATCCGGAGATGGATGCTCTTGTGGAGGATATTGATGATCCGGGAAATCTTGTGCCTGCTACTGGAGTTTCTACTTCTACTACTGCTCCAGTAGGTGTTGTTGGTCCTTCTGAACCGAATGTTGATGATAATGATGATTCGGGTTCAGATAATGATGATGATGATGATGATGATGATGCAGATAGACCACCAAAAAGAAGAAGAAGACAAGGAAAAGGGATTGATGCTGTGGAGAAGTTACAAGCTCTTCAGCGACCTCAGTCAGAGATTGATAGGTAGTTTGCTGAGTATAACGCTGCTATGGAGATGTCACTTACACCCATTCCAGTTGTTACACCCTCAGTTGCTGCCTTAAGAGCTTCTGTTACTGATGTTCCGGTTTTGGTGTCTACTACTTCAGTTGGTACTTCTGTTGGTGAAAAGAGGTCGAGAACCAAGTTTAAGATTCGACTAGGTGGTTCTCAAGCTAGAGTTGTCACTGAGGCTACAACTATTAAGACTACTAGAGATCCAGAGTCTACAGTTCGTCCTGAGCCAGAGCTGACAGTTCCAGCTCCCAGGCCTCGCTCTACTCCGGTTCAGGCATTAGTTCCTGTTGCTACAGTCATGGATCGTCTGTTGGCACCATTACAAAGGCCATAGATGCCTACTCAAGGAACTACTAATGCTCGTATGCCTTCATTTGAGACTACGATGCCACCACCTGCTGCTACTTCTAACATTGCTTCTGATTCAGCTATACCGGTTCAAGTTCAGCTGAGTCGTATTGTTTCTGAAAAAAAGATGTTAGAGATGAGAGTGTCAGCCTTAGAACGACAGTTGAAGATTCAGGCTGAAGAACATCAGAAAGAGATGGACAAAATGACTACTCTTGTTCATTCTCTTGGAGATAAACTTGATCGATTGTTGTCTCATGGGGGAGATAAAGATGGACTTGGTTGTAAGGATGATGAGCTAGCAAGAAAAAAAAGAGATGATGATCATGAAGATCAAGATCCAGCTCAAGATCCAACTCAAGACCAACCCAGAGATGTTAGTGAGCCAGAGAATCGAGGTCAAAATGAAGATGCTGATGTTGCTGAGATAATGGCTTCAGAGACTGCACAGTTTCAGGGGGAGTCGCCAAGACAAAGAGAGTCAGAGATTGCTGGTCATATGGTGCTAGTACATCTGGGACTCAGAAAGGAAAAGCTGTGATGGTTGCTCCTGATGCAGATCCTGATGATCCAGATAATTCGTCAGATGAGGAAGATTCCAATTCAGGTAAATCCAATTCTAGTTATTCAAGTAGAAGTCATGATTATCACAATAAGCGAAGTGTGAGATCAGAACAGGAAAGACTAGAAAGGGAGATTGCAGAAAAGTTTGAGAATGATCCTCATTATCGAGTTGATGCATAATCATAAATATGGAAAAATCTTAGCATAGAGGTTAATCAGGCTAACATTGACCTTGATAGTGATCAATGGTCAGATTCAGATCGTCAGAAGAAAGAGAAGAGACGACAAAGGATTTTAAATCGATTGCCGTCTGACTCTGATTCTAGTTCTGATGAGTCTGAAGATTCAGATTATCAACCTTGATGTTAATGATTTTTGTACTTGAGATAATAATAATTATAAGATAAATATTAATGTATTAAGTAGTTACATTATATTTATGATATAATATTATTTTATCTTGTTTTGTGTATTTATACTTGTTTTTATTTATGTCTTAACTTATATTTTATGTTCTTTATCTTTGTATGTTTGAAATTTTAAATTGCAGATAAGCTTCAAATAGGTGCGTTTGATGATATTGATGATATTGGTGATGATCTAGACAGTATCATTGATGAAGATTTGGAAGAAGGAGAATTAGTTCCTAATCCAGCATGGACAGAATTGTTGGATAAACCTTATGATTTTGATCGTGTCTTTGGAGAAGTTCAAGACATTCCTATAGAACCAAGAGGTGAAGAGGAACATTTCAGACTTAATCCAATCAGAGATAGTCCAGATGAACCGATAAATGCTGCAAAGTTGTATTTCAAAGTTTTTGCAAAGATAGTTCATGAAGAAAAGGACTTTATTGTTGACCTTGGCTGGGAAATTAATGCTACACGAGAGTTCGATATTAGATATTATAATATACCTCCGGCGCAGCAAGACCCTAACTTTTGCATTAATCGTTGGGTTCCAGCATATAGATGTCCTACTGGTATGCCTATGGGTGGATGTTTTAAGCCGTCAATGTTTTGGGAGTTTATCTCTGACAAGGATGCACCTACTTATTTCTCAGTGATACAAAGTTGGTTCTATGATCGAAGAATTAACTTATTTGTTATCAAGAGAAAAGAGGGTTGCCAGTACATGTCAGTGAGTTTAAGACATTTCCAAACTCTAAATGAAACAGATTTGATGGATTTGGGAAAGAGATGGTTTGTTAATCTTCAAAATGATGGAAATGCTGATTATTTCTGGCAAAGATTGCAAAGAGAAAGAAGTTGGCATTTTGGTGAAAAAGGTTTGAAACCTGAAGATAGGTTGTTTAAACCTAGACCGATGAAGAAGATTAAAAAGACCAGATGGCACAGTTGATTTTGTTCAAAGGAAGATCAAATGTGTTAAAAGGGTTCCTGCTATCAAATGGGATCAAGATATGCTGACTACAATGACTTATTGGCAGATAGATATCAAGTCAGGTGAAGCACAAATGTTTGTTGATAATTCAAAGAGCAAGATGTTGCTTCGCATGTATGATCCAATGCAAGTTGTCAATTTGTCAAGAGGTGATCAAAGAAGATTGATTGAGACACCTTGTACAGCTGTTAGATTTTGGAAGACTGAAGTCACACGCTATCGTAAGATTCTCGAAGTTTGTTTAGCTGAGAGAATTCATGCGAATAGTACAAGACTACTTTTTGATGATCAAGCTTGAAGTTCAAAGTTAAAGAAATCTAGTCGCTAATGTCAAGGGGGAGTCTGTAGATGCAGATTTGTGTGACAGTAGCAACGTAGATTTGGTTAACGTTTTTGTTCTTAGGAATATATATGTAATCGTTGAATAATAAGTCGTTAGGACATACGTTTATGTTTAATGATTACGTTTGAACTTCAATATGATATGTGTTCTTGTATATTATTGTGTTTGTGTATTATATTTATTGTTTTACAGGTACAAGAACGTAGAGCCAAGGTTATAAGTGTCATAGAATACTTAAACGATGGCTGAATGTTATGTACAATGCGAAATAGAGGTCCAAGACTACGCTCCTCGTGCTGACGTCAGCAGCACATTGAGTGGTCCTCGTGCTGACGTCAGCACGACCACACGAGGGTTTTGGTGGATCAGTTTAATACACTTCGTGTGAAGCCCAAGCCCACACGAATTAGAACACATCAAGTATAAATACTCACCCTAGTTACGAATTAAGTAACGAATTGGTGAATTAACGTCGAATTGTTGCTCGTGTGACCTCCTACATGAACTAGCACTTCGTGTGTAACCTTAGGCTTGATTAGTTACTTATTAATTGACAAAAGGCAATAGCAATCTAGTTATCTCAAGAGGATTCCGCACTCTTGACATAACAAATCACGTCTTATTTACGATCTATACGACTATAGGGACCTACACCTTAGACATAGGAATGTAATATTTGAATGTGAAAGGCTATTGAGTTAAATATTTTTTGTAACCTTAGACATAGATATATCGTTTGAATATGAAAGGTTGTCAAATATGTGTTTTTAAAGCCTTAGATATAGAAACATATTTATGAATGTGAAAGGTGTTATGTCTTAAAATATTGATTATTTAGATCATATAGTTATGAAATGTTTTCATAAGAATATGAAGTTTGTAATCAATATTATGATTTATTTGAAATTGATATGACATAATGTTCATGAGAATTTCTGAATATTTTTTAATCATAGTTATGTATCCCAGTCATAAATTGAGGGGGAGTACATAAGAATGATTATTTTTATCATGATTAGTCATAGTTATACATCCTAGTCATAAAATTGAGGGGGAGTGTATAAGAATGTTGAATCAATTTTATAACTTTTTATTTTAAGTGTGTTCAGATCGGGAAAGCTCGTTTCTAGATTGTTTTGGAAAGATTGATCATGGAAAGGTTAAAGAATTTTTCGTAAGTTTATTAACTTTTCAGGTTTAAGACGAAGATTGAGGAAAAGATGAAACTTTGATGTCTACAAGTATAGTCATTTAATTTTTCATATTTCCAGGAAGTTCGTAATAAACATTGATCAATTATTCACAAACTTTGACGAAATTTTGATTTTAAAGTGTGCAGGAGGAATTACGACCTCGTAATTGAAGAAGGCAGAATACGACCTCGCATTTGGTAGATTGGGCCTTGTATCAATACGACCTCGTAATTGGGTCAAGTGGGTATATAAACCCATATTACCCTAATACGACCTGACAATTAAAATATCAAAATTAGAGCATTACGACCCCGAAAGAGAACTTTGCTACCCCGATTTAGATTTGATTCGTACGCTTAGATCCAGAGTTTTTGATTGATATTTTTGTGTTCATCTCAAAATACTGAATCTAGGTATACTATCTGATCGTAATATAGTTAACCATGCAACAAGAAAATCATGAAAAAGGGATTCGAAATTTTCGAATTAGGTTTTCTAATTTTCATACGATTTTAATGTTTTTGGGTAATTAATTATTTGTTATTGATTACAGAAATGGCAAGAAATTTCATTGTTGGTCATAATTATGTGATGAACTTCGATGATAATCAGGAAGGAACGACATATTATCACGAGATATTTGCCTTCTTCAGAAGATCAAGGATTCATCACGTGTTGACTCACTCACCAGTCATCTATTTAGATTATCTAAGAGATTTTTGGAGTAATGCTGACTGTGTGAAAGCAGGGAATGTTTATATCTTTCATACCATAGTTGCTGGGCAGCAGATACAGTTCACAGCTGCAAATCTCATTGGCATACTTCTTTTGGGTACAGTTGAACAGGAAGGTGGTGCTATTGGTCTCACCAAGTTCCGTCATGAGTTAATTCAAGGTGCCTTCAGACGAATGGGGTTTGCTGCTGATCTGACAAGTAAAACCTTGTTCAAGAAAGGTTTTTATGGCAGATGGAGGTATCTTGCACATGTGTTGCTGGTTGGTTTGAGCAACAAGAAGTCTGGTTATGATACGTTGAACCAGGAAGCCCAAGCACAGATGGTGGGCCTAGTATTTAACAAGCCGTATAGTTTCTCGAACTTTTTCTTCAATGAGTTCAGAAAACAGATCAGAGCCGTGGGAACAAGGAGATTTTTGATGTTTCCTAGGTTCGTGATGATGATAATCAATGCTCGTCTTCAAAATTTGCCAGCTGTGGGAGAAGTGGAGCAAGTGAGCAGGATCATCAGACGTGGTTATGATGAGTTTTTGCAGAGGTATCCGAATGATCCAAATGCTCAAGACGTAGCATTATTTGGTGCGATCTTTAATGTCAACTACGTGGCACCTGCTGATGAGGTCATATCAGCATATGAAGGACCTCAGCCAGAGGATGGTGAAGCTGTTGAAGATAATGCTCTTCTAGATCAGCTTCATGATGTTGTAGTTGAAGGAGATGCACTAAATGAGCCTGAGAATTCTGTGAATGTTGCAGATGATATTATAAACCAACCAGGTGCTAATCCTGAGCTTGTTGAGCAAGTGCTAAACAAAGTAGCTGATCCAGGTGGTGTTTTAGCTCAAGTGCATCATTTCAATGCTAATGCTGAAGACCCAGAGAATGTTGATCTGGACCAGGAAATAGATGATTATGTAGCTGGAGCTGCGGTTGGTTCTGAAGCAGTTAGAGCTAGTGGGTCTGATGCTAAAGAAGCAAGTGGGCTAGGAGCTGGGCAGGCTAGTGGATCAGGTGTGGATACAGGAGATAGAGGAAAGGCTATTGCTGACATTGAGCAAGATAGAGAGCCTTCAGTACATTCTGATGATGATTCCAGCAGTGATGGTGATGATGATCCTTATAGATCACATGCATTTGTCAGAGTTGGATCCAGAATGGTTCCTAGATCTACTGTTGCCACTCAAGGAAGAAGAAGAGTGAGGGAAACTGATGAAGATTAGGTGCCAGAGCAGCCTATGCCTAAGAGAACAAGACTTGTCAGGGAACAAGAGACTTATGCTGCTGCTGGTGTATCTGAAAGAGTACCAGAGACTGTTGTACTAAAGACTACACAGCCACAGATGACAGAAAAGGCTAGTCTGAGCCTTGCTGACCTGCAGAGACAGATTTCTGAGCAGAGAGAGCAGCATGAGAAGGCTATGAACGAAATGAGAAGCCTAATCAACAAGTTGTTTGAGAACTTCAAGGAAGAAGCTCCCAGAAATAAAATGCTTACTGATAAGCTGAACAAGGCAGAGGTTGTTGTGTCTAATATGTACAAAAAGTATCTAGAACTTGATGGGAAAGTTGTCAAGATGGCAGATGCATTATAGAAGGGTGTTAAAATTCTAGATGAAAAAAAATGCATGAGCTGATAGACAACTATATGAAGTTGAGAGCTGAGAGAGATAGCTCAGGTTACAAGGGTGATGAGTTAGCTAAGGTAAGGCATGACGATGATCAGAATGAAGATCCAGATGCTGCCAGAGCTACTTAAGAGCTAGGAGGAAGTTCTGTTTTGGTGACAGAGACTCAAGGGGAGTCTAGCCAGGCTGGTGTTGTTGGCAAGGTAACTTCTGAAGCTCCACAGGCTCAAGAACAGGTGTCTACAGAGATAAACATGGTAGTTGAGCCTGATGCACCACAAACCAAAACCCTTACAGAAGATGTTGACATTGATCGATTAGAAAAGGGTAAGGGTTTGGCAGAGCAGTCTGTAGTTGTTGCTCTTGATGCTGAAAATGCTAGTGTTCAGGGTAGTGAGTCTACCGAAACCATCTCTACTACAGGTACTTCTACAGAGTCACAATTGCATCCTAAAATTGTTCAGAGACTAGAGAAGAGACTTGGTTATGATCCAGAAGCTCATATGAGAGCTAGGGCAGAGATTGCAGATTATTATTATGAGTCAAAATCAGAATCTGAATATAAGACTGAGGAGGAGAAGGGCAAGAGCAAGAAGAAGCAAAAGAAGTAGATTGATGACAAAGACTAGACGAAGACATATTTATTTTAACGTCTAGAAGCTATTCCCAAGGGGGAGTCTGTAAGTGCACGTCTATGTCAATAGCAGTCTAGATTGTTTGGTCTTATATAGTAATATGTCTTTGTAACGTAATTGACATTAATGAACTTCGTATTATGCATAGAATACTAGATTAAGTTTGAGTATTAAATGTATAAAGTCTGCTAAGTGTGAATTTGTTAGAAATATAATTAGTAGTAGGTGATTTGTATTTCTATTGTATATTTGTACTTAGAATGTAAATGTCTAAGTATGGAAGGGGGCTTAGTGTAAATTAGTCATATGTATATAAACCCCCTCCATAATGAACTTTGTAACCTTTTACCCATTAATGCAAACTAATCTTCCCTGCCATCTCTACTTTCTCTCTCTACACTCTCTCACTAAAACCTCCATTAACACACACTAAAACTCGAATTCTATACTTTACATTTGGTATCAGAGCACAATCAGCATATCTGAACGATCCACAAGCTTAATTGAAGCTTAAATTGTGCTTAATTTCTGGAATTTTGAGTTTTTCTGGATATATCATTTGCCGAGATTACTGTTCAAGTAATTTCTGCAAAATTAGTGTGTTTTTCTTCAAAATTTGTTCACCGATCACTTTGTTATCAGTAAATCATCCTTCGTTATCAATTTCAGAGCTTAATTTCATCATTTGATTCGATTTTGAAAAAGCTCGGCGAATCGCATGTTTGTGAGGGTTTGATTTCTGGTGAAAATTAGCAGTTATTTTGTTTAAGGATTTGTGCGGAATTAGTTTCTGAGCATTTTGATATAAATTTCAAGCTTTAATTCGCAAAAATGAAAAAGATATCAATGATTTACAGAAAGCTCGGCGTTTGGGTGTTTGGCTGAACGAAGAAGAAGAACAGTAACTGACTATTTTGTCGTTTAGCGAATACTCGTGTTTGCAGAGATTTTTGGATAGTGTTGATCTTACTTGTTCTATTTGCAGAGCTTTTTGCTCGGCAAATACGTGGTTCAGCAAATTTTGGTTAAGTCTGGAGCTACTTGTTCTATTTGCAGAGATTTTTGCTCGGCAAATAGTTGTTTCAAGAAAATTTGGTCAAGTGTGGTGCTACTTGTTCTGTTTGCAGAGATAAAAGCTCGGCAAACAAGTGTTTTTGGTTGATTCGACTAAGTACCATTCTCATTTGTGCTATTTGCAGAGATTTTTGCTCGGCAAATAGTTGATTTGGTTTTCTTCGACCAAGTAACAATCTCATTTGTGCTGTTTGCAGAGAATAAAGCTCGGCAAATACTTGTGTTGGCTGAAATTGGTTAAGTGTTGATTCTGTTTACACTGTTTGCAGAGATATTATCTCGGCAAATAGTTATTTCAACAAAATTCCACCAAGTATTTTGAGATAGATTTCTGTTTGTTCCATTTGCCGAAGAAAAAGCTCGGCAAACAGTTGAAGTTGGTTAATCAGTGTGATCGAGTTGTGTATTGGCTGTTTGTACTATTTGCCGAAGAAAAAGCTCGGCACTTAGTTGTATTAGACTTGACAAAATTTTCAATTTCAATAAAATTGTTTCCAAATCATTTTTGAACAATATTCTTCAAGTGGGCAGAAAATAAAAAATTTCAAAAGTTTTGGTCCATTTGCCGAGATTTTTGCTCGGCAATCAATACAAGTAGAAAATAAATTTTTTTTTCTAAGTCTTTTGGAAATTGTTTGAAATGGCTTCAAGGGAAGCTTTAGCTCTTGGTTCTGAAGGAAGACCTCCTGTGTTGTTTAGAGGTTCTTATCCACAATGGAAGAAAAGGTTTCTGAACTGGATAGACAGACAGAAGAATGGAAAACTTCTAAGGAAATCTTACAAAGATGGTCCTGAAATTCCAAAGAATCCAGTGAATGGAGAAGCTTTACCAGAAGAAAGTTGGAATACTGATCAAAGAAATCGTGTTGAGGCTGATCAAATGTCCATTGCCTATCTTTACCAAGCACTTCCAGATGACATTTATTGCAATGTTGACTCATATGAAACAGGAAAGGATATATGGGATGAAGTGGAAAAGCAAATGGAAGGATCTGATGTTTCAAACACCATAAGATTGTCAACTGTTCTGAATATGTATGAGACATTCAAGCAGCAGAAGGGTGAACCATTGAATGAAGTATACATCAGATTCTGTAATGTAATCAATGAGCTGAGAAAGAATGATGTGAAAAGAACTAATATGGAGTTAAACATCAAGTTCATCAAAAATCTTGAGGAGGAATGGCAAGTGTATGGCACTCAACTCAATCAGCAATCAGATTTTGGAAAACTAACAATTCATACTTTGTATGAAAAGCTGAAGTTGAATGTTGATGATGTTCTGAGGATCCAAAAGAAGAAAGAAGAAAGTGTTCATTCTGATCCACTGGCCTTAGTAGCAGAAAAGAAGTCTTCAAGAGTTTCAAAACAGAGCTTTGTTGAATATGAAATAGATTCTGATTCAAGTGAAATGAGTGATTCTGATTTGGATAAAAGACAAAAAGAGATGTACAAGGAAGATTCAAGTGAAATGAGTGATTCTGACTTGGATGAAAGACAAAAAGAGATGTACAAGGAACTTGCTTATTTCACAAAGGCTTTCAAGAAGAAATTCTTCAAGAAGAAACCAACCAACAATCAGCTTAGGACTTCATCAGTGTCTTCTTATGCAAAGAATGCAAATGCTCCTAAGTTTGAAACCAAGAAGGAATATGTTGGTGGTGAGAAGAAATTTGATAATCAGAAGAAGTTTGAGAAGAGGGTCATGGATAAAAGGAATGAGGACAAGAAATGCTACAATTGTGGTCTTCCAGGACACTTTGCCATCAATTGCACTAAACCTCGTCAGAAGAACTCCGAGTACTACAAGTACAAATTTTTGCTCGCAAGACAAGAGGAAAGTGGAATTGCTCTTCTAGCTGAAGACGACAAATGGCTACATCTTTCTGATGAAGAGACAGACGAACTTGCAGCAAATGTGTGCTTCATGACGAAGATCAAGAATTCAAAGGAGTTAGAGGAGGATGATGAAGATTCTTCAGAAGATGATCAGGTAATCACTATTCCAAAGAAAGTTTTAGAATATTACATGAATTTGAGTGATGAAACAATGGAATATGGGAGAGGGTTGAGTAAACAGATTTCTAAATTAACCAAAGATTTGGAAGACAAAGAAATCGAATTTCAAAATTCTAAAGATAAATTTGATTTACTTCAAAAGGATTTTGACAATTTGAAATCTGAAAAAGTTGCGGTCACTTTTACTCCGAACTCCAAATTGCATCTTGAAAAACAAGAACTTGAGACCAAAGTTCTTGAGTTGAGCAAGACCGTCAGACAATTACAAGTTGAAAAGACCAATGAGATGTTTCGAGCAAATGCTTTGGCTGAGGACATTGAGTCTTTAAATGTGAAATTGAAAGAATCTATCCCTGATTTGAAGGAATTTGAAAACAAAATTTCTGACCTAAAATATGAGTGTTGTATAAAAGATTCTCTTAAACAAAAACTTGATAAAGAAAATGATGAGCTTAAAGCTGAAATCAAGTCTTATCAAGACAAGTTGTATAAGATTAATCGATCATATCAACAAATATTTTTGAATAGGCCAAGAAATTCAAAAACTGTATTCACTTCAGGGTTGGGGTATGTCAATCCAAACCGTTTGCTTGAAGCACAAGAAGAAATCCCATCTTTATATAAGGAATCTTATTTAAGATGTGGGATGACTGACCAGTTTGTGAGACCGACTGATGGTGATTTTGAGGATGATGATTTTCTAAAGAAGGGTGCAAATGTCTATTTTAACTATGAGTTAATGGATGAGACATATGATTTTTTCAGTCACCCTGGTCATAAAAGTAACAAAGAAAATCATGAGGCTATAATTCCTGAAATTCTTGAGTGTTTTACTGAAAAACCATTGGAACAACCTATTTCAATTCCAAAACCTGCTGTTGAAAGACCTTATGTTCCACAAAGTGTTTTGGAAAAGGTAATAGAAGATTTGAAAAAGTCTCTTGATGAAAAACAATCTTTAATAGATAATTTGAAGACTCAAAATCACTGTGACCCACCCAAGAATCATGAAAATGATTGTGATCACCCCAATTGTCCTGTTTGTGAAGTAATGGCCACTCCAACTCCACCAAACCATTCTGTGTGTCAAAATGAGAAAACTTCACAAACTGCATGCTCTATTTGTGAAATTGTGAATGCATCTGTGCAAACTGAATGTGAAGTCATTCATGTTTCTGTTCAAACTGATGGTGATCTAGATGATGTCTATGATGTCAATGATGTTGATGATTATTTCTTTCCGACTGCTTCTGAGACTGAGTCCTTTACCAAGTTTTCTGAGGGAACACAATCATACTTGAATGAAATTGATGCTTTCAAACAAAAGTTTGAAAAAGAAAAGGAACAAAAGTTGAATGTGCTAAAGGAACTTAATAACCTGAAAGTGGAATTCGAAATTCAGAAAATTGCACTTCAATCTTTTAAAGAGAAAGAAAAAGCATCAATTCCACTCAAGGGAAGTCCTTGTCCATTTAAGATAAGTGAAGCAAGTGTGAAATTGGAAACTGATGATATGTCAACATTTTTGGAAGGAAATCATGATTTTGCACCTGAATTTGAAAAACATTTTGTTCAAAAAGAGGATAAACATGATTTTTTCAAAAGAAGATTCCAAAGTCACACTCTTCACAACCTTCCCCATTTGATAAGTTCCAAAGACCAAAGACCACCACACAACCAAAGTCCAATCAATCATCTAAGACGGACTCAAGACCGAAACCAAACAAAGGTCCCACAATTTCTAAGAATTCAAAGACTTCTAGACAACCACAGATGTATAAGGTTAAAACTGAACCTAAGATTCAAAAAGAAGTCAAAACAAATAGTGGTCCAAAGACTGTCAAAACTGAATCTTTCTCATTAGGTAACAAACAACCAAAGAATGTTAAGTATTCTAGTTTTTCTAGGTATTCTCAGACGACCTCTAAGTGCACTTTACAGAGGTTAGAGATACAGTTTCAGGAATAACTAAATACAAAGATCAGTATGGTTGGTTGTCACCTAATAACATCAAGAAAGTGAACAAGACCACATAAACCATCAAGAAGAAACCTGTTAAGAACGGAAATAACAAATTGTTTGCTAACTCAAAGAATGTTCGTGTTTCAGGTGACTTGTGCTTAACTAGTAGCAGTAATGGATTCCTAAAGATAGATTTTTGCATGCTTCTAGAAAAGTCAAGCTTGATGGAAATACTACCCATGTCAAACAAGTGTGGATTGTCCGTAGATCAAATTCATTAGATAGTGCTAATACATCTAGGACTAGTCCTGCTTGTACCAAAACTTGTGTATAAACCTTTACATTTCTTTGCTTGTAATTCGTATTTCTCATTTGAACTCGTATGTGTGCTTATTTGTTATGTTGAATAAAATGTTTGTTTGTGTGTCCATTTTTGTTTTATGATTATTTTTGTTTTGTGTACTTGCATGTTATCCCTCTAACCTGCAAGGACCCAATCTATGGGTACCTAAATCATATTCCTTGTCCTTGCAGGAATTTCTCATTTGTGTATGGTATGTTGACTCGGGATGTTCTCGTCATATGACTGGAAACAAGTCCATTCTTACAAACTTTGTTGAGAAGTTTATGGGAACTGTCAGATTCGGAAATGATCATATTGCTCCTATTCTTGGTTATGGAGACATTGTTAAAAATGGTGTCACTATCAAGAGAGTTTCCTATGTTGAAGGATTAGGACACAATCTTTTTAGTGTTGGACAATTTTGTGACAATGATCTTCAAGTATTATTCAGGAGATATGAATGAAAAGTGCAGACTGAAGATGGTGTGGATATTCTTACTGGAACAAGAGACAATAATTTGTTCACTTGATCTCAACAACATTCCAACTCATTCTTCAGATATTTGTCTTCTTTCAAAAGCAACTGCACAAAATTCTTGGTTATGGCATCGCCGTCTTTCTCATCTTAATTTTCAAATGATTAATGCGCTCGTGGATAAACAACTTGTTGAAGGTCTTCCGGATTACAAGTATGAAAGTGAACATGTTTGTCCGGCTTGTGCAATTGGAAAGATGAAGAAAGCATCACACAAACCAAAGAAGTATCTAAGTACAGAAGGTCCTTTGCACCTTATTCATATGGATTTGTGTGGACCAATGAAAGTTCAAAGTATCCATGGCAAGCGATACATTCTTGTGATTGTCGATGATTATTCTCGTTATACTTGGGTATTCTTTCTTCATGCAAAGAGTGATGCTCCGAAAGTGATTATTGATTTCATCAAGAAGACCCAAGTAAATCTAAATCATCTGTTAGAATTGTTCGCTCAGACAATGGCACAGAATTCAAGAATTCAACAATTGATTCTTTCTTCAAGTCCATGGGTATTACTCATCAATTTTCCGCTGCCAGGACACCTCAACAGAATGGAGTAGTTGAACGTCGAAATCGAACTCTTGTTGAAGCAGCTAGAACAATGCTTGCTTATTCTAAGTTGCTTCCGAATCTATGGGCTGAAGCTGTTGCTACTGCCTTGTTTCACTCAAAATAGATCAATCATAAACAAGAGGTTTGATAAAACTCCATATGAGGTGATTAACAAAGAAAGCCCAATGTGAACTTCTTACACATATTTGGATGTGTATGTTATGTTCTAAATGATCGAGATAATCTGGGCAAATTTGAACCAAAGGGCGATGAGGCATATTTCATCGGTTATTCGAGATAATCATAGCATATCGTGTATATAACCGAAGAACCAAGAGAATCGAAGAGAGTATGAATGTTAAATTTGATGAACTCTCGGGAATGGTTCTTGAACAACACAGTTCAAGACCCGAACTTCAAAGTCCACAAGCTTCCGCAACAAAGACTGCATCAAATGTCAAATCATCATTCTCAACTCCAACTTCACAAGATTTGGATATCTTGTTTGAAGAATTTTTCCAAGTTCCGACGAAAGTTCCTGAATCTGAAGTGAATACAAATGAACCATCAAGTTCAAATTCAAAAGATGGACCCCAATGAGTCTTCACCATCACAATCATCAGATGTAAATTCTTCATCTGATTCTCCTCCACCTGCTGAAAATTCAGAGTTGCATACTCAACCTCAAAATATCTCTCAAGTGACAAATCCGTCAACCAATCCTGAAGATTATGAACCTGACGACTTTGTTGAACCAATTGCTACTTCATTTGAACAATTAACAGAACAACATTCTCCTAATTTTATTGATTCTGAAGAATCTGGTGATCCACTTAATCCAATTCCTCACACAACCAAATGGACTAGAGCTCATCACAATTTCTCAAGTCATTGGTAATCCAACAACTGGAGTTCAGACAAGATCCGCATCCGCGAATGAATGTCTGTTTGTGATTTTCTGAGTATTGTTGAACCAAAGACAGTGAATGAAGCTCTAAGTTGTCCAGATTGGGTGAAAGCAATGCAAGAAGAACTTAATCAGTTCGAACGTCTTGAGGTATGGAAATTGGTTCCCAATCCTTACAAGAACAAGGAGCCAATTAAGACCAAATGGATCTTCAAGAACAAAAAGGATGAAACTGGAGTTGTTGTACGTAACAAAGCACGATTGGTTGCAAAGGGATATTGCCAACAAGATGGAATTGATTACGATGAGACATTCACACCAGTTGCACGAATTGAGGCCATTCGGATGTTTCTTGCCTATGCTGCCTACAAGAATTTCACAGTATACCAAATGGATGTCAAAACTGCCTTCTTAAATGGGATTCTCAAAGAAGAAGTGTATGTTGAACAACCTGAGGGATTTGTGAATTCAAAACATCCGGACTATGTTTACAGGTTAGATAAGGCTTTATATGGTCTGAAACAAGCCCCTCGTGCATGGTATGATGCTCTCTCTTCTTATCTTGTGAAATCTGGTTTTAGCAAAGGTTCGATTGACACTACCTTGTTTATCAAACGACAAGGGAGTGACATCATTTTAATCCAGATTTATGTTGACGACATAATTTTCGGGTCAACTAACCCTAAATACTGCAAGAATTTTTTTTGATATGATAAAGAAATTTGAAATGAGCATGATGGGTGAATTAAACTTTTTCCTTGGTCTTTAAGTCAAACAGTTGTCAAATGGTACTTTTATTTGTCAAACTAAGTACATTCTTTACATGTTGAAAAAGTTTGATATGATGAATTGTCAACCAATTGGTACACCCATGGAAGCTCGAACAAAGATTAATGCTGATTTAAATGGAAAATCTTTTGATCAAAAGAAATATCGCAGTATGATAGGGTCACTCATGTATTTGACTGCTAGTCGCCCGGATATTATGTTCGCCACATGCATGTGTGTCAGGTACCAGGCCAATCCTAAGGAAAGTCATTTCCAGGCCGTCAAACGGATTTTCCGATACCTGAAAGGCACTGTGAACCTTGGTCTCTGGTATCCAAGGGATATCGGGTTTCAGTTAATTGCATATTCGGATGCTGACCATGCAGGTTGTAAGCTTGATCGAAAGAGTACTTCTGGGAGCGTACAGTTTTTAGGGGATAGATTGGTCAGTTGGTCTTCGAAGAAACATAATTGTGTATCTACATCTACTGCAGAAGCTGAGTACGTTGCTGCAGCAAGCTGTTGTTCACAAGTTCTTTGGATGAAGACTCAGTTGACTGATTATGGATTTCAGTTCAACAGAATTCCCATCTACTGTGACTCTAAGAGTGCAATTGCTATTTCTTGCAACCTGGTACAGCAAACTAAGACCAAGCACATAGATGTTCGGTACCATTTTCTTAAAGATCATGTCGAGAAAGGTAACATCGAACTCTATTTTGTCCCGACAGACTACCAACTTGCTGACCTTTTCACCAAACCTTTGGATGAACAAAGGTTTAATTTTCTTAAAACCAAGTTGGGAATGCTAGATTTACAAACTTAAATGCTTTCATGCCATGTTTTCTATGTTCATTTTCTGTTTCAAACATTGATGTGTTTTACTTGTTCTTACATGCAATGTTTGAGGGGGAGAAAAAGGGTAGAATGCATGATTTAAGGGGGAGTTTGTAAAGTTACTGTTTTGTTATATGCTTTATTTGAGGGGGATTGTGCAAATGCATGTGAATATTTGTTTGCTTATATAGTTTGTATTTTTTTTTATGTTTATTTTATATTTTATTTTTTTATGTGTGTTTGTTTTAAAACTGAAAAATCAAATACTCCCTCCGTCCCATATTAAGTGTCATATTTTGACTTTCTGAGTCTTTTTCTTTCAACTTTGACTATAAATATTTTTGTTTGTGTTATATAACACTTGATATACATATGAATTGATTGAGTTTTGAATGTACTTTTCATTGAAATAACTTTTATCAACTAATATATAACACAAAAAAAGATATTTATGGTCAAAGTCGGAAGAAAAAGACTTGACCAGTCAAAATTGGCTTTTCTACTTACACAACCCGAATTCATCAAAACCCATCGAAAAA